>OZ012735.1:936162194-936762194 GCA_963859935.3 Lathyrus sativus
TTGTGATAGCTTCATACCATTTTCCTTAGCATTTCTTGTCTTTTTTTATTTGGTTGTGCTTGTCGTGCTACGTATGTTTTGGCCTTGTCATATCCTCTTCCATTCACTCTTTGATTATGAGCTTTAAGTGATCTTTTCCACTCTTCTTTGGTCATGTTTGCATGATCCTTTAATTTTTTTTAATAGCCGCTACTACATGATTGTACTCAAGATATTTTTAGCCTCATATTAATTATACCAAATTTCTCCACATGTCTTCATTTGATTCACCAGTTTCACAACTCTTGTAAATAATTCATCAATACTTTCTTTCTCTTCTATTTGAAGCAACTCATATTGTCTCTCGTGAGTTTGCAACCTCTCCTTGTTCATTTTCTCTGTCCCTACATATACTTCTTCTAAATTCTCTCATGCTTCCTTTGAATATTTTTCCTCTTCAACCTTCTTAAAATGGTATGCATTAACACATTGGTGGATAATGAATTGTTCTTTGTTGTCTTTTTCCTTTGTCTCTTTATGTGAATCCTTCTAAATGTTTGTTGAACTATCATTAATGGGATCAACACCATCATTAACTAAATTCCATACAACTTGATATCCAAACACAACCTTCATTTTTTCCCCAATTATCACGACTCGTTCCTTTCAAAATAGGAAGAGACGTCGGGAAATAGCCATTGAGTGTAAAGTCTTTGCACACTTGATTGTGCTTTAATTTTGAACCATGACGCCAAATGTTGGAACTTGAGCTCACTTTAGTTCTTGATTGAAATCACACAAGTTGAATCACACTTTAATTAAAAAAATAAGAAGAAAATAAAGTAGAAGAATTTTTTTTGAGAGATTTGATATGATTAGAATTAAAAATATGCACATAAAATCTTAACACTCTTTGACCAATCACAATTATTTGGACTAGGGGTGGACAATTGGAAACCACCCGAAAATACCCGACCGAACCAAATTGCATTTTAATCAATGGTTCAGGTTACTTCGGATTGCAGGTAATTATGGAACATTCAGTTGGGCAATATTGGGTAGGGGCAGTCGGGTTTGGTGATACATATTTGACCCGTCGAAATCTGGACCTGACCGATTCACAACTTGTTTTAGGGGTTTGGGTTAACATAATGAAATTGGCCCAAAAATTCTTTAGCCTAATTTCTTAATGACAGATTAAGGTTACTTTCATTATCTTTCATTATTCCCTATTTTCAAAAATTCACCTTCCTCATCTTCATCGTATCTTCTCATAGGATTCTTATTAGGGGTGGCAAAATAGATGGATTAGATGGATATGGATTGAATTGTTAATGGATGGATCAAAGCAATCCATTAATCCATTAACAATCCACTAAACTCTCTTAATAAAAATCCAATCCAATCCATCCATTAAAAGATAAAATTCATCCAATCCATCCATTAACATATTTCTAATGGATGGATATCCATCCATCCAAAAAATTAATTTAAAAATTCTTAATTTAATAAGTGACAACATAATATCCAATGGATTTATAAAATGAGATGGATGGATTGAATCCATCCATATGAGTTTGTGGATGGATTGGATCAAATCCATTAAATTATTTTTTGTCTTATGGATGGATTGGATGGATAAATTATTGGATGGATTGGATGGATATTATCTAAATGGATTTCATTGTCACTTCTAGTTCTTATCATTGTCATCATCGCTGCCAACACGACCAACGTGCTTATCCTTGATTCACTTCAAGCTTCAAGCCATCACCATTATCCTCATCGTCACGTCATCCATGGTTCTCTCAGTAAGCATCTTACTCTCTATCCCACTGATTTTTTTGTCTTCGTCTTCACGATTCGCTTGACTTGTTGTTACCTATACTTTTTATGATATTTGTACTTTTGATTATTGTTGTTGTTTGGCTTTATAGAGTTATCAATTTTTGCTTAACCTGATTATAAATTATTATTCATTGTTTCAAAAGTGTAAGCTACTGGCTGGTTAGTATGTGTAGTGAGCTGATAACATGAGTTATTGGGTATAAGGAGCTGATAACATGGGTATAAATTATTATAAGAAATTTGTGTGCTTATGTTTTGATAACCAACTGTGTATGTGCTTATGTTTTATTATGCAAGAAGTTCAAGATATGGAAGGAGTTAGAAAACTGCAAGGAGCTGGGAATATGCAAAATAATACAAGTTTAGGAAAAGTTTATGCAAGATTAGGTATGTAAATTTGAGCATGTTTGTGTTTGGTTGCTTATTTGTGAGTATGTGTATGTTTTGAGCAATTTTCTTAGTTTTTTTAGCATGTTTCTTAGTTTGTATTGAGTATGTAGATTATTATTGAGCATACCTTATTTAAAAGTGTTAGACTTAAAAGCCCGAATACCCTTCCGAAACAATGTCTTTATTTTTGGGCGGAACATTAGAACCGAGCAGTAATTGATTCATTTGATACCAATATGACATAAATTAAACAGTTTGTATACATGTTGATATTGTGGACAACACTCACAACACATTGATATTGCTAATATGAAAGTTTGTATACACATTCAAATTAATCAGTTTGTATACACATTGATATTGTGGATAACACTTACATCACATTGATATTGCTATTATTTATGTCTCTGTTTGGTTGCTTATTTGTGCTTATGTTTGGTTTTGTTTATTTGCTTAGTTATGGAGCAAGAACTCCAGTTATCAATGAACATTTTGCAACCTCACCTAATGTACCAACAACCACAACACCTATGTACTTACAACAACAACACATATTGAACCAACTACAAATCTTCCTCTTATTCCTAAGAAAATAATACCTAATACAAATGGTAATAGAAAGAGATATGAGGTTTGAGACCACTTTAACCCTATTCCTAATAATAACTCCCTACTGCTGCCTGTAAGTTCTGTCATCAAATGCACATGTGTGACTATAAAAGACATGGAACATCAAATATAAAGAGTCACATGAAAACATGTCCTAAGTATTCATTGAACCTGTCAACTTACCCTACCCAAACAATCTTGACACTTTCAACAACTCAGGGAGTTGGGCTGGTTCCTGCAAGTTATATGTTTGATCCTATATGTTGTAGAAAGGGGTTGGATTATTTTATCATTTTGGATAAGAAACTATTTATCATAGTTGTGGAAATATGTATGTTGCTGGAATAATTTGTTA
Organism: Lathyrus sativus; assembly: GCA_963859935.3. Taxonomy (NCBI): domain Eukaryota; kingdom Viridiplantae; phylum Streptophyta; class Magnoliopsida; order Fabales; family Fabaceae; genus Lathyrus; species Lathyrus sativus. The sequence goes on from OZ012735.1 coordinate 936,165,376, forward strand.
GAAAATGATTGCTGGAATAATTTGTCAGAAAATAATTGATGGAATAATTTGTTATGTTGCTGGAATAATATGTATGTTGCTGGAATAATTGCTGGAAATTAACTTGATAACTTTTTATGTTTGTTGCATCTGTGCGTGAAGCTAAGATTTAATTATGTTGCTGGAAGTTAACATTTAATTATGTTGCTGGAATAATTTGTGAAATTATATATTGAATTGTAAATTTAGATTGTAAACTTAGGTTGTTAGGATATATGGACATTAGCTTATAGTATTTGGATTGTAAATTTAGATTATTAGGATTGATTTTCATATATCTTTTTATCAAACCTAGTAAAAATATAAATAAAGGTTTGTAAGTTGAATAACTAACCTCTTAGGAAGTTTTTTAATAGTAATATTTGTTAGTCCCATGGTTCTATGATATAGAATTGTCCATGGTTTTATGATTGGCTAAATTTTAGTAAAACATGATCCTGCACTGATGTTATGCATGATGTTATAATATCTCCATCTGCTGTGGTGATAGAACTGATGTGGTGTGTTTTAATGTGAATGTCATGCTGAATGTTGTGACATCCATCTGCTGTCATGACAAAACTGTTGTCATGTGGTTTAAACAGGATGTCATTACCTAGTGCAGTAGGAGCTAGCAGGAGTTGATGACAGTACTGCTGTCATCGCTGTCTGGTGCAGCAGGAGCTGATGACAGCGCTACTGTCATCGCTGTCTAGTGCAGCAAGAGCTGATGACAGAATTGTTGTCATGGATGTCATTACCAATGTCATGACATCGCTGTCTGTTACAGCAGGAGCTAGCAGGAGCCGATGACAGAACTGATGTCATGGATGTCATACTGAATGGCATGACATCAATGTCTGGTACAACAGGGGCTGCTATGTTATATCTCTTGATAAAAGTGTTTTGGTCCTGTTGGATATTCCTCATCAGTATGTACAGGCCAAAGAGATTCATTAGGAACAAAGTGCAGATTTAATTAGTGTTCATAAAAAGGATCTTTGAGACTTTTTAGGAAACTATAATATGCTTGTTTTTACTGTTGTGAAGAAGATTATGCAGGAGTGTTCAGCAGGGGAAGTCTGGTCAGCTAAGAGTAAGTGAAGCTGAATGTCATGACTGAATGTTATGACATCAGGCATGCAGGGTTTGTTTTTCTGTTATGATACTTGATATATCTCATGCTAAATTTCAGGGAACCTGTTATGGCTTCTTAGTTATCTCAGGCGAGATTCTAGTCAGGGCTGGATATGACATGAAGCAGCTGTGACCTAATTTGACAGCACCTTGAATTATGGAAAGTGGTTTAACTTGGTTAAACCTAAATTTTATTACTTGCGACCAGCCCAAGCCTAGTCTACATTGCTATAAAAGGAGGAGCAGAAGCAGAAGAAATCAAACACTCACATCAAGAACAACTTGAGTGTAAAATACAGGTCTAGGGTTTGAGAGTCCCTTGTGTGTTTGTAAGTCACCCTTTGTATCTTTTGATACATTGTGGTAGACATATTTGTGAGTGAAGAGTGTTGCTCTTCACGTGTGTTTAGGTGTCTTAGGATACTTGTGTGCCAAGCAATTGTATGCTGTATAATTGCTTTGGTTAGTGTGTATGAACTGTTGTGTTCATTGTTCTTGATTGAAGCTGTTAAGCAAAATCAAGTATTGTGACTTTGAAGAGTGTCTTATAAAGTATTTTTTTTGTATTGAATTGTATATCACTGCTGTGATTGAGGGGGAATGAGTGGGTATACTCTTGTCTAGTGGTCTCTAGGAAGAAATTGCATTGGGTAGAGATTAAATGAGGAGTTGTAAATGGGGGAGTTTAGCTCTGAATTGATTCTGCTAATAGTGGATTTCCTTCCTGGCTTGGTAGCCTCCAGATGTAGGTGAGGTTGCACCGAATTGGATAAACAATTCATTGTGTTATTTATCTTTCAGCATTTACAATTCTGCACAATTTAAATGTTTAGATAAATAGTATGTTAGTCTACAGATGTTACAACAGACGTCATGACGTTGGTCATGACATTGGTACAATTTAAAGAAATTTAAATTGGTCATGGTCTGTCCTCGTCCTTGTCGAGCAGAGATCAATGTTCTTGGGACATATGAGATCTGCATACCAGAATTTCAATATTGTTGCAGGAAAAACTAAAATTGGCTTTGTTTGGCACAGTTGAAGCTCTTTTGTATGGAGATAATAGTGATACTTGGTTATTCTCAAGCGACTATAGTGATACTCTTTATGTGAGTCCACCAGTTCACTCACAATAGGATGATAGCAATTTTTTCCCTCAAAAATTTTTCCAATGAATATATTGGAATAAGTTGTTGCTTACTTATTACATTTGCATGTGCTTTAATCAATTATGCTTATATATCATTTCTTTCATGAAGCAATAGAATTTCGTTATGAATGAAGTTTCAAGCATAGTTTCCAACATGAATGACATTAGCATATTAATTTAAGTTTTAAAATATATTTCTTTTAACAAGATAATCTATTTTTTCCACTTATATGTCTATATTGGAGTACAGATAAAGAAATGTTAAATGTTGTCTGCAATTCTACTTTAGTTCTTATTATCAAAACAAAACTTGTTTTGTTTTAGGCCATTGATATGTATGGATTTGGAAACTAGAATGAAGTTGCAGATAATGTTAGAGCGAAAAGAAAATCGCAGTGTATTGATCATTATAATGCTGAATGTTGTTGGAATTCAACCACGATCTATGGTGAATTCTTCTCAATCTTGATCTCAAGAAATTTATGTAATGACAATGAACAAAAAGAACACGTTTAAAGGAGATGAGTATGAACTGCAGAGTAACTCTCTGCCCACAACTGTGGAATTTTATTATCACTTTGTAACTGCAAAACCGTGATTATCAAACTTGATGATTACAATGAAAAATGGTTCCTCCCTATTTATAGATTTAGGTTAACTTGCTTCTCAAGCTAATGCCAAAATTATAAAAGCCCAAAAATATATAATCTAATCTTTCTAAATCATATCTGATCTTTCTAAAATAATGAATTTCATATTTAACATACCACCTAATTCATTGTGTCTAAACTATCTACATTCATCATAGACCTTAGCTTCTTGAACACTTCGACTTGCACTCCCTTTGTCATGATGTCTACAATCTGATTCTCAGTTCTGCAGTGTTCCAAGTTCATCTTCCCTTATGCTACCTGCTCTCGAAGATAATAGAACCTCATTTCGATGTGCTTGATTCAATTGTGTGCTATTGGATTCTTTGCCAAGTTTATAATTGATATGCTATCGATCTTCATGGTAATTGCTCCATGAATTTTCATTGTGATCTCTTCGACCAGGTTTACCATCCAGGTTGCTTGACATGCACAAATAGAAGAAGCTATACATTCTTCTTCGCATGACGAAAATACCACTACTGGCTCCTTTCTCAAACTCCAAGCAACTGGTGCACCACCTAACATAAACACAGCCAGGTGTGGATTTTATACCCTCAGTATCACTATACCAACTAGAGAAGGTGTATTCCACTAACTTGCATTCTTTTCCTTCATCAGTTGTAGGAAACAAAATTTCATAGTCAATAGTCCCTTTTAGATACCTTAATATCCTCTTCATTGCTGCTAGGTGTGGTACATTTGGCTTCTGTATGAATCTACTTACCATACCCACAATGTATCCTAAGTAAGACCTTATGTGACAAAGGTATCAAAGTGACCCAATAAGTCTTTTGTAATGGGTTGGGTCGACATAATCTTCATCTGACTGCTTCGACAGTTGCAATCTGGTCTTAGTTGGAGTCGAAATTTGGTTGCAATCTTGCATCTCAAATCTCTTGAGTATTTCGCCTGCATATCTTCTTTGGTGCATCATAAAACCTCTAATGCTCTTGTAGAATTCGACGCCAAAGAAATATGAAAGGTTTCCCAAGTCTGACATTTCAAACTCCTCACTAAGGTCATGTTTGAAATCTTCGATCTCCTTCTTGCAACTTCCTTTTATCAACAAGTAATCGACATAGAGGCGTAGTATAATAAATTCACTACTGCTTCTTCTTACATACACTTCATTTTTCAGTCGTACACTTCAAAAATTCCTTCTCCCTTAAGAAGCTGTCAATTTTCTTATTCCAAGCTCTTGGAGCTTGCTTATGTCCATACAAGGCTTTTTGCAGCCTATACACCTTTCTTTCTTCGCCTCATTTCATATACCCAGTTGGTTGTGCGACATAAACTTCTTCATCTAAAGGGCCATTAAGGAATGCACACTTCATGTCCATCTGACATGTGTGCCAATTGTTTATATTTGCTAGACCAACAACCAACCTGATTGTTTCGATCCTAGCAACAGGTGCAAAAACTTCGTTGAAGTCGATTCCTTTCTTCTGAAGAAATCCTTTCGCCACAAGTATCGCCTTGAGTCGAGTTACTTCTCCTTTCAGATTCACCTTCACCTTGTAAACCCACTTCACATCAATTTCCTCCTTGCCTTGAGGCAATTCGACAAGTGACCAGGTGTTGTTGACTTCGATGGAGTCTAACTCCTCATTCATTTCTTTCACCCACTTCAAATCTTTCAATGCCTCATCTGCATTGGTTGGTTTGACATATGCGTAGAAAGCATAATGTACCAGCTCACCCTATTCATTGACCACATCATCTTATGTAATCACACATTTTTATAACCTTCCAGAAATGTGTCTTGTTCGTCGAGGTCTGCTTGGGTTTGCTTCATCTCTGAATTGTTCCTGTTGAACTTCTCTTTTGAATTCGGTGGCTGGTTCTTCATAAGAGATTCTCACTGAATCCTTCTTGACATTCTCAGTCCAATCTCATTCTTTAAGCTCATTTATGGTCATGTCCCTGCTTATCACTACCTGCTTATTCACTGGGTCGAACAGCCTGTAACCTCCAGTCGAATGATATCCTATCAAGATCATCTAATTCGAATTATCGTCAAGCTTCCTTCTCAACTGATCTAGAACATGTCTATATGCTATAGATCCAAACACCTTCAAGTGACTGAGGTCAGGCTTGACACCAGACTAACACTCTTCTGGTGTGATTCCTTCAAGCTTCTTTGTCGGACATCTGTTTAATATGTATGTTGCTGTCGAAACCGCTTCTCCCCATAGTTTTTTGGGTAGATGCTTTCCATTCAACATAAACTACTATGGAAAACCCATTTAACAACGGTTAGGAATGATATATAATCACGCGGGCACGAGCGTTGTTATGTAGACTGTCGTTGTATATATGATACTTACAATCACGGCCCAGTAACCGTTGTAATAAACTGGAAAGCGCGCGCCCTATCACAACGGGTTTTCATAAGAACCATTGTGATAAATAAATGGTCTTATGTTTGATTCCCAATTGCACCATTTTTTTGGACAACGCGCGAGATATTATAACGGTTATGATATATAACTGTTGTTAAATTTTTTGCAGAATTAACAAATGTTATCACAGTTATGATATATAATCGTTGTTACATTTTCTGCAGAATTAACAAATATTATCCTGCTTTTATAATTAGTCTCATTTTTAACCTGTATTATTGTTCACCATATCACAGCAAAAAATACAACTCACATTTGTGATAAAGTTATCATAATAATATTAATTGTATCATATTCATGATATCACATAGTTTTATTATATTCAATTGTATCAGAACAAACATCATAAATTTATCAGAATAAACAACCTACAGTTTACACATTACATAACATCACATAATTGTAACTTGGTGTTTTGGTTTCTTGTCTCTTTGTGTCTTGACTCTAAAGACCTATGATTTCAAATAATTATACTTGTTAGTAAAAATACTTAGAAACTATAACATACAATTAATATATTATGAATAAAGAATAAATTATGTTGTTAATTTTCCCATATGTCTTCTTCATGATCGATTCGAATAGCATGCACAACATCTCCGTCAATTTCATAATATGAGGTAGAAACTTGTGTTGTGTAACAAGGTGTGGACGGAATATCAAAACTTTCATCATTTAGAGGAATGTGTTTTCCTTGGAGAACGATTGATCATTTTCCCGATATGTCTAATGGGTCGGTAACATAGAAAACTTGTTTTTCTTGAGAAGCCATGATGAATGGTTCGATCATAAAAGATGCCTTGCCAAGGTCGACCCGGGTGAATCCTAAGTCATCAATGTGTACACCATTACTATTATTGAGAACCCACATGCATTTAAATAAAGCCACTTTTAAAATAACATAATCAATCTCCCAAATCTCATCAATGACACCATAAAACGCGGTAGTTGTCAATACAAGATTCTTATCTTTCAAACTAGAGAAATACATCGATTCGGCTTCAACCATAACCCCACTATTTTGCATTGTACTACGATCATCTTTTGATTTTGTATAAAAGGTATAATGATCAATGTCATATGCAGTCCAAGTAATGACACAAAATTTTGTCTCGTACAACAACCATTTAAGTGTCTCGGATGCACTACGATCATTAGATACACTTTTATTAAACCAATCTATGAATCTCTTGTTATGCTATATCAACAACAACTTGTCACTCATTCGGGGATGCTTTTTCCTCAAAAGTATTTTGTGAGTATCTATGAAAGGTTGAACTTCATCTATATTATTCAATATATATAAATGTGCTTGAATAACCACATCCCAAACCATTGAATTAACATTTATACCTTGAATACCTCTTTCGTCTGTGTCAGCATGACGAGACTTTAGAATTCCTATAGAATCTGCGTCTGACAAATAGTTTGTACTAAACTCAACAGCTTCTTCTTTAATGTACCTTTCAACAATCGAAGCTTTCGATCAGTGATGATTCTTTGTATATCCTTTAAAGATCTTCATATATTGCATTATTGAATACATCCACCTTAAATAAACTAGACCACAAATTCTGATTTCTCTGACTAGATGAACAAGTAAGTAAACCATAATGTCAAAAAATGATGGAGGAAAATACATCTCCAATTGACACAAGATTATGACAGCCTCATCTTCTAATTCATCTAATTTTTTGAAATCAAGAACTTTATTACATATGACATTAAATAATAAGTACAATCTCATTACAGTTACTCTTACATGCTTTGGTAGGATCCCACAGATAGCCATTGGTAGAAGTTGTTACACCAATACATGAAAATCATGAGATTTTAAACCAATTAACTTGATATCTTTCATTGATACAAGTTTATTGATGTTTGATTAGTAACCTTGCGGAACTTTAATACCTTGCAAACACTCGCAAAAAATTTTCTTTTCCTTTTTGGATAGAGTGTGATATGCTGGAGGCAGATAAGTTCTTTTTCCTTTCTCTATTGGAGCCAACTGTTTTCGTATACCCATCTTATCCATATCAAGATGGGAAGTCTTACTATCTTTAGTATTGACTAGAATGTTTAGAAGTGTGTCAATCAAACTATCACACACATTTTTCTCCATGTGCATCACATCAAGTCAATGTCTAACATTAAGATTTGACCAATATGGAAGATCAAAGAAGATGGACCTCTTTTTCCATATATTTTTTGCAAATGTCCCTTTTTCTTTTTCTCTCTTCCAAAAGACAAAATTAATGTGTTCCTGTCGTTGATAAACTTCATCCCCAATTAAAGGTTCAGAAGCCTCATCAAACTCTTACTCTCCATTAAAAGCCTTTCACAATCTACGATAAGGATGATTGGGTTTTAGAAATTTTTGATGCCCAAGGTAAACAGTCTTTTTTCCAAACTCAAGTTGGTAATAACAAGTATCATCTTCACATATAGGACACACTCTATGTCCTTTGACACTATATCCATCCAAGTTATTGTAAGTATGAAAGTCGTTGATTGTGCAAAATAACATTGCACACATCTTAAACTTTTCCCCAGAATATGTATCATCAACTTCAACACCTTCATCCCACAAGAGTCATAAATTATCAATTAATGGACTTAGATAAACATTTATGTCATTACCAGGTTGTCGTGGTCCAGAAATTATCATACTTAACAGTATACACTTGTGCTTCATGTACAACTAAGGAGACAAGTTATAAATAGTGATAAGAACAGATCATAAAGTATGATTAGTGCTCAGATTACCAAAGGGATTCATTCCATCGGTGGCAAGCTTAAGCCTATGGTTTCTTGGCTCAACTCCAAAATCCGGAAACAACGAATCAATTTTCTTCCATTACAACGAATCAGCTACATGGCGAATGTTTCCATCACGAGTCCTTTCATCTACATGCCATCTAAGATTCTTTGTATCATTCGAATTAGCAAAAATTATCTTAAATCATAAAATTATTGGCAGGTACCATAACACTTTAGTAGGAGCATGTTTCCTACTAACATTGTCATAGTCATTGTCATCACCATTGTTGGCCTTCAGCTTGTAATGTGACACACCACATTTCAGACATTGATACAAGTCTTCATACTCTTTTCAATATAATATGCAATCATTAGGACAAACATGTATTTTGATATACTCCAGACCAATTGAACACAATATCTTATTGGCCTCATAACAACGATCCGACAATTTGTTATCTTCTAGTAACATTTTCTTTAGCAATTCAAGTAATTTCGTAAAACTTTTATCCGACCATCCATTTTTCCAGATTAAACAACTTTAACACTGCCGACAATCGTGTAAAATATGTGCATCCCTTATATAAAGGGGTGTCTTTATCACTACATAAAGTATAATAAATATGAGCATTCTTAAAAGAAGATTCCCCAATATCATGGAACATATCCTCTAGTTGATCTTTCATATAGTCATCTTCGTCCACTCTTTAACTTTGTGACCCCCGACTTTCCTCTTTAACCACCTCACCATGCCACGTCCATATTATATAATTTTTACATATACCATCACAACAAAGGTGATGGAATATTTCTTTCTTTGTACCCTTTTTTATATTCGCGCAAACAACACAAGGACAATAAAAGATACCATTATTGTCGGGAAGACGTTTATCAGCATATTCAAGGAATTCAAGAACTATGTTCTCATAAACCAAACCTAATCTATCAGTTTTCATCCAACTATGATCCATAGCAACTTCTGAAATTTATGCAAGTATAATAATGTGATTGACACACCAAAATCTAATACAAAAACTTAAGCATATACATATGCAAATCTAAAACTAAAGCATATGAAACATGTACTCTCATATTGACTTGAGCATATACAACATAAAAAAAAATGAAGATGTTGAAGAATACCGTACTTCAAAGCTGAAGAATCAAATGAACAAAGAGGGTGAAGATTTGAGCTCCAAGTGAATGGATACGAATAGGGTAAAAATTAAGCCACCGTTGTCGTCTCTAGCTCGCTTGTTCGCCTAAGGCATCATATGAAAGAAATACATAATGAGTTTTGTTTTAATTTATCAGTAAGCCCTTTAATCGTGGTTGGACATCCCAACCATAGTGGAATTGTAAGTCCTCTAACAACGGTTGGTTTACTTAACCGTTGTAAAATCATTTACAATTTATTTTTTTAAATATTGGACTTAAGTGACACATGCTTAAGTGACACCCTCTAACAACAATTGGTTTACTTCACCGTTGTAAAATCATTTACAATTTATTTTTTAAATAATGGACTTAAGTGACACACGCTTAAGTGAAGCTTGTTGGGAATCAAGCTTGCTACACATCATTTATTACTAAGGTTTTTTAGACAACCGTCATTAAATTACTTTTTATAAATTCAACTACACACTGGGCGCGAAAATTTTAACCTATTACAACGGTTTATATGAATCCATTGTAAACCTGGCGTTGTTATTTGCACATTTTGTAGTAGTGATACTTCTCACCATGTTCATGATGATTTTGTTCTTTCTTTCTGCAATTCCATTTTGCTGTGGAGTGTAGGGACCACCTCATGCATAATCCCTTCTTTCTCACATAATGCATCAAAATCTTTTGACACATACTCTCCACCACCATCAGTCCTCAGAATTTTTATCTTTCGACCACTTTGCCTTTCGACCATAGATTTGAATATGGAAAATACATTGATCACATCACTTTTCTACTTGATGAGGTAAGTCCATAACTTTCGACTGTAATCATCTATGAATGTGACAAAGTATCTGTTGCTTGCAATTGAATCACCTGGATTGGACCACATACATCAGAGTATATGACTTCCAGAATTGCCTTCAACTTCCTTCATGCATCCTTGCTAAAGATATTCTTGTGTTGTTTCGACTGAACACACTCTTCACAAACTTCACTTGGAATGTTGATTTTAGGTAATCCTAAATCCATACTTATTCTCTTTAGCTCTCTGATGTCATTGAAGTTGAGATGGCCTAGTCGAAAGTGCCATAACAACCCATCTCTGCTCACTGCAATTTCTAGGCACTTGTGCTCCATCACATTGAAATCAATCTTGAAGGTCCTATTCTGAGATATTGGAGCCTTCAAGATTAACCTGCCACCTGCGTCGAGAACTCCCATCATCTTGTCTTCGAAAACTACCTTGTAGTTCTTTTCGACAAGCTGTCCTATACTGAGCAGGTTACTTTTCATGCCTGATATGTATAACACATTAGAAATTATTAATTTCTTGTCATCCTTCCTCACGATCTAAACATCACCAACACCTTCAGCTGCTAGAGTGTTATCATTTGCAAACTTCATTGTGCTCTTCAACGAGGGCTTCATGTTGACAAACCAATCTTTCCTTCTAGTCATGTGTGATGAGTATCTTGAGTCCAAGTATCACTGGTCCTGGAATCTCTCTTCATCTCTTGTGACCATCAACAACATCTCTTCTTCTTCATGTTTCGCCAGCTTTGCATCAGTTTCTTGATTCTTCTTCTTTTCTAGACAATCATTAAAGCAGTGAGCATACTTCTGACAATTGAAACATTGAATGTGACTTTTGTCAAGCTTTCGACCACCACCTCTTCCTCTACTTGCAGCACCACCTCTTTGGTTGCCTTAGTTCTAGGGTTTTCTCTAATTCGACCATTTCCTTCATGCTAATTTTGACCATTCGAATTGGTGTAGCCTCCTCTAACTTTATTACTATTCCATCTTTCTTTGCCTTTCCTTTCTTTTTCTGACTGCGCCTGCAAAGCCATATCACTCTTTGACTTTCCTGCAGCTCTTTCGGCCATCATTTGTTCATGAGACTCAAGTGTCCCTTGAAGTTCTTCCTTCGTCAATACTGACAAGTCTTTTGACTCTTCTATGGCTACTACCACATGGTCGAATTTTGGAGCCAATGACCTCAAGATCTTTGACACAACTAATTTTGATGTCAACACTTCTCCACATACCTTGATTTGATTCAACAACTTTGTATTTCTGGTGAAGAAATCTGTTATACTTTCATTGTCTTCCATTTGAAGCAATTCATAAATCCTTTTGTGAATTTATAACCTCACCTTTATCACCTTCTCTGTGCCTCCAAACAATTTTTCAAGAATCTCTCAAGTTTCTTTTGCTGATTCTACATCACTAACCTTTTCAAAGTTATCTAGATCAACACATTGATGGATTATAAAGAGGGCTTTATAATCTTTCTTCTTCAATTCTTTATATGCTGCTTTCTCCTGATCGATCTCAATTTCTGCAAGCAGTGATAATCCCTCCTTCATAAGATCCCAAAGATATTAGTAACAGAAAACCACCTTAATTTGCTTGCACCAATTTTCATAATTATCTTTCTTGAAAATTGAAGGATTTGTTGAAAAGTGACCGTTCGGGTGATTCATCATCATCATAGTTGTTCTTTCCTTGAATCAAACCTGGAGTTCTAGATACCAGATGTTGGAATTCAACCATGATCTATGGTGAATTCTTCTCAATCTTGATCTCAAGATTGTTATATAATGACAATGAACAAAAACAAGAACACGTTTAAAGAAGATGAGTATGAATTGCAGAGTAACTCTCTGCCCACAACTGTGAAATTTTATTATCACTTTACAACTACAAAACCGTGATTATCAAACTTGATGATTACAATGAAAAAGGGTACCTCCCTATTTATAGATTTAGGTTAACTTGCATCTCAAGCTAAAATCCAAAAATATCTAATCTAATCTTTCTAAATCAAATCTGATTTTTCTAAAACAATGAATTACATATTTAACAAATATCTGAATTCGCCATGTTTTCCTCTACCTGTAAGGCCATTTGATAACTTTGTTATTGATAGCATACATGCAACCTGTGCTTGAATTCATGGTGCAATTGTTTGTATGTACACATGGGATTTGTCTCATGTTATGAGAAAGAACAAATATGAACTCCTTGTCAAGTCAAAGGGACATCAAGTCAAGAAAGATTTGCTTCTTAATCGTTTAAATCACAATTTGTTATATCACTTTTTAGATGGATTTGTCTCATGTTATGAGTTTGATTTTTGTTTTTTTAGTTTTGTTTTTAATTTCCTGCTATAGATGATGATATTCAGGGAACTAAACAATGTTGTAATTCCTATTGAAGGTTCTTCACTCCTTTACTGACATTCACAATGGAAGTGACCATTTCAAGCATGCCAAAAAAACATAGAACATTCGCAATGGAATGTTCTTCAATGTTACTGGTTTCACAATAGTGTTTTAGTTGTGTTAGTTGATGTTATTAATATTACTACTACATGTATTTATTTATGTTGGAAGGATTAATTTTAAACTTAAATTTTATATGATCCATGGAAGGATTCACTTTAATTTTAGTTAAACAATTTGGTTGTATTAATGTTATTAAATTTGTTTTAGTTATTAGGAAAAAATGGATTCTAATAGTTATTTTGAATGTATTCTAACAATTTAAATTGTAAAATTTTGAAAGGTCCAATATCTGACCCATTTCTTAATAAACAAAAAAAATTGACTTAAAAATGTATTTTTGGCCATTTTTAAAATTGGGTCATCCTTGGTCTAAATAAAAAAAAAATTATTGGGCCCAAATCTGTTAAACCTAAAAAATTAAACGAATTAGAAACTCAAACCCGATAACCCGATCGGAAATGGATCAGAATTTCTCACATGGATCAGAATTTCTCACCCGATGGATTGGTCAGTTCGTGGTTTATGGCCCGAACCCAATCTGCTGCCCAGCCCTACTTTGGATCCCCTCATTTATACTGAAACAATAACACTGATCATCGCATTTTCTGAGAATATAGTAGTAACATATACTAGTATATTGAGATTTGAGTTGAAGTATTTCAATTTGGAAAAGTAGCCAAATTTGAAATTACTTATATATATAAGAATCTCAATAATGATAACAAGTAACAACAAGCACTCCAAAAAGTATCTCATTGTCTAAGCAAAGCATAAGCAGACAAGTAGATATGGGCTGAAGCATGGTGTCTAAAACATTTGTGGATATATTAACAAATTTTCCTTATACTATATAGTTTAAGAATGCAATGCAAATATTATATAGTTTAATGCTGACAAGTAGATCTACTTTTTGGATTCCTAAGAATCATTGTCAGAGACTACTTCTTGATAGTAAGGAGAGAATCTTCCACTTCTGGATTTGGCAACTGATGCTACTTCCTGCAGCATTTTCACCACACTTCTCATTGAAGGACGGTTTATAGGAAGAGAGCTTGTGCAAAGAATTCCCAACTTGAGTACTTTGTTTATTTCTTCCTTGTATTTGGAATAATCAAGAGTTGGATCAATCACTTGATCCAGTTCTTCCTCGTTCAACTTCGAAGAAACCCATTTAACCAAATCTTTTTCTCCATACTCTGGATCAATAGGTTGTTTTCCAGTTACCAACTCCAAAATCACTACACCGAAACTATAAATGTCACTCTTTTCATTCACCCTAAGAGTATAAGCATATTCTGCATCATAAAAACGAAAGCGCGATTAGTTTATAACACGACTAATGTGCATAGAACTGATCGATGCATGTTGAGAACAAGATTCTAAAGATAGAGCCATCAATGATTAATGCATTACTACTACCTGGTGCAATGTAACCACAAGATCCTGCAATCATAGACATTGGTTCTTCTGTTCCATTGCTGACACCTCTAACAAATTTAGCAACTCCAAAATCAGCAATTTTTGCACCAAATTCTTCATCTAGCAAAATGTTACTAGATTTTACATCCCTATGAACAATAGGAATAGCACAATCATGATGCAAATAAGAGAGTCCTTCAGCCGCATCGATAGCGATTTTAAGTCTAGTTGACCAATCCAAGAACTTTTTCTTGCTACTATGCAAAAAATCAGCAATGCTTCCGTTTGGCATGTACTCGTAAACAAGAAGCTTACTATCGCCATTGTTATAACAACACCATAACCTTACAATATTCTTGTGCCTAATCTTTCCTAATGTTTCAACTTCGACTTCAAATCCATCCTTTTCAGGATCATCGACGTTTCCATTTTTCATCTTCTTTGCTCGCCACAATTTCTTCACTGCAACCGTCTCTCCGTTACTCAGCGCCACTTTGTAAACCTTCCCAGAAGATCCACTCCCTATCACGTTATCTTCACTCATCAGTTTAACAATCTCAAACTTACTAAACCCTATTTTATGAAATGACCTCCATTTCGACAAATAAAATCCTTTCTTCGTCTTCTTGAAATTCCGGAATTTGAAGTAAAACCACGCCACCCCAACGATTAACACAACACCAGCAAGTACAAATATGAACCAGAAAATACACACAAAGTTCTTATTCTTACTCTTCTCGCCCGAATTTGGACACATTCCAGAGATATCGCTGCATAGGCCAGTATTTCCTACAAAACTGTCTTTAAAATTCTCATTCGCATAAAGAGGTGGAATTTTCCCTGATAACTGGTTATTTGACAGATTTAAAAAATTCAGCTTCAAATTTTGCAGCTCCATTGGAATTTCACCGTTAAGGAAATTACCAGAAAGATCAAGAAAATTGAGCCCCGGTAACGTTCCTAATTCACTTGGTATATTACCGACAAATCTATTATTTGCTAAATCAAGCTCATTGAGCTTCTTCCAATCACCAACCCCATGAGGAATCTCTCCAGAAAATTGATTATCCCTAAGAACAAGCCTGCCCAATTGGCTTAACTTAACCATACTGATCGGAATCCGACCGGTAAGACTATTTCTGCTGGCAACAAACTCTCCGAGATTATTCAACGACCCGATTGAATCGGGAATCGACCCGTTAAACCTATTTCCTGAAATTAACAAAATTGAAAGATTATTTGCTCTTGAAATTGCATTAGAAATTGACCCAGAAAGAGAATTCTCAACAAGCTCAAGTAGATTAACATGGAGCAAACCCCAAAGACCAGAAGGAACAACACCAGAGAGATTATTGTTCCCAAGCCTAACCCTAGTTAAGCTCAAACAGTTTCCAAGACTCTCTGGAATTTCCCCGGAAAATGAATTGTGAATCATCAACAACTCCTGCAACGTTCCTTGACGGCAAAGACTCGCCGGAATCTCGCCGGTGAATCGATTAAACGAAACATCAATCATCTGTAACCTCGACTTGCTCCCCAAACCACTCGGCAAATTCCCGGAGAGTGTGTTGTTGAACAAAAGAAGCACGTATAAACTCTCCGACGAAGCTAAACTCTCCGGCAGAGAACCCTCGAGTCGATTATTGTACAGATTAAGAGACCCGAGATTCTTCAGCCGACACAGCTCGTCGGGAATCGTCCCCGTCAGGTTGTTATCCGAAGCATCGAATCGTTCCAACTGAGTCAAGTTGGATACACCAACACGCGGCAACTCGCCGGAGAAAGAGTTTTGGTAAAGCTCGATTTGAACAATGCTGGTTAAACCGGATATCACAGTTTCCGGTATATTTCCGTTGAGCATGTTTCGCGACAAGTCGAGGTTCTTAAGATTAACGAGTTTACGAAGAGAAACGGGAATGGGACCCACAAAGTTGCAACCGGAGAGCCATAGAGTTTCAAGGTTGATGAGGCTTCCGAATTCGCTTGGGATCGGACCTTGAGCGAGGAAGCTATTGTAAGCGAGGTGAAGCTCTTTGAGAGATGAGATGTTTCCGAGAGAGGAAGGGATTGTTCCGGTGAAAAGGTTGTTGATAAGGGAGAGAGTTTGGAGTTGTTGGAAACGGCTGAACGTGTGAGGGATGTTGCCGGAGAAGTTGTTGAAGGAGAGGTCGAGGATTTGGAGGAAGGGGAGGGTGGAGAGCGTGTCAGGGAGTTGACCGGAGAAGAGGTTGAGGGAGAGGTTGAGGTGGCGGAGGGTGGTGCACGTGGAGATAGCGGAAGGGAGTGTGGAGTTGAGATTGTTGTTGGGGAGAGAGAGATACGAGAGAGAAGTTAAACGGCAGAGGGAAGTGGGGAAGGGACCGGAGAGGTCGGAGTCAGGGAGGTTGATGGAGGTGACGGCGGCCGTGAGGTTGTTACACAGGATGCCGGTCCAGTTGCATGGAGTGGTGTCGCGGTGGTTCCAGTTGGAGAGAGAATTTGAAGGGTCGGAGAGATGAAGCTTAGCTTGAAGGAGGAAGAGACCTTCTTGGTTGAGAGAGAAAGTGGGAGAGAATAATGAGAGAGAAAACAGAACCACGAGGAGGAGCAATGGGTACAACATTGTTGTATGTTTCAGGTGTTAATTCAACATTTGTGTTGGTGAGTAAGTATTGATTTGTAATTGAGAAAAGAATAGGAAGGGAGATGAAGCGGTGGCTGTAGTGAGAACAGTTTGAACAAACTGCGCCTTTGACTGTAATCGAAACGACCATGGACAACTTTCAACGACAATGAGGTCCACATGAATGGACTGTACTATGTGATTCAATAAATTAATCTCACCTTCATGTTTGCTATTTGGAAATTTATCATTATTAATTGATTTTGAACTTATTCTAAATTTGGAATCTATTAATAAAAAAAAGCTTTTAGTTTTTAACTTTTCACTTCATTTTAATTAAAAACTTTGTTTGATAATTATTTTTTAACTTTTAACATATAACTTTTTAATTAGCTTTTAGTTTTTACTCAAAAGCTATTTGAAGTAGTATTTAGTTTATTTTTTTTTATTCTAATTATATCTTTATAGAGATTTTGAAGAATTTTTTTATTTTTTATTTTATTAAAAATTATTTTTATTTATTTAATATAAATTATATAATTAATTTAAAAATAGTGTTGATAATTTTCAAATTAATGAAACATCAATAAAAACAACAAATATGAAGAAAATTCAGAATTTTATTGTAAAATATTATACTATTTTTATTATTATTTTAGATTAATATAATTAAGTTTAAAATATAATATTATTATTTCACGTATTTTATTAAATTTTATCATAAAACTTATATATAAATATATATATATATATATATATATATATATATATATATATATATATATATATATATATATATATATATATATATATATATATATATATATATATATATATATATATATATATATATATATTAAAATTGTTTTGCATATTGTTATTAATACATTTACTTTTATCTAATAAAAATTAATTTAATAATATAATATAATAAAATAATAAAATCACTAATGTTTTAATTAAAAATATTTTTTTAGATTATTTTGTAATTATCAGATAGTGTAACAACTAATTTACCCAACACTCAAATTAACTTATCAACTATTAGTCATTAAGTATAAATTATAATTAAACTATAAATTATCAACTATTAATTATAAATTAATTTTACTAAACAAAACCTTGAAACATGTTTTCTGAATTTTCAAGACATTCTTCATATTCTTTATTTTATAATAAATATAATTTTCTTTTGTTACGAGTTATAATGACCGAATTCAATGAATAACTGAAATGTCTTGAATATTTAATAATAAAAATTAGAAAAACTAATTAATAAATAATTCGTTAGTAACTTAAGACACGAAAAAGATACTTTAAATTTAGTATATAATAAGTTTGATACACATAATCAAGAGAACAAACTCAAAATCTATTATTACCTAATAAAAATATCAGTGAAAATCTAAATTGACAACTCAATTTCTTAAACGACCGTAATATTATTTATTCTATTATTATTGTTGCATAGTATTTAGGTATATTTTATAATACATTAAAGGAGTTTTTTTTTTTTATTTCAAACAAGTTAAAGGAAATATTAAATTTTTTGTCAGAACACAAAGAATATTATATTTAATCTTATTTATATGAGATAATTTATTTTCTAAGTATATTCAATTAATAATGTATATCAATTATACATGAATAAAATACAATAATTATTTGATATATTTAAAAAGTAAAATGTGTCTTGTATTGGAAAGAGTATTTAAATATATTAACTGGCTAAGGTATTTTATAGATATAATAAAATTAAAATAGTAGCTAATTTCTGTACCAAATAAAGTAGTAACCGGTTTAAATATTTTTTTAGTAGTATTATTATTATTCCGACTTAATGCTTGTGTTTTTAAATGATATCATCGGTTTTAATGACTATTGTTGTTGTTTGGCTTTTATTCAGAATCAATGAATTTTATTGATATTATTTTTATATATTTTTTATTCAATGCAAAAAATTAAAGGAGAGCATATAGTTGAATTTTTGGTGGGTATCAAATAAAGGAGAAAAGGAAAATGTTCTCTAAGTCTATGCCTAACTCAATTGAAAATACCACATAGAAATTTGATTGTAAAGATATATATTCGAACTCACGGTATATTATTCAATGGGTTATATATGTTTGAGATATCTATAAATATGCTAACTTTTAAATTTAGTCTCTCAAAAAATTTGCTTCAAATCAGTGGCAGAGCCAGAAAATTTTTGAAGTCTGTGCAAAAATTTAAAGACAATAAATTCATATTGTACATATAAATAGTTATTAATCAAAATAAAAGATTTTTAATTTAATTGATTTCGGCAGATTTTTAAAACTAACATAGCCATATCCAATTTGAGGCTATACTAACATGGAATATCATTTCATGTGATTCATAATAATTCTTGAAATTAGCAACAAGTTAACAACATAATTTTATTTACTAACTAGTGTAACTACAAACTAAATTTAAAATACAAATTCCTAGTTAACATCAATTGAACCATATAATTTAGAGCGAACATAAATTGAAGAATTGGACCTAATATATTTTTTATATTATTTGAGGATAAAATTTATTCTTTTCTTCTTCTTTTTTACAACACTATACATGTTTTTTTTTTATAATTTTAGTAGCTGCTACTTTTATGTTAAATTTTATTTTTTCAAGTATTCATTTTTTGTTTTTGGTTAATTTGGTCATAAATAGCAACTTTATTTTAATTTTGCACTTTTTGTAATGTAGTTGAATCTAAATATTATCATATAAAAAATTAATATAATGTATGTTTAATTGCATAAAAAAGGAAAAGAAAATTATGTTTTATTTGTAAAAATTGTTTAAATTACGGCGGTTAAAACTGCCATTATCAACAACAAAAAACCGCCTTTTTATTTAATATATATTATGACATGAGAAATTTTATTCAAAAGTACTATTTTTCTGCATTTTCGTTAATTGTGGCGGTTTTAACAGCCATAACAGCACTTATTAACCGCCACAATTTTCATATTCTTTTATAAAAGAAGGCAAAATTTTGGGGCCGAGCCGGGGTACATGCCCAGTCTGGCCGGGCCTTAAAACCGCCCATGCTTCAAATAATGGTCTTCACAAAGTTTTACGTCCCTAAATGTAGTTCATCCCGTTAGTTTCCACTAACGGAGGCTTATGTGACATGCCACCCGTGTTCTTTTCATAGCCACGTCAGTTTTGTTTTTAAATAATTTTTTTAATCATAAAATGTAGACCCAAACGCAGTGAACCCTATTCCACTTCTTATTGTTATTTCACCGCCTTCTTCTATTACATGAGTTCCCTTCTATTGTTCACTTTCAACTTATCTCATTGTTCTTCTTCTTATTCGTCTCCCTCCTCCATCTCTGATGTATGTTGTCTTCGTCAAGATTAAGCAAGTATGCGTCGTCTTATTCCACGAGTGTGACGAACTGTGGAGTGAAAAGATGTGGATGCAATAGTCATATGATTTCATACATGTGGAAGAACGGAAAGAATAAAGGTAGATTGTTTTGGAGATGCCCGTATTAGAAAAACGAGGGTACTTGCAATTTATTCACTTGGGATGATAAAATTGCACAAGAAAGGGATAATGATCAATGCGTAGATGCAGAATGGAGGAAAGATGAGAGTAAGGTGAGAGATATGCAAGTTGTAGAAACTTTGAAGGAGCTTTATGAATCATCCATGAAGAAGAACAAGAGGTTGAAGATGAAGATAAAGGCAGAGAGACATTTTGGGGAAAGCTAAAGACAATTTGTGTTGTAGTTTCATTCTTGGTCAACTTGTATTTGTTAATTAGGTGTAATTTTTGAATTGATCAATGTCTTTAATGTTGTCTAAGTGGATTTGTCTGTAATGTTGTCTCATTGGTTTTATCTTAATGTTTTGTCACTGGTTTTGTAATGTTGAATTGGTATGAAATAGAATTTAGTGTAATTGTTTTTGTATTGTTCAATTGGTATTGTATGGTATTGTATGTATTGTTCAATTATGACCTTTAATATCACATAATGTTCCTCAAAAGTTTTACACAATCTGACATATAAATTAGACATAGTGTAATGTATAATGTTGGCATAGTATGATGTCTAATTTTGCAAACAAGGTGGCCTTAAAATTTAGACATTAAGTGACCTATAATTTTGTCATAATATGAGCTATAATTTTCGACATTAGATGATCTATAATTTTGGCATAATATGAGCTATAATTTTGCCATTAAGTGACCTATAATTTTGGCATAATATGAGCTATAATTTTCACACAAAGTGATCTATAATTTTCACATTGAAACTACACATATTTCACCAGAATAGTATAATTACTTTGGCATAGCATAATTTGTTCAAAATAGTACATCAGTGCCATTACATTAGCATACCATAATATATTCAAAAGACTATATCAGTATATTACATTGAGCAAAATAGTACATCAATGCCATTACATTAGCATACCATGATTTGTTCAAAAGACTATATCAGTATATTACATTGAGCAAAATAGTACACCAGTAACATAACATTGAGCAAAACAGTACATCAGTGACATGACATTACAACAAAGTATTTGTTCATAAACAGGTACATTGAGCAAAATACTACAGTTTCATTGGGTTAGACCCTTGCCAGTTGTGTTGTCTTCTTCAGTTAGAACCAAAGGGTCATCAGATTCCTTTCCAGGGCCAAGAATGTTCTTTGTTTTCAAGGTCCTCAACCTTTCACTATGCCTTTTTTCTGCTGCAACATTAGTTTGTGTCTTGTATCTGCTATGGGTTTTAAATCTAACTGGTTCACTTGAACTTGGCCTCAAAACATTTGTTATAATACCAGGTGGTTTGAAAGGCTTGCTCTTGCACACTTTTGGTTTCTTACCAAAGAAAACCTTGACACTACTTTGCCTTGGTTCAGCTGCCTTGATAGGTGATTTGTCAATCCTTAAAGGTTGTATGTCCAAGACATCACCACCCCCTAATAATGCATCCAGAGTTTGATCCAAACATGAAGAACGTGTATGTTGGTCCCTGATAGGTTGTTTAGTTACCATTTCCTCAATGACATTTGCTTCTTTGTCAGTTAGATCAGTTACCATTTCCTTAGTGACATTTGCTTGTTGGAAAGTTGCTTCATTGACAGTTGTTTTTCCCTCCTTAACAGTTGCATCAGTTGCTTCCTCAGTGACTCTTGCTTCATTGACAGTTGCTTTTCCCTCCTTGACAATTGCATCAGTTGCTTCCTTAGTGACAGTTGCTTCCTTAATGAATGTTGTTTCATTGGCAATTGTCTCCTCAGTGACAATTCCTTCCTTGACAATTAGTTCCTCGGTGTCAGCTGCTTCATTGACAGTTGTCTCCTCAGTGACAATTCCTTCCTTGAAAATTGGTTCCTCGGTGTCAGCTGCTTCATTGACAGTTGCTACCTTGATAGTTGGTTGCTTTACTGTTGTATATTTGACTATTGTATCTTTGACATTTGCATCTTTAGATTTTCCATCCTTCACTTTTGTCTTCTTTATTCCACCCTTAGTTGTACAATTGTTGGTAGATCCCTTACGCCTCCACTGCATGAAACACACACAAAATTAACATTTTTACCTAGTCTTATAAATAATTTCATACAAACACAAAATTGAATTACCCTTTTTTGTGCCAAATGACTTTGCTAGTCTGACTTGCTTGTGCATGCATCTCTTGAGATACTTGTGTGGGTAAGTTTTGACTAGCCTGGTTTGGCATCCCTTGACTGGCCTGAGTGGTATTTCTAGAGGGAACAACCACAATTTTCTTGTTCTTCTTGCAGATCCTTTTGTAACAAGCTTTGCACATATGGCTTGTATTTGTTATATGTCTTTTTTTTGTTCACTTCATCTGGCTATCTCCTTATAAGTTTCTTGGGCCTCCCTAGGCCACGTTTGAACAAAGGGGGTAACATAGTTTGATTAGGTATTCTAGGCCATTTGTTCTGGCCATTCAATGGGGTTATCACTTCACTCTAACATTTTTCGTATGTGCTTTTGTGATAACACTTATGGCAGACACACCATGTCTACATGGAATCCCAACAAGCTCCCAATAGTTGCATGAACATGTTTGTTTTTCCAAATCCACTACAAAGCTATCAATAAATAATACATGTGTGACTTGAAAGGTTAATCTACCAGCATAAGTTGTTGTCCAACTAGCACTTTTTTCAATCTCTCTATCTAACCTCCCTAACGGTTTTGTCATTATCTATCCTTTATAACCATCTACCTTTTTTCTAAGGGTTGCAAACCTTCCCATTAGGTAATTCCTAATCCACTCAAACATGGTTATGATTGGTTTGTCTCTTTGTAAAAGAATTGTTGCATTAAAAGACTCACTTAAGTTGTTCATTAACACATCACACTTTGAGAAAAAAAAGGAAAAGCATTCTTACACGACTTTATTTTAGGAATAACCTCTAATCACTCATAAGCCTCCAAACAGACCTCCTTGATCATAAAATCCTTACCTCATGTGCCTCAAAATAGGTTGCCTTAGCAGCAACCATCATAAAGATATCTAAACAAAGTTCCTCCTCCAAACTTCTTTTTGAAGTTAGCATGTAAGTGCCTTAAATAGAACATGTGTTTCAAAAACCTGAACTAGTCCTTAAACCAAGAATATGTCAATTGCATTAGTATATTCAAGTGATAGGAAAAATGAAAAATTGTAAAAATGAAAAATTGTAAAAATACAAAGTTTGATGAAACTCAAGCTTACTTTTTTGTTGGTCAGAAATGAAACACCGTCTGTCATCATTGTACTGATTAGTCACTAGGCCTTTTGTTTTTTGTTGTTTATACTTTCCTTCATTTTGTATAAGTTGTTTGCTTTTAATTAGTGTTTGTACTTTCGTATTAATGAAATGAGCATTGCAACTTTTGATTTCAATTCATTTTGTCTATTATTTGCACTTTTATGCTTTATCTTTCAAATATTTACTTCTTGTCCAAATTTTTCATTATGCAAATATTTGAGGGAGGATGACGAAAACATTGTACCCATAATTTTTGTTGGTATGCTTTCAATCAAACTTTGTTGACGATGTAAGACATTGTTTCAATCCCCTAAACACTGGAGAAATAAGGAAGTTATTCCCTTGTCAACCCTTTCGAGCCTAGAAGTAGGAATTTCTTTCTTTACCAAAAATCCAAAATCTGAACCCGGGGCAAGGTA
This sequence comes from Lathyrus sativus, assembly GCA_963859935.3. Lineage (NCBI taxonomy): Eukaryota > Viridiplantae > Streptophyta > Magnoliopsida > Fabales > Fabaceae > Lathyrus > Lathyrus sativus. The sequence continues at coordinate 936,189,179 of OZ012735.1, forward strand.
GTTCTGAGTTAACTTGGTTGTGTTCATGCAAGAAACCTTTCATATAAAGGTTGCACCATAAAATTTCCTTCACGCAGCAAGCAAGTGTCGAAGATGTTTTTAAGGTAAAAGCCATTGATGGTTCACCGTAATCGTTAAGCTGGTTAGTCACTATCATTACTTAAAGAATGAGACGAGTCCCTTTCAAGGAAAAAGCTAAAAAAATATGGGAAGCTCATGACATCACCTTGTACAAAAAGGTTTGTATGACAACCAAAAAGAAGTGGACCTTAAATCGTCACTAGGAAAGTCCTCAATGGCAAATAGTTTTGTAAGGAAGAAGTGATTGCCATTTCAAGGGACCCTTGACTTCTGAACCATCATCATGGCTATCATTAGTGAAATTTCTAACCTATGGAAACCTGAGCGAATAGTATGAGTTAACTGAGCGTATGCCTGAAGATCATCACAAAGATTGGGTGGGCACAAACAAATTTTGAGCTTTTGTCCTTTGTTTCATAAACTGTGAACCAGACCATGTTACAACCTTCAAACGACCTAACTGAAGCAAGGTTATTTTAAAAGCATACTACAACAAGTTACATAAGCTGACTCCAAAAGATTTTTGCAAATCAAAATTTTGGCATTACACCTTTGTTTTACACTTTGAGTGTTTTGAACCGCTGCATTCTGATAGGAAACTCTTATACTTTTAATATTTTAAAAGTGATTTTGACTTCAAAAGTTGCATGAACTTTTCATTACCATGTTTGTATGAACACTTTTGCTTGCAAACTGGCTTTCCTATCAAGGAATTTTCAAACAGTTGAGAAACTTGGTCAGTTCTCCTTTCAGGGGCAATTCTTTCTCATAATTGGTTTATCCAGAAGATCTTTCAAGACTCAGACTGGGGCAAGCCTTCCGAGGGCACAACAAAGCAGTCATTTTCAAGAATCAGATAAGCTGAAGTAATTATCAGTTTATTTACAACAGACAGCTAATCTAGGGCAATTTACTTGAAGAATCCCCAAGCAACTCTTTATCCTTCCTACAAGGATCATCAACTTGATGCAATTTACCATTGTGGCAGAGATGTGCTCAGCAGCAACATCTTTAGTCCCTAAGCATAATGGCAGTGATCTCCATGTTGAAGAATCAGTTCTCCGATCTTGTCATCTCACCAAAAGAGTCGAGCCTTGTCGTTGACATCTGCATTTGCATTTTGATCATATTATCATATGCATAATTCATATACCATATGCATATAATGAGTGTTTCATCCTCATTTGCATTTCTCCCGAGGTCGTGTTATTATCCACGTCTTACCTTGTGATCAAAGTCTAAATCACTTGGCACCTACCAAACAAATACTGTCGTGTCTATCTGATGTCCTTCTAGATATGACATTTCTTATCCGATTGTTTTTCCAGATATATATGTTCCTCATTTACATCCAATAGCATTCACAGATATTGTGATTATACATTTCATCCAAAGCCATTATTGAATGTCTGGTATCTTTTTATCCAATGCCATTCTTGGATGTCACCCTTGTTTCTCTCTCTGATGTTTTTCCAGATTAAGTCTCTGTTCTGATGTTCTTCCAAAACTTATCTGATGTTTTTCCAGATATTTCCTTTGTTTCTGATATTTTTCCAGAATCTATCTAAGGTTTTTCTGGATTTGTTTCTCTCTCTAATGTTTTTCCAGATTGAGTATTTGTTTTGATGTTCTTCCAGAACCTATCTGATGTTTTTCCAAATAATCCTTTGTGATTTTGATGCTTTTCCAGAGTCTCATTCCCTTTGTGTCTTTTTTATGCTTTTTTGGATATGACTTTTGTTCTAGTGTTCTTGTAGAACTCCTTTTGTGTCTCTCTGATGCTTTTTCGAATATGACCTTTGTTTCTGATGTTTTTCCAAAAACTCCTTTAATGCTTATCTGATGCTTTTTCGGATATGTATTTTACTTCTGGTGTTTTTTTAGAACTCCTTTTGTGTCTATCTGATGCTTTTCTAGATATGACCTTTGTTTATGATGTTTTTCCAAAAACTCCTTTAGTACTAGTCTGATGCTTTTCCGGATATGTATTTTTCTTCTGATGTTTTCCCAGAGCCCCTCTTTTGTGTCTATTTGATGCTTTTCCGGATATGACTTTTGTTTCTGATGTTTTTCCAGAAAATTCCTTTGTACCTATTTGATGATTTTCCGAATATGTATTTTTGTTCTGATGTTTTTCCAGAACTCCTTTTGTGTCTATCTGATGCTTTCTCGAATGTGACCCTTGTTTCTGATGTTTTTCCAAAAACTCCTTTGTACTTATCTGATGCTTTTCCGGATATGTATTTTTGTTCTAATGTTCTTCCAGAACTACTTATTTACTTATCTGACGTTCTTCTAGATATGTCTTCAAATCTTTCCCCGTACATTTAGTGCTTTTTTAAATGTTTCAAATGTACTTTCGAAATCTTTGTCACCATCTAATGCTCTTCTAGATGTCTTCGATTTGTTTCTAACTTCGGTTAGCAGTTGTTGTATATTTTCAAGTTTGTTTCCATTCTTCATCCATGCTTTTTTGGATTTCTCTGATATTTGTTGTGTTCCAGAGTATTCAATGCTTTTCTGAATGTCTCTGATGTTCGCTTCATTGTCCCTGATGTATTTCTCAAAATTCTCCTTACCTCATTCAATGATCTTCTGAATGTTGTGACTCTTTTTCATCCAATTCTGTTCATGGATGATGACTGTTGCTTCCTCAGTGTTACTGCCTTTCCCCAGTGAGTGGTTATTCATTGTGGACTTTATCCCCATTTTCTTTCATTTTTGTCTGCATTTTGCATTTATCATCCCATCATTTTCATCATGCTAGAATTCATGGCACGTCAGCATTGCATAGTCTCTTTTGTCCATAGTGTCGCGGTGAAAATTGGATACCAAGCTATTGATGAGCTTGAATCTAAATTCATTACAACCGGTCTTTTATTTGTCCAAAGGAAGGGAAAAAGATAGAATTACCCACAATGCAAAAGCTAGAGAGTTATAGGTTCGGGGGTTGGTTAAACTTAGGGAAGGTGCTATCATCCTAAGTTTATATAGTACTCTACAGGAGCCTCTTGTTTTATATGTGGTTATTGCTAAGGGTTTATCTTCTTAAGGATAAAAGACCTAGTGGTTAATTTCTAAGTATACTCGACAAGACGTCGCATCTTGTGCCTACATATCTTGACGGGAATGGAATCAGAGTAATTGTAGTTCCCCTAAAGGGTTTAAGGATTTCTTTGACTATGGTCAAAGTTCCTACGAGATAAAGGTAGTTGGTTGATTGGGTCTAGGAGAAAAGACGAGTTGTCATCTCGAAGGAGAGGACTTGACTTAGCCACTACAACTTGTAGGAAAATAGTCTTTGCATCATCTTGAGAGAAGGGATTAGAAACTTAGATTGTAATTGACGAGTATGCCATTATCACTCTCAAGCGGAAAAGTCCCCACATATTGATTGTATTGTTATGAGGCAGGAGATTTATATCTCGACTGTCAAGATGACTAACATCTTATTCTCTAATTGTTTGAATAATGTTTGATTGAGTTGATTTTTTTTAATCTAAGTTGTAAAATAAAAGACAAAGGTCCTCCTATGGGTAGGATCTATCTTAAAAGATCGACTTGAATGGGATCAAGGATCAAATGGGGATTATGATGCAAATGCGATGCATACGCGCAAGTTTTACCTTACGCGCAAATTCTTCCTTTGGACATTTATGCAATATGATAAGATAAATTGTGGGAAGGTAAAAGACGATAAATATAAATGGAGAATAAAGTAAAAGCATACACGAACGCATGAAAATGCTAAGACCTACAAGTGTGTGTATTGTGAATATGTGAAGCGTAAATTGGTGTGAGGGATGGAAGCGTGCACGATTGATTAAGTTACGATGCTGATTGATTTTAGTTGAATTACTTCTGAGAAAATAATATTTTCCGGTGAGGTTGATTTTTTAAAAAGTTAATTTGATTTTATTAGAAAAAAGGTTTTAGGTGTGAATTAATTTAAACAAATAAAAGTTTATTAAAATGTAGGTAGTTTTTGATTACTATTAATAATTATAAATTATTTTTTTAGGTCATAGAAATAGGTCTTATATTATAAAATAAACTTACTATATTATTTTAGGAGATCTAAATAAATAGAGTTATATTATAAAAAGTCTTTTTGTTATTTAGAGGATGAACAAACTAATTTTAAATAGAAAAGGGGGATTTAATTGATGAAGTAAATTATTCTAAAAAGTTGAATAAATTAAATAGTTAAAAAGTAAGAAAAAAGAGATTAATTTGATTTATAAAAAAAGTTGACTTGAAAAGGTTAATTTATGGTTAAATAAATTGATTAAGTTAATGGAAATATTAAGTGACAGGTTAATGGGTTAATTAGGGATTAGGGGGAATTAATGAGGGTTTAGCGGTTAATGGGGCGAAAACGATTGCGTGTATGAGGGTTTACGGTGGGTAGCAATATGGACCGCGTGATGATGATCAGGGGTGATGGACGGCCTTGATGGCATGGGTGCGTGGTGATATGGTGGGTGAGCATACAAGTGATTACAAACATAAAAAAAAAATAAGAAAAAATAAAAACTAAAGCCCCAAATTCCCCTCCCACTTTCTTCCGCCGCGAGCTTCTCCCTCTCATTCTCTCTCACTTCTCTTCTTTTCATCCGCCCTCACTTCTCAACCTCTTCTCTTCTATTTCATGCATAAGTCAAACAAACAAACAAAGTTGAGATGTTGGCGAAAACACTCACGGTTCAAAAATGGGTTTTGTTTTTGCAGGGGTTTTGATGGCGGTTGTTGCACCCCAAAATTTGCCCAACTCTTCTTTACCTAGCTTATGTTTCATTTCATTCACATTAGCATTATCATTTGCATTTCATTGACATGTATGCAGGAGATCAAGAGGTATGAGTACCAATCAAGGGTTATACAAGACTATGAAGCTAGCCAAGAAGGTTATTCAAGTGTTCAAGGGTTGATATCTTTGTCAGAGAAGTTAGAAGATCCTCAGAGAAGGTGGTTGAAGCCAGGTTGTGTGCCTCCTAACTTGAGAGTTGTGGGAGCTCCTCAGATGATTCTGAAGCCAGGAATGTGGACTTGAAGACTTGAGAGAGCTTATGAGATGTCTTGAAAGCCATCATGGATCCTAGACAGGTCATTGTGCAAGATTAAGAAGACTCAGCCATGAGTGGTGTAATTAGGGTTTGACTGGGTCAACCCTAAGTCAACTAAGGATTTGGACAAGGTTGAGACCTAATTCTAAGGCCATGTGATCATGGATTGATGCATTGAGATGTTACAAGGATGATTCCAAGGTTAACTCATCATGATTGAAGAGTTTGAGAAGTTTCAAGCTAGGGTTTCTAAGGCTTGACAGTGTAAAATCCCCTAGTTTGACCCCTATCTTCAAGGCAGTTTAGCCCAAGATGTGATTGTCATCTCATCTTGCCCCCAACATCAATGTTGTAGAGCTTGACCTTAGCTTTAATTTTAGTACTAGAAGTCCTTGATAGGATTTGTAGAACTCAAGTTATGACTTTGACAAGTTACAGGTCATCTGAGGTATGTGAATCTGGGGCTTGAAAGTTACCCAACTTGCATCAAGCTTTTTCCCAAGAAGGATGATTCCTATGAACTTTTGGTCAACATTAATGTTGTTACTTATCTTCTTAGCTTTCTAGAGAGTACTAGAAGTCCTTGATAGGATTTGTAGAACTCAAGTTATGGCTTTGACAAGTCAAGGGCATTTTGGTCATTTGGAGATTACAGGTCATTTCAACCATAAGGCCATAACTCCTATTTCCAAGCTTCAAATGGAAAAATCTTCAACATAAAACTTGTTCAAAATGATGTTTTAAGGCTAGTAAGGAGGTCATGAGATGATGGAAAGGCTTGTAGCTCAAAGTTGCAAAAATGACCTAAAATAAGGGCATAAGTTAAATAAACCAAAGTTGGAAATTGATATTTTCAACCTACACATCCAAACCATGGCATGTAATATATCATTTTGACTCTAAAAAACATTTTAAGAACATTGGCTTAGCCACATTTTTGAGTTGAGATTCAATTTGTGGACTTGCTTTGAAAAGTGATTACTTGCATATTAAGCAACATTTGCAAAACTCAAAATCAAGGCATGAGCAAGGCTTTTTGCAAGCTAAACACCTCTAATATCTCACTTGGGGAGATTTTGGGAGGAGAACAAGCTGCTGCACCAAGGGAAACAGAATTGGGGTAAGTATGGCATGAGATGAGATTTTGGATGACATGAGAAACTCAACTTCTCCTTGGATGATTCCAGAAGGATCTAGAGAGGTCCAACATGTTCTATATATTGATTAGAAGGGGTTTGAGAGAAAGGTTGGTGAGAATTGATTGAGAGAAGAGGTTTTGCAATTGCACTTTGTTCATTGCAAGTTGGAATCGATTTCTGCATTCTACACTACTTTGATCATTTCTTTTGATCCTAACAACTTTCTTGGATGTGCGTGAGTGTTTCCATAGCAAATCCCAAGCAAATCCATGGCTGAATCGTGTATGAGCAACTGATTTTCAGCACCTGCAAGTCATCATCGAATTTGGAGTTCTAGGCATTTTCCATCAAGATTATTGCATACAGAAGCAAGAACATGATACACTAAATGATTTTGGAAGGTTTGAGAGCTTGAAGTGGAGGTTTCGTGCATCTGTTCATCCAAGATTGTCAGGTTGGTAACCTTCTTCCTATAGCATGATTTAGGTAGAATCTAGGTGAATTAAGGTGTTAGATTCATTGGAGAATGGTGTAGGATTGATTTCAGATAGTTAATTTGAGAATTAGTGACAAAATAGGTGAATTACCATTTTCGGTTGAGGTTTGGATATGGTGAATCTTGAGGTTTCAGAGGAAGCTAAGGGTATGGTTGAACTCGTGGCGAGATTTGGGATGAGTTTCATGTTTTGACCATTTGCAATAGAGGCTCCTAGAGAGAACTAGGGTTGAGGGTGGTGACCGGAGCTCCACCGGTGGTGGCCGGAGCTGGGCGCGAAGCTCAGATGTTCAAAAGGTAGGAGATGATGAGGATACCGTTGGATCAAGATGAAGACTTTGACTGAGGAAGCAATCCAATGACCATGTTTTAAAGTTCAGTTGTGAAGGATCTGAATAAATGAAACGCTGCGTTTCATTTAGTAGCTGATGCTGGGCTTAATGAATTAAGTGATATTCACACCCCCCTGATGGCCCAACCCATAGTTTGAACTGTGTTTTGTTGCTATCCACACCGCGCGTGTTGTTATTTTAATTTGATTTTCTTTTAATTTTCATTTTATCCATGGTTCTTGGAAAATTCATAATAAATTGAAAATTAATCCAACTAATCCCATTCTTTTTGCATTTTACTCATGATTGAGTCTAGTATTTTTTAGATAAAAAATATTTTCATTTCATGTATTTTCTGATTTCATGGGAATTTTATATTTTAATTGATATTAAAATGGTTAAGTTTGATACATAATTTTGTGGAATTTAGTGTGATCACTTGGTGATGATTTTGAGCCTAATTTTTTGTGTGTGATTAGGTTAGACATGTATGCTCCCATAGTATTTTTCTCACATTTTTTTGATGAAAATAGGTGTGCTTTCTAGATTGATATTTAGATGCTTCCTTTTAGGGTTTAGGTTTGATACCTTGTAATGTAGGGTTTATTTCTAGGTCTAATTTGATGGTTTGATCTTTGAAATTAATGTGGTAGAGTCATGATTGACCTAGGTTCCCATAGTAATTTTTGTAGGATTTTACAATTGATTTTAGTATTTTAATTAGGACTAACTTTAGTACTAGGTTTTAGGTGACCCTGACTTACTAATTCAACTAGTTTAACTTCCTTAGTCCCCTTAGATTAGGGTTTTTGATTTGTTTGCCTTTGGTTGAGATTGAAGACAAGGTGAAGACAAGAGGAGGATGTTTGAAGTTGCTTGGAGCTTGGATTTGTTTGTGCCTGAAGGTGTCTGATGAAGATTCAGGGAATAGGAGCCATAGGTAGAGCCTTATAGTTAGAATGATTTCTTTCACAAATATGGAAAGCATCTTGTGCTTCCATTCCTCCCAATGACTAAAAGTCCTTCTCAGATATTCACATCCCTCCTTTGGAAGGATGAGTGGCTTTATCTGGGAAGTAGAACTTTGAGGGAACCAGTCTCTCATGATGATGAACCCTTACAGGCTTCCTTTGGTTGTCAGTAAGCTGTTTGTCATTTCCTCTCATCCCCTTAAATCAATTGTCTTATGGTTTGAGTGTCTTGAAAGATGTTAGACTTGAGGTTGAAGATGAGGACTTCACTGAAGAGTGTGGAAGAGGATGATTCCTTGAGCATTGCCATTGCAGCTGAGGCCTGAGAGCAAGAAGAACAAGTTGATACTTGAAAACCCAATGGAGATTGAATGAAGAGCTGAGGCTTGAAAAAGAAGTGAAGGGTGAAGTTGACACTTCTATGTGATTGAAGACTACTCTGAGAAGCTGAGGCTTGCAGGAAAAGAAGACCAAGTTGATACTGGTAAAGCAAAGAGAGCTTGAGAAGCTTGAAGATTAAGTGGATACTTATGAAGAGGATTCAATTGAGATTGAGTGTAGAGCTGAAGCTTGAGGAATAAAGGATGAGTTGATACTTACATTGATGCTTGGATAACCTGAAGGAACCAAGTTGATACTTGTAGTTAAGAGTGAAGCCTGAGGGTGGAATTGACTGGAGAGCTGAAGCTTGAAGAAGAAGATTAAGTTGACACTTATGTTGATGGGTTGAAACCAGGAGGAGCAAGTTGATACTTGGCATGAAGGGTGATTGAGGTCTGAAGGCTGGGTTGCTGTTAGAAGAGCTGAAGCTTGAGATTGAAAGAGGGAGTTGTTGATCTGCTTTCTTGTCTGTCTTTTTTGTATTGATGTGCCTTGTTTGACTTGCTTGATGCATTAGAATAAGTCCATGACTAGACTGACTTTAAGCTAGGAGCATGATTGCACTAGAGGTTGAGTTGCTCCCTCTGCTTGTATTGTTACTGTATGGCTTTGCTTGCGGGTATTCGGTAGAGCCCAGCTCCCTTGCCCATGTGGTTTGTTTGCTTGATAGCATTTTATTTTATTTCTTCTGTATGATTGCAGTTGCTCTATTTTTGCTTGATAGCATGTTATTTCCCATGTATGATTGCAGTTATTCATTCTGGCTTGAGGTTGAGATGAGCTTGTGGAGGCTGATGTTCCACACACATTTCCTCCCTCACTTGCATTGCATGCATTTTACAGTCGTTTACTGTTTATTGTTTAAGCTGATGCTTTATCTGTTTCTGTTTATCATTGACATGATCCCTTAGGAATCTCACATCCTTTGATAAGGAAGTGATGATAGAACTTTAGGTTGAAACCTATGCATGACAACTTCTAGGAGTTCCCTGTTTCAAACCTCAACTATAGGATGAATCCTTGGCATGACAACAGTAGGACTTGATAGTCTCCCCGTAGTTGAGCCTCTCTCTTCTCATCTCAAACAGATTAAGATACAGTAATCATGAATGATTTCTTCCGTACGTTACGAGCCTTAAGCTATCTGAGAAAGGATTGTTGGAGAGCTTCTTTTCAACAGTCTGTATGTTTAGTATGGCACCCTTTGGGTGACATGTGACACATCCACTCTCAGGTCATAGTCTTTAGTGCGATTGAAATTGCAAACACAATAAAAAACAGTTCTTCCGTAAAAGACAGAAAACAAACTTCGAACCTTTTTGCCCCGTGGGCCCGTAATTCAAAGGAAGCTTTTCTGAAGAAAAGAGTGTCGTTAAACTCCAGTTCTACCGCAAAAAGGCTTTGTCCCTAACTGCTGGAACTGCTGTTTAACCCTACTCGATAAAACAGATGAATCTGAGTTCCCGTAATCCGTATTATCTCGAACTACGTAAGCTCTGATCTCTCAAGCCTGTTGAGAGTACGTAGGCACAATACTGACGTATTGGTGAGCCACCTTCCCCGTAACCCGTAGTAGGTCGAACTACGTTGACTCTGATTTCTCATTCTCTGATGAGAATACGTAGGCATAAAGCGCGACGCTTTGCCGAGTCATTTTCTTTTCTATTTAAGCCAGCCTTGATAGGTAGATAGATAAACCAAATCGTCTAGTAAACACAACAAGCGTGGATCCCGTCGAGTACGACGGACGTGAGGGGTGCTAATACCTTCCCCTTGCGTAACCGACTCCCGAACCTAGACAATGGTTGCGATGACCTTGTCTTATACCTTTTCGTCAGGTTTTTCTGATCGTTTCCTTTCCCGTTCTGAGGGATAAATAACGAAAGGTGGCGACTCTTCTGTTTTGCCGGCACCTTATTTTCGCGGAAGCGACAGCTGGCGACTCTGCTGGGGAACTTGATAGTTTCCTGGGATCCAACGTCCCGTATGCGAGTCAGTTTGGGGATCCGACGTCCCCTGCGAGAGTCAATCCTAGCGCTCGTATGATTACTTGTTAGGTTGTGTTTATTTATCGCATTTTTATTTCCCGCACTTTATTTTCAGTATGATATGATTATCTATGCTGTTGTAGGAGGGGCATTCTGATGAGTGAGAAGCCAGACCCAGGCTTGAGTGAACATAGCATTAGTTGTGGAAATTAGTGGGCGCGTGCTTGCTTGGCAGGCACTAGTGTCTCATGAAATCCACGCTCAGACGAGGTTCTCCCGGTTGACTTCTTTTTCAACCCTTTGGGTTGAGGGGGTTGTTGGTTTGGAGGATTGTCGACTCTGGGGACCGATCATTTGGGATTCAGCCGAGTGAGGCCGCTTCATGAGCTGGTGATGCCACACCTTCTGGGTATCGTATCACCCCTCTTGAATGTCTGTGACGCTGATGACTGCATAGGATACCGAACTTGAGTTAGTTTAGGTCCATACCTGTGAGCAGGGTTGGGTTTATTGCAGGAAACTTTGACCTTCAGATTACCTGGTTTTCTTGACAGTGAATCAGTTTTGTTGATACCGGAGGTTCTCATCATCAGATATATGATTGTTCTTGACAGAGCAGAGCTTTGGTCCTGTATCAGAGGACCTTGTATTTAGAGATGTGTATTTGTTCTTGATAGAGCAGTTTTTGATCAGAGGGCCTTATTATCAGATGTGTGTTCTTGACAGAGTAAATTTTTTGATCCTGCATCAGAGGTCCTTATTATCAGATGTTTGTTCTTGACAGAGCAGATTTATGGTCCTATATGTGTGTGTTCTTGACAGAGCAAATTTGTGGTTCGATACCAGGGTTTTCTTCTTATCAGAGAAAGTGGTTATTCTTGATAGAGCAGGATTATGGTTTTGTTGATACAGAATCTCCACAGCACAGTTGCCTTGATCTCCTGCTGCATGATTGCATTTTACATTGCTTTGCATACCCATTTGCATTTCATTAACGTGTGTCTGTGTTGCAGGTACCATTTTCCCCGATCTAGGATTTCTTGCCTCCTATTGTGTTATTATGGGTTCTCTGAGCAAGACCGTGGCTTACAAGCCCCCTGCCCCTGATGTGGTTCAGCTGACTGGTTTGATTGCTTTAGCTGGTGATTCTGTGAGAGATGAGTTCAGAAAATCTTACGGCAAATTGCTCAGTTTGGTTCGTAAACCTTCTGCGTTCGAGTTAAATGGGTTGCACGCTCTGCTGCAGTTCTATGATCCTCCGTTGAGATGCTTTACTTTCCAGGACTTCGTTCTCGCACCCACGCTAGAGGAGTATGTTGATTTGTTAGGTGTGCCTATCAAGATTCAGATGCCCTTTGTTCATATGGATGCTGAGCCTAATCTGGCTAGTCTAGCTCCCTCACTCCATCTGGATGCCTCCGAGTTGGTATTGTCTAGTTAGAACAAGGTTCCCGGTTTCTCCTTGCAGTTCTTAGTGGGTAAGGCTCAGCAGTGCGCCAAAGACGGATGTTAGGTCGTGTTCAACGCCATTCTCGCTCTGTGCATATATGGCATCGTTCTGTTCCCCAATATGCCCGACTTTGTGGACTTTAACGCCTTTCGTATCTTTGCTTCAGGGAATCCAGTCCCTACCTTAATAGGAGATGTCTACCATTCCATCCACTACAAAAACGAGAACAGAAGGGGTAAGAATGTCTCGTGCTATGTACCTCTACTCTATAGATGGCTTGATAGTCATCTGCCCAAGAGGGGTCCCTTTGTTTCGTCTGCAGCCACAGCTGAGTGGTCCGAGCGTTTGATGAGTCTATCAGCGGAGGATATTGACTAGTTTGACAGAGATAGGTTGGGTACCGAGATTATCTTCAGCTGTAGAGGGTTTCTGAACGTGCCTTTGATAGGCAGGAAGGGCTGCATAAACTATAGTCCATCTTTGCTGGTCCGACAGTTTGCTTATGCTTTGAGAGCTCCACCGAAGGATGAAGAGGTGCGGGAATCTCTGTACCTCACTGGTCTTCTAGAGGGGGATATGTTATCTAAGCTTCAGCGCACTTGGAATGGTATCAGTAAGAGGGGAAAACCATTGCTAGGGAAAAGAAATAGTCAAGTCTACACTCCATATGTGACTTGGATCAGAGCCAGAGCATATGCTATAGGGATGCCGTTCCCTCCTACCAAGCCAGAAAGCCCTCCAGTGATTGAAGAGCCTACCACCGTGCCCATTCAGCAGCATAATCAGGTGTTAGCTGAGCGAGATGAATTGAAGAGGGCAAATGAAGGATTGGAGAAAGAATTGGCTCAACTCCGAAGCGAGAGAAACGAAGCCGTCCATTCCTTCAAGAGGCAGACAGAGCTGGTGAACCAGTTGGGGACAGACTTGACTAAGCAGATAGCTGAGCGTGAGCGCATGGGCCGAGACTTCAAAGCTGTCAATGATGTACTGGTCACGAAGAAGAAACACTTGGACGAAGCGTATCGAAGGATATCCAAGTTTAACCAGCACTGAAAGGCCTCCCTAGCCAACAGGAAGGAACGGGAGGACAAGTTGATGCAACAGATCTCCAAGCTGAAAGCCCAGGTGAGGGCTAGTGAGAAGAGGTTTGATGAAGAAACCGCTCGCAGATATGCCGCTGAAGGCCAGCTCAACAGAGCTCTTGCTAACCTGAAGGAGCGCAAACTGACGTTTGAATCCAAGAAGCGGAAGCTAGAAGATTGTTTCGGCGAAGGAGCATGGGAAGATTCGGTCGAAGGTCTTCGATACACCATTATGCAGAGGGAGCTACTCGTCGAAGGGTTACTCACTCGTCCTGATCATCCAGAAACGAAGGGGTTGTTAGAAGAGTTTCACGCCCGTGGTCGTACTTGACTATATTTGTATTCCTTTTGTTTGATCATCGTTGTATGCTGACCATCACCAGGCTTGTTGGTCGAGGTCATGCTATTGATTCTGCTTGTACTCACTGATGTTGTGTACTGCCTTGATGGGCTTTCTTTATATATGAGATGTTATTTCCATGAATGGACTCGGACTTCTTATTATCAGCACTGGCACTCAGGCACTAGGATCGGGGGAGATCTCCCTAACGCACAGACACACGTTTGCATTTGCATGAAGCATTCGCATAACGAGCACTTTGTCGTTTTTTCCTAACCCTTTTGTGTTTTCAGGTTGTTTCAGGTTGTGCCAGGATTGATCAGAGACCTATCCACCGCTATCCGACCAGAGCAAATCAAACCAGAGTCATGGAGCAAGTGCAAACTGATGTTCAGGAACTCCGCGAAAGAATGGATCACTTCATGGAGCTCATGCAAGCGGTCGCCAATGGGCAGGATCAGCTCAGAACCTTGGTTCAGCCTCTGATTTCAAGGGTTGATAGTAATGGTGTGCTCCATGGTGGGACCGTGCCTACCCCTCCACCAGTTGAAACTCCTCAGAACGGCGTCCCCGTGACCGGGGGGAATGGCAGTGCCAACGGAAATGTGATAGCTAACATGGGACTCAACGGTAATACGACGGGCGTCGGTAATGGGAATTTTGAAGCTAACGTCAATGTTGGGCTGAGCAACGGCAATGCAGGTGTTGGGAATCTGTTTGGGCCTCAGTCGTGGTTAGAAGATCGTCAAGACGATCTGTTCTCTCAGAGAGGTGCCGAAGGTGAGCTGACTGCTGAAGCACGTCTAAGGTTCAAGGCACTCGAGGATAAGATGAGAAATATCGAGAACCAGAACACCCTGGGCGTTGATATGTCCAAGTTAGGACTGATTGCTAATTTCAAGGTGCCTCCCAAGTTCAAGGTACCTGACTTTGAAAAGTACAAGGGCACCACTTGCCCTCGCGTCCATCTGAGATCATACTACTGGAAAATGTCAGCTCATTCTGAGGACGAGAAGTTGCTGATGCACTTCTTTCAAGACAGTCTGTCCGGACCCTCCCTCGAATGGTACATGAGTCTGGAGCCTACCAGTGTGCGCACGTGGAAAGACCTTGCTGAAGCATTCGTGCACCACTACCAATACAATAGCGACTTGGCCCCGAACCGAGTCCAACTGCAGAATCTGTCGCAAAGGAACAACGAAGGGTTTAAGGAATACGCCTAGCGGTGGCGTGAGTTGGCAGCCAGGGTTCAGCTGCTGATGGTTGAACGGGAGCTTGTGCAGATGTTCGTAGCCACCCTCCCAGGGGTTTACTATGAGAAATTGGTCAACGGTATGTCTGGAACCTTCTCAGATCTCATTATCACGGGTGAGCACATCGAAAATGGGATCAAACTCGGGAAAATTCAAGGTGATTCATCCTTGGCTGGAGGAGGAAATAAACCTTATGGTGGCAAAAGACGGGAAGGAGAAACAAGCGCTGTGACCAACGCTCGAAGGAAGGGTAAGGGCCTTCACCAGCAGGTGGCCAGCATAACTATCCTGGCAATTCAACAGCCACAGCAGCAGCAGCAGCAACAGCCGAATCAACAAGGGTACAGAAAGTATCAGAATAGGGCGCCCCTGTCGAGCCGTCACCTCGAGACACCGCCCATGTCGTACGCGCAACTATTGCAGACTTTGCTTCAGCTACAGTTGATCCAGAAGAGAACCTTGGCTCCCTTGACAGGGGCACCTCCGCCAGGTTATGACGCGAATGCAACTTGTGAGTTTCACTCAGGGGCACCAGGCCACACAATAGAGAATTGCAAAGCCTTCAAGCGTAAGGTGCAGGACATGGTGGACGCTAAGATCATCAACTTCTCAGATAATGTGCCAAATGTCACGAAGAACCCTATGCCGAATCATAGGGGAGGTGGAGTAAACGCCATTATCGAAGACGAGAACTTGGATGTGTTGACTGACGTCAGAGATCTAAAGACGCCGCTTAGCTTCGTTAAAGCTAAGTTGATGAAAAGAGGTTTCTTTCCAGGTTGCGGAGAGCTGTGTATGAGCTGTGCGACTAGTCCTGATGGATGCGAACAGCTGATAGAGGGAATTCAAAGTCTGATGACTGAAGGAATTTTACAGTTTAGCCGGAGGGCCGAAAGCGGATCGAGAGAGGTAATGCTGAAGCAAGATGATGAGGTTGCCACCATCACCATCCCTCGTCAGACGATAACTATTTATGCACCTAGATCGCCCACAATTACTATCACCAAAGCTGGGCTGATACCCTTCGAAAGCACTAACGCTGTCCCATGGCATTATGGGGATGAAGTCTACTGCAATGGACAGAAGTTGGAGCTAGAACCGTTTGGGTCGTCTGTTGAGAATCTTGCGAGAATCAGTGGTATTACTCGCAGCGGAAGAGTGTTTGCACCACCTGAGGTCGTGGCGGACAAAGCGGACAGAGCTGACGCATCTGACAAAGGTAAAAGTAAAGTTGTTGAAGAGATCCCGCATGGGGAAGACAAAGATTTACTTGTTAAAGACGCCAAGGAATTCATGAGGTTAATTAAAAAGAGCGACCACAAGATTGTGGATCATCTCCATCAGACACCCTTGAAAATTTCCATCTTGAATTTGTTGTTGTGTTCTGAAGCACACCGCAACGCGCTGCTGAAGGTGTTGAACGCCGCGTATGTACCGCAGGAAATATCGGTAAACCAGCTAGAAGAGGTCGTAGCCCACGTGAATGCTGGAAATGGGTTAGGGTTCACTGACCTAGAGCTGACGCCGAAGGGGAGGAACCACAATAGCGCCCTGCACATCTCGATAGAGTGTAGGGGAACAATTATGTCGCACGTGTTGGTAGACACTGGGTCGTCACTCAATGTTCTTCCGAAGAAGGCATTAATGAAGTTGGATACTCGTGGAGTGATTTACACACCCAGTGATCTGGTTGTGAAAGCGTTCGATGGAACCAAATGCCATGTGTTTCGGGGAGGTGACCCTGCCAATCCAAGTCGGGCCGGAAACGTTCGACGCAATCTTTTATATTATGGACATCATTCCCGCCTACAACTGTCTCTTGGGCCGGCCATGGATCCATGCTGCGGGTGCCGTGACCTCCACGTTGCACCAGAAACTCAAGTATGCTGTCAGAGGTAGCATCGTGACCGTATGCGGCGAGGAAGACATAATGGTGAACCATTTGTCGTCCTTCAAGTATGTTGAGATGGATGGGGAAATCCACGAGACCCTATGCCAAGCGTTCGAAGCTGTTAAAGTCAAGGACGTAGCTCCTGTAGTCGCTGAAAAGCCAGAGATGACTCTCTCCTCCTTCAAAGAAGCTCGGGCCGTTGTCCAAGCCGGATCTACCCCAGGCTGGGGGCGAATTTTGGAGATACCTAACAAGCAAGATAAGTTTGGGTTGGGATATTCTCTTGCGGCTGAAGCCTCTTCTTCTAGCAGTGCGTCGCGAGGTAAAGGGACGATCCAGTTTACCAGTGGCGGGGTGATATTTGAAAGCGTCAACGCGGTGTCTGAAGACAGCGGAGATAGCGACTGTGACCTCGACTCTTGGATCCAGCCAAGCAAGCCAGGCGAGGGCCTTACCAACTGGTCCGTCAAGGATATCATCCAGATGACAGAAGAAGAGTAATGATTTACTTTTTCCAATCATTGTACAACCCTATGTCCTACCCGGGGCATGGTGGTTTTATTGTCAGGGCCTCGTTTGATTATGTACATGCATTTTATCAATAAATCAAAAGGCGTTTTTCTTCGTATTCAAATATTGTGATCTCTGTTATTCCTGTTTTATATTTGTTTTGAAAAACAATAAAATGGCAATGAGGTTTGTGCTAACCTGCATATCCTTGTTTTAAGCTTAACCCTTGTTATTGCAGGGTCCACATAGCAGATGACATCGACTCTGGACCTTCTACGACTCACTTCGACTTCGATTGCCCGATCTATCAAGCCGAAGAAGAGATTGATGAAGACGAAGACCTTCCTAAAGAGTTGACCCTCTTGTTGAAACAAGAAGAGAAAGTTATTCTGCCTCATGAAGAGGAGATCGAGATCGTGAATCTGGGTTCTGAAGAACTCGTCAGGAACGTCAGGGTAGGGGCTACATTGCAGAGTGATGTCAAGCAGAGATTGGTCGAGATGCTAAGAGAGTATAGTGACGTCTTTGCTTGGTCATACGAAGATATACCCAGACTTGATACTGACATCGTGGTCCACCACTTGCCGCTGCGAGAAGATTGTCCTCCCGTTAAGCAGAAGCTTAGGAGGACGAGACTAGATATGGCCGTTAAGATCAAAGAGGAAGTGCAGAAGCAGCTTGATGCTGGCTTCTTAGCGGTCACTACTTACCCTCCGTGGGTCGCCAACATAGTGCCTGTACTGAAGAAGGACGGTAAGGTACGAATGTGCATCGATTATCGGGACCTGAATAGGGCGAGCCCTAAAGATGATTTCCCGCTGCCTCATATTGATGTGTTGGTCGACAATATAGCTCAGTTCTCCGTATTTTCGTTCATGGATGGCTTCTCCGGTTACAATCAGATCAAGATGGCGCTGGACATGGAGAAAAATACGTTTATCACTCCCTGGGGAACATTTTGCTACAAGGTAATGCCTTTCGGTCTAAAGAACGCAGGGGCCACTTACCAACGAGCAATGGTTACTTTGTTTCATGATATGATTCATCACGAGATTGAAGTCTATGTTGATGACATGATTGCGAAGTCCCAAACGGAGGAGGGACATCTGGTCAATTTGCTGAAGCTTTTTGAGAGGCTTAGGAAGTTCAGGTTGAGGCTGAATCCTAACAAGTGTACTTTCGGAGTACGGTCCGAAAAGCCACTGGGGTTTATCGTGAGCGAAAGAGGCATCGAGGTTGATCCTGTGAAAATAAAAGCGATACAAGAGATGCCAGCGCCAAAAACAGAAAAAGAAGTTCGTGGTTTCTTGGGCAGAATAAACTACATTGCAAGGTTTATCTCTCAGCTCACGGCCACGTGTGAACCGATGTTCAAGCTTTTAAAGAAAGATCAGGCGATTATCTGGAATGAGGATTGCCAGAAGGCATTCGACAAGATAAAACAGTATCTGCAGGAACCTCCAATCTTGATACCCCCAGTGGCCGGACGGCCATTAATCATGTACTTGACAGTTCTTGAGAATAGCATGGGGTGTGTTCTCGGTCAGCACGACGAGACAGGCAGAAAGGAGCATGCCATTTACTACTTGAGTAAGAAGTTCACAGATTGTGAATCTCGTTACTCGATGCTGGAGAAGACGTGTTGTGCACTAGCCTGGGCTGCCAAACGTTTACGACAGTACATGCTCAACCACACCACCATGCTAATTTCGAAGATGGATCCGATCAAGTACGTCTTCGAGAAGCAAGCGCTTTCGGGCAGGATTGCCAGATGGAAAATGGTGTTGACGGAATATGACATTCAGTATGTTTCCCAAAAGGCTATTAAGGGCAGCGTACTGTCTGAATACCTGGACGAACAGCCGATCAAGGATTATCAGCCTATGAAATTTGAATTCCCTGATGAGGATATCATGTTTCTCAAAGCGAAAGATTGCGATGAACCGTTGCCCGACGAGGGTCCAGACAGGAAATCCCAGTGGAAATTGATATTTGACGGGGCGGTTAATTCTTATGGAAGTGGCGTTGGGGCGATCATCACGACTCCCCACGGATCCCACATCCCGTTCACTGCGAGACTGACGTTTCCGGTCATCAATAATGAAGCGGAGTACGAAGCATGCATCATGGGTCTAGAAGAGGCAATTGATTTGAGAATCAAGAACCTAGACGTATATGGTGACTCGACGCTTGTGATTAACCAGATTAAAGGGGAGTGGGAGACTCGTCAATCGAATTTGGTGCCGTACATGAACTATGCCAGAAGGCTACTTCCGTTCTTTGATCGAGTGGAACTCCATCATGTGCCCAGGGCCGAGAATCAGATGGCTGATGCCTTAGCCACGTTGGCTTCGATGTATAAAGTCAATTTTTGGAATGAAGCTCCAAGAATTGTCCTTTCTCGTCTTGATAGACCTGCATTCGTCTTTGCGATCGAGGAAGCCGCCGACGGCAAGCCATGGTTCCATGACATCCAGACTTTCCTTATGACTAAGGAGTATCCTGCGGGTGCATCAACCCAGGATAAGAAGACTCTGAGGAGGCTGTCTGGAAATTTCTATCTCAATCCTGATGGAGTTTTGTATAAGAGAAACCACGATCTCGTGCTACTCAGATGTGTAGATGAGAAAGAGGCGAGTATGCTCATGGAAGAAGTCCATGAAGGCACATTTGGTACGCACGCCGGCGGGCATGCTATGACGAGAAAGATCCTGAGAGCAGGATACTACTGGCTGATGATGGAATCAGATTGCTTTAAATTCGCGAAGAGATGTCATAAATGCCAGATCTATGCTGATAAAGTTCATGTGCCGCCATGCCCGTTAAATGTCATGTCCTCCCCGTGGCCGTTCTCCATGTGGGGCATCGACATGATATGCAAGATCGAGCCCACTGCGTCTAACGGTCATCGCTTCATTCTAGTAGCTATCGACTACTTCACCAAGTGGGTGGAGGCAGCCTCATATGCTAATGTGACCAAGCAGGTGGTGGCTAAGTTCATAAAGAGGGATATCATCTGTCGTTACGGAATTCCCAAGCGGATCATTACTGATAATGGTTCGAACCTGAATAACAAGATGATGGAGGAGCTGTGCCAGAGTTTCAAGATTGAACACCACAACTCATCTCCTTACCGGCCGAAGATGAATAGTGCCGTTGAAGCGACCAATAAGAACATCAAGAAGATTGTTTAGAAGATGGTTGTGACCTATAAGGATTGGCACGAGATGCTGCCATTTGCATTTCACGGTTATCGTACAACGGTACGTACGTCAACCGGGGCAACTCCTTTCTCCTTAGTGTACGGTATGGAGGTTGTCTTACAGTTAGAAGTGGAGATCCCTTCTTTGCGAGTTTTGGTGGATGTGAAACTCGACGAGGCAGAATGGATTAAGAACCGACTGAACCAACTCAGCCTGATGGACGAGAAGAGGTTAGCATCGATTACGCATGGTCGTCTGTACCAAAGCTGAATGAAGAAAGCTTATGATAAGAAGGTGCGTCCTAGAAGCTTTCAGACGGGTGATCTCATCCTGAAGAAGATTCTTCCTCCACACTCCGATCACCGGGGCAAGTGGACTCCCAATTACGAAGGTCCGTACGTCGTCAGCAAGGTCTTCTTGGGAGGAGCTTTGTTGTTATCCACGATGGATGGTGAAGATTTTGCATCCCCGGTGAACGCGGACGCAGTTAAAAAATACTTTGCTTAGAGAACGACCCGCTGGAAAGGAAAAGAATATCCAGGCAAAAATGGGGCATCCTGGCGAACCATAAAAAAGGAAAAAGGTTCGGGCAAAAATTAGGGATATAAATTGAAAAATGTACACCCGCAAAGTCGAAAACCCGGAAGGGCGACTTTGGCAAAAAAGGGTATCCCGGTGAATCGAAAACCCGGAAGGGCGATTCAGGCAAAAGTTAGGGATTTGAAAAACCAAATGACTGCATTTTGCGTGTGGACTGTATTTGTTTAGTGGTTTGGAAGACCTGAGGGCCGTTTATCTGAATCAATCTCTTCTGAAGCTGAAGTGTCGAAGAAGTATCGAAGTCGAGTGGGTCATAGAGGGATCAACTCATGGTGTTCGTCTACGCCTCGTTGCCGACATTTGTATATACTGATGTATATTTATGTTTTATTTTTGCGCGGCTTCCTCATTCCAGGAGCTTGCATCTGTTGTAAAACATTTTTACCCATTCAGGGGTTCGTTATCAATAAAATGTATACTATTCAGCAATTCTGTTTGTCTGTTTAGCATTTATCTGTTTTGTTCGCGAAAAAGAACGCTGATGTTTTTGATAAAATGCGCATACATAAACTTACTGGCCTAGGCCACTGATTGTTGAAATAATGAATTACTCGAACATTGTCACAAGATGATAACCTTGATAGGTCCCTTTGAGAAGGGTATCTTGTCTGTTTGTTTGTCTTGTTACAGGAGTAGCATATACCAGACAGTACGCCGCATGCGTCCCCAAGCGGGATGATTCCTCCTTCTCCAGCAAAGTTCAGCAGTCTCTCCCCACAGAGTCTGAACGTGAGATCGTAAGCATTGACATGTGTCTCCCCAGGCAGAGAAGATTCTCCCCCAATCAGACGCATCCTGAAGGAATGTCATCTCCCCAGCTGAGTCAAGCGCCGAAGCGTGTGTTCAATCCCCAGCACTGGGTCACAAGTGCAGGTCTCGTAGGAGACTATTCACTGAAGTGTACAGCAACTGACAGTTCCAGACTGAAGTCCCCAGCGGAATTGAGATTCCCCACAGAGTCGTACTCTCCCCTGTAAGCAGGATGATTCCTTCTTCCCCAGCCGAGTTTGCAGATCCCCAAGAGAGTCGAGTCCTTAGAAAGCAGTTTGGGCCATGATTGGTCGTCCCCAGTAGAGTGTTTGATAGCTGATGCTGTATTCCCCACCGGAGTCGTTACCTCCAGGAAGGTTGGCTGCGAACGCCATGCAGTTTATTTCTGCGATTGACATCGCTTTCCTCAGCAGGTCTGGGTTCTCGTAGAGCTTCGTCCCCCTGCAGCAGTCAACTGAAGTTTGCTTCCCCATGCGGAGTCCGATTGAGATTAGCGTGACCTTTTCTCCGTGGCAGGATGATTTCTTCCCCCACCAGAGTGGTTATTTCTCCTTGACGGGAGGATTCTCCCTTCAGCATTTATTTTGCTGACGGGATAGTAGCATTTTGCATGCTTGCATAGCATTTATCATAAACGCGTAGCATTTCCACCGTGTGGAGCATTGCGTCATATGCATACTAAACATGAGCTAGGTCGTTACCCGTTCTTGTTTTGCAGGTGTTCCTCCGCAGAGTCGCTTGCTCAAGATGATTCTTGAATTCCCCAGCAAAGTTGTTTGCCCAAGATGATTCTTGAATTCTCCAGTGAAGGCGTTCGTTTAGGACGATTCTTAAAATCCCCAGTGAAATTGCCAGAGTGGGTTGCTCAGGATGATTCCTGAAATCCCCGGCAGAGTGTTTGCTTGGGATGATTTCCGAAATCTCCAGCAGAGTTATGGGTCCAGGATGATTCTTGAAGTCCCCGACGGAATTATTTGTCCAAGATGAGTCTCGAAGTCCTCAACAGAGTTGATTTACCCAGAATGATTTCTGGATCCCCGAAGCAGAATTACTTGATAGTTCTCCAGAATCCCCAGCGGAGATACGTCATCCCCAGCAGGTTTCTGACCAACGAAGTTGAAACTTCCCTCGAAGACTTGATGATTGAAGTCCAACCGTATAGACGAAGCAGTTCTCTCAGCTGATACGGAATGCCTGATGGTAGAAGTCGGATATCCCCAATTGGTTCATGATTGACCGAGAATTCTGTTCCCGACTTACTGATGAACTCTGGCTGATTCCCGAAAGTCCTCTTTGAATGCCCGATGGCGTGGTTAACCTGATTGTTGACCTGATGAGTCCCGAGGAATCTTGATGCATGATGGCATGATCGACCATGTATTATCGGTTACCATGTGACCAAACCCCCAGCTAGTTGCCGTGCAGCTAATATTTCAGTTTCCGAAGATTTGTTCCCATCAGAGTACCGTGTACTTGTGCAGTTGGCAAATTTCCGGGTTTGTCGGTATTCAACCGTCTCGCACCTTGATTGGTTGAGAGCCGTTCGCTTCTCACCCAGTCAGGTTCAAGCCTTTTGAATAGGGGCAGCTGTTGCACCCCAAAATTTGCCCAACTCTTCTTTACCTAGCTTATGTTTCATTTCATTCACATTAGCATTATAATTTTCATTTCATTGACATGTATGCAGGAGATCAATAGGTATGAGTACCAATCAAGGGTTATGAAAGACTATAAAGCTAACCAAGAAGGTTATTCAAGTGTTCAAGGGTTGATATCTTTGTCAGAGAAGTTAGAAGATCCTCAGAGAAGGTGGTTGAAGCCAGGTTGTGTGCCTCCTAACTTGAGAGTTGTGGGAGATCCTCAGATGATTATGAAGCCAGGAATGTGGACTTGAAGCCTTGAGAGAGCTTATGAGATGTCTTGAAAGCCATCATGGAGCCTAGACAGGTCATTGTGCAAGATTAAGAAGACTCAGCCATGAGTGGTGTAATTAGGGTTTGACTGGGTCAACCCTAAGTCAACTAAGGATTTGGACAAGGTTGAGACCTAATTCTAAGGCCATGTGATCATGGATTGATGCATTGAGATGTTACAAGGATGATTCCAAGGTTAACTCATCATGATTGAAGAGTTTGAGAAGTTTCAAGCTAGGGTTTCTAAGGCTTGACAGTGTAAAATCCCCTAGTTTGACCCCTATCTTCAAGGCAGTTTAGCCCAAGATGTGATTGTCATCTCATCTTGCCCCAACATGAACGTTGTAGAGCTTGATCTTAGCTTTAATTTGAGTACTAGAAGTCCTTTATAGGATTTGTAGAACTCAAGTTATGACTTTGACAAGTTACAGGTCATCTGAGGTATGTGAATTTGGGGCTTGAAAGTTACCCAACTTGCATCAAGCTTTTGCCCAAGAAGGATGATTCCTATGAACTTTTGGTCAACATGAATGTTGTTCCTTATCTTCTTAGCTTTCTATAGAGTACTAGAAGTCCTTGATAGGATTTGTAGAACTCAAGTTATGGCTTTGACAAGTCAAGGGCATTTTGGTCATTTGGAGATTACAGGTCATTTCAACCATAAGGCCATAACTCCTATTTCCAAGCTTCAAATGGAAAAATCTTCAACATCAAACTTGTTAAAAATTATTTTTTAAGGCTATTAAGGAGGTCATGAGATGATGGAAAGGCTTGTAGCTCAAAGTTGCAAAAATGACCTAAAATAAGGGCATAAGTTAAATAAACCAAAGTTGGAAATTGATATTTTCAACCTACACATCCAAACCATGGCATGTAATATATCATTTTGACTCTAAAAAACATTTTAAGAACATTGGTTTAGCCACATTTTTGAGTTTAGGTTTAATTTGTGAACTTGCTTTGAAAAGTGATTACTTGCATATTAAGCAACATTTGCAAAACTCAAAATCAAGGCATGAGCAAGGGTTTTTGCAAGCTAAACACCTCTAATATCTCACTTGGGGAGATTTTGGGAGTAGAACAAGCTGCTGCACCAAGGGAAACAGAATTGGGGTGAGTATGGCATGCAATGAGATTTTGGATGACATGAGAAACTCAACTTCTCCTTGGATGATTCCAGAAGGATCTAGAGAGGTCCAACATGTTCTATATATTGATTAGAAGGGGTTTGAGAGAAAGGTTGGTGAGAATTGATTGAGAGAAGAGGTTTTGCAATTGCACTTTGTTCATTGCAAGTTGGAATCGATTTCTGCATTCTACACTACTTTGATCATTTCTTTTGATCCTAACAACTTTCTTGGATGTGTGTGAGTGTTTCCATAGCAAATCCCAAGCAAATCCATGGTTGAATCGTGTATGAGCAACTGATTTTCAGCACCTGCAAGTCATCATCGAATTTGGAGTTCCAGGCATTTTCCATCAAGATTATTGCATACAGAAGCAAGAACGTGATACACTGAATGATTTTGGAAGGTTTGAGAGCTTGAAGTGGAGGTTTCGTGCATCTGATCATTCAAGATTGTCAGGTTGGTAACCTTCTTCCTATAGCATGATTTAGGTAGAATCTAGGTGAATTAAGGTGTTAGATTCATTGGAGAATGGTGTAGGATTGATTTCAGATAGTTAATTTGAGAATTAGTGACAAAATAGGTGAATTACCATTTTCGGTTGAGGTTTGGATATGGTGAATCTTGAGGTTTCAGAGGAAGCTAAGGGTATGGTTGAACTCGTGGCAAGATTTGGGATGAGTTTTATGTTTTGACCATTTGCAATAGAGGCTCCTAGAGAGAACTAGGGTTGAGGGTGGTGACCGGAGCTCCACCGATGGTGGCCGGAGCTGGGCACGAAGCTCAGATGTTCAAAAGGTAGGAGATGATGAGGATACTGTTGGATCAAGATGAAGACTTTGACTGAGGAAGCAATCCAATGGCCACGTTTTAAAGTTCAGTTGTGAAGGATCTGAATAAATGAAACGCTGCATTTCATTTAGTAGTTGATGCTGGGCTTAATGAATTAAGTGATATTCACACCCCCCTGATGGCCCAACCCATAGTTTGAACTGTGTTTTGTTGCTATCCACACCGCGCGTGTTGTTATTTTAATTTGATTTTCTTTTAATTTTCATTTTATCCATGGTTCTTTGAAAATTCATAATAAATTGAAAATTAATCCAATTAATCCCATTCTTTTTGCATTTTACTCATGATTGAGTCTAGTATTTTTTAGATAAAAAATATTTTCATTTCATGTATTTTCTGATTTCATGGGAATTTTATATTTTAATTGATATTAAAATGGTTAAGTTTGATACATAATGTTGTGGAATTTAGTGTGATCACTTGGTGATGATTTTGAGCCTAATTTTTTGTGTGTGATTAGGTTAGACATGTATGCTCCCATAGTATTTTTCTCACATTTTTATGATGAAAATAGGTGTGCTTTCTAGATTGACATTTAGATGCTTCCTTTTAGGGTTTAGGTTTGATACCTTGTAATGTAGGGTTTATTTCTAGGTCTAATTTGATGGTTTGATCTTTGAAATTAATGTGGTAGAGTCATGATTGACCTAGGTTCCCATAGTAATTTTTGTAGGATTTTACAATTGATTTTAGTATTTTAATTAGGACTAACTTTAGTACTAGGTTTTAGGTGACCCTGACTTACTAATTCAACTAGTTTAACTTCCTTAGTCCCCTTAGATTAGGGTTTTTGCTTTGTTTGCCTTTGGTTGAGATTGAAGACAAGGTGAAGACAAGAGGAGGATGCTTGAAGTTGCTTGGAGCTTGGATTTGTTTGTGCTTGAAGGTGTCTGATGAAGATTCAGGGAATAGGAGCCATAGGGAGAGCCTTATAGTTAGAATGATTTCTTTCAAAAATATGGAAAGCATCTTGTGCTTCCATTCCTCCCATTGACTAAAAGTCCTTCTCAGATATTCACATCCCTCCTTTGGAAGGATGAGTGGCTTTATCTGGGAAGTAGAACTTTGAGGGAACCAGTCTCTCATGATGATGAACCCTTACAGGCTTCCTTTGGTTGTCAGTAAGCTGTTTGTCATTTCCTCTCATCCCCTTAAATTAATTGTCTTCTGGTTTGAGTGTCTTGAAAGATGTTAGACTTGAGGTTGAAGATGAGGACTTCACTGAAGAGTGTGGAAGAGGATGATTCCTTGAGCATTGCCATTGCAGCTGAGGCCTGAGAGCAAGAAGAACAAGTTGATACTTGAAAACCCAATGGAGATTGAATGAAGAGCTGAGGCTTGAAAAAGAAGTGAAGGGTGAAGTTGACACTTCCATGTGATTGAAGACTACTCTGAGAAGCTGAGGCTTGCAGGAAAAGAAGACCAAGTTGATACTGGTAAAGCAAAGAGAGCTTGAGAAGCTTGAAGACTAAGTGGATACTTATGAAGAGGATTCAATTGAGATTGAGTGTAGAGCTGAAGCTTGAGGAATAAAGGGTGAGTTGATACTTACATTGATGCTTGGATAACCTGAAGGAACCAAGTTGATACTTGTAGTTAAGAGTGAAGCCTGAGGATGGAATTGACTGGAGAGCTGAAGCTTGAAGAAGAAGATTAAGTTGACACTTATGTTGATGGGTTGAAACCAGGAGGAGCAAGTTGATACTTGGCATGAAGGGTGATTGAGGTCTGAAGGCTGGGTTGCTGTTAGAAGAGCTGAAGCTTGAGATTGAAAGAGGGAGTTGTTGATCTGCTTTCTTGTCTGTCTTTTTTGTATTGATGTGCCTTGCTTTACTTGCTTGATGCATTAGAATAAGTCCATGACTAGACTGACTTTAAGCTAGGAGCATGATTGCACTAGAGGTTGAGTTGCTCCCTCTGCTTGTATTGTTACTGTATGGCTTTGCTTGCGGGTATTCAGTAGAGCCCAGCTCCCTTGCCCATGTGGTATGTTTGCTTGATAGCATTTTATTTTATTTCTTCTGTATGATTGCAGTTGCTCTATTTTTGCTTGATAGCATGTTATTTCCCCTGTATGATTGCAATTATTCATTCTGGCTTGAGGTTGAGATGAGCTTGTGGAGGCTGATGCCCCACACACATTTCCTCCCTCACTTGCATTGCATGCATTTTACAGTCGTTTACTGTTTACTGTTTAAGCTGATGCTTTATCTGTTTCTGTTTATCATTGACATGATCCCTTAGGAATCTCACATCCTTTGATAAGGAAGTGATGATAGAACTTTAGGTTGAAACCTATGCATGACAACTTCTAGGAGTTCCCTGTTTCAAACCTCAACTATAGGATGAATCCTTGGCATGACAACAGTAGGACTTGATAGTCTCCCCGTAGTTGAGCCTCTCTCTTCTCATCTCAAACAGATTAAGATACAGTAATCATGAATGATTTCTTCCGTACGTTACGAGCCTTAAGCTATCTGAGAAAGGATTGTTGGAAAGCCTCTTTTCAACAGTCTGGATGTTTAGTATGGCACCCTTTGGGTGACATGCGACGCATCCACTCTCAGGTCATAGTCTTTAGTGCGATTGAAATTGCAAACACAATAAAAAACAGTTCTTCCGTAAAAGACAGAAAACAAACTTCGAACCTTTTTGCCCCGTGGGCCCGTAATTCAAAGGAAGCTTTTCTGAAGAAAAGAGTGTCGTTAAACTCCAGTTTTACCGCAAACAGGCTTTGTCCCTAACTGCTGGAACTGCTGTTTAACCATACTCGATAAAACAGTTGAATCTGAGTTCCTGTAATCCGTATTATCTCGAACAACGTAAGCTCTGATCTCTCAAGCCTGTTGAGAGTACGTAGGCACAATACTGACGTATTGGCGAGCCACCTTCCCCGTAACCCGTAGTAGGTCGAACTACGTTGACTCTGATTTCTCATTCTCTGATGAGAATACGTAGGCATAAAGCGCGACGCTTTGCTGAGTCATTTTCTTTTCTGTTTAAGCCAGCCTTGATAGGTAGATAGATAAACCAACTCGTCCAGTAAACACAACAAGCGTGGATCCCGTCGAGTACGACGGACGTGAGGGGTGCTAATACCTTCCCCTTGCGTAACCGACTCCCAAACCCAGACAATGGTTGCGATGACCTTGTCTTATACCTTTTCGTCAGGTTTTTCTGATCGTTTCCTTTCCTGTTCTGAGGGATAAATAGCGAAAGGTGGCGACTCTTCTGTTTTGCCGGCACCTTATTTTCGCAGAAGCGACAACGGTTGATCCGTGATGGAGGCTTGGACGGATGGTCGGGTTTTGGAGATCTCGATGGTAGCTTCGTGATTCGCGTAGCCGGTGATTTCAAGATAGTTCCGCGACGATGAATGGCTGTTTGCGGTGAATGGCGTTTCTAGTGACAGGTGAGTCGCAGTTGGTGGTGGAGCTTAAAAGAGATAAGTTTCTCTTCTTACGAATTTTTATGTTTTTTCGATTTGTGATTTTTCTGTGTGTCTTCCCCCCTTGGTTTCATTCTGATGGCCTCTTTTTATAGTTGTACAATCTCTTCTGCTAATTAATCTTCTGTTAAAAACATTATCCCTTTCGTATGAACATGTTTTATCCGGTTTTGGAAAGAAATGGAATGGTTGTGGACATGTTTTCATGATGGTTATGTGGTTTCCTTTCTCGTTGAAGCCTGTCCGTACGCTTTCTGTCCAAATTGAAAACTGTTTAATGTTGTTGATCTCGTGTTTGAAAACCATCCTGATTTATCTAAATGCAATGATGTACATCCCTGTCTTTTACTATGTCTGTGGATTGATTTGAGAGGATAATAATTCCATTTTTACCGTAACAATTGACAGGTTAGAGCAGCAAAAAGCGGAAACCGCGAATCCGGTGCATCCTCTTGACCCCTGTAATAACAATTCGGAGTAGGAGGGGGGAAACAAAGGCGGCTCAAATACACTTCATGGGCATATAAATCCTCAGATAAGCCGATCATTCTTTATTACAGCCGAGACAACGAAAACAGCTTATTGAATCCTCCAACAGTGGTGCTCTGGATTTCCTCGTGCTGCTGGCGGTTGGAGTAAGGTCATATGATGTTCAGTCCTGTTTTGTTCCCTTCTCATAATTGCCTCATATCATTGCAGGAATGGTGCCGACTTTATTTTCGTGAAAGCAATGTCTTCCTATTTAAGTATGCTCCTTCAGTGATTCATGGCGTCACATTCTTTGTTGCAGGGTTCGTTAACGGCGTTGTGTAAACTGGCGGCAGGGTGTTTGATTCCCGTGGAGCATATCAGTTAACAGGTTGGATTGTCGTTTGGTGGGATGTTAAGTATTTCATTTTGCTGCACTTCCATCTTCTTTGGACATAACGACCGTCTAGACAAATGTGGTGGGCAATGTAACCGCTTCCCCCAAACGAAAGGTTAACTAACTGTCCCAAAGGATTCATAAAATAATACTGCTAAAAAGACATTTAACTGAGCTTCTGATATTGTTTTGCACAGGTTATGGCTAAATGTGACGGTGCCTGTTCCTAGCAGCGACCTTGTGGAAGAACAGAACCACGACCATATGATACCAAGTGAGTTGGAACTAACTGGAGATGCGATATGCAGTCAACCTTTCCTCCATTCAAGTAGACACATCTTCAAATGCTCCCCTCTCTTGTATCTGTCTGAGGTAACAAACCGTCATCCCCCGTGAGCCCTTGGTGATGCTCCCTTCATATAGATCATGTGGAGTGTCCAACAGTATCATCCGCATCGTAGAAAGCTCAAGGCGACTGGTCATAACATCCTAAATCTACTGAGTAGTCTAACACTTGTTTGGCATCAAAATTACGGTTTTGTTACTTGTCTAAACTTGTACTTTAGGATATTGAAATCCTCCTTTGATGTAATTGTAAAACTCCCTGAATATTTTGAATATGAAGCTTTAGAAATATTTGAGTTTGTTACCCTCGCCGCTTACGACATAGTTATTTGGGTATTTAGTAATAACACGCCAATTCCAGATCATCAAACACGTTCATGGCTTATCTTTAGGCTCTGAACATGACTTTTTGTGAAAGAAGTAAACCTTAAAATCTTGGAATGGGACTTGATAAACTTGGATGAAGTCAAACTAAAGTTGCTTGCAAAACTTTATTTTCAAAGAAGTAAAATCTTGCGCTTTAGAACCATAAGTAATTGAGAAGCACAAATCAAGCCTTGATCGAGAACGGCTTGCAAAATCCATCCGAATCTTGAAATTGGTTGCGGGTTTGCAATCTGGATTTATACTTAAACCTCCAAGAATCCCATATGCTTAACTATGGCATACTAGCGTACATTGAACCTTCCCCCTTGAAAGTAAAGTGCAAATTGAGGCAGTTTAACCACATATGGAGAAACCTTGAACTACACCCATGGTTTGGGGCACAGATCATCACTCCTCAAACCTCAAAAGGAAGGCATCTGTTGTAACCAACCTAATGGCTGAGGCCTCGTTGAGGACAGTGGCCACTAATCCTTGGTGTGCTTGACTGCGGGAATAAATATCGTCTATATTTGGGGTCAATGTACCTGCATGCGCTTGTTAGTGATAATAAATGCATATACCAAAGTAGATATAAAACAAAAGAAAACACAGAGAGGTGGAATCTAAAAGTAAAAAATTAGGGTGCAACAGATGCCCCTATTTAAGTTACTTCTATCCGGAGATATGGAGATTGAAATCTTCGTCTCGACGTGATAGGAGGGACTTAAATACAAACATTGCACAAATTTTTGGCCCTAAGATACCACCGAATGCATATGATATGCAATGATATGAAAATGCAAGACAGACGGTCCTGTGGAGACAAGATGCCACAGGGGAAAAACTAGACACACCACGCGAGAAACACAGGAACAATAAAGCGAAACTCCACGGGGGAAAGGCGACAACCAGCATTGAGGAATCTCCAAACAAAGATATAATAACACCGCCGAGAGTACAATAGCTTACACCATGGCGAGAAACTTGAAATGTGAAGGATAACCTACTACCAACGCGTGGCAGCCTAAGCAAAGGTATCTGGTTGAAACAAAGAAATGCATGTTACCTACTATTAGTCAAATGATAGCCTAAGCAAAGGCAACATGAAGAGGAAAGATGACCTACTACCAATCTCGGTAGCCTAAGAAAAGGTATCTGACCAAAAGAAACGGTATATTACCTACTATCAAATGTATGATAGCCTAAGCAAAGGTAATAGCCAAAACAAGGTATATTACCTACTATCAAACATATGATAGCCTAAGAAAAGGTAATAAACTTGAAAGGAGAAATCACCTGCTACCGAACATACGACAACCTAGAAAAGGTGTCCGACCAAAAAGGTGCGTTACCTACTATCAAACATACGATAGCCTAAGCAAAGGTGAACACAACAAGGAAAGATGACCTACTACCAAACAAGGTAGCCTAAGAAAAGGCATCTAACCCAAAGAAATGGTATATTACCTACTACCAAAAGTATGATAGCCTAAGAAAAGGTAATAACCAAAAGGAGAGATCACCTACTACCAAACATATGGCAGCCTAAGAAAAGGTGTCTGACCAAAAAGGTGTTACCTACTATCAAACATATGATAGCCTAAGAAAAGGTGAACACAACAAAGGAAAGATGTCCTACTACCAAACAAGGTAGCCTAAGAAAAGGTATCTGACCAAAAAAAGGTGGTATATTACCTACTATCAAACATATGATAGCCTAAGCAAAGGTAATAACCCAAAGATGGAGAGATCACCTACTACCAAACATATGGTAGCCTAAGAAAAGGTGTCTGACCAAAAAGGTGTGTTACCTACTATCAAACATATGATAGCCTAAGAAAAGGTGAACACAACAAAGGAAAGATGACCTACTACCAAACAAGGTAGCCTAAGAAAAGGTATCTGACCAAAAGAAAGGTGGTATATTACCTACTATCAAACATATGATAGCCTAAGTAAAGGTAATAACCCAAAGATGGAGAGATCACCTAGTACCAAACATGGTGGCCTAAGAAAAGGTGTCTGACCGACAATCTAAATGTATCAAAGATTGTAAAGCTTCAGCGGGGATCTTTTGAAAAGATGTAAGCCGGTTGATTAGAAAAAATATGTCTTCTCAAATAAAGAGAGATCAAATGTAATAATCTACACCAAACTTCTCGGGAGAGATGCAATTTGATGGAATTAGTCTTGTGTAACTCTCTGAGGAATATATTCCTGAGGAGTATTTCTTTGTTATAGATGTAAAAGTATGAATCCTTGAAGTGCAGATTCTCAAATAAAGAGAAATATTTGTAAAGTCTTTGATAAACTACTCAAGGCGACTGGTCATAACATCCTAAATCTGCCGAGTAGTCTAACACTTGTCTGGCATCAAAATTACGGTTTTGTTGCTTGTCTAAACTTGTACTTTAGGATATTGAAATCCTCCTTTGATGTAATTATAAAACTCCCTGAATATTTTGAATATGAAGCTTTAGAAATATTTGAGTTTGTTACCCTCGCCGTTTACGACATGGTTATTTGGGTATTTAGTAATAACACGCCAATTCCAGTTCATCAAACACGTCCATGGCTTATCTTTAGGCTCTGAACATGACTTTTTGTGAAAGAAGTAAACCTTAAAATCTTGGAATGGGACTTGATAAACTTGGATGAAGTCAAACTAAAGTTGCTCTCAAAACTTTATTTTCAAAGAAGTAAAATCTTGCGCTTTAGAACCATAAGTAATTGAGAAGCACAAATCAAGCCTTGATCGAGAACGGCTTGCAAAATCCATCCGGATCTTGAAATTGGTTGCAGGTTTGCAATCTGGATTTGTACTTAAACCTCCAACAATCCCATATGCTTAACTCTGGCATACTAGCGTACATTGAACCTTCCCCCTTAAAAGTAAAGTGCAAATTGAGGCAGTTTAACCACATATGGAGAAACCTTGAACTACACCCATGGTTTGGGGCACGGATCATCACTCCTCAAACCCCAAAAGGAAGGCATATGTTGTAACCAACCTAATGGTTGAGGCCTCGTTGAGGACAGTGGCCACTGATCCTTGATGTGCTTGACTGCGGGAATAAATATCGTCTACATTTGGGGTCAATGTACCTGCATGCGCTTGTTAGTGATAATAAATGCATATACCAAAGTAGATATAAAACAAAAGAAAACACAGGGAGGTGGAATCTAAAAGTCAAAAATTAGGGTGCAACACATATCATAACATGTCATGACATCTAAGGGAAATTTTTTTAGTTATCTGTATTTAAATACCTTTCACCATGATTTCATGAGGATTTTCATTACTCATGTCATCCGGTAAAGATATTTAAACAGGGGCAACTGTCATACCCCAAAATTTATCCTTAGATCCTCTGATCATTTTATATCATTTTAAGTCAGCCATTTTTGTATTTTTTTAGTTAAACATTTCATTGATCATTAATCATGTGTTTTTAGTCATTTTTATCATTCCATTTTAGAATCTGTTTTTATTATCTTAAGACATTATTTAGAATCGATTTAGTTTATTTTTCAATTTAGTTTAATATAGTTTTTTTTAATAGTTATTTCTTATTTAGTTTATATTTTAAATTAGTTTATATTTTAATTTAGTTTATGTTTAATTTAGTTTATTTTTTAGTTAAGATTATATTATTAATTTAATTTAATTCAATCAGTTTAATTTTTAATTAATTTTTATTTTATTTGTTTTAAGTCCATTTAGTTTTATTATTGTATTATTTCTTTTGTCTTAAAGAATTCCAAGAACTTATTTTTTCATCCATAAACCATCACAACCTGCCAAACTTACATACTGCACGAAATATAATCGTACCAATACAAAACCTGTGTACATCCCAGCTACAACTACACGATATAACACACCCTGCATCATGGCCTTCCACTCCAAGACAAAAAAGCAACTGCCTAACAACCAGTACCCTGCTATAAACATAAACCCTCTACACAAAAGTCATGCTACAAAATAAGGACAACACACCACATAGCTCCAAAACCTGCATAAAACTCTGCTCACAATTGTACCAAAATGGAGCCTGCTCCATAAACCTGTCAACAACACAACAAACCAAGTGGCTGCAAACATTCTGCACATTGAAACTAACACTTCACAACAGGTAGAATTAATAAAGGGGAGAGATTCTGAGAAAGAGAGGGAGGAAAGACCGTAATAATAACAACGGAAATTGAAAAAACAGAGGAATCGAAATAACCTTTACCTTCAACCAACTTCATTTTCTTTCCTTCCAACTCTTCATACATATTCACTTTCACCTCAAATTCATCTTCTACAATAAATTCGATGCACATCGTCTTTGATTGCCATTTGATTCTCTCACACTACAATCCACCATTTGAACCCCATCCTTTTTATTACTCTCAACCATCACAAAAATTTTCTAAAAAAAAAATCTTCAATAACTCACTCACCATTAGCATACAACAACATCCTCACACATTAATCTTCAACACCCACTTTTTGTAAACCTCAACCACCATTACCATATCCTTTTTGCATCGTTGAAGGAGAAGAGAAAGGCTACCACGAGCTTGTCGGAATCGCAACAAGCAAAGCACGCTGAGAGAGATTCAGAAACAAGTTGAGAGAGAAAATCAAACTTAAAATCGTGTTTCTGCTTCTCACTGTAATGTAATATGCCGCCCCTTTTTTATTTTTAGGTTTTGTTGAACTATTGTGATGAAACCGGGCATGAGTCAAACGGAACCCAACCCGGGTGGAATTTGGAATGATCCAATTCCCTTTCCTTGGGCCTACCTCTTTTCTCTATCATCCCATCTCTTCTTTTTTCTAATTTATTTAACTTCTTTTATTTTGTTTAAAGTTTTTTTCAGTTTCTTTATTTTATTAAAAAATATATAATTTATTAACTTTATTAACTATTTTATCAATAATATTGTTAATTATTTTGTAAGTTTTGTTTGTTTTAACCTATAGTATTTATTTTAGTTAGTTTTTTAAATTATTAATATTTAATCTTAATTAGTATTTTTTTTTTCATTTTAGGAATATATTTTTTCTGTTTAATTTATTTGTTAAAATAACAAAAACTCAATATATTTTTTAATTTTTTTATAACTAATTCTTGATTTGGAATTTAAGCTATTTAGGTTATTTATTTAATTTCCTTATTGACTTAATCACTAATTTTGTAAGTGTGCAATATAGTTCCTTCCCATTTGAGATTGATTTTGATTTTTTTTATCTTGACTATGTCACATGTTCATCATGCATCTTTTGTCATGTTACTTCTTTTTGTCTAATATGTGATTGGTTGCTTCCATGCTTTAGTCCCGCTTTCTCTTGTTGATTCATCTTGATGCTTGCGTATATATTTTGTTAATTTATTTCCCAGCTTTGCTTTCATATGTTCCCTTAGGATCTCTTAGCTCGACTTAATTTTTGATTAAGCTCGAGGTAGGATAGAATTAGGTTTTTGATCTTTGCATGACAACATTAGGTTAGCATTTTTCCCTTCAATCATTCCAAAGGAAATGATCTCCCTTGTTGACTGCCATGTCATACTTAGCCTAACCTTAGGTCCTTACCCTTCATCCTAACCTTAGGATTATAGTCACCATACTGTGTGTGTATATTCTGCCACAGACACTTTCTTTTCCCGTTTAACCTAACCTTAGTTTAGATTCACTGCACTCTATGTAGGTGTCTCATTGCAAAAATTTACTTTTCCCTTTAGAATCTTGACCACAGTCAAGAGTTCCTCACCCCTTTTGAGGGGAACTACGGTTGCTCCGATTCCATTCCTAGTCAGGATACGTAGGCATGAGATGCGATGTCTTGGCGAGCATATTTTGTATATACTTTAGATCTTTATCTTAGCATATTTCCTTTAGCAAACAACTTTAGCATAACACAAATACTAACAAGAGGTTCCTGTAGAGTACTACAAATACTTAGGATTCTAACACCTTCCCTAGGTATAACTAACCCCCAAACCTTAGATCTCTTAGATGTGTTGTTACATAGCGCACTTAGGGTTTTCTTCGATCTTTACCCTTTCCTTTAGATAAATCAAATCTCGGCGGTGAACTTTATGATTTGTGATTCAAGTTAATCCAATAGCTTGATAGCCGATTCTCACTGCGACAATCTTATTCATACCTTTTTCATACTATTCGAAAACACACTAATAATTATCGAAACGCTAAAAGCCTAAATTGGTGGATTGTGGTTACTTTTTCGAGTAACAGAACTTGGACTTTGTACAAAAACCCTAGCATGGAGATTTTCGTCCGACTATTGTTCGTGGCTTAATTTAGGACACCTCGAACACACACAACTTCCTCTTGGGCTACCTTACAATGACTCCATTTATTTAGTGTAATCCCGTGTACTTTACATGTACCCTGCTCCTATTTCGATGTACGCATTTTGTTTTGCTTTGATTGTGGTTTGTTTACTAGGAGCACCCTTAGGGACTAGCATAGACTAAACCATTTTCAAACTAATTATCGATTCGTCGTCGAGCCATTTTCAAAATACCATTGTAAGTCGATTGCTCGTAAGCATCGCCATCAACCTAATGCATACACTCATACCTTTCTTCATGGTTTTATTACTAGGAGCACCCCTAGGGACTAGTATCTATTCTTACCTCTTTTGCAAATCCTTGATCCAGCGTCAAATGGCTTTTTATTCAACTTGTAAGTCGAGTTCCTTTTGCCTCGCAATCAACCTCCTCGCGCACAAATACCTTCAAACCCATGATCTAACGTCAAGCAGATTTTCCTAATTAACTTATGACAGATGAAGATTCTTGGAGTCTAGCATTCCCTGGATCTTTGAATGAATGGATCTTTGGGCGTATGCCTTGGGTTGTTTTTCATTCAACCTTTCATATTAAAACACTTAATCTTTATCAAACATTTTGATAATCAACCAATGAAAGAATAAGATTCATGGAATCTAGCATTCCCTAGATCTACGAATGAATGGATCTCAAGGCACGCCCCTTGGGTTGTTATTCATTAAATCTTTCAACTTTAAAACGTTCAAAATTTCTCAAACATTTTCAATCAATTCTCGAAAGAACTGAGTTCTTGAAGTCTCGCATGCCTTGGATTCTTGAGTGACAGCTCTCGAAGCATGCCCCTTGGGTTGTTTGTCATTCAATATTTCGTCTCCTAAAATTTACCGCCTTCTCTTTCATGGTCGTATCCACGAACTATCAATGCTCGATTCTTCACTGTCATCTGAATGAAGATACGTAGGCACAAGATTGCGATGATCTTAGCGAGCTACCTTTTTCTTTTTTCCCCGTTTGTGTCTTCCACACTTCCATCTTTTTTCGTCATTCCGCGTCTACCTTCCCTCCATCTTCCGTTTTCCCTCTAACATTTCCCGTAGTCGAACTACGAAAGCTATGATTTCTCATTCTCGTCCAAATGAGCATACGTAGGCACAAGGGGCCCAATCCTTGGCGAGCACTTTAATCAGAAACCACCCATTTTCCCCTAACATCGATTCTTTTTATCTTACCATTTCACATTTATTATTGAGAAGAAAACAAACAAGCTTAGTTAACACTCATCAAAAATCGAACTAAGAGGTTCTCGTTGAGTACAACGGACGTGAGGGGTGCTAATACCTTCCTCTTATGTAACCGACTCCCGAACCCATAATGTGGTTGCAACGACCATGTTCTTATCTCTCTTAAAAGGTTTTCTCGATATTTTCCTTTCCCTCTTCTGGGATAAATAAAGTTCGGTGGCAACTCTGTCGAACCGTATTCCGCACCTTTCGCGTGAGGGTCATATTTATCGACTATGTATTTTTCGAGGTGCAACACTTACATACCACCCTACATCTGTTAGCATTATTTTTTTAAAACTTAACATCCCTACCATTCAAAACATTATGCTCTAAGATAGCATCTTTGAACTGCCGCAAAGAAGAAAACTCCACTCCAACCTTGAAAACAAAATCCTTACTTAAAGAATCTTCTTCATTAAACCTAATTACACATGGTCTTTCATCATAGTTGTCATCATCACCACCACTGTCCAGTTCATCAGTCATGTATGAATCTTCAACGACATGTTCCCTACCTATCTCGTCTATTATAAAAATCTTTTTATATACATGAGCAGTACCCTCATCATTTGCAACAGGTCCATTTTTTGGTTCTCCGTCAACTCCATTATCAAAAACTTCATCTAACCCTTTCATTCTCTCCTCATCACTATCATCAAAGTGAAAACCTCTCACATATTTATCACTAGAATCATCACTAGCTTCACTCAACATGTCACCATCTTCATCATATTTGATTCCATTCCCCTTCTCTCTAAACCTATCCATAAAGGTATCCTCTCCTGTAACTTTAGTCTCACAGAATATCTCAACCTCACAGTTATTTCCTACAACATACATGGCTAAATCAGAAGCATCTCCATCATCTCTAAATGGTTTTAAGTCCTGTTCAAAGGATCATTCATCATGTTTCCGCCACATCTTAACACCACCTATATCAAACTCAAGTTCAATCAACTTAACTAGGTCACATGCTTCAAAGAAAACCAGTAATCAGGATCTTGACCACTAAAATTATATACTTCCCCTCCCTCATATCTTATGTTAGGGTCTTTTATAAAACAACCTTTTAAGTTAAATACAACCTTGTACTTATCCATTTCATGTACACAAAATTTAACCTAGGTTTAAAATTTACCATTACTCTGTCAAATTGATTTACCCTAATTTTTTCTAAAATTGACAACAAACTTAACCTATTATACAAATGGTAATACCATGTAACAAATTAAATAAAACGGCACCACTGAGAAAGCAACAAAGATGACATAGAAATAGAATAATAAAAGAGGGAACATAGAAGAGACAAAGTACATTACCTGGGACCACTTGCTCGGCTTCTCACGAAGTTGTTTTTGGGACCACTGCTACGAAGTCGCTTTGGGACCGCTGCAAACCAATATTTCTTCTTTGAATATAGAGAAGACTTGTTCCTTATTCCTTGATCAAAGCGCACCTCCAAGACAACAACAATGAAAACTTCTGCTAGGGCACACTATTCAAGTGGAGTGTTTGTGTCGTGTTTCATTTTTTTAAATCAATATTTGCTCTTAATGTTTTCCACTTAGGTTTTGATGATAACAACAGTATTAAAATAACAATGGTGTTATTTAATGTTTGATCATGTGTGAATGTCATAATACTTAAAGAATCTTATTCAGAATCTGATAAGGAGGAACAACTGCTGCAAAGAAGAACATATTACCAGGTTATTTTATGGAATGAATTCGGATGCTGATTATCTCAACATCTAAAGAACCATCGCGTTAAGTTCTACTCTCAGAATTGAAATTAGCTTCTGATAAGGCGTTCAGAATCTGTGACAAAATTCATGATTATCCGTACCAAAGAAAAAGTACCACTATATCCAATCAGTTATGCAACTATAGTATATAATCACAAGACTCAAGAAATATTGACATACTTTATGGATAATCTCTCCCAACAGGTCTATAAGTACATGTTTCTTCTGAAGATTCAATGGTTAAAGAGTTTACCTCCTTTACCGAAAAAGAGATCAAAGTACTTTGTGATCATTCATCCTTCAACGACTAGTTCCCAGAAATCTACTATTTAAAAAGCCAGAAGTTATACCAAAAAACTTGAACAAGAGAGAGATAAGAAGCGACAAGAGGATATAGTTGTTCTGTCTTATTGAAGAAATAAAGATCAACAGTGAATATCACTTGTATTTATGCATAACACATTGTTACTATTGTAAAAATGTAATAAGGCTTAAGGATTTCCTTAAATACTAAATATCTAGGAAATCCTTAAGTACTTAAAATCCTTGTTAGGATCATTTCTCTGAAACTGATACACCTTGTTCCCCTTTCTTCTAAATATGATGTTCTTAAGCAAAGGCAAAGTCTTGGACAAGAGGTCCGAGCAAAGAAATCTTAGACATGTGCTTTAAGCAAAGGCAAAGTATTGGATATGGGGTATGGGCAAGGAAGTCTTAGACATGTGCTCTAAGCAAAGGCAAAATCTTGGACAGGAGGTTTGAGCAAATAAGTCTTAGACATGAGCTCTAAGTAAGGAGGAGTCTTAGACATGAGCTCTAAGAAAAGTAAATTCTTAGACATGAGCTCTAAGCAAGGCGGAGTCTTAGACATGAGCTCTAAGCAAGGTAAATTCTTAGACACGAGCTCTAAGCAAGGCAGAGTCTTAGGCAGGTGGTTTAAGTAAGAGAAGTCTTAATCAGAGGCTGATTAAGCAAGGTAAAGTCTTATACACGAGCTTTAAGCAAGGTAAAGTCTTAGACACGAGCTCTAAGCAAGGCGAAGTCTTAGGCAGATGGTCTAAGCAAGAGAAGTCTCAATCAGGAGCTGGTTGAGCATGTGAAGTCTTAGACACGAGCTCTAAGCAAAATAAAGTTTTAATCAGGATCTGGTTAAATAAAATTGTTTCAAACTATAAGTTAGTGTTGTAAAAAGGTCTTATGTTTAAATATATAAGCAAGATTACTTAAGCATTGGTCATAGTAAAAATCTCTTGCTAAGCAAGGGGACTGGAATACTCTTAGTTGGGAGAGGAACCAATATAAATCTGTTGTGTTCTTATGCTATTTACTTTGTGTCTGGCTTTAGTTTTGCTGCATTTTTGATCTGGTTTTGAACGTTTATTCAAAATCATATCTCTCTTCTGAACAACGAAAGAAACGAGAAACAGATCTGCATTTTTGCCACACACAATTCAACCCCCATTCTTGTGTATTTTCCACCTTCATCCTTTTCATCAGTTAAGAAGATTATTGTTAGATGCCAAATTTTAATTATTTGATCTATCAAATGTTGGCATCTTTCATTCATTTTGTAGGTAAAAGTGATTAGAATCACTCTTGTTTTTGATGATATGCTTCATTGTATGAAAATGTCTCGATTGCTTTGATTTATGTGGTATTGTGTAGAAATTAGGCATAAAACAAAAGAAGAGTAAGACACAAGAAATTGGGCAAGGAAACCAAGACATCAGAAAATCATCAAGAAGTTCGTCATGCGAAGCTTCTTGCGAACTTCCCCAGAAAAATCATCACCAACTTCGCACAGCGAACTTGCTAGTGAAGACACTTGGGAGACCGGGTACTGTTCACTCAGGAGAGAAAAGGGACTGAACGCTTGTAGCAAAGCCTTCGCAGTGTGAAGGATTACTCGCACATTAAATATTTGGAAATATCTCAGGGGCGGTTTAACTGTTCAGAGGCACCTCAGGTGCCTAATATGATGTTCGCTAGGCGAAGGATCTGTTCGCAGTGCGAACAAGACAAATCCTGAATGTACTATATAAGTACTTTTCTTTCTTTTTAGGAAAATGATGTTATTTTTTACATTAGAACTTATCTCTCTTCATTTCAAGTTTATTTTAGAGAGAGAAATACAAAAACCTAATAAGGAGGAGGTAAGATCTTTGATCTCTTGTTGGGGTTTGGATGTAATCTTTTGATACCTTATGTATTTCATATAATATATGTTTGTGAACTAGTTTGGATTCTCTATTGATTGATTATCTTTGATTGCTTATTTGTGGGTCTTGACAAAACCTTTTCACATCTTTGATCTAAGATTTTCATCTATCAATGAACAAACTTTTGATATGGTTTTGTAAGTTGATGTTCATTGTATCTTCTATTTTATTGTGTTGATTAAGTAACATGAGTAGCATGAGTAGGATCAATACGATGTTGCACAAATGCGTGATAATAGTGATGAATAACGATGTTCACATACATTTGGCAGATTAGATGAATACATGTAAAAAAGGGTTAAGCGTATGTACATATTTTGATCATTGTGTTTTATATGAAACAATCGTTTATCCGATATGGGTGTCGTCTTTGTTTACCTGTTTATATTTGATTTGAACTGCTATAGACATATACTCTTCAGATCTGGATCTAGGATGATTACCTGTTAGGTTCTAAACTCTAGACATAGATTTAGGCTTAGCATTTGCGTGAGTATCAATTCTTAATGCTCTGTGTTGTGTTTTTGTTGCGTGAGACATCACCAATGAGACAATACGGTTGTTCTCTCGATGTTGCGTTAGAGACGACCTCTGTCGTGGGTGATACGTAAAGATATTATACGAATGATTGAGTTGTGTTTAACATGATTAGAAGAATGCATGTGTTATCAATTGATGATATCCAATCCCGACAAGGCTCCGTTTATATTTCAGTCTTTACTTTATATTTTCCGTCTTTATATTTTCGGCCTTTTATTCATGGTTCCTTGACCCTTTTAAACTAAAACTTTTGAAAAACAAGCTTAGAAATGTA
Organism: Lathyrus sativus; assembly: GCA_963859935.3. Taxonomy (NCBI): domain Eukaryota; kingdom Viridiplantae; phylum Streptophyta; class Magnoliopsida; order Fabales; family Fabaceae; genus Lathyrus; species Lathyrus sativus. Next base: position 936,232,017 of record OZ012735.1, read on the forward strand.
GAGACCGTTGAACGAAATTCTTTCATAGCACTGATCCCTGTGGAAACGATATAAATCCTAGAGGGAATTCCTTCAAAACTAAAATTTTGCTTCTTGCCGCTTTACTGCAGTTTGAACAATTACGTTATCAGCATTTCCACGGTGGAAAATTGGCATTTTACATATCACACATAACCAAATGAAATATTACACTTGGCATGCCACATAAGTCTCAGTTTGTGAAAACTAACGGGAATGACCAGATTTAGGGATGAAAAACTTTTTGATGACCATTGTTTGAAGAAATTTTTTGGAAGGACTAAACTTGAAAGTTGACATATTTATAGGGACTAAAAACATATTTAACTCTTATTTATTTATATTTAAGTGTGAAATCATAATCATTAAGTAATTAGATTAAAAAATCAATTATTTACTTGGTTATGGTTCTGTAAGAGTAATTCTAATGGTGGATTTTTCATGCAGTGCTCCAGCGTTGCAAACAAAGCACATGGTTTCCTGTTGATTGAAGTTGGCCAGGCTACCCAACATAGCAATGCAATGGTTACTTAAATAAAATAATAATGAAATTGAAAAAGTGGTTGTTTAACAACGACTATTTCATTTTTTTAACACCTTGGTTGATTATAAATAAACTAATTTGAAAATTTTTACACAATTTTTTTCTCACAATTTCATCATTTTACTCTTAATTTTTAAGTTTTCTTCTTACAATTTCTTCAAAATTATTACTGTTTAGGCCAAATGGATCCTAATCAATATAATTTTCAACAGTTTATGTTCAATTTCATGCAAAATTATCAAAGTCCTAATCCTCAAAATTATCAATTTTCATCAATGCCAACAAATTCCGCCGCATTTTTTCCGTCACCAAACTATTCAAATATGTGTCATAGACCTCATATAAACACTCATGGGATGAAATTTTTTTGTCATGAACCGGAAACACCAATTGGGTTTGTGTACGAATGTCAAGTTCCACCATTTTCACCTCAAGTTGGTATTGAAAAAGAAGAAAGGTGTGCCGTTAAAAAAAACTCGAGAGCTATTTACAAGGGATAAGGATACAATTTTATGAAATCAAGGCTCAATCTTTCAAAGGATTCAATTCTGGGTGTTGATCAAAAAGCTGATATTTTTTTTGTTAAGAATCACTGCCAATTATAACCAGTATCGTGGGAAGTCGCGAGAAAAGCTATGAGGGAAATTAAAATATCAATGCAATCGAATAAATGGCTTGGTTCAAAAATTTGTTGGGTGTTACAAACAAGCTGTTAATGGAAGGAAAAGTGGGACATCAGAGAAAGATATCTTGGTCGTTGCACATGTTTTTTTGCTCAGGATGAAGGTACACCATTCAATCTTGAGTACGCATGGCAATTGTTAAAAGATGAACCTAAATGGATGGGAGCATTGACTGCAAATTCTTCAAAAAGGCCAATGACTTCTGCTAGTGGGGCATACTCATCATCGTTTAACCCGTAGATACCTTCAAGTTGTGAGTATAACTTATCATCACCAATAGAGAATCTAATGGGACAACAAGCAGCAAAAAGGAAGGGTAAGGCAAGGGAGAATGCAAATGTATCTAAATCTCCTTCTAATGTCGTGAAAGATACATGGAATAAAATAGTAGCAGCAATGGAAAGACTACCTCAATGTGAGTAGGAAGAGATGGAGCTTAATTCAATGAAGTTCATCATGTTAGATACTTCTGCGATGAATGATAGTCAACTAAGTGTTCATGAAAAATATTTTAATAAGCTGAAAGAAAAATATGGATTTTAGTTAGGATGAAAAGTTGTAGGACTTGCTATGTATCAACACCTATGTAAAATAGTCATTAGTACCACTTTAATTTATAATAAATATTATGTTATTACTCAAACTAGTTGTTATTCAAACTAGCCGTTAGTCAAACTAGCCATTATTCAAACTAGCCGTTATTCAAACTAGTCCTTAGTCAAACTAGCCATTAGTCAAACTGGTAGTTATTCAAACTAGCCGTTAGTCAAACTAGCTGTTAGTCAAACTAGCTGTTATTCAAACTAGTCGTTAGTCAAACTAGTTGTTAGTCAAACTAGTCGCTATTCATATACCACTATATATACTATTACCCTTCTCATTATTTTCTCATTCTTCTCTTATTCTTCTTTCATTTTTCTCTCATTCTTCACTCGCTTTAATGGATTCAAACAATTTAAATGATCTCAACAAACTCTTTTGGGACTTGATTGAAGAAAAAATTATGTACAACACTAATGAAGAACTGATAAAATCAATGCTCGAGAAGGAACATCAATCTAGAAGTTCCTCTTAGCTAATGAGAAGAACATTGATATATTGAAGTCGTGAAGAAGGGAATAATCGATTATTCAATGACTACTTATCAGAAAATCCAGTATACACAAATGTTCAATTTCGAAGAAGGTTCAGAATGCATAGGCATGTGTTTCTTCGAATTGTAGACGCCTTTGGAACTAATGATGAATATTTCAAAATGAGGATCAAGGAAACTGGTAAAATGGGTCTTTCACCATTGCAGAAATGCACATCTGCTATTCATATGTTGGTATGTGCGTATCCCACTGACATTGTAGACAAGTATGTTTGAATCGGTGAAAACACTTCAGCTAAGTGCTTAGAAAGATTCGTTTGGGGCGTGAACTTTGTATTTGGGGCGAACTATTTGAGAAATCCTAACAATATTGATATTGAACATCTTTTAGAAATGGGAAAGTCATGTGGATTTCCAAGTATGTTGGGTTCCATTGATTGTATGCACTGGGAATGGAAAAATTATCCTGTTGCATGGAAAGGACAGTTTTGTCAAGGTGATCATGGTAAGCCCACAATCATGCTTGAAGGAGTGACATCATAAGACTTATGGATTTGACATGTATTTTTTGGTATTACAAGTTCAAACAATGACATTAATCTGCTAAACTAATCCAATGTGTTTAACAATATTTTGGAAGGACATGCTCCCACTGAGCAATATACAATTAATGGGACACCATATAATATGGGGTATTATGTAGCGGGTGATATATATCATGAGTGGGCTACATTTGTCAAGACTATTTCAATGTCCCTGGGAGAAAAGAGAAAACTATTTGCACATCATCAAGAATCATCTAGAAAGGATGTGGAATGAGCTTTTGGAGTGCTTCAATCTTGATTTGCAATTATACGTGGCCCAACGCGTGTCTGGAACATGGAAATCCTCAAGCATACCATATATGATTGCATCATATTGCACAACATGATTGTTGAAGGTGAACGACACACATATGGAGGTGATTTTGATTACTCTTATGATAATGTAGATAACAACAACTCAATAATTAAAATATTTAACGGTCCTCATCTGAATCTTGCAACTAGACTACAAAGAAGAGCAAGTCTTCATGAAAAACAAGTTCATCTCTTCAAAGAGATATAGTCGAGTATATTTGGGAACGCTTTGGACATGAGGATGATGAAATTTAAATTTGAATAATTATGTGATGTTTTTTTTATTGTTTTCAATTGTATGTCATGTATTTGATATTAATTTCAATTATCATTATAAATTTTAAATTTAATTTGAATTTGATTTATTTTAAATAATTTTAATAATCATTTTAAATTTTAATGCAATTTGAATTTTATTTAATTTAAATTATTACTTTAAATAAAATAAAATTTAATATGAATAAAATATTAATATATAAAGTAAAGTTATGGAACCCAATATGAGTTCTTTAGAGTTGCACCACTGGAGTAAAAATTGGATGAATTGCTTCAAGATGATGTGGATTAATGGGTTCCACAAAAAAAATCCAAAAATAGGTTGCACCGTTGAAGATGCTCTAAGGATATCTCTCAAAGAATTGAAATCACTGCTATAAAAAGTACTTATTACCTCAGACTTGAAATGTATAATACCCCGGCTATAGAAGTGAGGTAACGGAGGGAGACATGATAATTCCCAACTTATTATCTCGGTGGTATTAAAGATGAGAGGTAAAGTTAAATGCAGATGGGTTCGAACCCCAACAACATCACTTTTATTATTTTCAAAACTAGCGTATTTTTTATCTCGGTTTATCTTGAAAAGCGATAGGTAAGATAATTTCTTTTTCATTAATAATTTTTACGTTGTTTATACAAAATATTATATTTTTTAAAATATAAATCAAATTCCCTAGAGATCTAGGTAAAAATCAAATTCCCTGAAGATCTAGATTTTAAATCTTCGAATTATTGAATCTTGGGGAAGATCAAATGTTGGGTGCAAGATTATTCTCTGATCTTACATACATTTGATTCTGAAGCAAAACAAAATAAGGGTTAGATAAATAAAATGAATATTCAAATATATGATTTTATGCTCAAATAAATATTTAAGAAAACAAACTTTAAACCCAAGTAATTTTCTGCTCTTGCAATCCATCTTAGAGAATTTTTCCAAATATCTTTATGTTTCAAGCACATCATTTTTCATTTAGGTTAGATTTTCAACATTCAACATGTTTTTATAACAGATGTTCCTTAGGCGCCACGCGGATCACTAATGACAAATTTATGAGTGTTGGTAAACATTAAATGGACGACAAATATTTATTTAAGGGCGTTGAATATAGTAAAAAAAATGTCTAACCATCCCTTCAGCTAAGAATAAAACTGAGGTGATTAAGTTGTTTTTTTAAAAAATTACATTGTTTATACTGAATATTAAAAATACATTGTATATAATTTAGTATTAGGGTAAAATCTGTTTAACGAGTGTTTTAAAAGAAAAATATGCTTACTAACCACCTCGTTTTACTATAAAACTGAGGTTTTATATTAACTATCACCTCTGTGTTAGAGAAAACCAAGGTGACTATTTCTTTTTTTTTTTGTTTGAAAAATACATTGTTTACACAGAATATTAAAAAAGAAATACTATTTACAATAAATCTTCGGTGAGATCCAAATTTTGTTGCCTACCCACTAAAACAATTTTTTTTTGAAACAAGAATAATTTTCTGCAGTTACAGCTGTTGTACCCCAAAATTTGCCCAACATTTTCTTACCTGGTTTATGTTTCATTGCATTATCATCTGCATAGTTATATCATTTTCATATCATGGTATCATTCATATAGCAGGGGATGAAGTGTGATTCTTATCAAGAGAAACCTAGCAAGAGGTCTCATTCAAGATTGAGAAGTTGTCAAAGTCATCAGAAGGTGGTTTGAGTGCCTAAGGGTTTAGATGGTGGAGTGTGAATCTTTTCCAAACTTGAGGATCAACTAAAGACCATAAGAGGGTTGTGAAATGTTGAATGTGAGAAGAGGATGTGTATGAAGCTCATAGAATGCCTGTGGGGCCATGGGAGAGTTTAATCAAGTCAGTGTGTCAAATGCAAGAGCCACAATTGAGGTGCAAGCAATTAGGGTTTCATCTGGATCCATTCTAGGTCAACTGTGCAATTGAAGGGTATCAAGGCCTACTTTTAGGTCATGGAGTTCATGAAATGATATGTTAAGGCATTTGTGGTGTTGTGCCAAGATCAAATCAAGAAGAGTCAAGGGTGTGGGAAGTTGCTAAATTAGGGTTTCAGTGCAAAATTCCCTGTTTAGTGCCTAACTTCATGACCACATAAGTCAAGATACAAGTTTCAAATGGATTTTTGGCCAACATGAAACTTGTATAGCATCTCAATAACTTTAATTTGAGTACTAGAAGTCCTCAAAGGGATTTATAGAACTCAAGTTATGACCCAGACAAGTTACAAGTCCTCAGAGGCCACTGAAATTTGTCTGTGAAAATCATATGACTTCAAAGCTATTTTTGACCTAGAAGGAGGTTTCACCTGAGATTTTAGCCAGCATGAAAGTTGTTCCTCATGATCTTAGCTTTCTAAGTTGTACTAGAAGTCTTCCATCTGATTTGTAGAACTCAAGTTATGAGGTTTACAAGTTAGGGGTATTTTGGGAAAGTGAGATTATAGGTCATTTTCAATCATAGGCCAAAATCTCCAACTTGCACTTGTCAAATAGATTTTTGTTCAACATGAAAGTTGTTCAAAATGGGGTTTTTAGGCTAGCCAAGAGTTCATGATGGATTGATTAGGCTCATAGCAAGACTTGGTTTGAAATGGTTTCAAAAAGGGAAATTTTCAAATGAATTAAGGAGGGAAAATGCCAATTTTGAGTTATAGGACCAAAACATGTCAAGTAACTACATTTTTTGAATGGAAATTGAATTTTAGACACTTTGGCATTACCATAATTTTGAGTTTAGGCCAAGTTTCATGAGTTGTGATTTGATTTCTTCATTTGCAAGTCACATATCCAAAATCCTTACCAATGCAATTCAAGTGCTCTTTTTGGTCTGAATACACTCACAAGGGAATTTGCAGTTGAAAGGGAAGATTCTAGAACGGTTTCCATGGCAAAATCGTGACTGTCATGTGCAACTTCAAGAGCAAAATCAGAATTTGCAAATGGATGGATTGGGCTTCAAACACACTTCAAAAGCCCATGAAACCATTCTATATATTCATTGCATTGAATTCAGAGTAGTTTTGGCTGGTATTTCGTGAAGAACACTGAAGTTGCAGTTGAAAATATCCAAGGAGCAACTGAAATCGTGTTTTGAGTTCCAGGCCAATTCAGTGCAAATTGAAGATTGCAAACTCTTCCTAGAGCATCATTGAACGTATCTGGAAAGTTTTGGAGGGAGAATCAAGCTCTAAGCACCTCTGTTACTAGATCTACAACAGGTTAGTAACTTTTAATTTTCCACATGATTTGGCATGATGTAGTTAGATTTGAACTTGTGGTTAGGATCTAGACAAGATGTAGATCGTTTTAGGATCAATTTGGAAGCATTTGGTGATGATTGATCATGACATAGCATTTCTGTTTTGATTCGAATCTCTTGATTCATGGAGAGTTAGAGCAATCTAGATAGATCAGAGTGGCGTGTGTGACATGAAGATGAATTATATAGCCTTAGATTTGAAATTGATGATGATTGATCTGAATATATGTTCTGAACTTGGCTTCGAATCTTGAAATCTATGGAGAGTTAGGACATATGGATAGGATATTTGAATTCCTGATGAAATTCTGAATGAGATTGGTAGAAGGATTGTTGTTTCTGGACACCTGTAACTACCTGCTCGCCGGAGAAGATGACCGGAGTCTTCTCCGGCCACTGTCCATGTTCTCCATCTGGCCAGCCTGAGAAATGAGGAAGATGACTCCTAAGCCATCAGATCTGTCTTTGACCAAAGACCAACCACCAGATCCAACGGATATGTTATAATCTGATAATGGAGATTTTTAATCCAAAACGCAGTCGTTCAACTTAATGTGCTGGCAGCGTGTGGATGCTTGGATTAGTGGACTTGTCAACGCATCTTGTGGCTCATGTTTTATTCTGAGTTTTGATTTTCTTTTATTCATTTTTATTATTTTAAATGTTTTATTGATTCAAAAAATCACAATAAATTCAATTTTGATCCAAAAATGATTTCAAAAATATCTCCATGATTTTGAGAGGATTTGTGATTTTCTGAAATCAATAAAATGCATTTTCATGCATTTTTCATTTTAATTTGTTTTTTCTCATTTTGTTTAATTCTTTTAATTTTTCATAATTGTTCATCTGTTTTGTTGAATTTTGTTCTTCTAATTGGTGATGAATTTGGCTTTGATTTTTTAGTATGTGTGAGGGTAGACATGTATGCTCCCTTAGGATTTTTGTTGGAATTTTAGAACAACTTTAGGTTCTGTTTTAGGTGTTGAGATTAGAGCCTTCCCAAACTTGTGGATCACCTTGATACCCTTCAATTTAGAAATTATTTAGGTGACTTAGAAGTTGAATTAGGCTTTAATATTTTAACCCTAGGTTGTTCAAACATGTATGTTCCCCTAGGAAGTTTATTAGAATTTTACAACTTTTTTTCTATTTTAGTGGTATTTTGCAAGTTGCTTGTGCTTGTAGTGTTCCATCTTGTGTGCCTTTGCTTGTTTGGTCTTGTTGGTGACTTTGGAGCTGGATTTGCTTGGTTTCCTTCTTGGGAGGTCTTCTAGACTTGGTGTAGCTGTTGTGGCTTAGAGATTGGAGCTTGGAGTTGAAGTTTCTTTTTCCTTTAGGAGTTGTTTTAGGAGCTTAGGAAATTAGGGTTTTAGGAAGAGCCATTAGAACTAGTTTTGATTCTTTCATCAAACATAGAATGCATTATGTGTTTCTATTCTATCCAATGATGTAAAGTCCTCCTAGGGAAACTCCATATCTCCTTTGGAGGGATGTGTGGTATGCCCATAGTTGAGTAGAACTTTGAGGATGCCTTTCCATTTTAATGTTGGTACTTGATGATTTCCTTTGGTTTTTATCTGGTTCTCAACATTACAACCTTGATCTTAGTGACTAATCCTTTGCTTGGAGGGTGCTTGCTAGAGCTTGAAGATGGAGTAGATGAAGCTTGAAGATAGAAGCTTGGGCTGCTTTTTCTGTTTCTTTTCTTTTGTTGTATTGACTATTTACTTGTGCTCATTACCTCTAGGTTTGAGGTGGAGCATGTCTCCTCTTGCTTGTTGTTTTCTTAGGTTTGAGGTTGAGCCGGACTCCCTTGCCTCGCTTGTACTGTTGCATAGCATGCATTTTACTGTTTACTATTTACTATTTACTGCTTGCTTTCTTTTGCTGTTTTCCCCTAGGATCTCTGATTTCCTCTGTGCAAGAGGGAATTATGACAGACATTAGGTTTTGACGCATGCATGATAACTATAAGTAGATTTCCCTTTCAACCATAGTTTTAGGGTGTTTTTCTTTTCTCATCTCAAAACAATTCAAAAACACAGTAATAAGGTTAATTGAAGTCGTGCGTTACGAGCCTTAAGCTATCTGGGAAAAGGTTGGTGGATGGTCTCTCTCCAGTAATTTGGATGTTAGTGTGGCACCCTTTGGGTGACATATGAAGCGTTCACTCCTGGGTCATAGTCTTTAGTGCGACTGAGATTGCAAACATCCTAAAAAATAGTTCTTTCGTAAAAGATTCAAACAAACAATCAAACTCTATTTTTGTCCTCTTGGACCTTTAATCAGGAAAACCCTTTCTTAAGGAGATAAAAAACTGTCAGACAAACTTGTGTCTTCCGTAGCCCGAAGTACGTTTGCTCTGATCTTTCATGCCGTATGAAAGTACGTAGACACAAGATGCGATATCTTGGCGAGCAACCTTCCCCCCATAACCCGTAGTTAGGCGAACCACGTTGACTCTAATTTCTCGTTCCAAACGGGAATACGTAGGCATAAAGTGCGATACTTTGTCGAGTCATTTTCTTTTCTTTTTAGACCAGACCTTTAGAGTAGATAGATAAACATACCCTTAGATTAGAAAACAAGCGTGGATCCCGTCGAGTACGACGGACGTGAGGGGTGCTAATACCTTCCCCTTGCGTAACCGACTCCCGAATCCAGGATTTGGTTGCGATGACCATTCCTTTCCCTCTTTGCATTAGGTTTACTCTGAGCATTTCCTTTCCCTCTTTTGGGATAAATAATGCACGGTGGCGACTCTTCTGTCATAGCCGGCACCGATTTTCGCAGTAGCGACAGCTGACGACTCTGCTGGGGACTCCAGTTCCCTATGCGAGTCAATCCTAGCGTTTGTTTTCCCGTCTAGGGTTTTGTATGTATTTATATTTCTGTCTTTACTTTCAGTACTGTATATATTTGTTATTGTGTTGTGGGTAGAGGGTCAGTTTGAGAGATAAGCCGGACCTGGGCTTGAGTGCACATAGACTTAGAAGTAGAGAGTAGTGGTTAGCCTGCTTGCTTTGCTCGCACCAGCTAGCTACGAAATTTACACTCAGACGAGATTCTCTTTGATGGCATCTTGCCTGGCCCGTTGGGCTCAACAGGTTGTTGGATTTGAGGATTGTCGACTCTGGGAACCTATCATTTGGGATTCGGCTAAGTGAGGCCTCTTCAAGGGATGATGATGCCACACCTTCTGGGTATCGTATCATCGCTCTTGAAAGTCTATGACGCTGATGACCGCATAGGATGCCGTACCTTGTCTGTGAGTTAAGTACATACCTGTGAGGGGGTAGGTGGGTCTTTTTGCAGGAAAACTCTGGCCTCAAAACACATGGTTTGTCTCTGTCAGTGATAATTGATTGTGAGGGTTCTTTTGTGGTTGGTTTGGTTTGAGGAGAAGATCTGATGGTCCTCAAGCTGCAGTACAACATATCACAGTTCTTCATTATTGCACTTGATCCCCTGTCTGCTTATGCATTTGCATTTTCATGTTTGCATTTTCATGTTTGCATTTCATTAACGTGTATTTATGTTGCAGGTGTGCTTTTTCCCCTCAGATTCTAGTGTTCTTCCTGCCAGACATGAAGTCCATGAAGAGGACAATTGCTTACAGGTTGCCTTCTCCAGATATAAGTTCCTTATTGCAGTTGGTTGCTCTAGCAGATCAGAGAGTGAAGGCTGAGTTTATAGGGTCTTATGGGAAACTGCTCAGTTTGTTGTACAGACCTTCTGTGTTTGAGATGACTGGATTGTATACCTTGATGCAGTTTTACGAGCCTCAGTTGAGATGCTTCATGTTCCCTGATTTTATTTTGGCTCCTACTTTGGAGGAGTATTCTGATATGCTGGGAGTTCCTATGTTAGATCAGATGCCTTTTATTCACGAGGATACTGAGCCTGATTTGGCTAAGCTCGCTGAGATTGTCAGTTTAGATACTTCTGAGTTCCCCGGAGGTTTGGTCAAGCTGAATGGAGCTTATGGTTTTCATCTTTTTTGCTTGGTTGAGAAGGCTACGCAGTGTGCGAAGGATGGATGTTGGATTGTCTTCAATACTATTCTGGCTGTTTGCATTTATGGGATTGTATTGTTCCCAAACTTGCCTGATTTTGTTGACTCAAATGCTTTCTTTATTCTTGCCTCGAAAAATCCGGTACCTACTCTCTTGGGTGACGTTTATCATTCTATTCACTATAAGAATGAAAAGCGTTGGGGAAAGAATGTTTCTTGCTGTGTACCTCTTTTATCCAGGTGGTTTCAGGGACATCTTCCTAAGAAGGGACCTTTTGTTGATACTGTTGGTACTTTAGATTGGTCTTCCAGATTGATGGGATTGTGTGCTGAGAACATTGTTTGGTTTGATCAGAACTTGCTTGGAGTGGATATTATATATAGTTGCAGTGGCTTTCCAAACGTTCCTTTGATTGGACGGAAAGGTTGTATTAACTATAACCCTTCTCAGCTTGTGAGATAGTTTGGCTATGCTTTGAGGGACTCTCCGGTTGAAGACGAGATACAGGAATCTCTGTATCTCACGGGTTTATTAGACGGAGATGTTTTGGTCAGATTGAGGCGTGCTCAGGGTAATATTCACAGAAGAGGAAAGACATTGCTTGGTAAGAGTGATAGTCGAGCTTATAATCCTTATCGGCTCTGGATCCATGAGAGAGTTAGGACTTCTCTGATGCCATATCCTGCTGCAGAGCCTTTGTATCTTCTGGTGATTGGGAAACCTACTTCAATAGAGATTGAGAAGTATAACAAGTTGCTGGCTGAGAAGGAAGAGTTGTAGAGAGCGAATGAAGAGCTAGAGAAAGAGATTTTCCAGCTTCGGCATGAGAAGAGTGAGGCAACCTTCACTTTGAAGAAGCAGACTGAGATGCTTAATAGGTTGGGTTCAGATTTGACTGAAGAGACCAGCAGGAGAGAGAAGGTGGGAGTAGCCTTGAATGGTGTTAGTAGTGTGCTTGCTACTAAGAAAGAGCTTCTGAACAAGGCTTATTCTCGACTTTCCAAATGGGAATTTTTGTGGAATGCCACGCTTACTAGCCGGAAGGAGCGTGAAGATGAGTTGAAGCTGCAGATTTCCTGGTTAGAGGAGCAGCTCAGTGCTAAGGATACGAAGATTGCTGAAGAGGCATCTCTTAGACGTGACGCTGAGTTTAGAGTGAGCGACATGGTCAAAGAAACGAGGGGTTGTGAACTGAAGGCTGGCTTCAAGAGATGCAGGCTTGATGAGTGTTTTGGCAAGGGAACCTGTGTAGAGGATGCCAAATAGATGAGATTCACTGTTAGGCGACATGCATTACTGATACAGGAACTGCTCTCCAGACCAGGCCATCCTGAGACGTTGAGACTATTGGAGAATTTTTGGGCTCGTCATCCGTCTTGACTAGCTTTGATATTTCCATTTGTATCTTGTTGTACTTGACCATCGCCAGGCTTGTTGGCCGAGGTCTTATCAGTTGTATCTTATACGCTTCCTATTGGCTCTTTGATTATATATGAGGATTTCTGATTCGATTGCCTGTCTATATGGGCTCCATTATCGTTATGGCTTCTTCCTTGGAACTGGAATCGGGGGGGAATTAACCTGTTGCATATTTACATGTTAGCATAATCATGTTGCATAGCAGGTACTTTGAGTGTTTTCGTCTAACCCTCTGTGTGTGCCGGTATGGCAGGACAGATCGCAGGTTCCGAGCAATGGAATAGATTCAAGCTGAGTTAATTGAAGTCCGAGGCCAGCTGGGGCAGGTTGTGAATGACGTGCAAGCGTTGCGCTCGAACCAGAGTGCGCTCGAAGAGGAGAACTACCGGTTGAAGGCCCAGGTGGGTTGGATGGCAGAAGTATTAAGGAATATACTCCGAAGAGAGTGTGAGCAGACTCCCAAAGCTGCTGCGACCAGGCTTACTCCACTGGTGTCTGAAGAGTCTATGCCAAGGCATGATAGGCCTAAGAGATCCTCTGCACAGCTTGAAGCTCAGGATCTTCCCCGTCAGCGGTCGCGACCAGTTTCTCAGGATAACCCTAGAAGATATGGTAAGAGAATGAAACTCTCTGACAGAGTCCTCGATAAGCTCCCAATGGATTATGCTCAGTTGGTGCAACTCTTACTCCAACTTCAATTGGTTGAACCTCGTACTTTGGCTCCATTGACTAGCCAGCCACCACCAGACTATGACGTGAACGTTCGTTGTGTTTTCCATTCCAGGGCACCGGGGCATGACATTGCAAACTGCTGATCTTTTAAGCATAAGGTCCAAGATTTGCTAGACGAGAAGGCAATTGACATTGTGTCGGGCGGCATAAAGGTATCAGGAATTAATATTCCTATCCCCCATCTGAAGATGCAAAGGGATCGGGGTATATGTTGGAATCATTGGAGTCTGAATCCCCTTGTCCACTGCAGTTACCTGTTCCTGGGTCAAACTTGAGAGCGAAAGCGCCTGAACACAAGGAATGCCTCGATCAGCATCGACAACCTCTTGCTCCATCGCAGCAAAACTATCAGAATCATAATCGACCTCACAACAATTTGAAAGGAGTTGATAGACAGAAGGTGCATGTCCTTTCCAAAAAGAAAGTTGGTTGTATACCGCTCTTCTAATCGAGCCTGAAGACCGTAAGGGTCGCTCCCCTCAGCAGTAAATCAGTGTGAAAGCCCAGTACCTGAAGGCTGGCAGTCTGCATTTTATCATATCATTGTTTTGCATTTGTAGTTTCTTTCCAGTTAGAATTGCAAATTTTCGCTTGTAAAACTTGTTGTTTTTCAATTGATATAGACAATGAAATAAATGTGCATGTTTTGAATTAATCCATTCGTGTTCACTCTATTGCTTTCTTTTATTTTAAACGCTTGTTTAAGTGGAATCCGGGGAGGATAACGAAATCGAAAGACGTGTAAGCTTCCGATTGTATGCTCTTGGATGGAAAAACCTGTTGACGATATACAGGCATTGTTTCAAATCCACAAACACCGGAGATATAAGGAAGATAATCCCTTGTCATCCCCTTTGAGCCTTGTAGTAGGAGTTTCTTTCTGAAAAACAGAAAAAACCTCTATCTTAACCTCGGGCAGGGTAGGTGTCAGTTAATTTGACCAGGCGTTCAAAATACGAAAGGAGTGTCCGTTCGAGGATCAATCACACCTGTATAGGTCGTTCTTAAAGAACCGCAATGGTTAAACCTTGCCGATAAGGAGTGAAACAGTCACAATCATTTTAATAAGTCAGACAAGCCGGTGTCACACGATTTGTTCGAACAAAAGAAAAAAGAGAAATAAGAAAGCCCGCTAAGTCGAATCTTGAAAACAAGCGACTTAGGCAAAAACTAGGGCACCCCGCTGGACTGCAAAATCGAAAAAAGAAACTCTGAGGAGTTAGTCCAGGCAAAAGTTAGGGGAAAACGAAAACGGAAAAAACGAAAAGACGAAAAGGATTACAAAAATAAGAATGAAATCGTGTGACTCCAGGCACAACGAAGATGAAAAAACGAGTGATTGTCACTCTAAAGAACGTGTGGTATCTTGAACTACCACTCCTGTAGTTCAATCATGAATGCTAAGGTCGAGTTAGCTGAACGTAGGATCGGAGAACATCACGAAGAATGGGTGGGTTAAAATGAATTTTGAGCCTTTATCCTTTCTTTCTAAAACCGTGAACCTGACCACGTTACAACCTGAAAAAGTCCTAATTGAAGCAGGTTTATTTCGAGAGCATACTTCGGTAAAGACCGCATCGAAACTGACTCCTGAAAGGATTCCTCTGGCAGTGTTGTATTAATTTTGACATTTTGATAGTTGATTTGTTTATTATATGTCATAAAATGTTTCTCCAGTGAACATACTTGGATTTCAAAACTGTCATATGCATTGCATTTAATATATCTTTTATGCAGAACAATTTGTTTTACTTGCGAGTAAGCGCTTGACAGCAGGAAAGTTTCTGCACTGGAAAGTTTGATCGGGGTAGAATGTAGAAGGCCTGAATACTCCGTCAAGTTGTGGCCAGCCGTATCAAATGATCCCCAATGAAGTCAGCCATCTGGGGCAATCAGATCGAGATTCGGTAAATCTCTCATAGTCGGAAGCACTACCACGAATCAACTAATCAGGGGCAGAGTCGTTGCAAGACTGGGGCAGACCACCCTGAGAGCATAAAGGCTATTGTCAATCAGAAGGCAATTAGTCTGAAACACCTCTTCGAGGTTCGAAACGCGAAAGTAGTTCGTAGATAACCATCAGGGTACAGAGATTGCAGGGCCCTTTTAGGGGAATATTTTACGAAGATCCCATGAGTTGGGAGCAGAAGTAGAAGCGAAGGAAATGTTCCTCTCTGTTTTATCGGGGTTTACCAGAAATTGACGCAGGGTCGGGGGCAAGCCATTTCGAAGTCTGCGGTTTGTGGCAAGTTTGTCTTTTCAAGTTGAAATGTTTGGATTGGGGCTTCGTCGTCACCTTTGCAGCAGATATCCAAGGAAGGGTGTTCCCCAGCCAGAGCAGGCTTTATGTGAAACTTATTCCTCCCAGCAGACGGAATTTGCTCTTCATCCCGGGCATACGGAATTCGAAGTTTTATCCCCAGAGAGTTGGGATTGCATCAGAGCAGGATCAGATTATCCTCAACAATTCAAGATTGACTTATTCGGTAGGATAAAGTCATCCCCCGCGAGGCAAGATTTGATATCCCCAGCGGAGTGTGCATTCCCGGTGGTTAGTGTCGCTACTGCGAAAATCGGCGCCGGCTTGACAGGAGAGTCGCCACCGTGCGTTATTTGTCCCCCAGAGCGGGAAAGGAAACGCTCGAAGTAAACCTCGCAAAGACGGGAAAAGGCATGGTCATCGCAACCAAAACCTGGATTCGGGAGTCGGTTACGCAAGGGGAAGGTATTAGCACCCCTCACGTCCATCGTACTCGACGGGATCCACGCTTGGTGTTTATAGGAAAAGGGTGTGTTTATCTATCTACGCTAATGGTCGGTCTGAAAAGAAAATAAAAGGACAGGACTCGACAGAACATACGGTGTTCTGGGCCTACGTATTCCCTCGTGCAATGGGAAAGTCAGAGTCAACGTAGTTCGACTACCTACGTCTAAACGGGGAAAAGGTTGCTCGCCAGGACATCGCATCCTGTGCCTACGTACTTCCACACAGCATGGAAGATCAGAGCAAACGTAGTTCGACTAACTACGGGTAAACTGGGCGCTCTCACACAGCAGTGAGAAAACAAACTGATCTCAAAGGTTCGGGAACCTACAACTACGATCTGGTCACAAATACACTCGAGCAAGAGAAAGGGGTAACAATTAGTCGTTAGCGGGAAAGTCTCGATCGCACAGCCGCAAGAGAATAAAAGGTTAGTTGTTAGTGTGCTCGCTAGGATATCGCATCCTATGCCTACATATCCTTGTCTGACACAAGGAATCAGAGCAGCTGTAGTTCAGCTAACTACGGATCAAGCTACTCAAAAGCTCCTACTGAAAGGAAAGGGAAAAGACACCCTAAAACTATGGCTGGAAAAGGGGAATCTACCTACTTGTTATCATGCCTGGTTGACCATCCTAATGTCTATCATAACGACTCCACAGCGGAGAAGTCAGAGCTCCTAGGGGATCATGGCAACAGGACTAAACAGCAAACGGGAAATACTACAAAGTAAAGAAATACTGAAAATATGCATGAATGCAACAACTAAACAAACAAGGCGCAAAGGCCGCAAACCACAGAGGCAAGGGAGCTCAGCTCTACCAAATACCAACAAGCAAAGCCACTCAATAACAAACAAGCAGAAGGAGGACCACCTCAACTTCTCATGCACACAAATCATACTTCTAAGATGCACCTACTTCAGAACTATCTAAATGAACACCTAAGTCTAATGCAACACAACACCACGCAAGTCAAACAACATAAAGAGAAGGCTAGCTAACCTGATAAACCTCTATCCAAAGCTTAAACAAAAACCCTGAGCAAGACCCTTAACAAACAAACTTCTAATCTATCTCTAAACAAAACCCTATGCAACACCTTAAGCAAAGATCTAAAAAACTCTAATCAAAACCCTAAGCAAAACTCTAATCAATCCCAGTCTCCAAGCTTCAGAACAAGCTTACCAAAGAAAGGGAGCTAAGCAGACAAACTCATAGTGCCTTCCTCAGGAAAGTACCAGGAGGTTACCACTCAGGAGTCATATCCTATGCGGCTCGACAACTGTGATCAGTTTACATTCCTCCTCAGGAGAAATTAAACTCACATGAAGGCTCCGGCATCACTGGATACTTGAGAAAGCCTATATAAGGACTAGGGGAACTAAGTGAACAGACCCATAGGACCTTCCTCAGGAAAGTACTAGGAGGCTTCCACTTAGGAATCGTATCTTATGTGGCTCAACAACTGTGATCAGTTTACATTCCTCCTCAGGAGAAATTAAACTCACAAGTTGGCTCCAACATCATTGGATACTTAAGAAATCCTAGATAAACTAAGGGAGCTAAGTGAATAGACCCCTAGGACCTTCCTCAGGAAAGTACTAGGAGGCTCCACTTAGGAATCGTATCCCATGTGGCTCAACAACATGTGATCAGTTTACATTCCTCCTCAGGAGAAATTAAACTCACATGAAGGCTCCGACATCATTGGATACTTAAGAAAGAGGTGAGAAGAAAGAATAAAAGTCATTCATAGTGCCTTCCTCAGGAAAGTACCATAAACTCCCTTCAAACTTCAGGATCTCGAACCTCACAAACAGAGAACAAGCTCCTAGACTAAGCCTCAATCCACTGCATCCTTGCAAGCTCCAACAGGACTTCAAACAGCCTCCATCTTCAAGAAGAAACCACAGGTCCTCAAACCACAAGAAACTATCTCTGAAGTTCAACCGCAGTTGAACTTCAAAGTCAGAAGCCATCAAGACTTCTCCTATCCTCAAGCTCAGACTAAAACAATATCAAAACATCCTACAAAAACCTATCAAAAATCTATGGGAAACCTACATGGCTCTATGACAACATACTAAAAAACCAGAGCAAAATTCCTTACCAGATGAAAGAACTAAAATCAACAAAGCAGACATATCCACAAACCAATTATTCAATATCAAAACAATACAAAAATGCAATTAAAAATGAAAATGCATGATTAAACTAATATTTCTGTACTATAAAATTCTACATTGAATTACGAGTCTACAGAAAAAAGAACGGAATTATTTGATCGAATCTACTATTTTTTATGAATTTCCTAATAATATGCATGCACTAAAAAATATTAAAAAAAATCATGTAAATGGAAAATATACCAAAAATAGTAAACAAAAATAAAATGGCATTTTTATTTTTATTTAATTTTCTAGACATTTTCATGAAGTGGTAGGAAAAACAAGAACTCAAAAATCAATTGTTTTTATTTTATTATGAATTTTTCAATATGCAAAGAAATATTAAAAGAAATTAAAAAACTAAAATTGAATAAAATGGGAGGGGGGTTCAAACAGCATGCTGTTCAGGGTTATTCTAAGGTGGGCCTGAGTCAGGGGGGGTGCGCCTAGCAAAAGATGCAGGCCCACTGCTACCAGAAATCAAACAATAAAAAGAAACAGGAAAAAAAAACGCATGGGGGGTGCAGTCAGTGAATTTTTCAGTGTTATTCTTCATTGGGCTTACCTACGGGGGGTGTGATTAGCACTTAGGCCTAAGGCCCAAAACGATTCATTCCCAGCTCTCACACGAAGGGGGGGTGAACAAGTAAACCAGGGGATTGTGGTTCAGCAAACACACTTGGGCCTGGCCCAAACCCTAACCCTAACCAACGAACAAAACCCTATCCCCCTTCTCCATTCTCTGGCTACTGTTCATCCACTCCCAAACTAACCCTAGCCGTTTCGTCCCCATCCTCCATCCTCTCTCCAGCTCCTCTTTCTCTCCCAATCCATTCAACCTCACAGCCATCATCACACAAGAACAAACAAAATCACGCTATACTCTTAATCCCTAACCAATCAGTTCATCCTAATCGAGGCCACTTTCATCCTAATCTACTGAATGTATGACAATGGAGAGATGACGAAGAGGGACAAACCTGGGTTTACACGATGGAGACGATGGAGTTTCGAAGAACCTCAAACGAGCTCGCGTCGATCTTTGAAGATTTCTGGATATTTGCTGAAGATTTGATGACGCGAAGAACAACTCGTAGTGATGAACAACGATGAGATCTGGATGAAGATCTTACAAGTCTTGGAACTGACGAATCTTGTACAGATCTGGGGAAATATTAGGTGATCGTTGTTGAAGGTTGATCAGAGGAGGATTTGCATGTTCTTGATGATGCGTGGTGATTTCTGGAAAAGATATTGACGCAGGTTGAAGAATTCTGGAACTTCCTTATGAAGAACGATGAACATTCGAACGCGTTCTGGAAAATCTTTGGATGAAGATGAATGTTTGATGATGTTCTAGAAAAGTTGTTCTTGAGACGCGAGGGAGATTTGATAATCTGGAAAACTGTATGAAGGTTCTGGGCGCAAACGATGAGTTTTCCGGCGCCGTTGAGGTCTCCGGCGAGGTAGTGATGAATGATGGACGAAGGAGGAAGATGAAGAAGGAGTGTTTCTGTGAATTTCTGGGTAGAGAACAAACTCCGGCGATCTGTTGCGGTGGCCGGAGGGCGTTAGGATGGCCGGCAGTGTGGGGTCACCGGATTTGCATGCCGGTCAAAGGCGTCTCCGGTGACGTTTGTGGTGGTGCCACGTAGCGAGAGTGCTGGCAGAGGGTGAGACGTGTGTGAGACGTGTGGCAGAGTGAGACGTGTAGTGGGGCAGGTGGCACGAGGAGGGAGAGTCTGAGTGTGTGGTGGTGGGCTCCAGAGTGCAACGCGTGGCCTGACTCTTATAGTGACAAGTGTCACTTGCAGACTCTGGATAAAAAACTGCCAAAAACTGGACTGAATAGCACATTGGGCCTCCAAAAAAGAAAACCTCCTGGGCCCATACGAAAATGCACAAAAAGAACCCCTAAAAACTGAAAAACTAATTAATCTGAAAGTGGATTAAAACCTGCTTAAACCTATATTAACTAACATTAAATCTGATTAAGCCTAACTAACCAATTAAGACCTAATTAACTAATGACTCTAATTAAATCTAAGAATGATTACAAATCTAATTAACTCTATATTAATAAAACTTCTACTAATTTCTATTTAAAAACTATTAAAACCCTATTAAAAGTCTATAAAATTTCTATTAAAATTCTAAACTATTAACATCTATTATTAATAAAAACTATATGATCTCTATATTATCTAAAGACAATTAAAAACAATTTTAAAGTCTATCATTCTAAAAATGATTAAAAACTATTAAATCTATAAAAAAATCTATAAAAATCTAAAAAAGAGATTTAAACTATTAAAAAATACAAAAACCCTATTTAAAATCCAGAAAAATCTATAAAGCCTATTTAAAATCCACAAAAGTCTATTAAAACCCTAAAAATGCAGACAAATGCAAATGACCACCATAAAAGAGCGCACGAGACCAGATCGAATTGAACAGAGAACCCCGGGCATCAGAATATCCCAAAATCACTATGCATGCTAAAAATCACCGAGGAGCGCACAATTTCTCGAAAATAAAACCCTGATGATCTGGACTGGATCTGCCATATCTGATAGACGAAAACCAAGCTGTAACCCTGATATCCTCTGTCTGTGCACAAATATCATGCGTCTAATTTGCGAATATGAATTTAAACCACGAGTTAGATAGGGGAACCGGTTGGTCAAATTTTAGGGTGCAACAGCTGCCCCTATTTAAGCGACTTGGACCTGAAGGGTTTGAAGAGCGCTCAACCTTTAAGCATTCAGAGGTACGAGACAGTTGAATACAAATAAAACCCGAAAATTTGCCAACCGCGAGCATATACTGTAAAACTGCTTGGGGAATAAAGTCCTGAAAACCGAGTCCGGTCATTACGGCAACAAACTAATCAATCATCTGGTAAAGAACTCCTGATTTGCATGCCAATTACCTGTGATGCCCTATATAATAAACCTTAGGGTTGCAACAAAACACCTGATCCTTTCACATTGCCTACTGATAGGCGGGAAGCGAAATATACTCACATCGCCCAAAGATGGACGGGCAGACACCCTGATTGATACTCACATCGTCTAATGATAGACGGCAAGACGCCATTAATCTCCATATTCACATTGTCTAAAGATAGACGGGATCATCCTGATTGATGAAACAAAACAATTCACATCGTCTAAGGATAGACGGGAAGAAATAATCTCCATACTCATATCGTCTAATGGTAGACGGCAAGACACCATTAATCTCCAAACTCACATCGTCTAAGGGTAGACGGGATCATCCTGATTGATGAAACAAAACAATTCACATCGTCTAAGGATAGACGGGAAGAAATAATCTCCATACTCACATCGTCTAATGGTAGACGGAAAGAAAGCATTAATTTCCATACTCACATCGTCTAAAGATAGACGGGATCATCCTGATTGATGAAACAAAACAATTCACATCGTCTAAGGATAGACGGGAAGAAATAATCTCCATACTCACATCGTCTAATGGTAGACGGAAAGAAAGCATTAATCTCCATACTCACATCGTCTAAAGATAGACGGGATCATCCTGATTGATGAAAAAAAACAATTCACATCGTCTAAGGATAGACGGGAAGAAATAATCTCCATACTCACATCGTCTAATGGTAGACGGAAAGAAAGCATTAATCTCCATACTCACATCGTCTAAAGATAGACGGGATCATCCTGATTGATGAAACAAAACAATTCACATCGTCTAAGGATAGACGGGAAGAAATAATCTCCATACTCACATCGTCTAATGGTAGACGGAAAGAAAGCATTAATCTCCATACTCACATCGTCTAAGGGTAGACGGGATCATCCTGATTAATGAAACAAAACAATTCACATCGTCTAAGGATAGACGGGAAGAAATAATCTCCATACTCACATCGTCTAATGGTAGACGGAAAGAAAGCATTAATCTCCATACTCACATCGTCTAAGGGTAGACGGGAAGACACCATTAATCTCCATACTCACATCGTCTAATGGTAGACGGCAAGACACCATTAATCTCCAAACTCACATCGTCTAAGGGTAGACGGGATCATCCTGATTGATGAAACAAAACAATTCATATTGTCTAAGGATAGACAGGAAGAAATAATCTCCATACTCACATCGTCTAATGGTAGACGGAAAGAAAGCATTAATCTCCATACTCACATCGTCTAAAGATAGACGGGATCATCCTGATTGATGAAACAAAACAATTCACATCGTCTAAGGATAGACGGGAAGAAATAATCTCCATACTCACATCGTCTAATGGTAGACAGAAAGAAAGCATTAATCTCCATACTCACATCGTCTAAAGATAGACGGGATCATCCTGATTGATGAAACAAAACAATTCACATCGTCTAAGGATAGACGGGAAGAAATAATCTCCATACTCACATCGTCTAATGGTAGACGGAAAGAAAGCATTAATCTCCATACTCACATCGTCTAAGGGTAGACGGGATCATCCTGATTGATGAAACAAAACAATTCACATCGTCTAAGGATAGACGGGAAGAAATAATCTCCATACTCACATCGTCTAATGGTAGACGGAAAGAAAGCATTAATCTCCATACTCACATCGTCTAAGGGTAGACGGGAAGACACCATTAATCTCCATACTCACATCGTCTAATGGTAGACGGCAAGACACCATTAATCTCCAAACTCACATCGTCTAAGGGTAGACGGGATCATCCTGATTGATGAAACAAAACAATTCACATCGTCTAAGGATAGACGGGAAGAAATAATCTTTCAAAGAACCGTGTCGTCAATAAGAATCGACAATCATGAAAACTGAACATTCTTCGAAGAGCCTCGACATCAATAAGGATTGACGGTCAGAAAAGTCCCTCTTGAAACGTCATCTCATCCAATAAACAGCAAGAAAACCACTATCCGAAATATCGTTTTGAAACCCCTCAATAATCAAAGATAGCCGGAGAAGACTCGCTGGGGAAACACCCCATCTGTATGATCTGACAATAAGAAACCTGCTGAAAAATCCCCTGCAACTTCACATCGTCTACTGATAGACGGGAAGAAAAGCCACTTGCTAGAGAAACCCCGTCTTGAACCCCGCTGAAAATCACCCAAAACTTCACATCGTCTACTGATAGACGGAACGAAAACCACGTTCAAACTCAAGACGTCTAATGATAGACGAAGAAATCCACTTATTGGGGGGACACATCGTCAATATGAATTGACGGGAAGAAGAGCCTGCCGATACCAAATGACTGATTGATCAAAGCACAACCATTGTATGATCTGAGATACAAATAATCCGCTGAATTGTCTGAACACTGCTGCTGGGTAAATGCCCCTGTACTGATCACAGAGTAATTCACGCGCCATGTGAGGCTGGTAGAAAACCTGACTTATGCTTCGTATGCATATGCATATGTTCTATTCTTTCTACGGCGTAATGCTCCATTCAGGATGGAAATGCTACGCATTTTGACAATGACATGCAAGTATGATGCAAATATGATAATGCATGCAACATGCTGATGCAGGCTCGAGCTGTTGGAGAAGGTCGGGTACAGAAAACCACTTCAGCAAAATAAATGCTGAAGACGAAGCCAACTCCGCTAGGGATAAACTGGATATCACAGGATTATCCCAGCAAAATAAATGCTGGGAGAGTGAAATCCACTCCGCTGGGGATATTGGGAACTTAACCGAACACCTCGACGAAGTAATACCCTGCTGGGGAATATAACTCCGCTGTGAAATAGCAGATGCGCCAAGTATGATTAGACTCCTCTAGGGATAGCTTACCCGCGCCAATGAAAAATTGGACTTTGCTGGAGAAAATAGCCGGAGCCTTCCTGCGTACTGATGAAACTCGGATCTGGAAACTGATGCACCAACACGGATGGGCCTCACAGTGATTGCCAACATGGACTTGAACTCTTAGGCTGTCTATGATGGGTCAGGTACAACTGATGCTGGAAAACATTCTGTCTGAATCCACAGTTGTCTGGTTGAAGAGCCAAGGGATGGTAACACAACCTCCCGACATTCGTCTCGCACTCGAAAAATTGGCTAAATCTGCTCGAATACCTCTGAACGACCCTGCTGATACGGAGAAGACAATCCTTTCTCTTCTGATATGCCCTAGCCTACGGGACCTCTGTGGGGATAGTCCTCGAAAGGAAATCTGCAAATCTGAGCCCTGATGGTCTGATATGACATGCCCCGATGTTCTGAACTTCGGAGAGACATTTCTCCTCAAATTCCCCTCGAATAAAGAACAACCTTTGCGCTCTTAATATGGCCTGCCCGTGACTGCAATGACCTTGCCCCTGATTATCTGATTCAGAGTAGTGCCCCTGACTACTAGATATTTGCCGAATCTCAACCTGATTGCCCCAGGATAACTGACTTCGAAAAGCTGACCTGACTGGGGATCACAATAAAAGCTCGCCCCTGCTCTCGGTACATTCGGGCGCTCTGCATTCTATCCTGACCGTATCTTCCATTGTAGAAAACTTTCCCGCTGTCAAGCTCTTACTTGCAAGTAAAACAAGTTGTTCTACGTAAAAGATGTATTAATGCAACATATATGACAGCTTTGACATCCAATCTGTTCACTAGGAAAAGGAAAAACAGTTTATGGCATATAATGCACAAAACATTTATCAACATTAGTACCAACATGGTAAGAGGAACCCTTTTAAGAGTCAGAATCGACGCGACCTTTACCGGAGTATGCTTTCGAAACAACCTGCTTCAATTAGGACTTTTGAAGGTTGTAACGTGGTCAGGTTCATGGTTTTGAAGGAAAGGATAAAGGCTCAAAGTTTGTTTTAACCCACCCGTTCTCCTTGATGTTCTCCCATCCTATGTTCAGCTAATTCAACCTTAGCGCTCACCTCTCAGAGGTTGAAAGATAGGAGTGATAGTTCGAGAAACTATGAGGTTTCGGAGTGACAGCCACTCACTTTTCGTCTTTGACACTTGAGGTCACACGACTCGTATTTCCTTTGAGGATCTTCTTTTGATCCTTTTCTTGCTTTTCTTTTCATATCCCTAACTTTTGCCTGGACTGACTCCTTTTGAGTTTCTTTTGATTGTTAAAGTCCAGCGGGATGCCCTCATTTTTGCCTCAGTCATTTGTTTTGAAGTTTTCTTGACTTAGCGGGCTTTTGATTCTTTCTTTTTTTTTCTCTTCGTTTTTCTTTCGAACAAGTCGTGTGACACCGGTTGTCTGACTCTTTCAGGGAATGATGTGACTGTCTCACTCTTGATTGACCCATTGTGGTCTTTTAGGCACGACCTCTAGGGGTGTGATTGACCCTCGAACGGACACTCCTTTTGCCATTTGGACGCTTGGTCAAATTAGCTAACACCTACCCTGCCCTAGGTTAAGATTGAGGGGTTTTTTTGCTTTCAGAAAGAAACTCCTACTACAAGGCTCAAAGGGGTTAACAAGGGATTATCTTCCTTATAACTCCGGTGTTTAGGGATTTGAAACAATGCCTGTACATCATCAACAGGTTTTATTTCAAAAGCATACAATCGGAATTTTGCACGTCGTTCATTTTCGTCATCCTCCCCAGATTCTTCTTAACCAAGCGTTGGACATTTGTAATAACAATTAGTGAACACGAATGGATTCAATCAAAACATGCATATTTATTTCATTATCATCAATTGAATGAAAACAACAAGTTTTACAAACAAGATTGCATTTTCAAACAGGAAAGAAACTACAAATGTAAAGACATGACAAGATAAAACAACAAAAAAATGCTAGCTTCCGAGAACCGGGCTTTCATATCTGTCCTGCTGCTGAACCAGCTATCTTCACAATCAGTTATTAGAGACAATTTGATGCTGTCCTGATCCGCTTTCAATGACCCAACCAGGTTATAGAGCCCTTCTCCTTCATTCAGATGATTTTGGACCCTTCCTGCCCGAAGCTGATTGCTGCACTATCAAGTAAGTCCTGCACTTTGTGCTTGAAGGACAGACAATCTTCAATGTTGTGCCCCTGTGCTCCTGAATGGAAATCACAGCGCTCCTTGATATCATAACCTGCTGGAGGTGTACCTGTCAGCGGGGCTAACCTCCTCTTCTCAACCAACCGCAATCGTAGCAACATCGGAAGAAGTTCGACATACGGCATCGGAGGCACCTTAAATACCCTCAATGGCTTCTGATTTTGAGCTTTTCGCTGATTGGGATGCGGCTGCCTTTTCCCCTGTTGAGATCGTTGCTGTTGTTGCTGGTATCGGGTTGACTCTTGAACACCCTTCGTAGCAAATACAACATCGGTTTCTTGACTTTCACTGTACTGATCAAGGCCCTCCTTATGCTTAGCCATTTTATTTCTCAGATCTGCCCCAGGAATAGGCAACAGTTGTGGGCATGGAGATTCCAACACCATGGAGTCCAGGATACGTGATGGGCTAAAGACGTGTCTACTTATGCGTCTAGCGGTATCTTACTGCAAGTGCACAGCCTATCGAAGTAATATTTAAGATTATCGATCCACAGGGATTCTATCGTTACTTAGTGCTAGATGAACTTCTAGTTTAGCTAAGGCGAATAGTTGTCACGATTGTTGTTGGTTTTCTAAGACTATTGAAGGCGGAATTAGATTCAAGTTTTTAATAAAATAATACTAAAACGGTCGGTATGTAATTATACTAACTTAGGTGGGTCAATCTAACCTAGGCTTATAAAGATGTTCACTTAATCTACTCGGTAGAGATTACTAGTTTGAATACCCTCAACTCACACTCTCGTGGTCTTGAATCAGATCTTATCCCTAAAGCCCTATGCCTGCTCTCGCTAGCCCATAAGTGTTTAGAGATAATTTTTGGAAACTAAATAATTCTAATCTATCTTAAAGCGCTCTCGCTGTATTTAATTTAAATGCCTAACTTTAGCTATCTGGTTAAAATCTCACACTCTCGTGGTCTTGACCCAACCTAATACCCTTTTCTTACTCTCGTAACGAAAAGGTCGAATTTAATTAAAAAGTATCAGCCAGAATGTTAAGCGATTAATTATTTTAGCCCATGGTTATATTTTACCGGTTAAGTTAGTTATAACTACATACCGCCCTAAGGTATTTAGCTACTCATCGAGGTTAAATCAGACTCAGAGTTATTTATTAGTTTACTAATGGCAGAGAAATAATTGGACATTATAAATAAATTAAATAAATTAAATTGCAATAACTGAAAAAAACCTGATTAACAAATATCTGAGTAGACTCCTTCTTCCACAGACCGGAAGGCTTGGAGTAGGCGGAAATAAAAATTAAAACGAAATGCTGAAGGCTGGAAACAAGTAAAGGTATAACAATTCCCTAATGTTGGAAATTGTTACACGGTTGGTTTGGATACAAATAAAATAAGGCAGAAAATAAAATGCTGGAATAATAAAGCTGATGGTAAGGTAATTCGGCAGAGCTTCCGCAGGAAATTTGGATACTGAAGTCTCTCCCTAAATCCTCCTGAGCTGGTCCTATTTATAGAGCTTCCAATGGGCTGGTCCTGGGTCTTTTGCTTCTTGGGCTTTGCTGAAGTGGTTGAGAAAATGTTGGAAAGTGGCAGCAGAAAGTGGGAGAAATCTCCCTCACGTGAGAATTACTAGGAGGAGTGGCTTCACTGGTGACTTTGACGTAATCTGAGTCAAAAGAATCAAGTTATATCCTTGTCACGGGCGTGACAAGGTCTTCATGCTCGTTGTCTTATGTTTTCAAGTGTCACGGTCGTCACTCATTCCTCACGGTCGTGAGGTCCCAAAGTAAGGTGTCACGGTCGTGACACCCTTGTAACGACCGTGGTCGTAACAAATTATGCAGAGTTTTATGCAGGCTTCTGTCTTGCTTCATTTCTTGTGGTTTCTTTGTTCTTTTCTTCTTAATTCTTGATTTGGCCTCACATATCGATGTACCTGCAAAATAGTAAGAAAAACTCGAGGAATCGAGCGTTAAAACGGTGAATGCGCGGTAAAAGTCAATGAAATCTAGCGATATAACCGATGCGTTTTCTCGTCATCAAACTTCCCCAAACTTAAACCTTTGCTTGTCCTCAAGCAAATAGTCGGTTGAAAATCGGCGGACAAGATTTTATTCGCGCATACTCATAGCAAACCGTCCGGTGGATCATTCTGTCGGATAGTCCGGTACTTTGATAGAACACTACCGATACACTAATGACATAAGCAACAAGCTATGTCGTCTACTTCCCGTCAAGCGAAACAATCGACAATCACATTGCGATTTCACCTAGAGTTTTTCGATCGTATTTCACCTGGTTCGTTCTGGCGCAGTCACATTAAGCCCTTTGCCTTCGCACGCACGTAGTGGAGTAGCCGGTTAGCGATTTTGATCCTTTTTTAGCACGGGGTCTGGTACACGAGTGTGGTAACCCTTCATGTTTTATCCGATGCGGAGGTTGTGGGGGATCGAGCCGTAGCACGCCCTACCGAGTTCAGAACCAGTGCCTCTGAACCAACCCGGAACGGAGTCCTTCTCATATTTCTCGTTTATTATCTGCGACCGTGTACTTTGGTGCAATCTCTTTTCATTTTGCATTGAGATACGAAGGATCATTATTGATTAGGCATCAAACGCTTATATTCATCGGCTCCCCACGTGGTTTGTGTTCAGACGGTGCTGACTGCTAGTATAAACTACTGGGGTTACTTTTGAACTGAAACTGAAGGTGCACTCGCAATGGTGATCGGATGGAATTTCTTAAGCAGGGGGTCGAAGATGTCAAGATTGTATTGGTCTTGTTTAATCGTTCTCGGCCTCGTAATTACGAACCATTCGGTGGTCAGTCGGGTAATGCGAGTAATTTAAGGATTTTTCTAGTATGGCTTAATAATCGGGGAAAACTCGATATTCAAGAAAATAACGCACAGAATTGCTCATTTCATTGATTTTCTAAAAGGAATACAACAGGATTGAAAGTACATTGAAATGAAAAGTACCTCTCCCACACTATATCAGACATTGTCCTCAATGTTGTGATATAATAGCGGTATAGATACAGTACAAGACTAAAACTGAAAAACAACATAAAAGCAAACTACTGCTGCTGGTGATCGCGGGCTCGGCCTCTGGTTCGAGAGCGGCGTCTGGAGGGAGTCGCGTCGGGGTCAGAGCCGGTACCGGAGGTAGCAGTAATGCTGAGGCGGAGCGCCTCGAGCTCGCCGCGGACTTCGCCAAAGAGTTCGCTAACCCGCTCATTAGTGGCCGCATGGTTGGCAGCAATAGTGCCGAGCAGAGCGTCGTACTGGGCCTTCTGCTGACGCTCTAGTTCTGCGTTCATCAGGTTCTGCTGGTGGATCGCAAATAGGACGTCCTCCAGTGTGGCAGCGGGGGCTGCCTGCTGTCGGGTGGAAGTCTCGGGGATGTCCTGGGCATGCTCAGCTGCATCCATGGCGTCCTGCATCTCGTCCACTGCGGCGTTTGGCTGATCATCATGTACCGGCACTTGATCCGCAGCAGCTGGTAAGGCAAAGAGCCAGTTGGCTCGGTTTGCTGGGTCGATGCGTGTGCGTGACGGCAGAGTGATGTGGTGGAAGACGGTGCCATTGACGACAGGGCTGTACCTGCCATCCTCTCGCTGCGCGATCAGGTGGGCGGACCGGCAGTAGCTCATGGTCAAGAAATCGGGGGCGAGGTGCGGCAGATCAGCGAGCGCGTCACCAAGCCCCAGCTGAATGGCGAGGGTGGTGACGATGCCTCCAATGAAGAACGGGGATGAGCCGCGGTGCGCGATGGCCTGGATGTGGTAGAGCATAAAGGGGGCAGCGTTGATTGGCTCGTCATGCAGGGCACAGTACAGAAACAGGAGCTCCTTTGAGTTGAGCTTGTGGTTGCTCTCTCGAGCAAAGATGGTGTTGCAGAGGACCCGGTGAAAGTAGCGGATAGCCGGGTTGTGGATATGAGTGGGGGAAGTTTTAGATAGGTTATGGAGGGAGAAGAGGGGTGGACACGATGAAGAAACAGTTCTGTTTCTCACGACCTCTGGTATAGAGGTAGTCACGGTCGTGACTAGATCGTGACGGTCGTGACGCGCTAATTGCGCATGTCACGATCGTAAGGGGGCGTGACGACCGTGAGGCTGTGTGGTGCTGAATAATTTCCAGAAAAGCATATTGTGTCACGTTATTTTTAATTTAATAATAATAATATAGTTTATTTAGTAGCACTATAGTAACACACACCATAATATACAGCAATTTCAAAACAGTAGTATACGAATCTGAGATAGAATATTGCAGTCATACAGTATACGGTAACACAGTGTATAGAAAAAATAGAAAAATTATTTAAGCTGCTAAAATGAAGAATCAATTGAAATAAAAAGTGCATGGCATTAAGAAAAATTGAAATTACATAAACTCAAATTATGTTGTGAAATCGTTGCGAAAAATAAATTCAACTGGAAATGAAAATAATGATAAAAAAATAATGAGAAAAGAATTAATAAACTAAATCACTAATAGCCGGTTCAAAGGCGTTTCTTCAGATCTTCGATGGCGGAGTCCAGATGATAGAACTGTTCGTATGCCATGTCAGTCAATCCCACGATGTCCAATCGCATACTCTTAATGTCTTCTCTGAATAGATTAATGTCAGCTTGATAGGCATTGAGAGTGTGCATGATTTTCTGCAAGTTGTTAGCGTACTCTCCGTGATTCGCTCCAGGGGTTTCATGAACTTTATCAGTTGGGTCAATGTCATAGTATCCAGGAGGTGTCTCGGGGTCGGTTTCAACAGCGGTCATTACATCATCTGTTATCCTATGAGACTGAGGTGTTTCAGGAGTGGCTGGATAAACAGGTGGGGTTAACTCATAAAGCCAATTATCCTTGTTATGAACACCTACTTTTGCATGATCGGGCAATGTGAACAGGGTGACTACTGTGTTCCGGATCAGGTACTCAAAAGGTGGGCGTCCTAAATTCCTTATAATATGTCTATTGAAGCAGAATTTAAGGTTCATCAGGCGTACGGTTCCCAGACGGGTGCACCTGTCCAGTTGGTACCTAAGTCCTAAGGCATCAGCAATCATGGTTACAAGACCTCCTACCACTATAGGTAATTCAGGTTCATCTTGGATGCGGGTGAAGGTTTGCATCATGAAAGGGACACCATTAACACACTGTCCAGTATTGAAACATGACATAATAAATAATTCATCCTTAGAGACTCCGGTAATATTTTCTTCTTTTCCAAAGAAGGTATGGGCGAGGAATTTGTGGAAGTAACGAAGAGCAGGGTTATGGATCTCATCATTGTTCATATCATTTGGTTCAGGGTGGTAGTTTCCGGTCAGAGTTCCCCAAAAGAAATTTAGCTCCACATCCATCAATTCTACCTGTGTGGTAGTAAAGGCGAAAGGTCCACTAGGGAAGCCTAATAGGTCAGCTAGTTCTTTGTGGTTAAAGTCGTATTCTATTCCGAATAGGCGGAAACTAATGAATCCTTTCCTAGAACCAAAACCGCGCTCGGGTAGGTAAAGTAGGGAACTAAGGAACTCAAGGGTGAGCTCTCGGTAAGTCGCAAACTTGTGTTGGATCATTGCATTTTCCCATCCGAGTCGGTTGAACAGGTATATCATGCTCTCATGTATACCTAAGGTTTCCATAGTCTTTTCATTTGGGTACAGGGTCAAATCCATTTGCCTCTGTGATAACTCTTCGTACTTTATTCTTTGGTTCCTACCTCTAAATTGGGTTTCCATATAGTTAATAGGTTGGTTAGCCATAGTCAGTGAAAATACGGTGGAAACAATTCAGTGG
This sequence comes from Lathyrus sativus, assembly GCA_963859935.3. Classification (NCBI taxonomy): domain Eukaryota; kingdom Viridiplantae; phylum Streptophyta; class Magnoliopsida; order Fabales; family Fabaceae; genus Lathyrus; species Lathyrus sativus. Next base: position 936,263,732 of record OZ012735.1, read on the forward strand.
AAAAGACTTTAGAAAATCTGTAAAAAGTGATTTAGGATAAAAATAAGAAAAATGAAATGCTAAAATGTAATGGCTATAAATGTAATGTAAAATAAGACTAACAAAACAATTTAAACAAATAGTAATAACGATAATTAAAAATGCTCAAAAAGGAAAAGGATAGTTTAAAATAGGTAACTAAGAAAATGGGTTGCCTCCCACTAAGCGCTGTTTTTATTGTCAAAAGCCTGACGTAACGCTGAGGTTTAGACTAATCAGGGGAATTATCGGGCAATTTCAAAAGTTTTAGATCATTCGTATAGGCTCTATTTTCAACTTTATGATAATGTTTTAGGCGCTGTCCGTTTACTATGAATGGTTCATTGTTCCTACCCTTGATTTCTATTGCTCCACTTGGGAATACTTTAGTTATATCAAAGGGTCCCGACCATCTAGACTTTAGTTTTCCAGGAAAGAGCCTAAGTCTTGAATTAAAGAGGAGTACAACGTCTCCCACACTGAATTCTTTCTTAGATAGGCGTTTATCATGCCATCGCTTGGTTCTTTCCTTATATAGCTTAGCATTTTCATATGCATCTAACCTTAGTTCTTCTAATTCGTTAATGTCTAGGATTCGCTTTTCTCCTGCAGCATTATAGTTCATATTGAGAGTTTTGATCGCCCAATAAGCTTTGTGTTCTAGTTCTACTGGGAGGTGGCAAGACTTTCCATAAACTAGTTTGAAAGGTGTAGTACCTATGGGAGTCTTGTAAGCGGTCCTATAAGCCCATAGAGCTTCATTAAGTTTAGATGACCAATCTTTCCGAGATATGGCGACAGTCTTTTCTAAGATTTGTTTAATCTCTCGGTTTGAGATTTCGACCTGTCCACTTGTTTGTGGGTGATATGGTGTAGCCACACGGTGTCTCACTCCATATTTGGATAGTAATTTGTCAAAGATTTTCGAAATGAAGTGTGAGCCACCGTCACTTATGACGAGTCGAGGTACACCAAATCTGGGAAAGATTATGTTTTTGAAAAGCTTTATTACTACTCGTGCATCATTTGTAGGAGAAGCTATGGCTTCGATCCATTTGGAGACGTAGTCAACGGCTACGAGTATGTAATTATTACCGAAAGATGATGGGAATGGTCCCATGAAATCTATTCCCCAGACGTCGAAGATTTCTACTTCCAAAATTCCCTTTTGGGGCATTTCATCTCTTCTTGAAATATTGCCGGTGCGTTGACACCGATCGCAACTTATAACAGCGATGTGGACATCCTTCCATAGACTAGGCCAGTATAAGCCGGCTTGCAAGATTTTTGCACAGGTTTTGGAAGTGCTCGCATGTCCACCATAAGGAGATGAATGACATTGAATAATGACGTCTTCTATTTCTTCTTCGGGAATACATCGGCGAAAGATTCCATCCGGTCCTCGTTTGAACAATAATGGTTCATCCCAATAGTACTGTTTCAGGTTATGAAAGAACTTCTTTTTCTGCTGATAGGTTAGATCTGGTGGAAGAGCTCCTGCGGCTAGGTAGTTGACAATGTCAGCGTACCATGGCAGTCCTACAGTTGTCTGTATTATTTCCACGGGTTCTGGTTCATTTATATCTAACTGCGCCAGGTCGCTTCCTATTTGCGCTATCAGCTGTTCATACGGAAAATCATCGTTAATCGGCACTTGTTCGGGTTTAATACCTTCTATTCTAGATAAATGGTCCGCTACGACGTTTTCAGTACCTTTTTTGTCTTTTATTTCTAGATCAAACTCTTGTAAGAGTAAAATCCATCTTAGGAGTCTTGGCTTAGCATCCTTCTTAGTTAACAGATATCGGATAGCAGCGTGGTCCGTGTAAATGATTATTTTCGCTCTAACTAGGTAAGAGCGGAATTTGTCAAGCGCAAAGACAACTGCCAGCAATTCTTTTTCTGTAGTGGCGTAGTTCATCTGGGCAGAATCCAAGGTTCTACTTGCATAGTAAATCGCATGGAGTTTCTTTTCTTTTCTCTGACCCAGGACTGCGCCCACAGCATAGTCACTCGCATCGCACATGATTTCAAAAGGTAATCTCCATTCAGGGGGTTGCATGATTGGTGCGGTGATGAGGGCTGTTTTTAGAGTTTCGAATGCTTTAAGACAATCTTCATTGAATATGAAGTCAGCGTCTTTCATTAATAAACCAGTAAGAGGTTTAGTGATTTTCGAGAAATCTTTAATGAATCGTCGGTAGAAACCGGCGTGTCCTAAAAAGCTTCGTATTTCTCGAACGGTTTTAGGAGGTTGAAGATCTTTTATTACTTCAATCTTAGCTTTATCGACTTCAATTCCCTTATCTGATATCACATGACCTAATACTATTCCTTCGTTGACCATAAAATGACATTTCTCCCAGTTAAGCACGAGATTCACTTTTACACATCTTTTTAACACCATTTCTAAGTTTGATATACATCCTTCAAAGCTTTGCCCGCATACAGAGAAGTCGTCCATGAACACTTCCATGATGTTGTCTATAAAATCTGCGAAGATTGACATCATGCATCTTTGAAAGGTTGCAGGGGCGTTGCACAATCCAAAGGGCATTCGCCTATAAGCGAACGTTCCATAAGGACATGTGAACGTGGTCTTCTCTTGATCATCAGGATGGATAGGGATTTGGAAAAATCCTGAGTAACCATCAAGGTAACAGAAGTAAGAATGCTTGGCTAATCGTTCTAACATTTGATCTATGAAAGGTAGTGGGAAATGATCCTTTCGAGTGGCTTTGTTTAGTTTACGATAGTCTATGCACACTCTATATCCCGTCACTACTCTTTGCGATATCGATTCGCCTTGAGCGTTTTTCACAACAGTGATACCTCCTTTCTTTGGCACTACATGTATTGGACTAACCCATTCACTATCAGAGATTGGATATATTATCCCGGCATCTAATAATTTCTTGACTTCTTCCTTTACTACAGTGCTAAGGGTTGGGTTTATTCTTCTTTGAGCTTCTCTGGAGGTTCTGCAGTCTTCTTCTAGCAGAATGCGATGCATGCAAACTGAAGGACATATTCCTTTGAGATCAGATATGTTATATCCTAATGCAGTTGGATATTTCTTCAAGACATCTAAAAGTTTCTTTGTCTCTATAGTTCCTAAACTGGAATTCACTATAACTGGTCTTTTACATTCAACATCTAAGAATTCGTACCTTAGGTTTTTAGGTAGAGTTTTTAATCCTAATGTAGGTTTATCTTTACTTGGCATGGGATCCGGTGTAAGTGCTAAGCTTTCGCTCAGACTATTATCCTGATACGGTTTTTGCCAATTATCATCTTCGAGAATTGGAGGGATTTGAATTTTCATTATTTCAGAATAAGTGGTCTCCTCCAGTTCCATTTCTCTTACACATTCGTCAATTACGTCCATTAGATAGCATGTATCCTCTATAGCTGGTGATTGTAAGAATTGTGTTAAAACAAATTCAACTTTCTCTTCACCTACTTCAAAGGTTAGCTTTCCTCTTTTTACGTCTATTATAGCTCCGGCGGTAGCTAAGAATGGTCTTCCTAGTATGATAGGTGTAGTGGAGTCTTCAGAGATGTCCATGATTATAAAATCAGTAGGAATGTAGAATTGTCCTATACGTACTGGGACGTTTTCTAGTATGCCTACAGGATATTTAACAGAGCGATCGGCTAGTTGAACAGACATTTTTGTTGGTCTTAGTTCTCCCATGTCTAGCCTTTTGCAAATCGTTAAGGGCATAACACTGATACTGGCTCCTAAATCGCATAGAGCTTTGTCAATGACGAATTTTCCTATTACACAGGGTATAGAGAAACTTCCTGGATCTTTTAGCTTAGGAGGCATGTTATTCTGGATTATGGCGCTACACTCGGCAGTGAGTGTAACTGTTCCGTTATCCTCTATCTTTTTCTTATTGGATAAGATTTCTTTTAGAAACTTGGCATACGAGGGTATTTGGGTAATTGCTTCTGTAAACGGAATAGTAATATTCAACTGTTTCAGAAGTTCTACAAATTTCTTAAATTGACCCGTCGTCTTAGAACTTATTAATCTTTGAGGGTACGGAATTGGTGGTTTATAGGGTGGTGGAGGCATATAAGGTTGTTCTTTCTCCACTACCTCTCGACTTTCATCTTCCTTTTCTTCTGGATCATTCACCACTTCAGTCGGTTTATCCGGTTTTTGGTACATGGCTGGATTGTCAAGTCTTGGATCGGTAGGTCCGTCAAGTTCCTTGCCACTTCTTAATATTACAGCATTAGCATGTCCTTTCGGATTAGGTTGAGGTTGTCCAGGGAACACTCCAGCTGGTGCAGCAGTAGGTGCTTGTTGTTGAGCTACTTGTGAAATCTGAGTTTCAAGCATTTTGTTATGTGTAGCTAATGCATCTACTTTGCTCACTAATTGTTTAATCTGCTCGCTAGTGTGGATGTTTTGGTTTAGGAAGTCCTTGTTCGTCTGAGATTGGCTAGCTATAAAGCTCTCCATCATCAATTCAAGGTTCGATTTTCTAGGGATATTAGGAGCAGTCTTTTGATATCCTGGTGATGTAGCTGGTGCTTGACCTGGTGCGTAATAAGCATTGTTACTCTTATAGGAGAAATTCGGATGATTCTTCCAACCTGGGTTGTATGTGTTTGAGTAAGGGTTTCCTTGAGCATAATTCACTTGATCAGTGGGAGTTCCTATCAATAGTTGACAATCAGAGACTTCGTGTCCTGGGACTCCACATAACTCACAGTTGGGTGTTACTGCAGCCACGGTGGCTGCAGGTGTTATGGCCAAGTTATCGATCTTTTGGCTTAGTTGGTCAAACTTCGCATTGACTTGGTCCATACTACTTACTTCGTACATACCTCCCTTTGTTGGTTTCTCAGTTGCGACTCTTTCGCTTCCCCAAAGGTAATGATTCTGAGCCATACTTTCGATAAGTGCATAGGCATCACTATATTCTTTGTCCATCAATGCACCACCCGCGGCAGCGTCAATTGTCATTCTTGTATTGTACAAGAGTCCATTATAGAAGGTATGGATGACCATCCATTCTACTAATCCGTGATGTGGACAAAGCCTAAGTAGATCCTTATAGCGTTCCCAAGCTTCGAATAATGATTCACTTTCTCTTTGCTTAAATCCGTTGATCTGAGCTCTCAGCATAGCTGTCTTGCTAGGTGGAAAATACCTATTCAAGAAAACTTTCTTAAGCTGTTCCCACGTAGTTACTGAGTTTGAAGGCAGAGATTGAAGCCATGCTCTTGCTCTGTCTCGAAGCGAAAAAGGAAACAAACGTAGTCTAATAGCTTCTTGGGTAACTCCATTGGCTTTTACGGTATCTGCATATTGCACAAAGATCGAAAGATGAAGATTCGGATCCTCGGTAGGATTTCCGGCGAATTGGTTTTGTTGCACGGCTGATATCAATGATGGTTTTAGTTCGAAATCGTTTCGGTTGATAGCCGGTGCTGCAATGCTTGAATGCGGTTCACCTTGCGAAGGATTAGCATAATACTTGAGTGGGTGAGCTTGTTCTTCAGCCATTCCTGCGTTTTCTGATTTTACGACTGGTTCAGGCGGATCTAATTGAAGATCTGGAATGTTGGAATTATTTTCGAAATCGAGTATACGTCTTCTTACGTGTAAGAAGCGTTCCGATTCAGGGATTAGAGGTTGCAAGTCTTCGCTTTTAGAGCGAGTACGTGGCATACACTCGGAGATTAGATTAAATTAAATAGTTGATACCTTAGTCTAGACAATGCTACCTAAATGCACTAGTAACTAAATTAAGGAATCCCCGGCAACGGCGCCAAAAACTTGATGGGCTAAAGACGTGTCTACTTATGCGTCTAGCGGTATCTTACTGCAAGTGCACAACCTATCGAAGTAATATTTAAGATTATCGATCCACAGGGATTCTATCGTTACTTAGTGCTAGATGAACTTCTAGTTTAGCTAAGGCGAATAGTTGTCACGATTGTTGTTGATTTTCTAAGACTATTGAAGGCGGAATTAGATTCAAGTTTTTAATAAAATAATACTAAAACGGTCGGTATGTAATTATACTAACTTAGGTGGGTCAATCTAACCTAGGCTTATAAAGATGTTCACTTAATCTACTCGGTAGAGATTACTAGTTTGAATACCCTCAACTCACACTCTCGTGGTCTTGAATCAGATCTTATCCCTAAAGCCCTATGCCTGCTCTCGCTAGCCCATAAGTGTTTAGAGATAATTTTTGGAAACTAAATAATTCTAATCTATCTTAAAGCGCTCTCGCTGTATTTAATTTAAATGCCTAACTTTAGCTATCTGGTTAAAATCTCACACTCTCGTGGTCTTGACCCAACCTAATACCCTTTTCTTACTCTCGTAACGAAAAGGTCGAATTTAATTAAAAAGTATCAGCCAGAATGTTAAGCGATTAATTATTTTAGCCCATGGTTATATTTTACCGGTTAAGTTAGTTATAACTACATACCGCCCTAAGGTATTTAGCTACTCATCGAGGTTAAATCAGACTCAGAGTTATTTATTAGTTTACTAATGGCAGAGAAATAATTGGACATTATAAATAAATTAAATAAATTAAATTGCAATAACTGAAAAAAACCTGATTAACAAATATCTGAGTAGACTCCTTCTTCCACAGACCGGAAGGCTTGGAGTAGGCGGAAATAAAAATTAAAACGAAATGCTGAAGGCTGGAAACAAGTAAAGGTATAACAATTCCCTAATGTTGGAAATTGTTACACGGTTGGTTTGGATACAAATAAAATAAGGCAGAAAATAAAATGCTGGAATAATAAAGCTGATGGTAAGGTAATTCGGCAGAGCTTCCGCAGGAAATTTGGATACTGAAGTCTCTCCCTAAATCCTCCTGAGCTGGTCCTATTTATAGAGCTTCCAATGGGCTGGTCCTGGGTCTTTTGCTTCTTGGGCTTTGCTGAAGTGGTTGAGAAAATGTTGGAAAGTGGCAGCAGAAAGTGGGAGAAATCTCCCTCACGTGAGAATTACTAGGAGGAGTGGCTTCACTGGTGACTTTGACGTAATCTGAGTCAAAAGAATCAAGTTATATCCTTGTCACGGGCGTGACAAGGTCTTCACGCTCGTTGTCTTATGTTTTCAAGTGTCACGGTCGTCACTCATTCCTCACGGTCGTGAGGTCCCAAAGTAAGGTGTCACGGTCGTGACACCCTTGTAACGACCGTGGTCGTAACAAATTATGCAGAGTTTTATGCAGGCTTCTGTCTTGCTTCATTTCTTGTGGTTTCTTTGTTCTTTTCTTCTTAATTCTTGATTTGGCCTCACATATCGATGTACCTGCAAAATAGTAAGAAAAACTCGAGGAATCGAGCGTTAAAACGGTGAATGCGCGGTAAAAGTCAATGAAATCTAGCGATATAACCAATGCGTTTTCTCGTCATCAATACGCTTCTGACCTACTGTAGCTTTAGAAACATCTGTCATCTTAGCATCGATTGAGACAGGAGCAATACGTACAGCTACGCCGCTCGGCGTGAATTCAATATCGTGCGAATCAATCAGGTCTTGAACATTGTGCCTGAAAGCATGACAACCCTCGATGTCGTGTCCGAATGCCCCAGAATGAAACTCGCATTGCTTACTGGCATCATACCCATGAGGAAGCACTCTCGTTGGTGGTTCCAACGTTCTCTTTTCAACCAGATTAAACCTCAATAAAGTCTGCAAGAGCTCAGCATATGTCATAGGCGGTGCCTCAAATATTCTCTTTGGCTTCCCTTCCTGGATCCTCCGTTGAGCCGGATGCACCCTCTGTTGTTGCTGCTCAGGTTCCATAGGCACCGGTGGCGCGAGCTTCTTCACTGCGGCTTCAAATAGCTGATCATCCTCTTTCCTAAGCACATTCTTGACTACTTCCATGATCAAGCTCATTTGGGTTTTCAGCTGACTGTTTTCCTCTTTGAGGATCTTCTGCTTCAAACGCATCTCTTGCATGTCTCTCATCATCTGCCCCAGCTGGCTTCGGACTTCAATCAATTCAACCTGATTCTGTTCCATATCTCTGAAGGAATTCCTGCAACAAACTGGAACGATGAGGAAATGAGACCCACGGTTCTGATGCACCTGTTAAATCATAATGCAATGCGGAAAGCAAACACACATTCATAACGAGACAAAGAGAAACTCGAGCTATAAGCATACAGACAAACATCTCCCCCACATGTATAACCAACAAAAGCATCACGTAGGCACAAACGAGTATGAATACAATGACCCCAGCCAACAATCCTGGTGGTGGTCGGCAAACACTAGTGCACAAAAGCTAAACGGATTATGCAGAGAAAACAGATGCGACACCCGACACATAAACTTCTAGAAACTTCTCCCATATTCAACTGAACTCTCTGATTGACAATCTTCAGAGCACACACTTCCCGTGGAGTCTTCCATGACATTAACTGACGAACCCACACAACTGGAGGATGGAAAATCATTAATCTGAACAAAACCCTGAGGCGTGATGCAAATCCGGCTAGAGTCTAACAGATCTTGAACCTGGCTTCTAAGCACCTTACAATCATTTGTTGAATGCCCCTGTGCCCCAGCATGGTACTCACAGCGGGCGCTGGCATTAAAACCTGGAGAATACGGTGGAATCACCGGCTTAGTCTCTTTCGGCACTATCAATCCACTTTTGACCAGATCTGGCAACAACTGACTGTACGACACTGGTAGCTGAGTAAACTGCCTTTCAGGTTTCCTTGGTCTTCGTGGGGCGAGCTGACGCGACCGACGATAGGATGATCGTTGACTTGAAGTGTCTGAAAACCGATCCTGAGATGCTAGAGATTCTGAGTTGGCGTCATCTCCTTCTTCCCACTCTTCTTGAGAACTGACAACCGACTCGATCTTGTTAACTGGGACGTAAGGGACATCTCGAAACTTTCCACTCTTGAGTCCTCTCTCAACAAGCTCACCCATTCTCATCAGGCCCACAAAGCTTGTGCAACCGAACAATTTGTCAAAATAGTGGCCTTTCAGGGTACCCAAGAAGATGTCAACCATTTCTCTTTCCGGAAACGGTGGTTGAACACTAGCAGCCAATTCCTTCCATCTTCGCAAATAGCCTCTGAATGGTTCATTCTCCGCCTGAGATAATTCTTGCAGATGTACGAGACTAGGAGCCACATCCAGGTTATAATCGTACTGCTTCAGGAAAGCTCTGGCTAAATCCACCCATGATCGAATCTGATTACTCTCTAATTGCACATACCACCTCAAAGATGCCCCAGTCAGGCTATACTGGAAGCAATGGATTATCAATTTGTCATTTCGCACAAACGAAGTCATCCTTCGACAGAACATCATCAAATGCAGCTTCGGACAGCTATCTCCCGTGTACTTTTCAAATTCCGGCACTTTGAACTTGTAAGGCAACACCAGGTCAGGGACCAAACACATGTCTACAGCATCCAGGTTGACGGCATCTTTCGCTTCCAAGGCTTTCATTCCTTCTTCCAACGCTCGGAGTCTTTTACCATTTTCAAGAGCTCTTGGATCTATCATCCCGGCCATTGGAATATCTCCTCGGTAATTCATTACAGGGAAAGCAACACCTTGATTGTTAGCAGGAGGATAACGTTCATTTCGGGCAACCAACTGCTCATGCTGATCTCGGTTCTGGACAGTAGGCTGTACAACTTGGTCTGCAGCAAGATTGTTCGGGAAGTCTTCCATAGAATCATACTGATGGTTGGACGCCATAGTAAACCTTGCCAAGGTGTTAGGAGCCTGGAAATTTCCTTTAGCCATAGCTACCAATTACCTGTAACTGACTACACTGCTTGATTCTGCTCACATCTGCTTCAGCCCCTTGGTCGTTTTCAACACTCCACTCTTGCCTCAAACAATTCCCCAAGAATCCCCCTCTGATGGAAACAAAAACTGGATAAGTGCTCTGACCTGCTAGAGTAATGCTATGCAATGTGATTTATGCAAACAGAAGTACAAAAATGCTAACGTGCATGTGTGCATTGGAGATATTTCCCCTCCAATTCCAGTGTCAGTGGTAGCAAGACGAGATAAACCATAAAGACAATAGAAAAACCCTCATATATTTATTAGAATAACATTCTTGTCAAGATATTACATAACTATGCTTCATACTGCTGGTACGATAAAGGAGGATCCCAGCCAACATGCTTGGTGGTGATCTCAACATACAGAATACAAGAGAGAAAATCAAGTACGGGTACGGTTGCGGAAGTCCTCGACCATCTTCTTCGTCTCTGCGTGATCCGGTTGATAAATCAAACCTTCTATTAGCTGATCCCTTTTTTTGACCGTTCCCTGGATGTCTCTGACAAAGTCTTCCCAAGCCTTATCATTGGCACCATCCCCAGGTTTGGGTCTCTTGGCGTCTGCTCTATGCTGAAAATCTTCCAAATTCTTCATGGCATCAGTCAGTTTGCGCTCGGCCTCGTATCGGCGGCATGCCTCTTCTTCAAGCTCTTCAGTCTTCACTTTGACCTGTTCTTCTAACTGAGCAACCTGTGTCTTCAGCTCTTCTTCTCGTCCTTTGCGCTTGGCCATAGTGAGATCCCAGTGCTCTCTGAACTTGGCTAGCTTTGTGTAGGCCCTTTCCAGCTCTTGCTTCTTAGTAGCCAGTACACTGCTAACTGAGTCTACATCTAACTCCAGACGCTTCTTGGTTTCAGTCAATTCCAATAACGCGGTCTTCAGATGTTTCAGAGTTTCAGCCTGTTGCTTGGAAAAATATCCTGTTTCAATCTTTTCATGACGAAGCTGGGCATTCTCCTTCTCTAAAGCCTCTTTAGCCTTTGCTAGCTCTTCTTTCTCCGCCATCAGCTGCTTGTATACCTGTATGTCCACAGTGGTAGGCTCCTCCACCGGAGAAGGATGCAATGGTTGAACCGCTGGATAAGGCATAAGGAATTTCATAGCTCGCTCACGAATCCATTCCACATATGGGCCAGGAACTCGAGTATCCCCTCTGCTACCTGAAGGCTTCCCTCTCTTGTGCAAGTTCTTCCAGGCTTTCTCAAGCTTGGTCAGCATCTCTTTCCCTATTGTCCCAGTGAGATACAGAGATTCCTGTATCTCCTCGGGCTTCGGCGCTCCCTGAGGTACATACCCAAATTGCCTGATCAACAAGGAAGGGTTGTAATTGACACACCCTTTCCTTCCTATTAACGGGACATTTGGGAATCCTTCGCATTTGAGTATGACCTCAACTCCGAATACCTCTTCGTTAACCCATACCACGTTCTCAGCAGTCAACCCCATCAAGCGTTCCGGCCATCCTAGAGAATCAATAGAGGTGACAAACGGGCCTGACTTAGGCATATGACTGGTGAACCACCTGCATAGGAGAGGTACACAACAAGACACATTTCTTCCTCGCCGCTTTTCGTTCTGGTAGTGGGTAGAATGGTGGATATCTCCCAGCAAAGTAGGAATTGGGTTCTTCGCAGCCAAGATATAGAAGGCATCTGAGTCAACAAAATCAGGAATGTTTGGGAACAACACGATGCCATAAACACATACAGCAAGGATGACGTCAAAAACACCCCAGCCACCTTTCTGGGCATACTCCCGAGCCTTCTCCACCAAGACATCCAACGGAAATCCCCATACATCTCCTCTTCTGATCATCTTCCCAGACAGCTCAGACTCTCTCAAGCACAGGATGGCAGCAAGCTCAGCCAGATTAGGCTCAGCGCCCGTACGATAGAAAGGCATCTGCTCGCGGATCGGTACATCCAAGAGTGCAGAATACTCCTCCAGGGTAGGAGCCAAAACAAAGTCGGGGAATACAAAACACCTGAGCTCCGCATCATAAAACTGTAACAGGGTATAAATGCTGCTGATCTCGTAGGCCGATGGCTGATAAACATAGGTCAGAATCCTCCCATATCTCTTTCTGAAGTCACCCATTACCCTCTTCTTAGCAATAGTAATCAACTCTAACAACAGACTGATATCCGGAGACGGAAACTTGTAGGGCAATACTCTCTTCGTGGCTTCCATGTCTTGCTAGGAAACAAACACCAGAACAGGAAGGGAAAATATGCACCTGCAATACACACACGTTAGTTGAATGCAAATGGTAATGCAATGATGCAATATGATAAATAATGCAATCTGTGAACACAGGGGCTATGTTGTAGCCTGAAGAGGAACATCTCTGTGATCAAGAACAGAAAACCACCATAGTCACCAGAACCTCATGACATTAACTATCATATGATACTCAAAATATCAATCCCCTAGTAAGAAAACCATCTGAACCTCTGTATCTGACGAGAAAACCATCTGATAATAGCATTAACCTCAGATAAGAAACCCATCTGACCCAGACAACACACCTGGAGATGAATCAAGAACACCGTCTGATAAATACTGAATCATGGTTTCTGAAGGCCAGTTTTCCTGCAATAACCCAATCCCTCTCACAGGTATGATAGACCTAATCCACGGACAAAGGTACGACATCCTATGCGGTCATCAGCGTCACAGACTTTCATGCATGACGATACGATTCCCAGAAGGAGTGGCATCATCAAGTCATGAAGAGGCCTCACTTAGCTGACTTCCAAATGATCGGTCCCCAGAGTCGACAATCCTCACATCTGGACTCCCCTCAGATCCTCAGGACCGGAAAGGAGCACCTCTGCGAGAATCTCGTCTGAGCGTAGATTTCGTAGGGAACTGTGCCTGCTCAGCAGACATGTTCGTCTACTACTCCCCACAACTATATCTAGGTGCATACTCAAGCCCAGGTCCGGCTTCTCACTCACAGTAACCTCCCTTGCCCACAGCAATAATCACAATAATATAATGCTGGAAAATAAATGCGGAAAGGTAAAGGTACAGAAAAGTAAAGTGCAGAAAGGTAAAACACAATATGCACAACACCCAACAAATAAACACCCAAGCGCTAGGATTGACTCGCATAGGGGATGGGAAACGGTCCCGGCATAAGGGATGGGAAAAGTCCCTAGATGCTATAAGTCCCCAGCAGAGTCGCCAGCTGTCGCTACTGCGAAAATCGGCGCCGGCTTGACAGGAGAGTCGCCACCGTGCGTTATTTGTGCCCCAGAGCGGGAAAGGAAACGCTCGAAGTAAACCTCGCAAAGACGGGAAAAGGCATGGTCATCGCAACCAAAACCTAGATTCGGGAGTCGGTTACGCAAGGGGAAGGTATTAGCACCCCTCACGTCCATCGTACTCGACGGGATCCACGCTTGGTGTTTATAGGAAAAGGGTGTGTTTATCTATCTACGCTAATGGTCGGTCTGAAAAGAAAATAAAAGGACAGGACTCGACAGAACATACGGTGTTCTGGGCCTACGTATTCCCTCGTGCAATGGGAAAGTCAGAGTCAACGTAGTTCGACTACCTACGTCTAAACGGGGAAAAGGTTGCTCGCCAGGACATCGCATCCTGTGCCTACGTACTTCCACACAGCATGGAAGATCAGAGCAAACGTAGTTCGACTAACTACGGGTAAACTGGGCGCTCTCACACAGCAGTGAGAAAACAAACTGATCTCAAAGGTTCGGGAACCTACAACTACAATCTGGTCACAAATACACTCGAGCAAGAGAAAGGGGTAACAATTAGTCGTTAGCGGGAAAGTCTCGATCGCACAGCCGCGAGAGAACAAAAGGTTAGTTGTTAGTGTGCTCGCTAGGATATCGCATCCTATGCCTACATATCCTTGTCTGACACAAGGAATCAGAGCAGCTGTAGTTCAGCTAACTATGGATCAAGATACTCAAAAGCTCCTACTGAAAGGAAAGGGAAAAGACACCCTAAAACTATGGCTGGAAAAGGGGAATCTACCTACTTGTTATCATGCCTGGTTGACCATCCTAATGTCTATCATAACGACTCCACAGCGGAGAAGTCAGAGCTCCTAGGGGATCATGGCAACAGGACTAAACAGCAAACGGGAAATACTACAAAGTAAAGAAATACTGAAAATATGCATGAATGCAACAACTAAACAAACAAGGCGCAAAGGCCGCAAACCACAGAGGCAAGGGAGCTCAGCTCTACCAAATACCAACAAGCAAAGCCACTCAATAACAAACAAGCAGAAGGAGGACCACCTCAACTTCTCATGCACACAAATCCTACTTCTAAGATGCACCTACTTCAGAACTATCTAAATGAACACCTAAGTCTAATGCAACACAACACCACGCAAGTCAAACAACATAAAGAGAAGGCTAGCTAACCTGATAAACCTCTATCCAAAGCTTAAACAAAAACCCTGAGCAAGACCCTTAACAAACAAACTTCTAATCTATCTCTAAACAAAACCCTATGCAACACCTTAAGCAAAGATCTAAAAAACTCTAATCAAAACCCTAAGCAAAACTCTAATCAATCCCAGTCTCCAAGCTTCAGAACAAGCTTACCAAAGAAAGGGAGCTAAGCAGACAAACTCATAGTGCCTTCCTCAGGAAAGTACCAGGAGGTTACCACTCAGGAGTCATATCCTATGCGGCTCGACAACTATGATCAGTTTACATTCCTCCTCAGGAGAAATTAAACTCACATGAAGGCTCCGACATCACTGGATACTTGAGAAAGCCTATAAGGACTAGGGGAACTAAGTGAACAGACCCATAGGACCTTCCTCAGGAAAGTACTAGGAGGCTTCCACTTAGGAATCGTATCCTATGTGGCTCAACAACTGTGATCAGTTTACATTCCTCCTCAGGAGAAATTAAACTCACAAGTTGGCTCCAACATCATTGGATACTTAAGAAATCCTAGATAAACTAAGGGAGCTAAGTGAATAGACCCCTAGGACCTTCCTCAAGAAAGTACTAGGAGGCTTCCACTTAGGAATCGTATCCCATGTGGCTCAACAACATGTGATCAGTTTACATTCCTCCTCAGGAGAAATTAAACTCACATGAAGGCTCCGACATCATTGGATACTTAAGAAAGAGGTGAGAAGAAAGAATAAAAGTCATTCATAGTGCCTTCCTCAGGAAAGTACCATAAACTCCCTTCAAACTTCAGGATCTCGAACCTCACAAACAGAGAACAAGCTCCTAGACTAAGCCTCAATCCACTGCATCCTTGCAAGCTCCAACAGGACTTCAAACAGCCTCCATCTTCAAGAAGAAACCACAGGTCCTCAAACCACAAGAAACTATCTCTGAAGTTCAACCGCAGTTGAACTTCAAAGTCAGAAGCCATCAAGACTTCTCCTATCCTCAAGCTCAGACTAAAACAATATCAAAACATCCTACAAAAACCTATCAAAAATCTATGGGAAACCTACATGGCTCTATGACAACATACTAAAAAATCAGAGCAAAATTCCTTACCAGATGAAAGAACTAAAATCAACAAAGCAGACATATCCACAAACCAATTATTCAATATCAAAACAATACAAAAATGCAATTAAAAATGAAAATGCATGATTAAACTAATATTTCTGTACTATAAAATTCTACATTGAATTACGAGTCTACAGAAAAAAGAACGGAATTATTTGATCGAATCTACTATTTTTTATGAATTTCCTAATAATATGCATGCACTAAAAAATATTAAAAAAAAATCATGTAAATGGAAAATATACCAAAAATAGTAAACAAAAATAAAATGGCATTTTTATTTTTATTTAATTTTCTAGACATTTTCATGAAGTGGTAGGAAAAACAAGAACTCAAAAATCAATTGTTTTTATTTTATTATGAATTTTTCAATATGCAAAGAAATATTAAAAGAAATTAAAAAACTAAAATTGAATAAAATGGGAGGGGGGTTCAAACAGCATGCTGTTCAGGGTTATTCTAAGGTGGGCCTGAGTCAGGGGGGGTGCGCCTAGCAAAAGATGCAGGCCCACTGCTACCAGAAATCAAACAATAAAAAGAAACAGGAAAAAAAAACGCATGGGGGGTGCAGTCAGTGAATTTTTCAGTGTTATTCTTCATTGGGCTTACCTACGGGGGGTGTGATTAGCACTTGGGCCTAAGGCCCAAAACGATTCATTCCCAGCTCTCACACGAAGGGGGGGTGAACAAGTAAACCAGGGGATTGTGGTTCAGCAAACACACTTGGGCCTGGCCCAAACCCTAACCCTAACCAACGAACAAAACCCTATCCCCCTTCTCCATTCTCTGGCTACTGTTCATCCACTCCCAAACTAACCCTAGCCGTTTCGTCCCCATCCTCCATCCTCTCTCCAGCTCCTCTTTCTCTCCCAATCCATTCAACCTCACAGCCATCATCACACAAGAACAAACAAAATCACGCTATACTCTTAATCCCTAACCAATCAGTTCATCCTAATCGAGGCCACTTTCATCCTAATCTACTGAATGTATGACAATGGAGAGATGACGAAGAGGGACAAACCTGGGTTTACACGATGGAGACGATGGAGTTTCGAAGAACCTCAAACGAGCTCGCGTCGATCTTTGAAGATTTCTGGATATTTGCTGAAGATTTGATGACGCGAAGAACAACTCGTAGTGATGAACAACGATGAGATCTGGATGAAGATCTTACAAGTCTTGGAACTGACGAATCTTGTACAGATCTGGGGAAATATTAGGTGATCGTTGTTGAAGGTTGATCAGAGGAGGATTTGCATGTTCTTGATGATGCGTGGTGATTTCTGGAAAAGATATTGACGCAGGTTGAAGAATTCTGGAACTTCCTTATGAAGAACGATGAACATTCGAACGCGTTCTAGAAAATCTTTGGATGAAGATGAATGTTTGATGATGTTCTAGAAAAGTTGTTCTTGAGACGCGAGGGAGATTTGATAATCTGGAAAACTGTATGAAGGTTCTGGGCGCAAACGATGAGTTTTCCGGCGCCGTTGAGGTCTCCGGCGAGGTAGTGATGAATGATGGACGAAGGAGGAAGATGAAGAAGGAGTGTTTCTGTGAATTTCTGGGTAGAGAACAAACTCCGGCGATCTGTTGCGGTGGTCGGAGGGCGTTAGGGTGGCCGGCAGTGTGGGGTCACCGGATTTGCATGCCGGTCAAAGGCGTCTCCGGTGACGTTTGTGGTGGTGCCACGTAGCGAGAGTGCTGGCAGAGGGTGAGACGTGTGTGAGACGTGTGGCAGAGTGAGACGTGTAGTGGGGCAGGTGGCACGAGGAGGGAGAGTCTGAGTGTGTGGTGGTGGGCTCCAGAGTGCAACGCGTGGCCTGACTCTTATAGTGACAAGTGTCACTTGCAGACTCTGGACAAAAAACTGCCAAAAACTGGACTGAATAGCACATTGGGCCTCCAAAAAAGAAAACCTCCTGGGCCCATACGAAAATGCACAAAAAGAACCCCTAAAAACTGAAAAACTAATTAATCTGAAAGTGGATTAAAACCTGCTTAAACCTATATTAACTAACATTAAATCTGATTAAGCCTAACTAACCAATTAAGACCTAATTAACTAATGACTCTAATTAAATCTAAGAATGATTACAAATCTAATTAACTCTATATTAATAAAACTTCTACTAATTTCTATTTAAAAACTATTAAAACCCTATTAAAAGTCTATAAAATTTCTATTAAAATTCTAAACTATTAACATCTATTATTAATAAAAACTATATGATCTCTATATTATCTAAAGACAATTAAAAATAATTTTAAAGTCTATCATTCTAAAAATGATTAAAAACTATTAAATCTATAAAAAAATCTATAAAAGTCTAAAAAAGAGATTTAAACTATTAAAAAATACAAAAACCCTATTTAAAATCCAGAAAAATCTATAAAGCCTATTTAAAATCCACAAAAGTCTATTAAAACCCTAAAAATGCAGACAAATGCAAATGACCACCATAAAAGAGCGCACGAGACCAGATCGAATTGAACAGAGAACCCCGGGCATCAGAATATCCCAAAATCACTATGCAAGCTAAAAATCACCGAGGAGCGCACAATTTCTCGAAAATAAAACCCTGATGATCTGGACTGGATCTGCCATATCTGATAGACGAAAACCAAGCTGTAACCCTGATATCCTCTGTCTGTGCACAAATATCATGCGTCTAATTTGCGAATATGAATTTAAACCACGAGTTAGATAGGGGAACCGGTTGGTCAAATTTTAGGGTGCAACAGTTAGTTATGAGTGCATTTACTCCCCAGAGAGAGTCCTCGCAGAGTACAATCAGAGTACAAATTGATTCCCAACTGAGGATCCCCAACAACATGGTTAATCCCCACAGAGCATGATTAGGTGATCAATGGTTTTGAAAGGAGCATCCCCGAGCAGGATTTCCTTTTCTTTTCTCCAGCAGGTTGTTTTTCCCCCGACAGGATGAACATCATCAGCAGAGTTCGTAATTTCAAGCTTGTGAGACATTCCCCCAACAGAAGGTGCATTCCCAGCAATGAGTATGTACACAATCAATCAGCATGGTTAACTCCCGCAGAATATAACCAAGTCGTCTTTGGTTCAAAAGGATTATCCCCGTGCAGGACTGTTGTTTCCTTCTCCCCAGCAGGTTGTCATTCTTTCGTTAGGATGATCATCCATAGCAGAGTTCGTAACTCCGAGTTTGTGAGTTATTCCCAGCAGGGTTTGTTTTCTTCCTTCCAGTGGAAGTTGTTCTTACCTTTCCAGCATTTATTTTGCTGGAATAATTCTGTGATGTCTGGTCTCTCCCCGACAGAGTTGACTTGGCTACCGACATTTATTTTGCTGGAATACTTTGTGATATCTGTTTATCCCCCAGCGGATTTGGTCTTGTTTTCAGCATTTATTTTGCTGAAGCGCCTCTTGGCATCTTTGCATTGTGCATATATCATCATATTTGCATCTACCCAAACGCGTAGCATTTCCATGTCGTATGGAGCATTACGCCATTGTCAAACATACGCATTATGAAACATAAGCCAGGTTGGTTACCTCTTTGTTTTCAGGTGTTATTCCCTGCAAAAGAGTGAGATTCTTGCTCGGAAGAATTTCTAGATATTCAAATTCTCAGCGTGAGATAGGTGATGATAACGTTCGTCCCCTAACAGAGTTGCTTGGTTAAGTTTCTCTTCGTCCCCAGCGGAATTCTTCTCAGATTGTTGTTACGTCAGCGTTAGAAGATTTCATGGCTTAAACTTTCGGAGTTGTCACTAGTGATTTCCCCGGTGAAATTGTTCCCCACAGAGTTGTTTGGTTAAGTTTCTCGTATTCTCCAGCAAAGTATTCTTCAAACGGATCCGTGTTGACGGAAGTGTACCTGTGTTGACAGCGGTTGTTTCCCCGTGCTGACGGTGATTGCTATCCGTGTTGACGGAATTGTTGTACCGGTGCTGACGATAATCGTTATCTGTGTTGACGGAATCGTTTCCCCGTGCCGACGATGTTTGTTACCTGTGATGGACAAAGATCGTACCTGTGATGGATAGAGATGGCGCCTGTGTTGACAGAGATTGTTACCTGTGATGGACAGAGATCGTACCTGTGATAGACAGAGATTGCGCCTGTGTTGACGGTGATTGTTATCTGTGTTGACGGGTCATACCCCGTGCTGACGGTGATTATTATCCGTGTTGACGGAATCGTACCTGTGTTGACAGTGATTGTTTCCCGTGTTGACGGTGATGGTTATCCGTGTTGATGGGATCGTACCTGTGTTGACAGTGACTGTTATCCGTGTTGACGGAATTGTACCTGTGTTGACAGTGATTGTTGTTCGTGTTGATGGAAGTGGTTACCTATGTTGACAGTGATTGTTACCCGTGGTCGACGGAGTTGTCCCCAGTAAAGTTAACAATGATTAGTATCCGTGTTGGCGGAATTAATACCTGTGACTGACAGAGATCGTTATTCCAGTTATGGACGGAATTGTACCCATGGTGATGGAGTCTTTCCTCGTGTTGGCGAAGTTTAGTCCAGTTGTGGACGGAGTTGTTTCTTGCAAAGTTAATTCGACGCCTGTGCCGTCACACAGGGGGTTAATGTTGAAATCCCAAGTTTTATCAGATGATTGATCAGTTGTTGTCGTAACAACTGGGTTCAGCACAACGGATGTTGTTTCCCCCCAAGCATTTTTCGCAGCTTATTTCTGCGGTTGGCAAATTTCCGGGTTTCTTGGTATTCAACCGTCTTCTACCTCGATTGTTTGAAGGCCGTTCGCTCTTCACCCAATCGGGTCCAAGCCGTTTGAATAGGGGCAGCTGTTGTACCCCAAAATTTACCCAACCTTTTCTTACCTGGTTTATGTTTCATTGCATTATCATCTGCATAGTTATATCATTTGCATATCATGGTATCATTCATATAGCAGGGGATCAAGTGTGATTCTTATCAAGAGAAGCCTAGCAAGAGGTCTCATTCAAGATTGAGAAGTTGTCAAAGTCATCAGAAGGTGGTTTGAGTGCCTAAGGGTTTAGATGGTGGAGTGTGAATCTTCTCCTAACTTGAGGATCAACTAAAGACCATCAGAGGGTTGTGAAATGTTGAATGTGAGAAGAGGATGTGTATGAAGCTCATAGAATGCCTGTGGGGCCATGGGAGAGTTTAATCAAGTCAGTGTGTCAAATGCAAGAGCCACAATTATGGTGCAAGCAATTAGGGTTTCATCTGGATCCATTCTAGGTCAACTGTGCAATTGAAGGGTATCAAGGCCTACTTTTAGGTCATGAAGTTCATGAAATGATATGTTAAGGAATTTGTGGTGTTGTGCCAAGATCAAATCAAGAAGAGTCAAGGGTGTGGGAAGTTGCTAAATTAGGGTTTCAGTGCAAAATTCCCTGTTTAGTGCCTAACTTCATGACCACATAAGTCAAGATACAAGTTTCAAATGGATTTTTGGCCAACATGAAACTTGTAGAGCATATAAATAAATTTAATTTGAGTACTAGAAGTCCTCAAAGGGATTTATAGAACTCAAGTTATGACCCAGACAAGTTACAAGTCCTCAGAGGCCACTGAAATTTGCCTGTGAAAATCATATGACTTCAAAGCTATTTTTGACCTAGAAGTAGGTTTCACCTGAGCTTTTGGCCAACATGAAAGTTGTTCCTCATGATCTTAGCTTTCTAAATTGTACTAGAAGTCTTCCATCTGATTTGTAGAACTCAAGTTATGAGGTTTACAAGTCAGGAGTATTTTGGGAAAGTGAGATTATAGGTCATTTTCAATCATAGGCCAAAATCTCCAACTTGCACTTGTCAAATAGATTTTTGTTCAACATGAAAGTTGTTCAAAATGGGGTTTTTAGACTAGCCAAGAGGTCATGATGGATTGATTGGGCTCATAGCAAGACTTGGTTTGAAATGGTTTCAAAAAGGGAAATTTTCATGAGTTGTGATTTGATTTCTTCATTTGCAAGTCACATATCCAAAATCCTTACCAATGCAATTCAAGTGCTCTTTTTGGTCTGAATACACTCACAAGGGAATTTGCAGTTGAAAGGGAAGATTCTAAAACAGTTTCCATGGCAAAATCGTGACTGTCATGTGCAACTTCAAGAGCAAAATCAGAATTTGCAAATGGATGGATTGGGCTTCAAACACACTTCAAAAGCCCATGAAACCATTCTATATATTCATTGCATTAAATTCAGAGTAGTTTTGGCTGGTATTTCGTGAAGAACACTGAAGTTGCAGTTGAAAATCTCCAAGGAGCAAGTGAAATCGTGTTTTGAGTTCCAGGCCAATTCAGTGCAAATTGAAGATTGCAAACTCTTCCTAGAGCATCATTGAACGTATCTGGAAAGTTTTGGAGGGAGAATCAAGCTCTAAGCACCTCTGTTACTAGATCTACAACAGGTTAGTAACTTTCAATTTTCCACATGATTTGGCATGATGTAGTTAGATTTGAACTTGTGGTTAGGATCTAGGCAAGATGTAGATCGTTTTAGGATCAATTTGGAAGCATTTGGTGATGATTGATCATGACATAACATTTTTGTTTTGATTCAAATCTCTTGATTCATGGAGAGTTAGAGCAATCTAGATAGATCAGAGTGGTGTGTGTGACATGAAGATGAATTCTATAGCCTTAGATTTGAAATTGATGATGATTGATCTGGATGTGTGTTCTGAACTTGGCTTCGAATCTTGAAATCTATGGAGAGTTAGGACATATGGATAGGAGATTTGAATTCCTGATGAAATTTTGAATGAGATTGGTATAAGGATTGTTGTTTCTGGACACCTGTAAGTACCTGCTCGCCGAAGAAGACGACCGGAGTCTTCTCCGGCCACCGTCCATGTTCTCCATCTGGCCAGCCTGACAAATGAGGAAGATGACTCCTAAGCCATCAGATCTGCCTTTGACCAAAGACCAACCACCAGATCCAACGGATATGTTATAATCTGAGAATGGAGATTTTTAATCCAAAACGCAGTCGTTCAACTTAATATGCTGGCAGCGTGTGGATGCTTGGATTAGTGGACTTGTCAACGCATCTTGTGGCTCATGTTTTATTTTGAGTTTTGATTTTCTTTTATTCATTTTTATTATTTTAAATGCTTTATTGATTCAAAAAATCACAATAAATTCAATTTTGATCCAAAAATTATTTCAAAAATATCTCCATGATATTGAGAGGATTTTTGATTTTCTGAAATTAATAAAATGCATTTTCATGCATTTTTCATTTTAATTTGTTTTTTCTCATTTTGTTTAATTCTTTTAATTTTGCATAATTGTTCATCTATTTTGTTGAATTTTGTTCTTCCAATTGGTGATGAATTTGGCTTTGATTTTTTAGTATGTGTTAGGGTAGACATGTATGCTCCCTTAGGATTTTTGTTGGGATTTTAGAATAACTTTAGGTTCTGTTTTAGGTGTTGAGATTAGAGCCTTCCCAAACTTGTGGATCACCTTGATACCCTTCAATT
Source organism: Lathyrus sativus (assembly GCA_963859935.3). Taxonomy (NCBI): domain Eukaryota; kingdom Viridiplantae; phylum Streptophyta; class Magnoliopsida; order Fabales; family Fabaceae; genus Lathyrus; species Lathyrus sativus. Next base: position 936,286,583 of record OZ012735.1, read on the forward strand.
TAGAAATTATTTAGGTGACTTAGAAGTTGAATTAGGCTTTAATATTTTAACCCTAGGTTGTTCAAACATGTATGTTTCCCTAGGAATTTTATTAGAATTTTACAACTTTGTTTTCTATTTTAGTGGTATTTTGCAAGTTGCTTGTGCTTGTGGTGTTCCATCTTATGTGCCTTTGCTTGTTTGGTCTTGTTGGTGACTTTGGAGTTGGATTTGCTTGGTTTCCTTCTTGGGAGGTCTTCTAGACTTGGTGTAGCTGTTGTGGCTTGGAGATTGGAGCTTGGAGTTGAAGTTTCTTTTTCCTTTATGAGTTGTTTTAGGAGCTTAGGAAATTAGGGTTTTAGGAAGAGCCATTAGAACTAGTTTTGATTCTTTCATCAAACATAGAATGCATTGTGTGCTTCTATTCTATCCAATGATGTAAAGTCCTCCTAGGGAAACTCCATCTCTCCTTTGTAGGGATGTGTGGTATGCCCATAGTTGAGTAGAACTTTGAGGATGCCTTTCCATTTTAATGTTGGTACTTGATAATTTCCTTTGGTTTTCATCTGGTTCTCAACATTACAACCTTGATCTTAGTGACTAATCCTTTCCTTGGAGGGTGCTTGCTAGAGCTTGAAGATGGAGTTGATGAAGCTTGAAGATAGAAGCTAGCTTGAGGATGAAGTCTTTTGCTGTCAACTTTGCTGTCAAGAGGATTTGCTATTTAGAGTTGCTGCTGTTGAGTACTGAAGTTGCTGTCTGCTGAAGACTGTTGTTGCTGCTTGGGCTGCTTTTTCTGTTTCTTTTCTTTTGTTGTATTGACTGTTTACTTGTGCTGATTACCTCTAGGTTTGAGGTGGAGCTTGTCTCCTCTTGCTTGTTGTTTGCTTAGGTTTGAGGTTGAGCTGGACTCCCTTGCCTCGCTTGTACTGTTGCATAGCATGCATTTTACTGTTTACTGTTTACTGTTTATTGTTTAATGCTTGCTTTCTTTTGATGTTTTCCCCTAGGATCTCTGATTTCCTCTGTGCAAGAGGGAATTATGACAGACATTAGGTTTTGACCCATGCATGATAACTGTAAGTAGATTTCCCTTTCAACCATAGTTTTAGGGTGTTTTTCTTTTCTCATCTCAAAACAATTCAAAAACACAGTAATAAGGTTAATTGAAGTCGTGCGTTACGAGCCTTAAGCTATCTGGGAAAAGGTTGGTGGATGGTCTCTCTCCAATAATTTGGATGTTAGTGTGGCACCCTTTGGGTGACATATGAAGCGTTCACTCCTGGGTCATAGTCTCTAGTGCGACTGAGATTGCAAACATCCTAAAAAACAGTTCTTTCGTAAAAGATTCAAACAAACAATCAAACTCTGTTTTTGTCCTCTTGGACCTTTAATCAGGAAAACCCTTTCTTAAGGAGATAAAAAACTGTCAGACAAACTTGTGTCTTCCGTAGCCCGAACTACGTTTGCTCTTATCTTTCATGCCGTATGAAAGCACGTAGGCACAAGATGCGATATCTTGGCGAGCAACCTTCCCCCCATACCCGTAGTTAGGCGAACTATGTTGACTTTGATTTCTCGTTCCATACGGGAATATGTAGGCATAAAGTGCGATACTTTGTCGAGTCATTTTCTTTTCTTTTTAGACCAGACCTTTAGAGTAGATAGATAAACATACCCTTAGATTAGAAAACAAGCGTGGATCCCGTCGAGTACGACGGACGTGAGGGGTGCTAATACCTTCCCCTTGCGTAACCGACTCTCGAATCCAGGATTTGGTTGTGATGACCATTCCTTCCCCTCTTTGCGTTAGGTATACTCTGAGCGTTTCCTTTCCCTCTTTTGGGATAAATAACGCACGGTGGCGACTCTTCTGTCATAGCCGGTGCCGATTTTCGCAGTAGCGACAACTGGCGACTCTGCTGGGGACTCCAGTTCCCTATGCGAGTCAATCCTGGCATTTGTTTTCCCGTCTGGGGTTTTGTATGTATTTATCTTTCTGTCTTTACTTTCAGTACTGTATATATTGGTTATTGTGCTGTGGGTAGAGGGTCAGTTTGAGAGATAAGCCGGTCCTGGGCTTGAGTGCACATAGACTTAGAAGTAGAGAGTAGTGGTTAGCCTGCTTGCTTTGTTCGCACCAACTAGCTACGAAATTTACACTCAGACGAGATTCTCTTTGATGGCGTCTTGCCTGGCCCGTTGGGCTCGACAGGTTGTTGGATTTGAGGGTTGTCGACTCTGGGAACCTATCATTTGGGATTCGGCTAAGTGAGGCCTCTTCAAGGGATGATGATGCCACACCTTCTAGGTATCGTATCATCGCTCTTGAAAGTCTGTGACGCTGATGACCGCATAGGATGTCGTACCTCGTCTGTGAGTTAAGTACATACCTGTGAGGGGGTAGGTGGGTCTTTTTGCAGGAAAACTCTGGTCTCAAGTTGTGAGGGTTCTTTTGTGGTTGGTTTGGTTTGAGGAGAAGATCTGATGGTCCTCAAGTTGCAGTACAGCACATCACAGTTCTTCATTATTGCACTTGATCCCCTGTCTGCATATGCATTTGCATTTTCATGTTTGCATTTCATTAACGTGTATTTATGTTGCAGGTGTGCTTTTTCCCCCTCAGATTCTAGTGTTCTTCCTGCCAGACATGGAGTCCATGAAGAGGACAGTTGCTTACAGGTTGCCTTCTCCAGATATCAGTTCCTTATTGCAGTTGGTTGCTCTAGCAGACCAGAGAGTGAGGGCTGAGTTTATAGGATCTTATGGGAAACTGCTCAGTTTGTTGTACAGACCTTCTGTGTTTGAGATGACTGGATTGTATACCTTGATGCAGTTTTACGAGCCTCAGTTGAGATGCTTCTTGTTTCCTGATTTTATTTTGGCTCCTACTTTGGAGGAGTATTCTGATATGCTGGGAGTTCCTGTGTTAGATCAGATGCCTTTTATTCACAAGGATACTGAGCCTGAGTTGGCTAAGCTCGCTGAGATTGTCAGTTTAGATGCTTCTGAGTTCCCCGGAGGTTTGGTTTTCATCTTTCTTGCTTGGTTGAGAAGGCTACGCAGTGTCCGAAGGATGGATGTTGGATTATCTTCAATACTATTCTGGCTGTTTGCATTTATGGGATTGTATTGTTCCCAAACTTTCCTGATTTTGTTGACTCAGATGCTTTCTTTATTCTTGCCTCGAAAAATCCGGTACCTACTCTCTTGGGTTGACGTTTATCATTCTATTCACTATAAGAATGAAAAGAGTCGGGGAAAGAATGTTTCTTGCTGTGTACCTCTTTTATCCAGGTGGTTTCAGGGACATCTTCCTAAGAAGGGACCTTTTGTTGATACTGTTGGTACTTTAGATTGGTCTTCCAGATTGATGGGATTGTGTGCTGAGAACATTGTTTGGTTTGATCGGAACTTGCTCGGAGTGGATATTATATATATTTGATGTGGCTTTCCGAACGTTCCTTTGATTGGACAGAAAGGTTGTATTAACTATAACCCTTCTCTGCTTGTGAGACAGTTTGGCTATGCTTTGAGGGACTCTCCGGTTGAAGACGAGATACAGGAATCTCTGTATCTCACGAGTTTATTAGACGGATATGTTTTGGTCAGATTGAGGCGTGCTTGGGGTAATATTCACAGAAGAGGAAAGACATTGCTTGGTAAGAGTGATAGTCGAGCTTATAATCCTTATCGGCTCTGGATCCATGAGAGAGTTAGGACTTCTCTGATGCCATATCCTGCTGCAGAGCCTTTGTATCTTCTGGTGATTGGAGAACCTACTTCAATAGAGATTGTGAAGTATAACAAGTTGTTGGCTGAGAAGGAAGAGTTTCAGAGAGCGAATGAAGAGCTAGAGAAAGAGATTTTCCAGCTTCGGCATGAGAAGAGTGAGGCAACCTTCACTTTGAAGAAGCAGACTGAGATGCTTAATAGGTTGGGTTCATATTTGACTGAAGAGACCAGCAGGAGAGAGAAGGTGGGAGTAGCCTTGAATGGTGTTAGTAGTGTGCTTGCTACTAAGAAAGAGCTTCTGAACAAGGCTTATTCTCGACTTTCCAAATGGGAATTTTTGTGGAATGCCACGCTTACTAGCCGGAAGGAGAGTGAAGATGAGTTGAAGCTGCAGATTTCCTGGTTAGAGGAGCAGCTTAGTGCTAAGGATGCGAAGATTGCTGAAGAGGCATCTCTTAGACATGACGCTGAGTTTAGAGTGAGCGACATGGTCAAAGAAACGAGGGGTTGTGAACTGAAGGCTGGCTTCAAGAGATGCAGGCTTGATGAGTGTTTTGGCAAGGGAACCTGTGTAGAGGAAGCCAAAAAGCTGAGATTCAATGTTAGGCAACATGCATTACTGATACAGGAACTGCTCTTCAGACCAGGCCATCCTGAGACGTTGAGACTATTGGAGGATTTCTGGGCTCGTCATCCGTCTTGACTAGCTTTGATATTTCCCTTTGTATCTTGTTGTACTTGACCATCGCCAAGCTTGTTGGCTGAGGTCTTATCAGCTGTATCTTGTATGCTGCCTATTGGCTCTTTGATTATATATGAGGATTTCGGATTCGATTGCATGTCTATATGGCTCCATTGTCGTTATGGCTTCTTCCTTGGAACTGGAATCGGGGGGGGGGGGGGGGGAATTAACCTGTTGCATATTTACATGTTAGCATAATCATGTTTCATAGCAGGTACTTTGAGTGTTTTCGTCTAACCCTCTGTGTGTGCCGGTATGGCAGGACAGATCGCAGGTTCCGAGCAATGGAATAGATTCAAGCTGAGTTAATTGAAGTCCGAGGCCAGCTGGGGCAGGTTGTGAATGACGTGTAAGCGTTGCGCTCGAACCAGAGTGCGCTCGAAGAGGAGAACTACCGGTTGAAGGCCCAGGTGGGTTGGATGGCAGAAGTATTAAGGAATATACTTCGAAGAGAGTGTGAGCAGACTCCCGAAGTTGCTGCCACCAGGCTTACTCCACTGGTGTCTGAAGAGTCTGTGCCAAGGCATGATAGGCCTAAGAGATCCTCTGCACAGCTTGAAGCTCAGGATCTTCCCCGTCAGCGGTCGCGGCCAGTTTCTCAGGATAACCCTAGAAGATATGGTAAAAGAATGAAACTCTCTGACAGAGTCCTCGATAAGCTCCCGATGGATTATGCTCAGTTGGTGCAACTCTTGCTCCAACTTCAATTGGTTGAACCTCGTACTTTGGCTCCATTGACTGGCCAGCCACCACCAGACTATAACGTGAACGCTCGCTGTGTTTTCCATTCCGGGGCACCGGGGCATGACATTGCAAACTGCAGATCTTTTAAGCATAAGGTCCATATTTGCTAGACGATAAGGCAATTGAATTTGTGCCGGGCGGCATAAAGGTATCAGGAATTGATATTCCTATCCCCCATCTGAAGATGCAAAGGGATTGGGGTATATGCTGGAATCGTTGGAGTCTGAATCCCCTTGTCCACTGCAGTTACCTGTTCCTGGGTCGAACTTAAGAGTGAAAGCGCCTGAACACAAGGAATGCCTCGATCAGCATCGACAACCTCTTGCTCCATCGCAGCAAAACTATCAGAATCAGAATCGACCTCACAACAATTTGAAAGGAGTTGATAGACAGAAGGTGCATGTCCTTCCCAAAAAGAAAGTTGGTCGTATACCGCTCTTCTGATCGAGCCTGAAGACCGCAAGGGTCGCTCCCCTCAGCAGCAAATCAGTGTGAAAGCCCAGTACCTGAAGGCTGGCAGTCTGCATTTTATCATATCATTGCTTTGCATTTGTAGTTTCTTTCCTGTTAGAATTACAAATTTTCGCTTGTAAAACTTGTTGTTTTTCAATTGATATAGACAATGAAATAAATGTGTATGTTTTGAATTAATCCATTCGTGTTCACTCTATTGCTTTCTTTTATTTTAAACGCTTGCTTAAGTGGAATCTGGGGAGGATGACGAAATTGAAAGACGTGTAAGCTTCCGGGGAGAATTAGAATCGATATGATTTTCTAAAGCACGTTTGAAATTTATAACACTTTGTTAAGCTATTTGCAATGATACAAGATGACAAAGTTGACTTATGAAATTTATCAAACACTTGGTGTTGAATGACCACCAAGCATAATTTCTTTTAGTGTTGATAATGGTGGAATTCAATTACAATTTTTAGGTTGCAATCCTCTTCACAAAATAGTTTGAAAAATAATCCAACACTTAGAATTTTTTTTATAATTAACTATTGCACACTTACTTCAAAATAGTACCAAATGTAAACGAGAGAGAGAGAGAGAGAGGATCAACTTACTCCAAGAGTAAGTTTTTTTTAACTTACTCCAAATCATAGTATTTGAATTGAATCTAATCTAATGGTTAGACTAGCCTTTTACTTAATTAACCATTAGATTAAATTAAATTCAAAGACTATGATTTGGAGTAAGTTAAAAAAACTTACTCTTGGAATAAGTTGATCTCCACCAATACACACACACACACACACACACGCACACACACACACACACACACACACACACACACACACACACACACACACACACACACACACACACACACACACACACACACACACACACACACACACACACACACACACACACACACACACACATATATATATATATATATATATATATATCACTAATTGACCTCGCTATAGATATGTATGCCCGCAATTCCATATGGGAATTGAGATAGTTTCTATAGCCTTTTGCAAAATATGATAAAAGAAAAGAAATAGCTATGCAAACCCTCAAACTCAACACTTGATTTTGATCCTATCTTCTGCTCTCCCTTTGATCTTAAGCAAGATCAAGTGACCCAAGAACTTTGAATGATCCTCTGGTTACCACTGTTCCCTTGATAGACACCATCATTCTTCAAGGATTTCACTCGGCTAAATCCAATTGCAAGCTTCTTGTCAAAAACCACCAAATCAACCTTGATCTTGGAGAGAAAACCCCAATTGGTTTTATCAATGAAACCCCCAAATATTCTCAACATAATTAAGATTTTACAAACCCTAACTTTGACGTTATCACTCTCAATCTAGATTATTCAACAAGAATGACTACAGATGCTTATTGAATGCATACAAAGAAGAAGAGTGAAGATGAGAAGCAATCTTTGTATATTTTCAGGTTTCAATGCTTTGAAATGAGATGCATGCATGTATTTAAATGTTTGTGAGAAAGAGGAAATGTAACAGAACATTCGTGTAATGAATAACATAGTTTTTTTTAGCAAAAGAAGCCATGAGTCGACTCATAAGACTTCATGCGTCGATGCATGAAGAAGTGAGGGAAATTATTTGTGAAAACAAAAATTATGCATAAACTCATAGAGCTATGCGTAGACTCGTAGAAGAAAATTTCTTCCATGTGTCGAACTATAACATGGGTGAGTCAATGCATACTGTCCAGGGAGTTTTCTTTCAAAATTGAGTCTTCATGCACCGACCCATGCATCGATCAGTAGCAGTTATAAGTCGATGCATGCTGAGTAAAAAAAATTCCACATTATTTGTGCAATATGAATTGACCCGTGGCTTTCATGAGTCAACCTATAAACTTCATTATGACACAAAACCTTGTTTTTTACTTAGGAAATGACTCTAAACGAATGAGAATGATTCTAGGATGATCATGCATTCCTAGTCATGAAAATGCACACCTACATTAAGAGGATATTGTCCAATGAACATATATACTAAGTGTCCTAGTTTTGACATCAAACAAAACATACTACTATAACATAAATGCACTCACATACTCCCCTTTTTTTATGACGGGAAAACTTAACAAAGTATTTGATGTCTTGAAAGCTCCCACCGAGTATGTGCACCACAACTAGATGACTTTGTCTTTGTTTACTTTCCCCCTTTTGATAACATCAAAAAGAGAAGCATCAAGTAATCTTTCAAACATACATAAAGCACTCAGAGGAGTTTGCAAAAGAGATAGAACATCAATGCACATTAGCATATAATGATGTTAATGATGAAAATGTCAAAACATAAATAAACATAACAACCTATTATGGTGAGAATCGGTTATCAAGCTATTGATTAACTTGAATCTTAATTCATTAAAATTAACCATCGAGCTTTGGTTTATCCAAAGGAAAGGTTAAAGAAAGAAAAACCTTTTGTGCGATGTAACAAGAAGGCTAGAGTTTCGGGGGTCATGGATTGGTTATGCCTAGGGTAGTTATTCACATCCCAAACATCTGTAGTACTCTACAGGAACCTTTTGTATATATGTATGCTAAGTTATCTAAGTTTTTGTTTGCTAGGGTCATGGGATCAAGGTTAAGGTAAAGTTTGAGGTAAAGGCCTAAGGATAGTTCTAAGTTTGCTCGCAAAGATATCGCATCTTATGCCTACGTATCCTTACTAGGATGGAGTTAGAGCAACTGTAGTTCACCTCACTAAGGTTGAGGAATACTTGACTATGGTCAAGACTCCAAGTGAGAACAAACATAACAATATTTGTATAGAGTTTGACAAAACTCTCTAGATCTAAGTTTAACACTCAAGGGGATTGACTTTGACAAAATCCAAGAGGGGAGTAAGTAATCATGACAATGATCCTTACATAGAGTTAACAAACTCTATCTTAAAGTTCTAATTGAAGGATACTCCTAATAAGGGGGAGGTCTTTAGAATTAAAGCAAATTCTAATGGATATAGGTTATAACTTAACGAAGTTAAAGAAACTAATGACTTAACCAAGTCAAGAGGTGGGGTAATGAGCTATCTATGACAGTGAAGTCAATAGAGAGACTTTCCTTTGGAATAAGGGATAACAGGGCAATTGGATGAGAGCTAACAAGCTACATCACTAGGAGAAACTTAACAAAGCCTAAACACACATATGTATTCATTCAAACATGATGAAGATATAAAGTCATAGTAACAACCAATAAAGATAAGGGCAAGCCTGTGACAACAATAAACAAAGATGATAACAAGGCAACTTGGTGAGAAATGACAAGTTCCATCACTAAGGAAACAAACTTGATAAAGATAAAGATAAAAAAGTAGGATCAACTAACAAATTGAACACAAAAAGCATGGTAACAACCAATGTTTTATGATTTAACATTACAATGTTCAAAGATCATGAAGGTAACAACCAACAAGGGCAAGCATGAAACATGTGTAACAATAACATTTTCATCAACGATATTCAAACAAAACTCATGCAAATAAGTTACAACTTGAATCAAACATGGTATATGAATCAATTAAAGACAAATGTAAAACATTTAATCATATTCAATACATATTAATGACAATCAATCATGGTTATGCAAGAAAACTAACAATAGTTGAAGCATGGATTCAAACTTCACAAAGGGAAAGATAAAAAAGATTCATGGTAACTTTCAAGGCAAGAAATAACCCTAAACATGTTATGGTTCTAACAAGACACATAAACAAGTAAGATGGGGATGAGGATCACGTTCATGAGGTTACAACATCAAGAAACATATCTGATAGTCTGAGTTGCACCTAAGAGGGGGGTGAATTAGGTTCTTTGAAATTTTCTGGTTTTATCAACTGAGTTATTATTTTCTTGAGATATGATGAGGTTATGAAAGTAGTAAAGTGCAGAAAGTAAATAACACAGAGAAGTATCCTGGTTCCCTTCACACTCCGAAGGTACTCCAGTCCCCTTTCACACGAAAGAGATTTCATTATAGTTAGGATCAATGTACAATACTTTCTAACCTATAGGTAGATCAAAGGCTCTTAAACACCTTTAATATCTAAATACTAAGTGCAAGAAGAACAATCCTCTTCAATGCACACACTTGCTTTCAACAATCCTGAACAGCAAGGGGAAATAAATTCAATCTGATTTTTACAATGAGTTTGTAACAGTGTATTCAATGTTGTATCAATGTTGTGATTGGTCTTATTTTTCAATGAGAATTTCCACAATTATCTAAGACTTGTTGCTCAAGAATTTTCTTTTAAAGGATATGAAAATATGCAAAAAATTCTTTATGAAAAGTGGTTTGAACTTAGATGTGGAAAGACGAAAAATATGTTAAAGATTTTTGAAAGAGGATTGAAAGAGATGTGTTTTGAAAATTTGAAAGATTAGGTATTTATATTACACAAACACCTCTTGAAATAAAATGCAAATCCTCAGAAAAATTGATGAACAATTGCCATGTTTCAATGGAAACATTTCACAGAAGATTGGTTGAAAAGATGCAATTTTTCAGAATGATTTTTCAAAAACGTTCAGGGAGCAATCAATGCATATATAGACCAATCGATTGCACCCTCACAAAAACACTTGAAATTTGAATTTTTCAACAGAGCAATCGATTGCACCAAAGCACCAATCAATTGCACTAAGAAACAGAAGCAAAAAATACAAAGATTTTTAAGTATGCAATTGATTGCACCAAAGCACCAATCGATTGCACTAGGAAACAAAAGCAAAACAGAAGTAAAACTTTGATCATGCAATCGATTGCTCTAAGAGTGCAATCGATTGCACTTACAAAAACTTAGAAAAATTTTGTTTTAAAAAGCTTGTGTTAGTGCGAAAAAGTAATACAAATAGTTTTTCATGGTTTGAGCAACTAGGTCTTAAATACTTGATGAAGATTGTCATTATACCTTCTGATGAAAACATTCTTCATGTCAAGTCTTTGTCCTGATACTGATGTCTTAAAGATGGTTGAACATCTTTGCCTTCTTGTCAAGTGGTTTGTCTTCATCAAAACATAAGTTGATCCTTGAGAATCTTGATTTCACAATATCATGGTTCACAAAGAAGTTTCAAGGCATACTTTTCACATTCATGCATTCACAAAGGCAAGTATAATCATGGTAAAGCAAAAGAGCCAAGTGTTTTCAAACATATAAACATGTTAGACATTCAACAATGATTCATACAAGATCAATCTTACAAGAAAAATCAAAACTCGATAGCATCATCGGCTGAAATAAAAAAGAAAATTGTGTATTTTTTCATAAGGAATCCAATGGTGGTGGTGGTTTTCTCAGATCATGCACTATGTGAAAAACTCGTTAGCATTATTGAAAAAGACATGTTATGTGCAAGAGCAATGTGACAGTCCAATGTACATGTTCTAAGCAGCAAGTAATGATTCAAACACAACATATGAGACATATAGAGAGTGCTTATAAGCATCATACATCAATAGACAAGCTAATTCAACAGATGGTATGTGTAGCGACTAAAATAGCAAGCTTGTGCAAGAGCAAAGCAACAGACATAAATGTACCAAATCAACATCAACTAAATGATCAAACATATCACATATGACCTATAAATGATGTTTACAAACACCAATCATCTATGCCTAACCAGAATCAACAAGTTGCATATTGAAATGACACTTAAAGTAAGCTAACAAGTCAAACCAAAGGGACAATCATGAATACCCAAGTTTATGAGCAAGAAATGGTTCAAACATGACCTATAAAGTGTATCTAGCATGTCCATAATTAGTGTACATCAACATTCAGCATGCTCTTAAAAGTAGCAAGTTGGAACACTTACCTCTTGTATCTTTTACAAGTCAATGTACCAAATAAGAAAACCAGTTGATGGATGACGGTGACATATCTCAATGTGTTTAGTACAATAATGTAACACTGGATTTTTGGTTAGGTTAATCGCACTAGTATTATTGCATATTATCAGAGTACATTGAAGTTTAATATTGAAGTCAAGTAGTTGTTGTTTGAGCTAAAGAAATTGAGCACAATAACTACCAGCTGCGGTGTATTCCGCCTCGGAAGTTAACAAAGCAAAAGAGACTTGCTTCTTACAATGCCAACTAACTAAGGAGTTTGAAAATAAGTGGAAAGTTCCACTAGTACTTTTCCTATCCTATTTGCAGCCGGAAAATCGGAATCGGAGTAACCAGCCAAACTATAATTGTTCCCTTTGGAAAACCAAAGTCCATACTTAGAAGTACCACGAAGGTATCTAAGGATGCGCTTTACAACTTTTAAATGTGATTCCTTAGGAGCAAATTGATATCGAGCTTACATGAACACACGAAAGATCATGTCAGGCCTAGATGCATTAAGGTATAGGATCATACCGCTATACATTTTGATTTCAATATCCTTACCATTTTCATCTCTATCCAAGTTCCTATTAATGGGCATTAGAGTGTCAATTGACTTTGCATCTGCCATTCCAAAGCATTCAAGCAACTCATGACAATACTTTGTTTGACACACAAATGTCCCTTCTTTGATTTGCTTGATTTGAAGCCCAAGAAAGTAATTTAACTCCCCTATTAGACTCATCTCAAATTCGCGCTGCATAAGCTTTGAAAACTCTTTGGCTAGATGCATGCTAGTAGAAACAAATATTATATCATCAACATAAATTTGAACTAGAAGATGTTTTCCTTAATGTTTAATGAATAACATTGTATCTACCTTACCTCTAGAGTATCCTTGATCAAGTAATAATTTACTAAGTTTCTCATACCAAGTCCTAAGTGGTTGTTTGAGACCATTTAAAGCTCGTTTTAGTTTATAAACATGATTAGGATACTCATGATTTTAAAAATTGGGAGTGTGAGAAACACACACTTCCTCATTTATGTAACCATTAAGGAAAGCACTTTTCATGTCCATTTGAAATAATTTGAAGTATTTGGAGCATGCAAAATCTAGTAAAAGGCGTATAACCTTAAGGCGGGACAATCGGAGCATAAGTTTTCTCATAGTTTATACCCTCATTTTTGGAGGTAAAATGAGCAAATCCAACTTGGGATTTCTTTTCTGAGCATGAACAACCTTCCTATGTGTTTCAACATCACCAATAGCCTGCAAATAGTTGACATGAAGTTAAGGAAAGAGAGTATCTGATGCAGTAGCTGAGGTGTAGCAGAAAATGCAAAATGTCTCTCTCTCCTTGCCACTTGCATCCACTTGCTTGAATAAACAAATCAAATAATCCAATCTCTGGTTTTTGCTCGTGGTAATTCATTTTAATCTCATCAATTAAGTCCCAAAACATAAGAGAATGAGTTAAAAAAAGTTATTAGAAGAGGTTTGAGTGGTTTATGCATCAAAATGCAAGTGCTGAACTTGGTTTTGTGATAGGAAGATCCCTAACTCCCTCTCTCCGATTCTCCCTAACCACAAAGGCTATGAAAATGCTCTTATACTTTTTAAAAATCCCCAAATATGATCTATAATGTTCATGTTTGTCCAAAGTTCAGATTCCAAAGGGAACTAGGTCAAAAATCTTCATGAAGTTGGCTGCAAAACTTGACTTACAAGTCAAAAAAACAAGAAAATTTTCTAAGTGTGGAAATCCTTCACAACTTGATAGGCTCATAACTCAAAATCTATGTATTTTTGGACATCAACCCTCTAGGACACTTTTGTAGGATTTCTCAAGAGCTTTCCAACCAGCTTTAGACCACTCAATTTGGACGTGTGGTTTGAGAGTTATGACCATTCCAAATAAGCTTGTAATTAGGGTTTTTCATAAACCCTAATATCTTGATTCACAAGTTATCCATCAATTCTTGATTAAGTCTTAACCAAACTCACTAGTTAGGCATAACATAATGTTAGAAACCTTGATTACTTCAATTTGGGGTCAAAACCCTAAAAGTCAAAGAGTTGACTTTCCAGACAGACGAACTGAACAATTGAAATCTTCATAATCGATCCTTAGTATTCTGGGGTTTTTTGAACCATTCATACTTATTGAGGGGACTTCAATAAGTCATAGAAACATCATGGACCATGGTTCAAGCCTTGGAAACCCATTTAGACCAAAAATCAAACTACAATTGACTTTTTCAACTATAAACCCTAATTAGGGTTTTGCACAATAATGCTTCAATTCTCTTGGTAACAACCTCAAATAGCACTTGTTCTTGGTAAGATATGAACCTCTTGATGATGTGAAGACTTTATACGTAGAATATCAATCCAAAACCTTGACTGATCCGTCCGCAGGATTCTTGACTTTAACAATGTGAAACCCTAATTCATCTGCATCTTGACAAAGACTAACATGAAAGAGGTTAGGGTTAGATATCATATGCTTGATGCACCTAGAATAATAATGGAATCTAGGGGTAAAAATTTGTGGTATGACAATTACCCTTATTTAAATATCTTTACTAGATGGCAATGAGAGATAACGATCTCCATAGAATCATGGTGAAAGGTATTTAAATATAGTAAACCAAAATTTTTTCCCTTAGATAATAGGGTCTAAGAATGATGCTTTATGATGCTTGAGTGCAAGAAAATGCCGACACACGAGCAAAAGAAAAAGAAGAACAAAACAACGAGTAACCACTCACTAGGAACACAGACACACTGGGGAGAGATCCAAAGCATACCAACCAATAGTTCAGATATGACTAATAACGGTACTTCAAGGGGATCCTCCACACAGAGAACATGGGATAAAAACTCCACCTGGGAAGACAAATGTCCATTGGGGAAATGCAAATCCAACCGGAAGATGCATCAAGGGAGACAAGGATAAGAAGCCACACAGGGGAACAAAAGTCAACAGACTCGGACTCCAACTAGGGTTTCAAATGACAAGAGACACGGTCCCTATTGGGGAACAACCCAAATGGGGAATTTCCTTTCAACGAAGAGTTCAAACAGGATCTTTAGGAAAAGACTAGAAACAAGACCAGACTCACCGGGGATGCTAGTGACTACTAGACCTCCAAGACCTGCTGGGGACATCTAGGGATGTTGGTCACAACCAAGTATCGTAAAAGTACAGAAAAAGCCCCGCCAATAATCATTGGGCTTTCAAAAGGGATAGGTGAAAACCGCAACCTACCAATGACCATTGGGTTTAAACGATGCCAGTAACCACTGGTCTTTCCCAGGGATTAATGACAACCAACACATGCTAATAACAATTGGAATTATCAATTAATGTTAGTAACCACTGGACTTACAAGGGAAAAAATATGTCGGTTACAACCACATTCCAATAACAATTGGGTTTCAAACAGTGCCAGTAACTACTAGACTTCATGGGGAGATGTTGGTAACAACCAACAATCAAAAAACACAACAGAGTTGGATGAAATTGTCAATAACCATTGGACTTAACAATGTCAGTAACCACTGGACTTCCGAGAGGAGACAGGTAACGACCAAACACTCTACTATCAATAACAATGGGTTTTCAATTAATTCCAGTAACTACTAGACTTTCTTGGGAATTGGTAGCAACCAAAACAATTATACCAATAACAATTGGTTTTTAAGCAATGCCAGTAACTACTGGACTTCCAAGAGGATATGGTGACAACCAAATCAGTGATACCAATAACGATTGGATTTTAAGAAACGCCAGTAACTACTGGACTTTTAGCAGATATGGTGATGACCAAATCAATGATACCAATAACGATTGGATTTAAAAAAATGCCAGTAACTACTGGACTTTCAGCAGATATGGTAACGACTAAATCAACAATACCAATAACGATTGGATTTAAAAAACACCAGTAAACATTAAGTCTTAGCATATTCGGTTAACAAACGGGACATCGACTGGGGGGATAGGTTCAGGTAAACACCATATCTTAAGGATAAGCTGCAACATTAGTAACGACTAAAATTTGATAACCACCAATTAGCAGTATCAGATAGGGGTCAGGGACCGGCCTATTGCTAGTCACAACTAAACTTCTCGGGGATATATGTATTTATCACAATAATACCTAAGCCGGATAACTTGAAAAAGTTAAGGTAACAACCAAAGGGTAAGCCCGTGACAACATGTCTGAAGCAAAGGAGTTTGGTAACGACCAAAGGATCTCAAGATGGTATCCAGTAACTACTGGGAAGGAACACCCAACAGATTCTTGACAAAGAAAACCGTTTCAACTGGATCACCATGGCCACATCCAAAACAAACCAAAATAAGAGGTATTCTGAAAAATGCATATGCTAAAGGTATGATGCAAATGCAATGTCGAACGACTCTACAGGAGAAGGAAACAAAAGATAGATAACGATCTATCACACCGGAGGTAAAAATAATCACGCTGAATCCCAACGCTGGAGAATGGTCATAATCCTCTGGAGAGGAAACGATCCCTGTTCTTGCAAACTTGCCGGAGAGAGGTCACAACTACAATACATCGGACAAAATAAATAATCAGAGATATCAAAACTTCGTAGCACGGTGGCATGGGGAAAGAAATCTATGTAGACCTCATATTACTGAAATGATGGTATCAAGGTTTCAACCGTTCTGTCCTTATGAGAGGAGTCTAATTTTTACACCGTCATGTCACAATCACAGTTACGAGTTGCTTGTTAATTAACTTTCTCCAAAACAATTTTTGTTTCAAAAAAACTTTTGCCTTTAAAAATAATTATTAACGAATAAGTGATGTTTTTGCATAAAAAAAAGGTAGGGAAATCAATAGAGCATAAATAAATATTGGTCCAAATCTGATTTCATTCAAAGATGAAGACTTGCAAAAGGAAAAGTCCCATGGAACATTTACAATTTAGAAAAATGGCAATATGGGAAAAGGTCAAAAAATCCAACGATAATCCAGTCCTAACTAGCTAAGAGTCCATCTGAATCGTTGCCTCTGATGAGAGTAGAGGAAAGTGTGCCTCTTTGACGATCTTCTGTAGTAGTGACAACTCCTGATGCAGTGAAATGAATTTGTCCCTAACTTTTGTCTGAATCGCCCTTTCGGATTTTCAATTCACCGGGACGCTCATTTTTGTCTAAGCCGCCTTTTCAGGTTTTTGACTTAGCGAGCTTTTCTTTCTTTTATCCATAATTTTTTCCCGGATCTCCTTCATAAGTTATGATCCACCAGGATGTCCCTTTTTTGCCTAATTTGTGTTTCTAGGTTTTCCACTTAGAGGGTTTTTTAGGCATAGTATTTTCTTACTGCATCTGAGTTTACGGGATGTTGGAGTTGTTCACCGTCCATCGTCGCAAGGATAAGAGATCCTCCAGAAAAAACCGTCTTCATAACAAATGGGCCATCGTAGTTCGACATCCACTTTCCACACATGTCTCGCTACACCGGTAGAATCTTCTTGAGTATCAACTCACCCTCTTTATATTCTTTGACCTGGACTCTTTTGTCGAAGGCTCTTTTAACTCTCTTCTGATATAGCTGACCGTGACACATTTCTATCATCCTTTTATCGTCAATGAGATTCAGTGTATCAAACCTTTCTTTCACCCGCTCAGCTTCTTCGAGCTTGGCTTCCATTAAGACCCTTAACAAAGGTATCTCAACCTCAATAGATAGTACTGCATCCATCCCGTAAACCAGGGAGAAAAGGGTTGCCCCTGTTGAAGTGCGAACAGATTCGTGTAAAGAAAATGGTAGCATTTCATGCCAATCTTTGTAAGTTACTACCATTTTCTGCACAGTCTTTTTAATATTTTTATTTGTAGCTTCAACAAATCCATTTATCTTGGGCCGGTAAGGACAAGAGTTGTGATGTCCAATCTTGAAACTGTCATAGAGCTCTTTCATTGTTTTATTATTCAGATTCATCCCATTATATGTAATGATCTGGTTAAAGATTCTGTAACGACAGATAATCTCCTTTTTAATGAATCAGGCAACCACCTGCTTCGTTACATTCGCATAGGAGGCAACTTTCATCCATTTAGTGAAATAGTCGATGACAGCTAGGATAAACCGATGACCGTTAAACATTTTAGGCTCAATTTCCCCAATCATATCAATGCCCCACATTGAGAATGGCCAAGGTGACGACAATACATTCAGAGGATGTGGTGGCACGTGCACCTTGTCCACATAAATCTGGAATTTATGACATCTTCGAGCAAATAGGATACAGTCGGTCTCCAAAGTCAACCAGTAATAACCAGCCCTCAAGATCTTCTTTGTCATGGCATGGTCGCTTGCATGAGTACTGAAGGCACCTTCATGAATGTTTGTCATCAACATGTCTGCTTCGCTACTGTCAACATATCTGAGTAAGACCATGTCATGATTCTCTTGTACAAAACATTATTGCTAATGAAGAACTTGGATGAAAATCTTCGCAA
Source organism: Lathyrus sativus (assembly GCA_963859935.3). Lineage (NCBI taxonomy): Eukaryota > Viridiplantae > Streptophyta > Magnoliopsida > Fabales > Fabaceae > Lathyrus > Lathyrus sativus. Next base: position 936,304,638 of record OZ012735.1, read on the forward strand.
AGTTCTCTTATCAAGTTTAGAGGCGTTGACAGGGTATTCTTGACTCTAAAGGTAATTTTTGATGTCATAAAACCAAGGTTTTCCGTCAGACTCTTCTTTAGCCATCATGACGTACGCTGGCACAATCTTTCTTTCAATGCTAATTAGGGGAGCTTCGTTGACAAAATGAACCTTCCATATAGCATCCATCATAGCCAGAGCATCTTCTATGTGGTTTTCGGATCTTGGGACGTGTTTGAAAGTGATTTCGTCAAAATACTCGATTATCTCCAAAATATAATCATTGTAAGGAATCAGTTTTTCATCTCGGGTCTCCCATTACCCTTGAGTTGATAAATTACCAAGGCAGTGTCTCCAATTACTTCCAGAGTCTTAATACGAAGGTCAATGGAAACTTCAAGACCCAGGATGTAGGCTTCATACTCTACTATGTTGTTCGTACATTTGAAGCACAATCTTGCAGTAACAGCAGTGTAGCCACCAGTTGGATTTTCCAGAACAACACCAACACCATGGCCTCTTTTGTTGGATGCACCGTCGGACATCACTTTCCAATGGGAACCAGTTTCAGGACCCTTCTCGGGGCCAGGATCTTCCTTGGCTTTATAAAGAAGCATGATATCTTCGTCAGGGAAGTCGAATATGAGCGACTGGTAATCTTCAACAGGTTGATCAGCAAGTTAGTCTGACAAGACGCTTCCTTTTATTGACTTCTGAGCAACATATTGAATGTCATACTCTGATAAGAGCATGTGCCATCTTGCAAGTCTTCCTGTCTGAGCAAGTTTTTCACATATGTACTTTATCGAATCCATTTTGGATATCAACAGAGTAGTGTGACAAATCATGTACTGCCTCAGACGTTTGGCTTCCCAAGCTAGAGCGCAACAAGATTTTTCTAATGGAGAGTAACGACTTTCACGATCGGTGAATTTCTTGCTCAAGTAGTAAATCACATGCTCCTTCTTCCCGACTCATCTGTTTGGCCCAATACATAACCCATTGATTCCTCGAGCAAAGTCATGTACATGAAGAGAGGCCTTCCAGGCACATGAGGGATCAATATTATAGGCTCTTGGAGGTATCCTTTGATCTTTTCAAATTCCGAATGGAAACCCTCGTTCCACAAAATTGCTTGATCTTTCCATAGCAACTTAAAGATCGATGCGCAAGTAGGAGTCAAGTTGGAGATAAACTTGGAGATATAATTCAATCTGCCAAGGAAACCTCTGATCTGCTTCTCAGTTTGTGGGGCAGGCATTTCTCGGATGGCTTGTACCTTGTCAGGATCTACCTCGATTCCATGTTGACTAACAATGAAGCCGAGTAGTTTTCCAGATCTGACTCCAAAGGTACATTTGGCAGAATTTAGTCTCAATTGATACTTCCTGAGTCTTTCAAATAACTTCAACAAATGATCATGGTGATCTTCTTCGCTATGAGACTTGGCAATCATATCATCAACGTAAACCTCAATTTCTTGGAGCATCATGTCATGAAATAATGCCACCATGGCTTGTTGGTATGTGGCCCCAACATTTTTCAAACCAAAAGGCATAACTTTATAACAATAAGTGCCCCAGGATGTGATGAAGGTTGTCTTTTCCATCTCAGTTGGGTCCATTCTTATCTGATTATAGTCGGAGAAGCCATCCATGAATGAAAATACTGCAAAGTTGGTTATATTGTCCATCAAAGTGTCGATATACAGTAGAGGGAAATTGTCATTTGGACTAGCTTCGTTAAGATCCCTGTAATATACACAATTCTAACTTTGCCATCCTTCTTAGGTACTGGTACAATACTAGCCACCCACTTAGGGTATTTAGAAACTTCCAAAAAAGCCTGTGTCAATATGCTTTTTAACCTCATCTCTGATTTTGAAAGCCATGTCAGGTCTGGATCTTCAAAGTTTATGCTTAACTTGAGGACACTCAGGTTTAAGAGGGAGCTTATGAACTACAATATCGGTGTTCAACCCAGACATATCTTGGTAGGACCAAGCAAACACATCCGTATAATCTTTGAGAAGCATTACCAAATGCTTTAACCTCTGCCTCAAGCGATTCCCCAATCTTGACCTCTCTTTTTACTTCTTCAGAGCCAAAGTTTATAATGTCGATTTGTTCTTTGTAAGGTTGAAGATAGGCATCCTCGTACTCAGTTATCTTTATCAGTTCTTCAGGAATTTCAAAATCCTCATCACTCTCATCTTCAGCTTAGAATACAGGTGAACTAAAGTCAGAAAGAACTGGATGATCATCGGATTTAGCGGGTGATGGAGGTTCTCTGCATGTGTTAACGGGTTTAAATGATCAAACACACACAAAGAGATGCAAATGATGAATTCTTTTTAGGTTTTCAAAATATTTCCATTTTCCTTTTTTTTTAAAAGAGTGAAAACAATAAACAAGAAAAAAACAATGAACAACAAATGGAAGTTTAACAAAACACTCATTCATTGATTGATCTTTAATTGCAAAAGTGTGGCCCATACAAAATGATCCACTAGCCTCGGGTGTGACCATGGATTTTAAACAGAGAAAAAGCTAACAAGCAAGACAAACATATTACTCTAAGAGTGGTACATGATGGGAACTTCAACGGCCTCTCAATTGCACAAAACGACTTCATCTCGGAATACTGGGTTATCAATACAGCTTACTTCGGCGTCTTCTTCGATGGCATTTACTTGAATGTCGTCGCTCACAAAGGTTTCTTTTAGGGTCTTTAGGTGCTTGTCGTTGATCTCTGATCCTTCATCTAGAGTTGGTTTATAACCCAACCCTTGTCGATTGTTCTTTTCCTGAGCGTTGACCTCAATTAATTCTCCCCAAACTTGAGGAAGACCTTCCTTCATGACATTTTGATACTTTGGACAGAGACGGAAGATGGCCCGCGTGTGAGAACAACATCGTCAATCAATATAGCGTGTGCAATTTCCAATGCCTAGAAAGTTGTTTCTAATGCATCGTCATCGGCTTCGATGTACCGGAAGGATGATAGATTGCTCACCATTAAATCTTCTTTGCTGTGTACTATGACCAACTGATCTTCAGTAATAAACTTCATCTTTTGATGTAATGTGGATGTGACAGCGCCCACTGCATGTATCCATGGCCTTCCCAGTAAACAACTGTATGTCGCATTTATATCAATTACTTGAAAAGTAACCTCAAAGACCTATGATCCCACCATAATTGGTAGATCAACTTCTCTAATTACTATTCTTTTTTATCCGTCGAAAGCTTTCACGATCAGAGATATTGGTCTCATCACAACTCCTTTATATGCCAACTTGGCCAATGTTCATTTGGGCATCACATTGAGAGATGACCCAGTATCAATAAGTACTCTAGCGAGATTATTGTTGCGGTGAAAATAGGATATCAAATTATTGATTAATTTGAATCACATCTTTAGTTCACAACTGGTCTTTGATTTATCCGAAGGAAAGGTTAAAGAAAGGAAAAACCTATTTTGCATCGTAAACACAATGCAGGGAGGGATCTAAGGTTCGAGGATTGGTTAAGCTTAGGGAAGGTATTAGCATCCTAAACTTCTGTAGTACTCTACAGAAACCTCTTGTTTAAAAATGTCGTATTCTTATGGTTATTTGCTTAAAGGTAATGCTAAGGGTTAAAGGTAAAGAGAAGGACCTAAGGGGTTAGTCCTAAGTATACTCGCCAAGACTCGCATCTTGTGCCTACGTATCCGAGGTAGAGGATAGAATCAGAGTAATCGTAGTTCCCCTCACAGAGGGAGGAAGTGGAACTTCTTGACTGTGGTCAAGGTTCCAAGGGGATGAAAGCATTCATATGGAAGCGCTTACATGGAGTGCGGAGACTCCGATTTTATGTTGTAGAGTTGAATTGAAAAGGGTGAAGTAAGTATTCTATGACGGGAACTTACATGGAGTGCGGTGACTCTTGATCCTAAGGCTAGGATGAAGGGGTGGATGTCCACGGCGGGATGCCTAAGCATGAGTACGGTGACTCAAAGTCTTAAGGTTGGGAAAAGGTGAAGGGGTGTCCACGGTGGGACGCCTAAGCACGAGTACGGCGACTCGGATCCTAAGGCTAGGATGAGCGAGGGTAAAGGAATTGACACGGCGGTCAAATTGTAAACCTTTCCTTCGGAGGGGATAAACGGTAAAATAAAGCAGTGAATAATATATATAAGCAATGATAAGTAATGAGATATATGCAAAGATTGTACAGTAATCATGAGTAGAAGTTTCAAATTTGGATGAGAACTTGAAAATATGTTAGATATGGATGGAGGTCGATTAAATGGTGAATTGTGATTGATTTAAAAGTTAAATTTTTTTTATTGTTTTTGAGAATAATTAGTAGTTAAAATTAGATCTAAGTTATAAGATGATATTAAAGGATGGAATTAGCTAAAAAAGATTTTGAATTTGTTAAAGAAAAAATAATTAAAAGTGAATTAAAAAGTTCTAAATTATTTTTAGAAAATAATTTTTTTTTTGTTTTGGATTTTAAAATTAATTAGTAAATATTAGTGTTAGTGGTTAGTATAACATTAATATATAATTATTACAAAATAAGTAAAATAACACTAAAAAAAAGAAAATAAAAATGGGTTGGGCTGGGTCATCACCTCCCAGACCCAAACCCGGTTTAAACAACACAAAGGGAGAAGGGTTGAAACCCTAAACTCCCCATGCACAAAAAACGGCCTTGGCTTTGTTCTTTTCTCAGACTTCTTTCTCTCTTCTTTCCCGCATGCGATTATTTCTTCCTCTCTCGTCTCTGACCGCGAAACCTTTCTTCTTCTTCTCCTTTGATTCTAAAACACAAACAACGAGAAAACAAAGCCCAAAATGTTAGAAAAGAAGGGATGCTAACGGTGTGTGGGTTGAGGGTTTTCGGATGTTGGTCAGTTTTGATTTTGGGCGATGACGAGCTTCTGGTTCTGAGCCCCTTTTGGTGATTTCTCGGATTTGTTCGGATCTGTTTTTATTTTTGAGATGGTTGTGAAGGGTTTACGGAAATTTGTTGAATTTTAGGGGACGGTTTTGAAACGGTCTGTGGTTGTTGGTGGTTTTCACGGTTTATTGCTTATGGGTTTCGAAAATTTGTGAACTGGGTTTATTGGTGTTTTTCACGGATTGACGGATTTATGGTTTTTGGATGGTGTTGTTCTTGGGGCAATGATGAAGTGGTTCTGAGCCCCTTTGATTTTCGGATGGCTTTGTGGTGATTTTTATCCGTGATTTTTTAGATCTTGTTTGTGATGATTTTCGTATGATTTTCGGTCTTGATTTATGATGGTTTTTGTGCTGAGCTCTTGTTTCAGATCCTTGAATATTTTTCCGCCCCCCTCTTATGGTTTTCGTTCTTCTTCTTATAGTCCAAATTTTTCCAAAACGAAATGAAGGGGTTAAAACTCTTTCCTTTTTCAAAACAACATGTTTTAACATGTTTATGATTTCTTCCATCTTTGTTTTGGGATATTGATGATGATGATATTTGTTGTCTGTTTCTGGTTTTTGATGCTTCTTGATGGTGATAAAACTTGCCATTTCCGGATTCTTGGTGGTGTTTATTTACCATTTTTGGCTTGATGTTCATTGATGGTGAAACTTTTCCACTTTCAGAATTATCTTGACGGTATAATCCGTTTTTTCAGATTTGGTACTTTATTGATGATGTTGGATTTTTCTTCCATTTTCGGAATCCAGTTTGATGGCTAATAATATTTGTCTGTTTCCGGATTTTTGTTGCCACTTGATGGTGGTAATATTTCCAGATTTGCTGTGGGCTGTTTGTCACTTTCCATTTCTAATTTTTGGAAATATTTTGTTGATGGTTGTTTGGACAGAAAATCGTTTCTAAAAAAATCTTTTATTTTTCTTTCATGGACAAAATTGATTATTGCCTTGACTTTCCTGGTTACTGTTGGGAACACAGAGGTTGGCGACGAATTTCCGTTGCCCTTCCAAAATGCCCAATGCTGAATGTAAGTTATATGTATGCCTAAGAGGGGGGGGGGGGGGTGAATTAGGTTCTTAGACACTTTTTCCGGTTTTTATGATTCTTGGATTTTTCTTCTTTAAGTTCTTCTAGATGATGAAAAGCAGTAAAGTGCAGAAGGAAAAAGGATAGCAATTTATAGTGGTTCCCCTCATAATCCGAGAGTACTCCACTCCCCTTTCAACATGAAAGAGAATTTTACTATCAATGTTAGATTTCTACACAAGACAATCCTAACAACCAAGAACACCCTTCTTGGATTTACACAATATTTAAGCCCTACCGAGAATGAATTTCTCAACAAGGACCTCTTGTATCCACAATCCGAATTACAAGGAAAACCCTACAAACTTATCTTTTATAATTCTAAGAATAAGTTGTAGTCAATTCTGAATTTGTATATAAGTAACAATTGAATGTATATCAATATGAAATATTGATCTTATTCTCGAAACAAAGATTACTCAGAAATTATACAAGTGTTCTTTATGTGAAAGCAAGCTGTAAAGATGTGAAAGTGTATTTCAATGGCTTCTTTCAAAATTCTGGTTTGAACACTTTTGAAAATTCAAAAAGGTTGAAGACAAAGAGTAATTTTTGAAATTTGTTTCTTGAAGGTGAATTTGATTTTGAAAACTGAAATCAATTTATAAGAGTGAAAAACCTTTTCAAAAAGGTATAATTATGGGACAGAAAAATAGCCAGTAAGAATAATAGAGAACAATGCAATTCTCCATGAACAGTTGCTATTTTTGGCTGTTGTTTCAGTGTTAATCGGTTAACCAAATAGGTTAATCGGTTAACACCTTTCCAACGTTCAAAATATTCAAATTTTACATGTGTTAATCGGTTAACCTATATGGTTAATCGATTAACACTGTAAGAAATTCCCAAAATCATAATTTTAACTTGTGTTAATCGGTTAACCCCACAGGTTAATCGGTTAACACTAAACGTTTTTCCAAAAATACTTAATTTAAAATGTCAAGCGTATTTTAAAAGAATTTTAAAATTGATTTGTGTTAGTGGTGTAGTGAGGTGAGATTAAAGAACACTTGCATATATAATTCTAAGTAAACAATGTTATACTGTGTCTTGAATCTTCAACACCACTTGAAACTTGATAGATGAAACTTGATCCATATTGATAAATGTGACTTTGCCTTGATCTTGATAATGAATTCTTGTTGATATGCTTGCACCTCTTGCTTTTTGTGAAGTGTTCAGAATAGAGATGCTTCAGATTTTATCATCAGTGTATATATCTGCACAGGTATATAGTATCTTGCGAGCTAAGCTGATATGAGTTGTCTTCATCAAAACAATAGAGGCTTTTGAATTTTGATTCTAAAATCTCCCCCTTTTTGATGATGACAACCGTTTCTTTGTAAATCTTGTTTGGTACTTGATTCATAGCATTTCTCCCCCTAAGTTGAATCTCCCCCTAAATACAAGAAAGATAACCCTTTTTCTACACAGGGAAATGTTAGAACCACAATCCTTCTCCCCCTTTGTCATTAGCAAAAAGGAAGAGGGGCATTTAAAGATAAGAGCAAACAATCATGCATAGCAAACACAACAAGCATAAACAATTATCATAGGAAAAGTCATAACTTGAATGAAAATAACCAAACCATTGTACGAGTACATAAAAGAAAACGAAACTGAATTTAAAACTTAAACAGAATCATAGTCTAGAAATTAATAACATAGTAGCAAATATTTTCTAAATATCCTTAGCCGACATATCCTCGTCTTCACCTTCCTCTTCTTCACTACCATCCTCTTCTTCATCCTCTTCTTCAATGTTTCCCGTGTTTGAATGCTGAGAATTAAGCACAAGGTTACAGAGAAAGGTAATGGCTCGAGAGGTTTCGCGGTGATGGTTCATCATTGTTATGTAGAGGAATTCATTTGTTATTCCTCCTTTTGGAATGGAGTAGGAATGGTTGGAAGTTGAGGAGCCTTCATCGGCGTACTTGTAGATACCGTTAGTGTCTTTGATGATTCTGGTGTTCTTGACAATGGTGATCTCATTGATTTCATTTGTTGTTGGTTTCATTTTGGTAGAAGGTTCACGATTGAGGTCCAATTCCATTAACTCAAGTATTCTTGAAATCAATCGTGCAAACGGAAGCCTTGTTGACAGAGAGAGTTGTTGTTGCAAATGATACATTATAGTGAGAATTCAGTTTACTTTTATCTTGTTCTTGATTGCAAACAGCAATTGCATCTCCAAATCATTAATCTGAGAATGATTTGAGTCTTTCGGAATCAGAACATAACAGATAACATAGGGAAGCATTTGATCATTAACCGTCAGATTTTTCGCATAGCATAGTGTGTGAGCAGTCCTCTGGTTTGCAATAACAGACTCTTTTGGGAACCTGTAAATGCGATAATAGTACTCCATCTTGTCGTAATTTGCCCACGGCCCATCCACATGGTTTACCCCTTTTCTCAGAAAACAGCCTTGGGAAGGTATCTCTAATTTTGCAGCAATGTCGGATAGATTTTCCTTCAATGCATAGTCCCGAACAGAAGTTTCCAAAATATGTTCATCATTGGTATTCAGATAAACAGACAGCTTATTCATAAAGACTTTGACCAAATCGGGGTAACATTTTCCAGTATCAGATACAAACTTATGAATCCTTTGAAATTTTAGCAGTGCTGGGAAATCAAACGAAGAAGCCGGAAAAGTTTTGAGGTTAACGTACTTTACCGGTAAAAGATGACGTACCCGGACCTTGAAGTCCATTCTGCGCATTTTAGTGGTTTCCAATGGAGTATTGTCTTCATCAGATGCAGAGTTGTGTTCTGGTAATTTTCCCTTTCCTCTGTTGATTGAAGCCATGGATGAAATCTTGAGAGTCTGAAGGTTTGAGGTGCTTTGAAGGTTTTAGGGTTTGAGTGAGATGAAGAGGTTAAAGTGGGTTTTTAAGTTAGGGTTGGAAGATGGAAGTCCAAAAACTCTTGTAGTCAAAGAAGAAGAAGAAGAGTTCTAAGGATAATGGTGGGATATTTAAAAAGTATATTGACCACACATAAAACATATTAAACACACATTTAACTAAAATTTTAATTAATTTTTCGTTTCTGATTTTTGAAAATTTTAACAGTGTTAATCGGTTAACCCTGGAGGTTAATCGGTTAACACATTAAAAATTTTAATTTTTGAATAAAAAATATCAGTGTTAATCGGTTAACCCTGGGGGTTAATTGGTTAACACATCAAAAAAGTAACTCAGAATTGAAAAATGAACAATATTAATCAGTTAACACACGCGAATTTTAGAAAAATGCTTTAAAAACAGAGTGCAAACAAGTTTGAAAACATACAATATGCACACATTAACTTAAGAAGAGGTTAGATGTCACCTTCATCGAGAATCCCGAGTTCTCGTCGAATCTTTAAGAAAGGTTCCTTAGCCAATGGTTTAGTGAATATGTCGGTGAGTTGATTGTGTGTATCCATGAAAGTAACATCTACATCTCCATTAAGTACGTGATCGAAGAGGAATGCAACCGAGATCTACACCATAATCGAGGAGTTGTTGCTTAAGCCACATAATTTGTGCACAACAACTTCCTGCTGCAATATATTCTGCTTCAGCCATGCTAAGTGCAACACATGCTTGCTTCTTGCATGCCCATGACACTAGTGCATTCCCGAGAATGTGACACGTACCACTTGTGCTTTTTCTATCGGTCTTACATCCTGCATAATCAGCATCAGAATAACCAATTAAAGAACAAGTACTACCTTTTGGATACCATAATCCGACGTTCGTTGTTCCTTTGAGATACTTCATAATCCTCTTTACGACGGTGAGATGTGATTCCTTCGGATTTGCTTGAAAGTGTGCACACAAACAAACGCTAAACATAATGCCAGGACGACTTACCGTCAAATATAATAATGAACTGATCATACCTCGATACTTTGTGATATCAATTGGACTACCGGATTCATCTTGATCAACGTACGTTCCGGATCCCATAGGAGTGGACATCACCTTGCAACTATCCATATCGAATCTTTTCAACAATTCCTTGCAATACTTGGATTGGTTGATGAAGATGCCATCCTTTGTTTGCTTGATTTGTAGTCCAAGGAAATAGTTCATTTTTCCCATCATGGACATCTCGAATTCTCCTTGCATCATAAGCGAAAATTCTTCGCAAAGATCTTTGTTTGTTGATCCGAAGATGATGTCATCGACATAGACTTGAACCAATAAGGTGTTACCCTTGATCTTCTTTATGACCAACGTCTTGTCAACCTTTCCTTTTGTAAAACCCTTTTCACATAAGAAGTTGCTAAGGCGGTTATACCATGCTTTTGGTGCTTGCTTTAAGCCATAGAGTGCCTTTTTCAACTTGTAGACATGCGAGGGATTCTTGAAGTCTTCAAAACCCGGAGGTTGTTTGACATAAACTTCTTCATTGATGTATCCATTCAGGAAAGCGCTTTTGACATCCATCTGGAACAAATGAAAATTCATAGAACACGCGTAAGCAAGTAATAATCTAATTGCTTCTAACTTTGCTATCGGAGCGAACGTTTCATCAAAATCAATTCCTTCTTCTTGATTGTAGCCTTGTGCGACCAATCTTGCTTTGTTACGAACTATGATCCCATTCTCGTCAATTTTGTTCTTGAACACCCATCTTGTTTCTATGATGCGCTTGTGGTCCGGTCTTGGTACAAGACTCCAAACTTGATTCCTTTCGAATTGGTTGAGTTCTTCTTGCATCGCTACAATCCATTGGTCGTCGCCTAAGGATTCATCAATCTTGGTTGGTTCAATTTGAGACACAAAAGCCGTGTTGAGACAAGCATCCTTAAGATTTAGTCGAGTTGCAACGCCTTGGCTAATATCACCAATAACTTTATCTATCGGGTGATCTCTATGAGTTTTCCATTCCTTCGGAAGATCTTGATGTTCTTCAATGATTTGAGTGTCATCTTCTTGTGGTATTTCTTGATCCTTTGAAGTCTCCTTTTGTTGTTATGAAGAATCTACTATATCATCATCATCATCCACAATAATATTATCCTCTTTCGAGGGGTTAGTCTCATCAAAAGAAACATGAATGGATTCTTCAATAGTAAGAGTTCTTTTATTAAAAATTCTAAAAGCTTTATTAGAGAGGGAGTAACCAAGGAATATACCTTCGTCGGGCTTCTCATCAAACTTACCGAGATTGTCCTTATCGTTGTTGAGAATGAAACATTTGCATCCGAATATGTGAAAGAATGATATGTTTGGTTTCCTGCCCTTGAACAACTCATACGGAGTCTTCTTGAGAATTGGTCAAATATTGACACGGTTGCTTACGAAGCAAGTCGTGCTAACCACACCCGCCCAAAAATATTTAGGAAGATTTGAGTCGCTAAGCATTATTCTTGCAAGCTCCACCAATGACCTATTCTTCCTTTCTATGACACCGTTTTGTTGAGAATTCCTTGGTGCGGAAAAGTTGTGAGAAATTCCATGCTCTTCGCAAAAATCTTCAAAATATGAATTTTGGAATTCTCCACCATGGTCGCTTCTAATGGAGGCTATGGTGAGTGACTTCTCGTTTTGAATTTGCTTTGCATACTTCTTGAATGCTTTGAAAGCATCACTTTTCTGCACTAAAAACAATGTCCATGTGTATCAAGAGAAATCATCAACAATAACTAAAGCATAAATGTTACCTCCGAAGCTTTTCGTTCTTGATGGACCAAAAAGATCCATATGCAACAATTGAAGTGGCCTTGACGTAGACACCACTTTCTTGTACTTGAAAGTTGTCTTGGTTTGTTTCCCTTTTTGGAAAGCATCACATAACTTATCCTTGATGAACATTATCTTCGGAAGACCAACAACTAGGTCATGCTTTATCAACTTGTTTAAATTCTCCATGTGAATGTGAGCAAACCTTTTATGCCATAGCCACACCTCGTTGTTGTTCGCCATTAAACATTTTACCTTCAAGGACGAGTCATCAAAAGAGATCATAAAAATATTATTAAATATTTTACCCTTTAGCAAGATGTCATGGGTGACTTCATGTTCTATCAAACATTCATCCTTTGTGAAGTTGAGTCGAAACCCTTTGTCACACAATTGACTTATGCTAAGTAGGTTGTGTTTAAGGCCTTCCACAAAAAGGACGTCTTCGATGATTGTACATGGAGGTGCACCGACGGTTTCTACTCCAATAATCTTTCCTTTATTACCATCACCGTAAGTAACGTATCCTTTCGCCTTTAATGATAGACTTGAAAATTTGATGATGTCGCCCGTCATATGCTTTGAACAACCGCTATCAAGATACCATTGATTCAAAGTTGTCTTCAAGCATACCTACAAAACAAAATCAAGTATTGTTAGGTACCCAAATTGCTTTGGGTCCTTGATTAGTACCCTTTTCAACCCACGCATAATGCCTTTTAGCAACACCAATGTTGCGCACATAGCAAGCATTAGGTGTATGGCCTTTGATTCCACAATAAAAACAAGTAGGTTGAAAATGACTTCTATATCTAGGAACATAATTCTTTTTCTTCACAATTCTTTTTCTTTTATGACTTTGGTGCATATTTTTAGAAATGTTTGCCTTTTCTTTAACAACTTGTTCACTTGCTTTCACAAAAATGGTTATATTTGTGCTTGGTTTGGAAAACTTAGAATATCCTAATCCACTTTTATCATTAGGATATCTTTGGTGCCTAAGAATTTCCTCCAAGCCAATTTGACATTTTTCATATCTTTCTAAAACTCTTTTAAGTTGAACAATTTGAAAAAAGATAAGGATTCACAATTTTTGCATACAAGACTTTGTTTTTCATCCATCAATTTTTGTTTTTCATTTTCAATGTATTTTTCAAAAGCAATATTTTATTCTTCTAAAGATGAAATTATTTTCTTTTGGAATGAGATGCTTTTATACAAAGTCTTGCACTCTTTTAGAAGTTCATCTATGACTTCTTGTGCATCATTGTCATAAATTGAAAAATTGCTACTAACCTCATCAATTTCTTCATCGGAGTGATGTGACGCCATAAGAGCCATATTTTCACATTCATCTCTTTCCGATTCCTATGATGAACTTCTTGCCTTTGAATCCTCTTTTCTTTGCAAGTTTCGGGGAATCTGGCTTTATATGACCTTGCTTCCCACATTCGTAACATGTGGCTTCTTGAATCGATGTGGATGCATCCTTTTTCCTGAAATGTTTATTCTTTTTAGGAAAAGAGGAATTTTTATTTGTGTTAAAAAACTTACCAAGCTTCTTTACAAGAAGCATGAAATTTTCATCTTCGGAAGTCTCGTCGTCTTTGTCATCCTTTGTGTCAATCTTCAAGGCAATTCCTTTAGACTTCTTTTCTTGACTTTCGTGCTTCTCGAGCCTTCCAAGTTCCAATTCGTGCTCTTGAAGTTTTCCAAATAAGGACGCGGATGTCATCGTTGAGAGACTCTTGTTTTTCGAAATAGCGGTCACTTTCGGTTGCCATTCCCTTGTCAAAGATCTTAGGACTTTCAGGTTGAGATCATCATTGGTGAAGGTCTTCCCGAGAGCAATCAAGTGATTTGTTAGATGGACGAATCTCTTTTGTAAGGCAACAATAGATTCATCGGGCTGCATACGGAACATCTTATATTCTTGACTCAACATGTTGAGCCTCGATCTTTTTACTTATGTGGTTCCTTCATGCATTTCCACCAAGGTGTCCTAAATCTCCTTACGATTTACACTGTGATACACGGAAGAACTCATCCATACTGACAGTGCTTTGGAGTATGTTTATTGCTTTCTTCTCATTAAGGATCTTTTTCTTATCGTCTTCGTCATACGTGCTTTTCAACTTTGCGGTTCCAACGCCATTGATCACATTTACTGGATTGTATGGTCCTTCTTCGATTGCTTCCCATATACCTTCTCCTTGGGCTTCAAGATGCGCCTTCATTCCGATTTTCCAGAAATCGAAATATTCACCAGAAAACAGTGGTGGTTTATTACTACTTCCACCGTCTTTGAAAACCGGGTTGGTGCTAGCGGAAGCCATACTGGATCGATAGGAACAGGTTACCTTAACCTGCTCTGATGCCAATTGTAAGTTATATGTATGCCTAAGAGGGGGGTGAATTAGGTTCTTAGACACTTTTTCCGGTTTTTATGATTCTTGGATTTTTCTTCTTTAAGTTCTTCTAGATAATGAAAAGCAGTAAAGTACAGAAGGAAAAAGGACACAGTGATTTATAGTGGTTCGCCTCACAATTCGAGAGTACTCCAATCCCCTTTTAACATGAAAGAGAATTTTACTATCAATGTTAGATTTATATACAAGACAATCCTAACAACCAAGAACACCCTTCTTGGATTTACACAATATTTAAGTCCTACCGAGAATGAATATCTCACACAAGGACCTCTTGTATCCACAATCCGGATTACAAGGAAAACCCTACAAACTTATCTTTTATAATTCTAAGAATAAGTTGTAGTCAATTCTGAATTTGTATATAAGTAACAATTGAATGTATATCAATATGAAATATTGATCTTCTTCTCGAAACAAAAATTACTCAGAAATTATACAAGTGTTCTTTATGTGAAAGCAAGCTGTAAAGATGTGAAAGTGTATTTTAATGGCTTCTTTCAAAATTCTGGTTTGAACACTTTTGAAAATTCAAAAAGGTTGAAGACAAAGAGTAATTTTTGAAATTTGTTTCTTAAAGGTGAATTTGATTTTGAAAACTGAAATCAATTTATAAGAGTGAAAAACCTTTTAAAAAAGGTATGATTATGGGACAGAAAAATAGCCAGTAAGAATAATAAAGAACAATGCAATTCTCCATGAAAAGTTGCTATTTTTGGCTGTTGTTTCAGTGTTAATCGGTTAACCAAATAGGTTAATCGGTTACACCTTTCCAATGTTCAAAATATTCAAATTTTACATGTCTTAATCGGTTAACCTATATGGTTAATCGGTTAACACTGTAAGAAATTCCCAAAATCATAATTTTAACTTGTGTTAATCGGTTAACCCCACAGGTTAATCAGTTAACACTGCAATTTTTTCCAAAAATACTTAATTTAAAATATCAAGCGTATTTTAAAAGAGTTTTAAAATTGATTTGTGTTAGTGGTGTAGTGAGGTGAGATTAAAGAACACTTGCATACATAATTCTAAGTAAACAATGTTATACCGTGTCTTGAATCTTCAACACCACTTGAAACTTGATAGATGAAACTTGATCCATATTGATAAATGTGACTTTGCCTTGATCTTGATCATGAATTCTTGTTGATATTCTTGCACCTCTTGCTTTTTGTGAAGTGTTCAAAATAGAGATGCTTCAGATTTTATCATCAGTGTATATACCCGCACGGGTATATAGTATCTTGCGAGCTAAGCTGATATGAGTTGTCTTCATCAAAAAAATAGAGGCTTTTGAATCTTGATTCTACACTGAACTCTTTTCTGAGGGTTTTTCCTTAAAAAATCCGAAGTCCTTTTCTTTTTGACAATTATGACCTTCTGACATTGCTTCATTGTTTTTGCAGGTTTTTTTATTTGAAGATTGAGGATAACACTTGAAGATAGTAGTCTAGGAATTTAGGATTAGAAATTGTAAAAATATTGTAACTTGTATATTGTAATGACTTGAATTTGGTAATGGAATTCGTCCTTAAACACGTATATGAATTCAAATCTTTAATAAAATATGAACTCAATTTCTTCCGCATTTAATTGCAACCCACATCTCATTACGAACAAACTTTGAACCATCTAGAACTTGCGATTACTTAAAACCAAATGATTCGTTATGAATTTGACGCAACCTTTAAATCCCTTCCCACACCATAACCTTAGAAGAAACATAAATCATGTAACTTGAACTCAACAAAAGAATGATAATCTTGTCTCGGACCTCAATCCTCTGAATCCATAAGTTTACCATTAAATTGCACACCTTGAACCTTTGGAGCTTAGAATCCTAATTATATTAAATTCTGAATCTTGGCAATCGAGATGTGGACCCTCACATCGAGGCTCAGGCTGATGTTGATGACAAATCTGTTAACCTTTAAAATCCTATAATAGAAACTTGATTCAATTATTCTTTGAAATGACAGCAAAATCTAGTTCAAATTCTTCCACTATGCAAGAGTGCATATCCCTACTTTATATCCATGTAAGTTCAACCTGACTTGATGGACACACAAGACCACTTTCGACTCACCTGCAAAATGAACAAACTAAGCAAATTAGTTAATGGTTAGCTAAAGCGAAAGATAAAACAAAAAGAAATGAAAATGATCAGTAAATCTAAGGGTAAAATTTGGGGTGCGACAAGTATCATCTTCACATTTGACAGATACGTACAAGGCACGATTATGCTTGTGACCTTCAATGGTTAAGTCATCATTGTTGAAGCTCAGCGTATTGCAAGTCGTGATGTTAGCAACAACGGAATCAAACTGCACACAGTGATATCTTTTGTTACGTGGGCTTGTATCAGTATTTTCAACAATGCTTGTCGGTGAGCAGGAGAACTTAGCAGTAGAGACATGACTGAGATTTTTGACGACGTCTGATTGAGCTGATCTACTACCCTGTAGTCACTCTGATGGATTATTCTCAAGAACTCTTCTTCATCTTCCTTTGCGACTTCTTTTCCTTTTGGCTTTTCAATAATAACAGGCTCTTTTGAGATGGCTTCCATAGGCATAATTTCCTTGGGAATGGTAACAGTTGCTTTGGGTTGATATATACGGCCGTTGCGGGTCATTTTGTTTGCCCCAACAATATTTGTTACATCCTTATGCTTTCTCCCAGCTTTCATATCGTACCAGGAATAGTCATATTTCCAGGATACAACCTTTGGATTGGGATCTGGTCCTCTTCTTGGATCAAAACTTGGCTTTGGCTGGCCAACCGTTGGTACTGGGTTGTTGTGGAATACAGGCCTAACAGCAGCAAGAGAAGCGGACTTGCTATTTGCAATGTTGAATACCAACACTTTTTCATACTTTTTTGGTAAATTGAATATAGTTTCAATCAACGAGATATCTTCTTTTCTCTTTTTCCCACATATTTGTAGCAGACCCTCTTCAATCATCAACTGAATATTCCTACACACTAAGTCACAACCTTACGGATTATGATAACAGTTACTGCAGTCTTCATGAGAGTCTTTGATCAGACCCACCTTTATCAATTTCTTGTGTAACTCGGTCAATGGAGTTTTAACTTCAAAAACCCTGGAAATCACTCTCATATCAGAATCTTCCTTTATGGCATGGACACCACCATGGCTTGGTAAAGGGCAGTCTTCCACATTGGATTGTGTCACACCTCAAATTTTACCCTTAGATGATTAGGTTCTTTTCACATCTCATCTCATTCTGCATCGCATTTTAACTGACCACTAACCATTTTTTCTAGTCTGTTGGTTTTATTTGTAGGAAAATCACGTTGTGTGCGATTTAATCTATGAAAGGCAAAAGGGACTTGTTTGAACTCAGCAGTTACGTCAGATTTAAATCGTGCAAGATGATTAATTGTCGAATTCGGGGTTTGGAACGTCAAAGCTTAATCAGATAATTTTAATTTGATGAATTTAATCAAACGAATTTATTTAGATGAGTTTCATCATAGGAATTTAATCGTTTGAATTTAATCGGATGATTTTGATCGGTGGAATGTAGTCGAGCGAATTTAGTTGCTTGAGTGTAAGCAGGTGAATTTATGCGGAGAAATTTGATTAGGAATTAAATTCAGTTTAGTAAGAAAAATGAAATTTATTTATTTAAATTCTATGTTTTTTTTATTACAATGTGCAAAGACAATTACAATTCCAAATTAATTTCTAATTATTTTCCTAAAAAACCTAATTGTCTCCGCGTCCAATTCTTCAAATTTCGACTTTTCGGACCCGGCAATAATCTGTCCAGTTTGTTTCCAAGATAGAGAAAAAGTGATTTTGTGTTTATGTGGGAAAAGTGATTTTTCTTGGTTTTAGCCAAACAAGACTTAAGACATCAAAAATCCATAGAACTAAAGTGGATATCCAAATCCATCAAGGAAAAATGGATATCCAAATTCAGAAACAACTTTCCCAAAATCCTTGCAACCAAACGGGGTAAAAGCCGTCAGAAACAACTTTCCCAAATTTTAGCAAAACAAAGTCAAAGAAATCAACAAACCAGCCATGAAAATTGCAACAACCAGCATGCCCAGGCCCAAGAAAACAAGTATTATATAAACAGCAGCCTCACCATCAGTTCATCATAAAAAAGGAAATCCATAAGGGGAAAGAAAAAGGGAAGTTCAATCAGCAGAAAAATAAGGAAAAAGAGACGAAAAAGAACCAACTCAAATCGCTTCAAACCTCGCGAAAAATGTGAAATTTTTTTATACTAACAGATTTTTTTTCTTCGTTTACTTTGTGTTTTCAGAACCCTACCGGAAATAGCGAGAATGGTGAGAGGAATGAACGAAAAGCTTTAAAAGAACAACAATGGAGAAGTTGCGTCGCCCCTTCCCCCATTTTTATTTTAATTTTTTTATATTCTTTTTTCTTTTTCTTTATTTCATTGTTTTATTATTATTATTAGTATTATTTTATATTTTTATAGTTTAAGGAAATTAGATTCATTAAAATCATTCATTCTTTTTTATTTTAACTTTATATTTTGGTTTAATTAGGTTGATAAAACCTTTCATAAAGTTAAAATCTTTTTTATTATTTTTATTTTACAATTTAGTTTAATTAGGTTAAATTAAAACCTTTCTTAAGTTAAAACCCTTTTCTTTTTTAATTAAAATATTTCTTAAACTAAAACACCTTTTTTGAAGATGAAAGCCTTTGTTTTAAAAAAAAAACCCAAAACCCTTTGTTAAAATTAAAACCCTTTTTTTTTAAAATCTTTTCTTAAAGTTAACTAGAAACCTTTTTTTTAAAAGTTTATTAGAACATTTCTTTAAAATTCAACATTCCTCAATTGAAAAAAACTTTTTTTGAAAAAATAAGATTTTTATTAATCCATTAAAATTAGGCAAAATTAAAAATTAACATTTTAAATTCAAACTCTTTTTTTGTAAATTCCTCATTTAGTTTAAATCCCTTTCCTAAAATTGTCTAACGTTGCACTTTTAATTTCACATCGAACCTTACCGGTTATTCTCGTATAATTTTTATGTCGGTCCATTCATTGCTTTCTCAGTTGTACTGTTATAATACTTCATTTTTCATATTTCATTTTATGGTTGTAATTTACGCAAGGATATTGTCGCTTTGCAATTCCCTTACTTTCCGCATTTTATTTTCTTTGGATTGTAATTTATGCGAGGATATCGTCGTTGTGCAATTCCTTTACCGATTTCGTACCTTTCCCGTATTTTCATACTGCATCTTAATCGTATTTTCATTATTTTATTTACCCTTAAATCCCTTCCGAAGGAATAGGTCTAGCCGTTTGACTGCCGCGTCAATAGTCCTTTACCTTTGACTTTTTCACCGCTCAAACCCTAATTGCATAGGTTTCCCTGCCGTGGTCCGAATTACCCTTTAACCTAGCATTAGGTTAAGGAGTCACCGCACTCCGTTTTAGGTTTCCCGCCGTGGCATACCTAGTTTTACCCTTTTTAACTCAACTCTTTACAATGTAGAGATTGGAGTCTCCGCACTCCACGTAAGCGTTCCTTAAGAACACTTATTCCCCATTGAAACCTTGATCACAGTCAAGAAGTTTCTAACCTCCCTTTTGAGGGGAACTACAATTGCTCTGATTCCATCCCCTACCTCAGATACGTAGGCACAAGATGCGAATCTTGGCGAGTAAACTTAGGACTAACCCTTAGGTCTCTCTTTCACCTTTAACCCTTAGCATATACCCTAAAGCAGATAATCAAGCAAAATAGTAAACTTTAAATAAGAGGTTCCTGTAGAATACTACGGAAGTTTAGGGTGCTAATACCTTCTCTAGGCTTAACCAACCACTTACCTAGATCTCTCCCCGCATTGTTTACAATGCAAAAAGTAGGTTTTTCCTTTCTTTGACCTTTCCTTCGGATAAATCAAAGACCGGTTGTGAATTAAAGATTTTTGATTCAAATTAATTAATAATTTGATATCCTATTCTCACCGCAACAGGCTGATTATCCTCAAAGGAGAGAATCTTCTTTTCAGTCAACTCACGCACAATGTGCTGAAGTGCTATACAACCTTCAAGGTCGTATCCCGCAGGATTTTCATGAAAGACACATTGTGCGTTTGGTTTGTAGAAATGTGGCAACAGATTTGGAGGAGGACCCAATTTCCTTTTCTGAACTAGGCCTTGTCGCACCATTAAAGGGTACAACTCAGTGTAACTCATAGGAATGGGATGAATCCTTGGCCTTCTATTCTGGAAAGTAGGCCTCGGAGTCGGAGCTCTTTGTTGCTACTGTGCTTGTTGATTATGATTTTGCTGGTAGGCATTGGGCGCCTGTTGTTTAAAGTTTTGTTGATTTGGCTGAGGTTGAAAAACTGGCGTGACCGCGACCATATACTGCTGTTGTTGGTACTGTTGATAGTTTTGTTATGGTTGTAGACGAGATAGTTGTTGATTTTGTGGGTGATTCTTTCTGCTCTGAACCTCCTGTCACACATTACATCATTAGTTTCCCCTTCTTTTTTCTTATGAAAATTGCTCGATGGCTTTTTTGTTGTGCTAGTGCTGGTACTACTAGCTGAACTTGTTACTTTGCCGTTCTTCAAACCTGCCTCCACTTTCACACCTACGACCATAATATCAGAAAAGTTCGGTGTGACGCTACTAATCATCTTCTCGTAGAATTCGGGCCTGACTGTATCTACAAACCAATCAGCCAATTCTTTCTCTGTCAGGGGAGGTTCCACTTGAGCGGCAATTTCGCGCCATCTCTATGCGTACTCTTTGAAAGATTCTGAGCTCTTCTGCGTCATTTTGAGGAGCTGACGACGGTCTGGCACCAAGTCTATGTTGTACTTGTATTGTTGAATGAATGCGTTAGACAAGTCTTGGAAGCAATGGACTTTTAACTGGTCTAGACTTAAGTACAATTTGGCAGAGGCACCCTTAAGACTGTCTTGGAAGCAATGGATTAATAATTTGTCATTTTCAATGTGCACGGCTATACACCGACAATACATAATCAAGTGAATCTTTGGGCAGGTCGCTCCTTCATATTTTTCAAATGTGGGCATCGTGAACTTAGGAGGAAATACTAAACCTGAAACCAGGCACATATCCTTAGCATCAAAACCAAAGACGTTGTTTCTTTCTATGGCCCTCATCCGTCTTGCCATTATATCCATCTCAACCTTTAATTTTTCGTCTTTCTCATCTTCGACCTCAGACCCGTCGGGTATATCAAATATTTGTTTATGATTGTTAAAGATCGGTCAGACCTGTGCCTAAGCACCTGCCTGAGTGTAGATAGGATTTTGGAATTCTATCATTAATGGAACAGTCTACGGATTAGAGCGCTGCTGAAGGTTGAATTGCTGGACATTACTGAATGGTGGCATGAAATATCTGGCGATACCAAACGGATGTTCAGTTGCTGAGGTCATTATCGGAGGAGGATTTCCCACCGTTGTATTGATTTCAGATACCACTATAATCTGCGTGTCCATTTTTGCTTTTATCACTTGAAGGACTTCCATAATCTGGCTAACGTCATCGCGTAATGCCTCGAGGTCGTTGTCGATTTGATCGATTCTTTGATCTTGATTAGCCATTCTCCTCTGAGCGATGGCTCTGGTATTGTATCGGTGGGTATTCAGCGTGACTTCTGACAGCAATAGAGCACAGGATGAGCCGGAGAACCGATGCAATACAATGCAAATGAAATGCAGGATGCAGATGCAAATGCAAGCCACACATTCAAGAAAAACCAAAAGGTTTATTTACGAACATAATTAATGGATCAACACATAACAACATGATGCTTGTCATTAACAAATGAAAGCTTAACCAAATTCTCATTAACAAAAGTTATTATATATAAGAAAAAAATTTGAAAAAGTTGGTGCGGCTATAGCCACACCCTGCCTATGGATAGGTCCGCCTCTGGATTTAATGTTGTTTTTGTTTTTGTTGTTATTGTTGTTAAGATTGAAGGTTAAATGTTTTTGTTGTTGTTAAAATTGAAGGTTTAAAGGTTTAATATTGTAGTTGTTGTTATTGAGATTGAAGGTTTAATGATATTACTATTTTTTTTTGTGTTATGTAAAAGATTAAATGTCTTTGTTGATATTGAAGATTTAATGTTGTTGTTGTGATTGAATGTTTAATGTTGTTGTTGTTGTTGTTGTTGTTGTTGTTGTTGTTGTTGTTATTGTTGTTGTTGTTGTTGTTGTTTTTATGTTAACTTATCAAAGTCTTGACATCTCTCTTAAATGTATAGATGAATTTTAGTTGAATCTTGGTTGTTAAAATGTGTATTTTATAAAATGTAACTTTAAAATGTGTCTAATTTAATATAAGTGTAGATTGATTACAATGTGACTTAGAAATATTTTGATATTACAATGTGACTTAGTAATATTTTGATATTATAATGTGACTTAGAAATTTTTTAACTTAATAATGTTTTCATTCAAAATGCATGATTAATTTGTGTAGGTATTTTGATTTTATTTTCAGAAAGTACGTAGTTATGGATTGTAGTTGGAGGAAAGCTAATAGATGAATTGCGGAGTATGAGAATGAAGTGATTGAATTTCTTGAACGCTGAAAGAAAATTTCTTGACAAAAGGAATTTATATATTGTCTATGTGTTTTATTCAGGATTGTGGAAAAACATGGAAAGGAAAAAAATTTCAAACATCAATGTTGTGATGGATTTTTTTCAACATTATATGACATGAGCGTGATATGGTAAAGTGAAAATAGAACCTAATCGTGTCACATAGAGATGAATTGATAAACATATGGATGATCAAATAGAAGATACGATCTGTGATATTGGAGAAGATTCTTTTAGGAGAGACCATGTGTATGATATTTTGCGTAGTGACAAGTAAGAGTCGTTATGTCTACAGTGCAGAAATTCTATACGATTGTCAATATTGTTAAGATTGTTGAATTTGAAGGCAAAAATGAGTGGAATGATAAAAATTTCACATAATTCTTTGAATTGTTGAAAGACATGCTTCTAGAAGGTAACATGTTTTCAACTCATAATTATGAGTCCAAGAAGATATTATGTTTAATGATTTTGAACTATAGCAAAATACATGTGTAATACCCCGATTAAATTCAAGATGTTTAATATCTTATACAGGAGTTAATATTTCAAGTTATGTGAAAGATGGTGTTTTGGAAAAAAAATATGGAATTTGAAGGTTATAATTGAGATTTCACACGAGTTTCTGTTTGCTAGCATGGTAGTAACTCTAAAGGATTGTTGGATTGGAACTAGTGACAAACTAGTAAATTTTATAAAGTTGAAGGACAAAGTGGTAACTTTCCATAGAGATCTATGTAACACCCCAAATTAAAATAATTTATTTAATTGAATTTAATTGCATTTTATTTAAATCATTTAAATTAATTTATATGTTTTATTGGGATAATTGGAGAACATATGTATTTTGGATGGTAATGGAAAGAGTTAAGGGAATTGTAGAAATTAATTATTTTTATTTTAAGTTGAGTGGAATAATTAAAAATAAGGTGGTTGTAGAAAATAAGAGAAATAATAGAATTTGGTGGATAACTGAATTATTAGAAATTAAAATAGAGGAAATTGGAGTTAGTAAGAGGAATAAGGGCAAAATAGGGAATATGAGAGTAAGTTGAGGGTGTTGCACCCTAATTTTTGACCATAAGATCCCACCTCTTTAGGTTTGTTTTCATGTTTATTTATTTATTTATTAATTTGTAAGTATGTTTATTACGGCTGACCAGTTGACGCAGGCACGGTATATTCAAGTACGGATCCTCACAATCGGATGTTTAGAAGCATCATCATTTCAAAACTAATTTGAAGTTAAGACCTTTATATGACGCAAAAAGGGTTCCTTTTCAAAAAAGACTTGCAAGGTTTATTTAGAGTATACAGCAACTTGCATTTCAAGCCACGGGTCCGTTGAGGACTTTTCAAGGAGTTTCGTTTATGGAAAATGATTTCATGGTGATCTAAGGCCTCTTTCATTAAGCTATTTTCAAAGAGGAATTATCAAGAGCTACTATCTTCGAAGTTGTTTATCAGGAGTGTTTCTACATTTCAAGTTTGTAAATAGAGAGTATCATGTCCCACCGCTGTGTTGGTATATTTTGTTACAAACATCAAGGACGTGTAGTTGGAGATGGTTCTTCATACATATAAAAGGACTAGACTAGTACAAGGATGATTAAAGATGCCTAATGAGAAGGAATTCATGATTTGCAACCAAAGTTAACAACAAGGTGTTACTCGTATGTCTATGTCGTATCATTTTTTTCATCATATGTCATCATACAATCAGAGATTGAAATACACAAAAAAAAATGATGAAGAGCTTTATTACTACAATCTATTAATGTAAATGGCTATGCGGCTGCCCGGTAAGGTTTTCTCCATGAACACACGAGAATAAGACGACTCGGTAACGAACAGGCTCCCGGCAATGCTGATCTTCAAGATACCTGCTCAAATCCAATTCTCTAGTTTACGGCTTCACCGCGTAATTGGCTTCTTCAACATCCAGGCTTCACTCTTCTTCCTCCCCGTAAGCAGAACCGAAACCAATGCAGGAACCGCACGCTATAGCCTTCCCTGCAGTCCTCACCTGCAAGTATGACACAACTGATATAATAAGTTATTAGTACTTTATATGATTTGTTTTCAGCAAGAGATTATAGGTGGAATAAGTAAAAGAATCAAAGTTTCAAGATATGCACCATATTTATCTTTCTTCATCTTCTGATCATGGGAACTGTGGACGCCCAGATATACTTTACCAACATTGAATCTATAGCATACAAATTTCCTTTTCAAACAAGTACAAGGAATCTAGGACATATAGATAACAAAGCTTCAAGGTGATATATAAATAAAATCCACAAAACTCTCTGCATACCCTTCTGTCAATTCCAGAAGTTGTGGATACAACTCTTCATCCGCGAACGCAAATCCTTAACAATTGCCCTGGTCTATCACATAAATGCATTGGTCTCTTGCAATTTGCTACCTGAGCTGGCAACATTTCCTTATGGATTCACTAGCCTACGGACAACAAACTAGGGAGTCACAAAAGACTTGAAAGCATGAAAAATGAAGCGGGAGAATCATTACATTTACAAGAAAATTTACACACTGATAATCAACAGGCTTTTAAGTAATACCTTTACTTCATCATAGAGTTTTCGCTCCCACGCATACAGTGTATCAAGGGTGGATGAATGACTTCCGGCAATCATACATAATTCTTCAACAAAATCAACTACCAGTGAGAGTTTGCCTTCTTCTGTTGAAAGAGAACACCAATGGTTCTACACAGGTATCTGCTTATGCTTCAACTGAAGGACCTGTTACTCAAGTTGTGGACAGCTTGAACAATCATATGAGTGATATGCTGGATGTATTATCACAAGAGTGTATCACAGTTTCCTCGCAACCCTGTCAACAAAACCAAGAATCAACAAGTTAATTCTTAGAGAACTTTGAAAAGAAGTCATAACCGAAATAGACAAGCTGCAAACACCTGCTACCGCTGCTCCTCGTCACTAGTTTTTCTGATACACGCACCAAACGCAAGGCTTCTAATTCTTTGTGTGGTCCAAAGCATCCGCCACTTGTACCCGCACCTGTCAGAACCAATCGCAAATTAGTAATTGGATACTAACCGTTGAAGAATATTCAGGGGATAATAAGGAATCAAATCAAATCCTATCTAAGTTGAATCATGGGATTGAAATAGCAATTAAACGTTTAATCATGGCAATCAGACAAAAGAGGAAAGAATTTGAATTTCGTATGAACAGAAAAGGAAGGTCCAAATCCTCATTCAAGGCAGCAATCAAATTTCATTAACCCATTTGATCCTCAGTAAAGGCTATAAAAGGAGACCATCGGAATCAAACAGAGGGGAGAACATTCACAAGCGACCACACAAAAACCCCCAATTTCGAAATCCCCAATTCCAAACGCACTGAAGTTCATAGAAATCGAAAACCTTAGAAAGCATAAGAGTTCGAGAGAAGGAAGACTTATCTCCTCAAGCTCCGCCGCAAACCTGTCGTAGCCGCGAACCCACCACCAAACACCTCCGCAAATCGTTGCCAACACTCTCGCAGATCCGTGGAAAGCAAGCCGTGCAAACCGTGAGATTTCTACATTAACCTTTTTCGGTTTTTTTTTGTTTTGATTCATGCAGGATAAGAGCGATTGAAGGAGAAAAGAGGCGAGGGGAAAGAAATGTGAAGGGAGAAGGCGAAGCGTGAGGACGGAGAGGGGAGAGTTCGAGAGAAATGGCGGCCGATCGAGGGTTCGGGGGGGGGGGGGGGGGGGGGGGGATTTAGAGTTTAGTTCTTTTTTGTTTAACGTTGTTTAATCGTGATGATGTATTGCTAATCACACACCACTAAACCCACTAACACCACTCACAACCCCCTTAATCACCGTTAACTATTTTTAAATCTCTTAATTAACCTTTAATTAACAATAAAAATTTAATTAATCTTAGGTCAGTGATATAATCTCTTATTAAGATAATTAAACACTTTTAATTTAGATATTTCATTTAAAAAACAAATAAACCAGTTAATTTTTTTTTATCAATCTAAACTTAGTAAACTTTCTGGATTATTAGTAATAACTCAAGTTTCTCTTTATTATAATCAACCTTTTTATTAAAAATAATTAGTAAATCTTTTGTAAATCCTTTTTTCTTTAAAACTTATTTACTTATTAACCTTTATATATATATATATATATATATATATATATATATATATATATATATATATATATATATATATATATATATATATATATATATATATATATATATATATATATATATATATATATATATATATATATATATATATATATATATTAATTTTATTCTGTATTTTAATTAAAATTATTTTGTTTTTAAGCCCATAGTCTATTTAATCTCATAACTTTTTTAAAGTTTCACTTTTATTCGATAATAACTAAAATATTTTATCAACTTATAATTCATGATTAAAATTAATATAACATTTTCCTACAAACTAAGTCACCCTTTAATATAATTTCTCTTAAAATTAATCTCCTTAAAATCAATTCAACCAATTAAGCCTCACCGATTTCATCAAAAAGCATGTTTTCTTAATCCCAAATTAAAATCAACCAACATCGTAAAAATACAAATTAATCGTGCACACCCACTTCACGACACCTTTCACTCTCACACACTTCCAGCGCTTTCATGCGTATGTGTATGGATTTACCTTACTGCATTTACATTATTGCAATTTATTTCCGCATTTACATCATTGCATCGCATTCCGTCCAAAGGAAAAACCTACACATAATTCAACGTTGTGTGTAGTCGCACATCATAAGCATCATATTCCCCTCGATCCTTGATTCTTCAAGTTGATCATTTAAGTTTAGGACCTACCCCATAGGAAGGACCTTAATCTTCACAACATAGAAACAAACAATCAAAAACAATACAAACTTTTTCAAACACATTAGAGAATAGATGTTAATCATCTTAAGTGAGATATAATCTCCACCCCCACAACAATACAATCAAACATGTAGGAACTTTGCCTTAAGAGCGATAAAGGCATACTTGGCGACCATCCGAGTATGTAAGACCTTTTCTTAAGACGATGCAAAGACCATTTCTTACAACCCCTTTACATTTGTGGTGGTTATCTCTCCCTTAAAATGAAGACTCATCTCTTCTCCTAAACCCAATCAAAAATAACTACCCTAAACCCGTAGGAACTTTGACCACAGTCAAAGAACTCCTCTAACCCTTTAGGGGAACTACAAGTACTCTGATTCCACTCCCGTAAGGATATGAAGGCATAAGATGCGACATCTTATCGAGTATACTTAGAAATAAACCCCCTAGGTCTTTAAACCTTAAGCAGGTAAACCATAGCAGTAAACAACATAAAACAAGAGGTTCCTGTAGAGTACTACAGAAACTTAGGATGCTAGTACCTTCCCTAAGTTTAACCAACCCCCGAACCTAAACAATCTAGCTTGCATTTGCATTGCATTGTGGTAATTTCGATCTTTATCCCTTCCTTTGGACAAATCAAAGTTCGGTTGCAAAATGAATTAACGATTCAAACTAATCAATAGTTTGGTATCCAAATTTCACCGCGACAGAGGGTAATAATGTAATAACCTAATTAGAGAAATTAGGTTTTGGTTTAAATAGAAAAAGGTGGGAGATGAACTTTGACAATACATATTATTTTGGAACAAGAGAACAGAGGCAAGGGAGACAGCCTAGGGTTTGGGAAGAAAACACCATTGTCGAGGAACTTAGAGCTTGATTTGCTGAAAATTCAAGGTAAGGGGGAATTATTATTTTATGAGTGTGTATTGTATGAAGTGTAGAGAGGGATCCTCACCCTCCTTTAGGTTTTTATTTTGATTTCACCATTGTTGATGTGTTCATTTGTTTACAACTCAATAAAAGCAAACTTTATTCCTTATGATGTGAAAGGAGACTCTAGAGTGGTGTACATACAACGACTCACATGATAAACTCTAATGCTAGGTATATTCAAAATATTCACGTCTTACACGTGTATTTGTGTTTTAATTTCATCCAGAATCATTGCACAATCTTTTGGATAAGATTTGTTCCATGAATATCTCCAACATAAAGATATAATTTGGTTTGCTTCAAATTCAAATTTAAATATGATTTGATCTTTACAGCTGTCTAACAAATCATGTAATCATATTGCTAAATAAAAGCAATAAAAACTAACTAAATCTTCAACAAAAAATTCATCCTAAAGCGCAGCAATCTGGGCTATTAAGCAAGACCCAAATGTCGAACCCATATGTTAGAACATCGTGTTCCACATGTTACACCAGAACATCCAAAACAACTTTTCTTAATATAAGTCTTCTTTGTATAGAGTTATTGGACCAAACCTTCCTTGAGATACACTCAATCAATTCTTCTTTGACTAAACCAAATCCAAATCTTTTCCAGAAGATTTTGGATTATCAACACAAACTTCTTCCCAAAACCAAAACTCTGGATCAACTGAAGAAGTCAGTACCTCAACACTTCTGAAGCACATCAGAAGGAAATCATAATCTAAACCTTAGATTTATTACTTAACTAGTTTTTTAAGCACTTTAGCCAAACAAATCTTGTAATTAGTTATGTCAAGCTGCACTTTAGCCAAACAACTCTTGCAACTAGTTATGTCAAGAACGTTAGTCAAACATCTCTTACTTAACTGGTTCTATCAAGCACTTTAGGCAACAACCCTTCTTGGAAATAAGCTCAGATGATGTACCACATACTGGAACATCTTGTTCCACATGTTGCCTAAACTGCATCTTGTTCATGTGATGTTTTACCAAATGCTGCCAATTCGAAAGGAACAATAATATTGATACTTGTTCAACTTGTTTGTCCTTGTTTTCCTAATCAAATCTCTAATGTTGAATCATTGAAAGTCTTCCATTAAATGACAATTTTACAACGTGTCTTTTAATATAATCATATAATTTCATCTATTGCCGAAAACCTAAAACAACAGATAAACATCTTCAATTTAAATTTTCTTCTGACTTATACAACTCACGAAGCTGAATTCTACAAGATCTTCACTTGATTCACCTTCCTAGATTCAAAGTTTGCTCCAAGATTTTGTTTGAGCAGTATCCACTCAACCCTGCTTAAAGTCCCCTGTCTGAGCCTTTAATCTAATTGAAGGAACCGTGAACTCCAAACTTTGTCTGCAACAAAATTCACTTGGTTCTACCAAAGTTATTCTTGGAGAATAAAACCCTTCTTTTTCCTTTGTTCGATTGTCAATCAGAGCTACACAATCATAAATTGATTTTTCAATCTGAAGCCCAAATGTCACAAAGCATTAGCGCCTAGTGACACTCCTCTCATCTCACACTCCCTCAAAGTTGAAAATATGAATGATTCCAGATACAATCTCTCACAATAATGCTAAAAAATTCACAAAATCAACAAACACACACACACACACACAAAGATTTTAAAATGGCTTTTCCAAAATGTTGTTAAAATTGTGTTCTATTATTTTCTAGAGAGAGAAAATTTTAATCATATATAAATTGGAGTTAATACGTGTCAAGAGTCAAAATTGTAAAAATGTACCAGTAGCATAATTCAACTTGTTAAGAATGTAATTCTTTGTGTCGAAGTATCTATGCGTCGAGTTGTATTAGTGTGTCGAACTGTCAAAGCAGGTTACTTCACACATGATTTCAACTTAGACCTATTTTAGTAGTGTTAACTATTTTGGGCTTTTATAGTTTTGGGCTTTGCCTTATGGTGCAAGTTAACCTAAATCTATAAATAGGGAGTAACCCTTATTTTGTAAACAACTCTCATAACTCATAACATTGTATTCATAGAATTTGCAGTTGCAAGTGAATAAAGAATTTTTCCACAGTTGTGTGCAGAGAGAAACTCTGCATAAAATATTCTTCTTCTCCAACGTTATTTTCTTTCTTTCTCAACCTTTTCTTTTTATTGTCATTGAGTGATTTATGACAATCTTGTTCATCAGGATTGATTAGGAATTCTCCATAGGTTGTGGTTGAATTCCAACATCTGGTATCTAGAGCTTCGGTTGCGATTCAAGGAAGCAAAACCGTGATGGCGATGAATCATCCAAACAGACATTTTCCGACGAATATTCCAATTCTCAAGAAAGATAATTATGAGAATTGGTGCAAGCAGATAAAGGTGGTTTTTTCCAATCAAGATCTTTCGGATCTTGTGAAGGAAGGAGTAGCACGCTTGTAGAAAACGCGACAGATTAAGAAAAGGTTACACACAAATAATTGAAGAAGAAAGATTATAAAGCTTTCTTTATAATCCATCAATATGTTGATCCAGATAACCTTGAAAAGGTTAGTGATAAAGAACCAACTAGTGAAGTCGAAAGAGAAGTTCGACAAGAAGAAGTCAGAGGTGAAGCAGGCCCAAGTAGACCTCGACAAACAAGACACATGCCTGCAAGGTTGCAAGAATGCGTGATTACATCAGATGATGTGGTCGATGAAGGAGGTGAGCTGGTACATTATGCTTTCTACGCAAAATTCGAACCAGTCAATGCAGGTGAGGCATTGAAAGATTTGAAGTGGGTTAAAGCAATGAATGAGGAGTTAGAGTCCATCAAAGTCAACAACACCTGGTCACTTGTCGAATTGCCTCAAGGCAAGAAGGAAATTGATGTCAAATGGGTTTACAAGGTGAAAGTGAATCCTAAAGAAGAGATAACTCGACACAAGGCAAGACTTGAAGCGAAAGGATTTATATAGAAGGAAGGAATCGATTTCGACGAAGTTTTTGCACCTATTGCTAGGATCGAAACAATCAAGTTGGTTGTTGGTCTAGAAAAAATGAACAATTGGCACACTTGTCAGATGGATGTGAAATGTTCATTCCTGAATGACCCCTTAGACGAAGAAGTTTATGTTGCACAACCAGCTAGATTTGTGAAACAAAGTGAATAAAGAAAGATGTACAGGCTGCATAAAGCTCTGTATGGACTTAAGCAAGCTCTAAGATCTTGGATTAAGAAGATCAACAACTTTCTAAGGGAGAAGAAATTTGTGAAGTGCACAACTGAGCATGGAGTATATGTAAGGAGAAACAATAGTGAATTGGTTATACTATGTCTATATGTTCATGACTTATTGATAACAGGAAGTTGCAAGAAGGAGATCGAAGATTTCAAACATGACCTAAGTGAGGAGTTTGAAGTGTCAGACTTGAGAAATCTCTCATATTTCCTTGGCATCTAATTCTACAAGAGTAGTAGAGGTTTGATGATGCACCAAAGAAGATATACATGCTAAATACTCAAGAGATTTGAGATGTAAGGTTGCAACTCAACTTCGACTCCAACTGAGTTCAGAATGCAATTGTCGAAAGATTCAGATTCAGATGATGTCGACCTAACCCAATATAGAAAAATTATTGGGTCACTTCGATACCTTTGTTATACAAGGCCTAACTTAGCATACAGTGTGGGTATGGTAAGTAGATTCATGTATAAGGCAAAGGTATCACACCTAGAAACGACGAAGAGGATACTAAGGTATCTGAAAGGAACTCTCGACTACGACATTTTGTTTCCTGCAACTGATGAAGGAAAAGAATGTAAGCTATTGGGATACACTGACTCAAGTTGGTGTAGTGATGCTGAGGATAAAAAATCCACATCTGGATATGTGTTTATGTTAGGTGGTGCACCAGTTGCTTGGAGTTCAACAAATCATCCAGTAGTGGCAGTGTCGTCATGCGAAGCAGAATACATAGTTGCTTCTCTTTGTGCATGTCAAGCAACACGGATGGTGAACTTGGTTGAAGAGATTACAGAGAAGAGTCATGGAGTAATTACCATGAAGATCGACAGCATGTCAACTATCAACCTGAAAAAGAATCCAATAGAACATAGTCGAATAAAGCACATCGAAATGAGGTTCCATTATCTTCGAGAGCAGGTAGCAGAAGGGAAGATGAACTTGCATACATCATGACGAAGGGAGTTCAGGTCGAAGTGTTTAGAAGACTAAGAGCTATGATGAATATAGATAGTTTAGATACAATGAATTAGGTGGTGTTTTAATAATGTAATTCTTTGTTTCAAAATATCTATGTGTCGAGTTGTATTAGTGTTTCGAAGTGTCAAAACAGATTGCTTCACACAAGATTTCGACTTTGGCCTATTTTAGTAGTGTTAACTATTTTGCGCTTTTATAGTTTTGGGCTTTGTCCTAGGGTGCAAGCTAACCTAAATCTATAAATAGGGAGTAACCCTTATTTTGTAAACAACTCTCATAACTCGTAACATTGTATTCACAAAATTTGCAGTTGCAAGTGAATAAAAAAGTTTTCCACAAGTTGTGTGCAGAGAGAAACTCTGCAGAAAATATTCTTCTTCTCCAACGTTATTTTCTTTCTTTCTTTCTCAATCTTTTCTTTTCATTGTCATTACGTGATTGATAACAATCTCGTTTATCAAGATTGATTAAGAATTCTCTATAGGTTGTGGTTAAATTCCACCACAACTTACATATCTTCGACAACAGTTTAGTAAACATCAAAAATAATAAAGAAATTTCGAGTAAAAAAGACTACGGGTGAACTTTGAAGAAGGAAATGTTTAAAATAAGATGGTTCCAAATTCAGAAGAGTTGGATTGCGGGGCCCTCTTATCATGATGAAATCTACCGTGGCAAGATTCGAAACCTTTGAAACCATGTGTGTAGTAGCATCTTTCGATTTTCAAGGGTTGTGTTGTCTTAAACAAGAAAACTACTATTTAACTTAACAACTTTTTGGTTACCTTTTTGAATTCTTAGCCATGGTATTGTTTTCGTTTTTAGGTCAAACTTTAAAGAAATTTTTTATGTATCTTATGCTTTCTAAGTTATTTATATTTTATTTTCTATAAGTTACACTAACGACCAACCATATTTTCATTGAAGACCAAGTTTTCTATTATTTTTTTACTTCCTCTTCATTAAATCAAACCATTTTTTTAAAAAAAATTGTTGATAACTATAACTCTTTTTTAAAATTATAATCATTAATGATTTTTTATATATATTTATAACATGATGGTCGATGGAATTACTTAAATCACTCTTAAAATCAAGTGTTTTTTTCCTCCTAATTACAATCATGCTTTGCTATTTTTATCAGTAAAATGGTGAAATTCTGAATAAAAATAGGGCTCCATAGACAAAGTGTTAAAATCTTCAATTCCACACATGTATACAACTTAAAATGATGAACACTACCGTTGAAAATTGCTGAGCCTATATGATGGTGGGACAACTAATATTGAATTTAGTGGTACCTAAAAAGTTACACTGTATGAGTTTTCAATCAATGATTATTATTGTTCATGAATCATTCACGATCAACCTTACCAACAAATTCCGAAATGTTAGTTGCATTCTTCTTTTTTGACTCGACTTTGCTTCCCAAAGTCTTAAAAGGTTTGTTGAAAAATTGAACCATTGAAAGTTAAATTGTTTTTTATGGTAAGGTTTGTGATCTCCAATAGACACTAAATTATGTTTTGATTTTAAGGAGACAGAATGTAGGAAATGTGAACACAAGCCCAATAATCATTCATATTTATTTAATAAACTTAAGTTTGACATGATCAACTATCTACCCATTGCAAAAATATACCACCATTATTACAAAATTATCCAATAACAAATATTACATTTTGCTTTTAAAAAGGATAATTTGGTAATCAACATATTCATATTGTTAGAGATGCTAAGAGCTTCCTTCTCATCCACGTGTCAGTTACCCATTGGTCCCAAACTTTTTTCCATTTTTCCCTCTCTTCTCACACTATTCAGGCTTCTCTATATCTTTCCTCCTTCTGATATTTTTCTCATTTCTCCACAATCATATTTCACTTTTCTCCATTTTCTCCACAGTTCATACTTCAGAACATCATCATCTCCCTCGTCTGTATTTCTTGCGAGCTAAAAATAAGAAGGTATGTGCTCCTACTTCCATCGCCTCTCCCTGCACATCATAGTTCAACCATTGTTTTATTTTTAGTTTTTCTGGTTTTCTGTTTCACAAACCAAGAGTCTGGTTTTTTTGTTTTACAAACCAGAGTTCAACCATTGTTTTCTGGGTTTACAATGACTGTGGGTTTGATTTTCATGATGTTGTTTTGAATCCGTTTTGATTACGTTTTTCTGGGTTTTGAGATGAATGTTGCTTTGTGTTCATCTTTTTTCCGATAAGAAAGCTACAAGCTTTGCTAACAATTTATGTACATTTGGTTATTGTTATTCATCTCTGAAAACACATCTGAAAACCATATTTGTTATGAACTTATATTGTAGTTGTTACTTTTCAGATCACCATGTCTAGAGCACCTATTATGATTGCTGATTTGAAGCTAGGAAACAATGTATGGAAGCTCGCCATTCGTATTGTTGATCTATGGAATGTAACCGAGCGTAATGGACAGCAACATTTTGAATGTGTTATCCAAGATGGCAAGGTATGCATTATTGCTGTAAATATGTTATCTAACTTTTACATAACTTAAAATATGTACTAACTATTCGTTTGATTCATAGGATGATAAAATACACGTCGTTACCCACAACAGAGATTTTGATTTGTGGAAACAGAGGTTACAAGAACATATGACTTATATGGTTTATAATGGTGATCCATTAAACAACGATATTCCTTTGAAAATCTGTGAAAATCCGTTGAAGCTTTTTTTCAATAGTGGAACCACTGTAACCATGATAGATTTACCAGAAATACCACCCCATCAATTTCATTTCAAACCCATCGTCGATTTTTTACACGGAGATTTCCAAGTCAACCGCTTATATGGTATTTAAAATTTTCTTAAACATCATTTGCATTATTACATGTTTGTGAACTAATAGACTAACCATTTGGCCTTACTATCAAACAGATGTCATTGGTGTACTTCACCAGGTAGTCAGGTCTCAAGTTGCAGGGGGCGGAAAGAAGGCTTGTGTCAACATTACCTTATCTGATGAAATGTATATCACATTATAACTTCTTTATTATTAGTGGTTCTTCATTATAACTTCAATATATATATATATATATATATATATATATATATATATATATATATATATATATATATATATATATATATATATATATATATATATATATATATATATATATATATATATATATATATATATATATATATATATATATATATATATATATATATATATATATATATATATATATATATATATATATATATATATATATATCACATTATAACTTTTTTCTCTCTTTATTATTAGTGGTTCTGAAATAGATATTACACTTTAGGAATCATATGCCAACCAATTCATGACATACTCGACTGAGCATACCGCACATGGCCAGACTATAATAATAATCACTCATGCTATGTGCCAGAAAAGATCAAGTAATGCTTGAAATTGTTATTTCACTCTTATTCCTTTCATTTGTGATTGGCTTCTTATACTACTCTTACTGTTATGCCAATGTTATTATTTTGCAGCCACCGAAAAATGGTACATCTCAAATGCTTGGAACGGATCCAAATTGCTTCTTGATTTTGTTCATCCATAGGTCACAGCATTCAAATCCAAGTAAGGAACTATTATTCAATGTGATAAATAGTCAAATCCCTTATATGTACTCCACTGTATATAATATTTCAATTTTATTTAGGTTGGGAGACAAGGCGAGTTCACAAACTCTTTCACAACCACTCTCCCAACCTTCTGCATCACAAGGGTCGTTTGTGGACCGATCTTTCTCCTACACCAATGATGTCAAAACCATTGCTGACATCATGATTCTTCAAGATTTAAGCATATTAGTTCCTATGCTCCAGTTTTTATCACGACGCAACGTAACCATTTTTTATGATGTTTCCTTCATTTTTACTCAATTGCAAGTTTCCAATAATATAACATGCCATGTTTATTTACAGCAAGCTTTTTGTAACACTTTTGGAACCACAAAGAGGTTCAAGTCAAGTAGGTACGGTTGGTACTATGAGCAGTGTCCAGCATGTAACAAAACTAATAAATTCCTGGGCAGCCACTCATATGCACATGTTGTGAAAATACACCTCCACCACTCACCACGTAAGCACATCTTTTTTAGTTACTATATAAATTATCTAAGAACCTTATTTAAACATGTTGGTTAATTTAATTATATTTCAACCATTTCCTTAGGTATAAAATCAAAATCGAGGTCGAAAGTGATTGCACGACTGGTTGTTTTGTGTTTTGGGACAAGGAGTGTATCCAATATGTTGGAATGGCAACACATGCTTTAAGAGAAATCATGAAAAAGGTGCGTAAATATTATGTACTTGTATGTCTGCTTGATACATTCAACGTATACACGTAACCACTGTATGTTGATCTTATATAAGCTCTGATATATGAAATCATGTGATTGACTGTGAGATATTAAACACCTGTAGGATAATATCAACAATAAATAGTTCACACTCATTTCACATAAAACCGGTGAAAGCTCTGTCTAGACTTTAAAGAGTTGCTACAATATACATACATGTATCAATCACTTATTGAAATAACAAGATGAAAACACTCAATGTTTTACAAGATACCTCTCTGGTGTAAAATGTCTGCTGTGTTGGATTCAAACTCTAATGCCTTAGCCAAGTCTTCCATAGCCTGACATAGGAAACTGTGGTCAGTGTCACATTTATGGGTTGCTACTTGTGTAAGAAATCATAATATATAATCAGAAGTGACTCAAGTAAGGCCTTACAAGAAGTGCCAAAAAAACTTAATCATTCATAGTGCACTGTACCTAAGTTTTGCTTATATAAATTATATACCACACAACTCTGGACAACCACATTAGTTTAGTTTAGGCTGAAATAAGAAGAGATTTCTCCATGAATATATAATATCATAGTGCACTGTACCTAAGTTTTCTCCATAAAGAAGAAAACTAATGTGGTCTTAGTTGTGCTCTTAGTTAGCTTCACATTTTCTGTCATGAATTTTTGTACTATGTCCGGAATGTGAAATGTTATCTGTCAATGTAGTATGATTAAAATTATCGGTACTGGTACAGATCATGTCATGCTGCTATTTCATTTTTTTTGAAAAACAGTTATGTAAATCATTAATGTTTACCTTTTATACATTCGTAGTCCAATGAAGATCATCCACAAATCTATCCTGAAAACTTGGACAAACTATTAGAAAAGGAATTTGCTTTTCGCGTGAAGTTTCAGCCGAACTTTAAGCAAGCATCTGTTGTCAAGCTTACTGAGGACAAAGAAGTAATCCAAATGTTCAAAGATGCCATTCATCCAAATGAGGTTTATGATGCATTAAGTCATCAAATTTTAATTACATTCTTCATGTCTTACACTAACATACTGACCATAAAATATATTATCATGTAGTTGACTTCTAAAAACACCATGAATGCCCCAACTATAAAAGGAAAAGAAATTGTTCTTAACCATCATATACTCGACAATGAAGCGGTGACTCCTACTTCCCTTCATACAGTAAGTTTGTTTCCAAGTTATATTTGTCTTAATTTATTATTATTGGAAAAAATTTATTGCACTAAGAACTCATAGCTTCCATTTCCAATTTCCAGCCAACCATGTCTGCTTCACAAAATTGGAGCGACGAAGCCTATTCAAGCAATACCCCTTCCAATAGGTTGTCCCAAGAATATTCTATTGAGGAGCTAGGAACTTTAACTATATTGTCACCCAAACAATCTGCAACCAAGACTGTGAAGTATGCCAAGAAGGAATGAGCCTTTACCTTCAACTCAAGTTATTTTGGTACAGCCAAGTGTTGCTATGTTATTACAAGTTCCTTCTCTTGCTATTGTTGTTCATTTGAATATAGTTTTTTGTAACCTAATGTAGTTGACAACAAACAGTGCTCAACATGTCTTAGAGATCTTTTGAATATGTTAAGTGTAACACCACAAATTTTACCCTTACATTTAGTCAGTCATTTCGCATAGCATTTCATTTTGAATCCATTAATCACTAACCAGTCATGGAGCATAATTTGTTTGCAGGAATTGCCCCGGGGGCATTTTGGTCATTTTACATGGAGACCGCAAGTTTTGAGACATCATTCCTGAGGCATTTATTCGCCACTTGGGTCAAGGTGCCTGTATGTTTTGTCAGAAATATAATTGGACTCGGGGCCGTTCTATGTTCGATTTTGAGACATTTTTAAACAGTCTGTTTCCTCTTAATAAGATGAAATTGGATTGAAAAGGAAGTGGATACTGTTAAGATTATTTTGAGAAATTATGTGATCAACGGGATTTTAAGTTTGAATCTGTTCGGGTATAATCATGTTGCGGGATATCATTTATGAAATTGGTCAAGGCAAATGAGAAGTAAGTTTTAAATATTTTTGAACTTTTATTCATAAGTATTCATAAGTTACAACTCAAGGGTGAATTTAAATGGTTTTTGAATTATTATTCATGAATATTTTAAATTACAATTGAGAAAGTAAATATGAATATTTGTTGGATTTCATTTCATAAATATTTATAGTTTACAGTTCAAAATGGATAAGTGAATTTGAATTTTATTCAAGAAATGCCATTGGTTTACAAGAGGATCCATTTACAACAAGTATCTATCCTAAGGAAATTCTAAGTCCTAAAACGTCTAAGTGGATCTTCACGACGCTCCCTCGATGTCCTTCATGAATCTCCCCTTAACCTGCACAACAAAGAGAATACGACACAAAGAAAACAGAAAAGTGTTAGAGGTAGTTCGACGCTCTCAGAACAATGGTCATCATCGAGTGCCGGGAGTGGCACGACCGAAGTCGCATCCTACCCCCGTTACCGATCCACGCCATTGGCGTCAGATCAGGTAGTTTTGTTCTTATCATACGGGACAGCCGAGAAAGAGTGAGAGAAAAAGAAGTAGGGGCCGAAATGATTTGCCGAAAAGGATCATATGCCGAAATTGGATTCGTTTTCAAAGCCAAACTGAATACCATTTCATCAGCAGCAAAACCATCATGAGCATCCAAACGGCATTGAAAAACCAGACACCAAAGATCAAACAGCGTCAAGAGTCGGTATAACAGAAGGTTTCCGAATCCATGATGAAGGCTACAACTGGATATTAGGATCAAATTGGATAACCGAAGGTGAGTCCATAAAAAGTCTACATCAGATTATCAGAGAAAATAAGTTCATGACCAAAGTTGCATCAAAAGAAATAGCATCAAAAAAAATTCAGAACTAGCTGCAATATGGACCAGACACCAAACAAGGTTGGTTTGAATATCTGCAAAATTCACTAAAAGCATCAGAATGCAAGCAAGATGAGGCAGTTATACCAGAAATGATAAAGGGCTCCAGAATTTATCAGAAAAATGAGATGGTCGAGCATCAACATTAGTTCATAAGCCCAGAAGGTTGTTCTGAATCAGTTTTGAATAGCCGCGAACGAACAAGCAAAGGACATAACAGAGAACATCAAAGGCAACTACCGCAACATAGGTTCAGACGAAGCGTCATCATAACCATTGACCTTCCTCGGCAAAAATCGGCTTAACCCAAACAGCAACATCTGTTCTGAAAATGAAGAAGGAAAAAGGTTAATAAGCTCGTATCAGTAAACCAGAAGTACAAACTAAGAACTGCATCAGAAAAAACCACATCAGTTCACAAATAAAAGTTCGAGTTTGAAGTAAGTTGGTTGGTTCCCAAGTTGAAACAAATATGAGATAAGCGAATGGACATCCATACCATCAACGAGTCAAAGAAAACCCACATCTGAAAAACCAAAATCAAAAATCCGGTTATCAAAACGGAAGTCATATTCAGAACTAAATCAAAATCCAAACCCTATCAGAATCAAATCAGTTATAATGCATCAAGACAAATCCCAACAAATCCAAATGAAAAGTTTCTAAAATAAATTTGAAAAAAGGTAAGAGAATCACAATCGAATCCAATCAAATCCGAAAAAGGGATGATGTTTTCAATCAGAAAATCAATCCAAGGCCCACGAAACAAAGATTGAGAAGGTATATAAAGGAAAGATACCACCTGATGGGAAACCCTAGAGGCTAGCAAAGAGGAGCGCGAAAAACGGCCAAGACTTCAGAAGGAGACGAAGCCCTCGTCATCATCCTTATAAGGGACGAAATCGAAGGCCACCATTCGCTTCCAGCAAGCGCATTTACAGACCCATCGGATCGCGAAACCTTTCGAAGGAATCCACCGGCGCCGTTCAAAATTGACGGGCAAATTCCCCCCCCCCCCCCCAAGCTCAGATCGAGTCTCATCATCGCTTCTTCAAGCGCTCATCACCGATCGCAATACAAAAACGTAAGCCACATATGTATAGCAATTTCATACTTGATGGTTTAATGTTGATATTTCAGGGTCTTGACGCGGAACGAGAGGAGAACGAGAGATAAAACGAGAGAAGAACGAGACATGCAAGAAGATGAAACAAGGCCAGCGCCGCGAGAACGATGGGGGTTCGTAACCCTAAAAGAGAGTTGCTCTTTTGGCTCCTGATGAACATACCGGGCCGAAGAAGAAAGAATCACCGGCCCAATTCCCTCTTATTTCCTTTTTTTACAATTTTATTTAGTATCTTTTAATTTTTTTATTATTTCTGAATCTTATTAAAACTCTTTTTTTTATAAAAAAATAAAATAAAACTTTTTAATTAAATTAACTTTTTTTTGATAATTAAGTAAAACCTTTTTTTATTAAATGAATTAAAACTCTTTTTTAAATTAAAACCATTATTCCTGTTGCAAATTTAACTTAGTTTGTTTTCTATTAAGAGCTTGTATATAAATATCACAAATAAACAATAAAAGTCTCAAAAAAATCTCGCAACTTCTCTGAATGTTGTTTTGTTTTGGCTTACTAACCACGTCATTTGTTTTGCAGCTTAGTCATGTTACCGTCGATTTATTTTTCGTATGTTTTATTCAAATTTTCATTATAACTGCTTCTCATCTGTAACCTCGCGAATCCTAACAATCGCTCTTTAAATTCTGCCTTTAAATTTCTGCTTGCATGGTTTAAATTATGACATTATCTCTCTGTTTGCATGATTCAATTATCACACTTCCATCAATACTTCTGTCACATTATACACATCCGAAGGTTAGGTCTAACTGTTTGGTCGCCGCGCCAATAGTCCGTAAAACTTCACACATTCGATCTCAAAACCCTCACAAATTCAAAACTACAAAATTACAAACCTTAATTCTCACAAATGCCTCGCCGCAGGCTAAATTACAATTTTACCCCTAGCATTAGGTCAAAGAGCCGCCGTGCTCATCTTAGGGTTTCCCGCCGTGTAATCCCTAACCTAACCCTAATTCACTTAACAATTCAACGTAGAGATTTGGAGTTTCTACACTCCACGTAAGCGTGTCCTTAAGATGCGTTTATTCCCCTTGAGACCTTGACCACAGTCAAGAAGTCTCTAACCTCCCTTTTGAGGGGAACTACGATTACTCTGATTCCACTCCCGTAAGGATACGTAGGCACAAGATGCGATGTCTTGCCGAGTAAACTTAGAATTAACCCCTTAGGTCTCTTTTCTCACTTCTAATCCTTTGTACATATACCTTAAGCAAATAAATAAAGCAAAATAGTAAACATTTGAACAAAAGGTTCCTGTAGAATACTACAGAAGTTTAGGGTGCTAATACCTTCCCTAAATTTAACCAACCCCCGAACCCTAGATCTTTCCCCGCATTGTGTTTACGATGCAAAATAGGTTTTCCCTCTTTTGACCTTTTCCTTCGGATAAATCAAAGAGCGGTTGTGAATTGAATTGCGATTCAAACTCATTAATAGTTTGTGATCCTATTTCCACCGCAACAGAAAATGGCGACTTCACTGGGGACTCTTAACTTTTGAGGGTTATCCCTAATTTGTTCATATTTATTACTATTTGTTTTACTATTCATTTGCATGTATATATTGTACTTTGATTTTGGGATTGTTCCTTGTGTTGTGAGATAAGTCCTACGTCCGGACTAGTGACATTATTATAGGATGGGGATATATTCGATGAGGCTTATAGGGAGTGAGTCCCGACCAAGCTGATTCGAGAATCACCGCTCAGTTGAGACCCTTTCGAAAATGGTTCAGTTGATCGAGTATAGTCGTGAAAATTTTTACCTTTATCGATTGGAGTCTGTGATATTGGGAACCGTAGTACCTTTACACCATCTTGGCCTTATATAGGATGTAGTGCGGGAACTATGTGGGAGTAGTCCCACAAGGGTTGCTACGCGATACTACACTCAAAAGAGATTCTCTTGAGAATATTATTAACCCCCGAGTCAGTCGGAAAGTTGATAATATCCGAAAGATGGGCTGATGACTTTGGGCACTTTTTAGAACCTTGTTCTGCAGGTACGACTAACCTATAGTACACTCCTTTTTGGGATGGGTAGACCTTAACTCCGCTCACGTTCCTTTAACCTAGGACTTTATGTGTTTTCATGCATTGCATCCATAAAGCATCATATTACATTAAGACTTCATGGAATTCAAACTCTCTTTATGAACATTGCAGGATACCATGGATCACTCTAGGAAGCATACTTTGAAATTTACTTTTAAGGGTTTTAATTTGGAAGTCCTAGAGAAGCTAAGAGATTTGGTTCAAGATCAAGAAAAGTTCCAAAACAGATATGGAAGGCTATTGTCTTTGTTGAAGGTTCAAGTAAACGAAGGACTTCTTGCGACTT
Organism: Lathyrus sativus; assembly: GCA_963859935.3. NCBI lineage: Eukaryota > Viridiplantae > Streptophyta > Magnoliopsida > Fabales > Fabaceae > Lathyrus > Lathyrus sativus. Next base: position 936,348,165 of record OZ012735.1, read on the forward strand.
TGCTACAGTTTTATGATCCGGATTATCATTGCTTCACCTTCCCAGATTATCAGCTTCTACCTACCCTAGAAGAGTACTCTCAGTTGGTGGGATTGCCTATTTTGGACAAGTCTCCGTTCCCTTTCTTGGAGGAAGACCCTAAAGAACGAGATATTGCTAAAGCCATTTGTCTAAGGATATCCGATGTCAAAAACAATATGATCACCAAAGGGGGGACCTCCGGTTTTCTCAGGGACTTCCTAATTAAGAAGGCCCAATTTTATGTCGATCATAAAGACATGTTTGCCTTTGAGACAATATTTGCTTTGCTTATTTATGGGTTGCTGCTTTTTCCTAGTTTTGAGGGGTTTGTGGACCTTAATGCAATCAAGACCTTCATGAGAAGAAATCCAGTTCCAACACTATTGGGTAATACTTATCATTCAGTACATCTCTGAAACTTTCATGGTGGAGGAATGATTATATGCTGTGTGCCATTACTATACAAGTGGTTTATTTCTCACTTACCCAAGTCCGGTCCGTTCTGGAAACCTAATCAAGAACGTTGGTCACAAAAAGTTATGGCTTTAACTCACTCTGATATTGATTGGTATAATCGCATGTACGATGGGATATCGATCATTGATAGTTGTGGAAACTTCGACAATATGCCTTTGCTCAGTTTCAATGGAGGAATTAGCTACAATCCAGTCTTAGCTCGCCGACAGTTGGGATACCCCTTGAAGGAACCGCCTAAAGGTATTCATGTGGAGAAAATCTTTTTCGAAGATGACAAAAAGCTTCAAGATCAGATTCTATCTTCTTGGAATCATCTGCATAGGAAAGACAAAGAAAGTTTGGGAAGACCTAATTGTGTGTCCATGGAACCATACATTCAATGGGTCCGAGGAAGAGCTATTGAGTTGAAGATGCCCTACTCTCGCCAAGATCCTTTACTTCAAAGAGAAGAACCTGTCCAGTATTTCATGACTGAAGCTGAGACCTTGAAGATCGCTTTGAAGAGATCACAACGCGAAACAAAATCATGGAAGAACTAATACCATGTGATGGTCAGCGAGTACGGAGAACTTCAAAAGCAGATTCAGTCGAAGAATGATGAGATACAATCCTACAAGAAGAGAAGGCTCTACGAATATTTATTTTCCTCCGACTCTCCGTCTGCTCACTGAAGTTGTGGAAGATGCTTCTCTAGGATTTTATAGGCTTTTATTTAGCTATTTTGGTTGCAAGAATATTATTTGTAATTTGTCTTCAATGAATTAAAAGTTTCCTTGGTATTCCGCAATTCGTAAATATTTGAATTCCATGAAATCTTCATTTGCATTCACATTTTAGCATCATACTTTTGCATTGCATGTGTCTCCCGATTTCTCATACTCGGTTTTCTCATCTTCCAGTTTTGTCACCCTAAGTTCTCTGCATCAATACGACCCTTCAAAAGGATGGAAGATCAAAACCAATAGATCAAACGTGTCATCCATGAACTCGAAGATCTTCGAGGAAGTGTAGGGCAGATTTTGGAGATGCTACGAGCTCTTAGTGTGAAGGTGGATGCTCAGTCTACTGTTGTTTCTGAGACTATTAATACCGTTATGGAATCCCAACCAGTTGTTACTGTCGAGAATGTACCTTCTCACGGTCTTCAATCCGGTTTGGTGCCTCCTAGTGCTCAACCAGTTCGACGAGCTACCCCTCCAAAGTGAAAAACTCCTAACTCCGACCATGGTAAAGGACCTGCACGTTCGAGGAACCGCAAAATGGCTACTCCTCAACCTTGGCAACATCAGCAGAGTTATGTTCAAGGTTATCCGTTTCCATATGTCCAACAACCCTATGTAGCTACTGTTGCACCTCCTTTCGATCAGCAGTCTCCTACATACCAGCCTGTGCAGTCAGCTCTGGTATATCAAGCACCGGTTTATCAACAACCTTCTGGTTATCCGCCCATGCAAGTTCCTGTCAACAGTCAACGAGTGCCCAACGCTCCTGTTCATCAACAATCACAGAATCAGGTTCCTTATCCCCGTAAGAGGCAGTATAGGCCTTGTCCTCCAATTCCGATAACTTTCACTGAGTTATACCCCCATTTGGTACAACAAGGTATGATTACCACCCGTGCTTTGGGTCCTCCGCCAAATCCGTTACCTGCAGGTTACAACGCTGCTGCTCATTGCTTATTTCATGAGGGTGCGCCCGGCCATGATCTAGAGAATTGCTACACTCTTAAGAACTTTGTCAGAATTTTGCTAGAAACGAAGAAGTTGTCTTTTAGCGATGCTCAGCCGAAGATCGAGACTCCTCTTGGGGTTCCCCGCTTGTCAAGCTTAAATTCTGCAAAGTATGTTGTCCCCTCAGCAAATCAGTCGAATCCAGTAATTATTCAAAGGCCTAGCTCGCTTCATTTCAGTAACCCTCAAGATGATATGACCGGGATCAACAAAGAATCTGGGAAAGTTATTTTGAAGCAACGACTGAAAACTGTTGAAGATGTGACCAGCATAACTGGGGCAAGCCGTGACGACTCACAGTGATCGTAAACCAGACGTCCTTTCCATTGAGGCTCCGCCAAAGGAAACTGTTACTCTTGAATGCAAGATTTCATAAACATTTAGAAGGATTTTTCCGACATTTCATTTGTTTATTTATATGTATTTCTCTTTGATTAAGCGTATTTAGCATGCACGAACTTGTTTATCTTTGATTAATTAATGCAACGCATATGTTTGTCTTGAATAAATCCATTCGTTTCACTCATTCAAAAAAAACATTTTCATAAATCATAATGCCAACTTTACCCGATCTCTTGTTCTGATGGAGAATTGGGGGGAGGATGACGAACCTAAAACGTCAGATTTCTTGTCGTATGCTTTCAATTAAAACTTGTTGATGATGTAAGGCATTGTTTCAATCCAAACACTGGAGATATAAGGATGGTAATCCCTCGTTAACCTCTTTGAGCCTTGAAGTAGGAGTTTTCTTTTTAAGAACCTTCATCCTAACCTGGGGCAGGGTAGGTTTCAGATAAACCGAGCGAGCGCTTAGACTCTCAAAAAAGGGAAGAGCAAACCTTCGAGAATTTATCCTTAGCATCTTAAGAAGTCCAATACAATGACTATCCCTCGGTTACCTAAGGAGTGGGGCAGTCACGAGCCTTTCAAAAGATTTACACGACTTGTGCATAAAAGAATATTCAAAAAAATAAGAGCCCGCTAAGTCAAAACCTATGAAGGAGACTTAGGCAAAACTGGGGCATCCCGCTGGACTCCAAAGTCAGATCAAAAGACGCTGTCCAGGCAAAAGTTAGGGAATAAAAGCAAAACAAGAGGGTACAATAAATAATCCCTAGTAAAGAACACAATCGTGTGACCAATTGCCATTAGAAATAGGTGAGTGACTGCCATGTCCAAAGCCTTGATAAGTTCTCAACCATAGCAAATCCGTTTGAGGTATGAGTGCTCGCATCCGATTAACTGAATTAGGATTGGAGAACATCACGAAGAATGGGTGGGTACAAATATAACTTTGAGCCTTTATCCTTTGTTTCTTAAACCGTGAACCGGGCCACGATACAACCTTTAAAAGACCTAATTGAAGTAGGACTTCGGTTGAAAGCATACTCGACAAGATCACGTTTCCTGACTCCTACGAGCTATGCTCAGAAAAATTCATGTTGGCATTATAATTAAAACTTATATCCCGACTAGTGATTTCGGTCACAAGTTATTGCGATATCTTTTTTTCAAAACAAAAATTCAAGACAAATATATGTGTGCATTGACAAGCTCAGGATAGGCATTCCAGGCATGACGACTTTGCTTGATATCTTAGAGATTTACATATGGACATAACCCGTGGAACTTGGAGATCCTGCTAAACAGGGGCAGGCAGTTTCCCAGTTCGCTTACCAACGCGAGTCTGACGCTTTTAAGGAGCTATTTCTCAAAGATTTCATTGTGACACGCTTAATTTGTGCCAGACCCATCTCTCAAAGAGTTTGAAAACAGTGGGGCAACCATACTCCGTGTTCTCTATAAAATCCTCTTGAGATGACCCTACCTCACAACGCAAGTATCCTGGGGCACCGTGTTTTTTGAAGAAACAAATGGCGACTACTATAAGGTCCTTCAAGATTAAAACCATGTGGTTTCACAACTTTTCTTCATGCACCCGATGGACTTTACTCACGGTGGCCTTCATTCCCCAGTAAATCTCAGTGTTGCAACAGACTCCTAAACTATTGCCTCATCACAGTCCCCAGAGAGACTATAAGCTGACAACTTTGTCTTGGGTAACTCGAAAGTGTCCCTCAGGTTTTCTTCTCCCCATGTGAAGACGTGATACTGTACACCCAAACGAATTACTTTCTCCCCAGAGAATTCAGAACTTTAAAACCAGATTTGGTTCTACCATTGATCCTTCTCACCCATGATTGACGTATTGGTTGCAGAGAACGCAGGGTATCTCCGTCGAGATGTTTATTTCATCTCTCGTCCCGTCTCTAGTCTGTTTCGTCAGCATACGCAAGGGCATAAGTATCACATGCCTATTTCATATATTCATTTCACATACTCATTACATACTCATTTCATAACATCCTGCATATTTAACTACATAGACATTAACATACATACATATTGACATATGCAGTAACATATGCGTTAGCATTCACAGGTTCATTGTGTTTCACCATCATTGGTTGTTACCGCCGAGTAACTGGGTTTGTCCATTCTCTTCAAATAGATTGTCAGCCCTAAGCATAAAATACATATGTGTTTCCAGTTTCCCCACAGAGCTCGATCCTCGTGGATGACGGTTACTTCAGCTATCTTTCCTCACCAGGATAAGATATTTACCCTTCGAGTTCATTCCCTCGATGGAGTCTTGATTGCCAGTTTTCTTTCTAGCTCGATCTTAGATTGAATCTCGGTCTTGTCGGTCGCTGAGCCCAACCAAACGTGCATTTATTTTGCACCGTCTAAAAAATTTTCACCCTACCTTGGCAGATACGCGACTGTTCTCGCCTGAGAAGCTTATCACTGTACCCGGATGTGCATTTATTTTGCACTATCTTTCGAGAACACCAATTACAATCCTTTACAGATACACACCAGTTCACGCCTGGAAATCTATCAGTACATCTTACAGCATCGGTATGCGACTGTTCTCGCCTAAGAAGCCTATCGGTACAACACTTTACAATCCTACATCCTACAGCATCGGTATGCGACTGTTCTCGCCTGAGAAGCCTATCGATATAACAATCCTACATCTTACAGCATCGGTATGCGATTGTTCTCACCTGAGAAGCCTATCATCGATCAGCAACAGTTCTCACCAGAGAAGCTTATCACAACCTTACACAACGGGATACGCAACTGTTCTCGCCAAGAGAAGTTTATCACAATATTTTATAATCAATCAGCAACAGTTATCGGTTAAGAAGCTTATCGTAACATTCTTCAGCAACGGTATGCAACAGTTCTCCGCCGAGAAGCTTATCGTCATTATCTGTTATTACCTCTACAAGCAGTTCTTACATGAGAAGCTTATTATTGCCACTCTTGCAAATAAGCGACATTTCTCGCCTGAGAAGCTGATCCTATCTTTGTTATGACTCGCAGCAAATGGCCATCTCCATCGAGCAGTTGGGCTTCCATTTTCCTTGTCGTCTTGAAGTATGGGGAGGTTTGAACCGAATCATATTCAGGAGAGCATGAATCTTGAAGTATGAAGAAGTTCATTTACCCTTTAGTAAAAGAAGGAGCCGAAGCATATTCAGGGAGCAACAAACCTTGAAATGAAGAAGTTCATTTACCCTTTAGTAAAAGAAGGAGCAGAATCATATTCAGGAGAGCATGAATCTTGAAGTATGAGGGAGTTCAGTTTACCCTTTAGCAAAAGAAGAAGCGAAATCATACCCGACGCGCCGTCCTCGGAACTATGAAGAAGTTTATTTTATCCTTTAGTAAAAGAAGAATCTGAAACGTATTCCAGGCACCAACCTTAAATATGAGAAGATTTATATATCAGATAAGCAACAGCCTCTTTATTTGAGTGCTTATCCGTTTTGGCATGTAAGTCCCTTCCAACGATAAGTGACAGTTCTCCCTCGAGAAGCTTATCAGGGCATTTCCCATCAAAGCCCATTTATTTTGGCATACAGCCGGTTTTTACCCTGTATATCTGATATGGATTTCTGAAAAGTCCATTCAATCCCATCATGAAGGATAGTTTATAGAAGCTTGGATGTTATTCTTTGCTCAATGCTCCAGCATTCTGTAATCGATCTGGAAGTCGTGTAGATCCAGTCTTATTGTTAGACATTCCCAAGTGGAGGCTATCTCATAGGCGCCATCACCATTAAGGGTTTTGTTCTAACCACTCAAAGTCTATTTATTTTGGCATACAGCCGGTTCTTTTCACCCTGTATATTTGCTACGGATTCCAGAAAAGTCCGTTTGATCGTGTCGTGAGGGATAGTTTACCAAAGCTTGGATGTTATTCTTTGCTCAATGCTCCAGCATTCTGTAATCGATCTTGCAGTCGTACATGATCTAGTTTCACTTTTAAGATTCCCCAGTGGAGGCCGTATCATAGGTACCATCTCCATTTGAGGATCTCGTTCCAGTTCTAAAAATGACAATTTGGTCGTATTCGCACCATTTGACCACCGTTTTAGAATTCCCCAGTGTCGTGCTGTGTCCCAGCGCGTCGTTTTCCCCAGTGTTTTTATCATAGCATCTGTCCTTTGTGTCGTTCATTTGCATCGTCGCATTCATCATTCCAGCATACGCATCATATCATGTTCATGGCGCTGCCTGCATTAGTCTTGTTTGGTCCATAGCATTGCATATCGCCACATATAAGGGCAAAATTTTGGGTTATCTATATTTAAATCCCTCCCCCATGATTCCTCGAGTCTCCGTCACTCAAATCATCTGGTGTAGCTATTTAAATAGGGGCAACTGTAATACCCTAAATTTTACCCTTACATTTAGTCAGTCATTTCGCATAGCATTTCATTTTGAATCCATTAATCACTAACCAGTCATGGAGCATAATTTGTTTGCAGGAATTGCCCCGGGGGCATTTTGGTTATTTTACATGGAGACCGCAAGTTTTGAGACATCATTCCTGAGGCATTTATTCGCCACTTGGGTCAAGGTGCCTGTATGTTTTGTCAGAAATATAATTGGACTCGGGGCCGTTCTTTGTTCGATTTTGAGACATTTTTAAACAGTCTGTTTCCTCTTAATAAGATGAAATTGGATTGAAAAGGAAGTGGATACTGTTAAGATTATTTTGAGAAATTATGTGATCAACGGGATTTTAAGTTTGAATCTGTTCGGGTATAATCATGTTGCGGGATATCATTTATGAAATTGGTCAAGGCAAATGAGAAGTAAGTTTTAAATATTTTTGAACTTTTATTCATAAGTATTCATAAGTTACAACTCAAGGGTGAATTTAAATGGTTTTTGAATTATTATTCATGAATATTTTAAATTACAATTGAGAAAGTAAATATGAATATTTGTTGGATTTCATTTCATAAATATTTATAGTTTACAGTTCGAAATGGATAAGTGAATTTGAATTTTATTCAAGAAATGCCATTGGTTTACAAGAGGATCCATTTACAACAAGTATCTATCCTAAGGAAATTCTAAGTCCTAAAACGTCTAAGTGGATCTTCACGACGCTCCCTCGATGTCCTTCATGAATCTCCCCTTAACCTGCACAACAAAGAGAATACGACACAAAGAAAACAGAAAAGTGTTAGAGGTAGTTCGACGCTCTCAGAACAATGGTCATCATCGAGTGCCGGGAGTGGCACGACCGAAGTCGCATCCTACCCCCGTTACCGATCCACGCCATTGGCGTCAGATCAGGTAGTTTTGTTCTTATCATACGGGACAGCCGAGAAAGAGTGAGAGAAAAAGAAGTAGGGGCCGAAATGATTTGCCGAAAAGGATCATATGCCGAAATTGGATTCGTTTTCAAAGCCAAACTGAATACCATTTCATCAGCAGCAAAACCATCATGAGCATCCAAACGGCATTGAAAAACCAGACATCAAAGATCAAACAGCGTCAAGAGTCGGTATAACAGAAGGTTTCCGAATCCATGATGAAGGCTACAACTGGATATTAGGATCAAATTGGATAACCGAAGGTGAGTCCATAAAAAGTCTACATCAGATTATCAGAGAAAATAAGTTCATGACCAAAGTTGCATCAAAAGAAATAGCATCAAAAAAAATTCAGAACTAGCTGCAATATGGACCAGACACCAAACAAGGTTGGTTTGAATATCTGCAAAATTCACTAAAAGCATCAGAATGCAAGCAAGATGAGGCAGTTATACCAGAAATGATAAAGGGCTCCAGAATTTATCAGAAAAATGAGATGGTCGAGCATCAACATTAGTTCATAAGCCCAGAAGGCTGTTCTGAATCAGTTTTGAATAGCCGCGAACGAACAAGCAAAGGACATAACAGAGAACATCAAAGGCAACTACCGCAACATAGGTTCAGACGAAGCGTCATCATAACCAAACAGCAACATCTGTTCTGAAAATGAAGAAGGAAAAAGGTTAATAAGCTCGTATCAGTAAACCAGAAGTACAAACTAAGAACTGCATCAGAAAAAACCACATCAGTTCACAAATAAAAGTTCGAGTTTGAAGTAAGTTGGTTGGTTCCCAAGTTGAAACAAATATGAGATAAGCGAATGGACATCCATACCATCAACGAGTCAAAGAAAACCCACATCTGAAAAACCAAAATCAAAAATCCGGTTATCAAAACGGAAGTCATATTCAGAACTAAATCAAAATCCAAACCCTATCAGAATCAAATCAGTTATAATGCATCAAGACAAATCCCAACAAATCCAAATGAAAAGTTTCTAAAATAAATTTGAAAAAAGGTAAGAGAATCACAATCGAATCCAATCAAATCCGAAAAAGGGATGATGTTTTCAATCAGAAAATCAATCCAAGGCCCACGAAACAAAGATTGAGAAGGTATATAAAGGAAAGATACCACCTGATGGGAAACCCTAGAGGCTAGCAAAGAGGAGCGCGAAAAACGGCCAAGACTTCAGAAGGAGACGAAGCCCTCGTCATCATCCTTATAAGGGACGAAATCGAAGGCCACCATTCGCTTCCAGCAAGCGCATTTACAGACCCATCGGATCGCGAAACCTTTCGAAGGAATCCACCGGCGCCGTTCAAAATTGACGGGCAAATTCCCCCCCCCCCCCAAGCTCAGATCGAGTCTCATCATCGCTTCTTCAAGCGCTCATCACCGATCGCAATACAAAAACGTAAGCCACATATGTATAGCAATTTCATACTTGATGGTTTAATGTTGATATTTCAGGGTCTTGACGCGGAACGAGAGGAGAACGAGAGATAAAACGAGAGAAGAACGAGACATGCAAGAAGATGAAACAAGGCCAGCGCCGCGAGAACGATGGGGGTTCGTAACCCTAAAAGAGAGTTGCTCTTTTGGCTCCTGATGAACATACCGGGCCGAAGAAGAAAGAATCACCGGCCCAATTCCCTCTTATTTCCTTTTTTTACAATTTTATTTAGTATCTTTTAATTTTTTTATTATTTCTGAATCTTATTAAAACTCTTTTTTTTATAAAAAAATAAAATAAAACTTTTTAATTAAATTAACTTTTTTTTGATAATTAAGTAAAACCTTTTTTTATTAAATGAATTAAAACTCTTTTTTAAATTAAAACCATTATTCCTGTTGCAAATTTAACTTAGTTTGTTTTCTATTAAGAGCTTGTATATAAATATCACAAATAAACAATAAAAGTCTCAAAAAAATCTCGCAACTTCTCTGAATGTTGTTTTGTTTCGGCTTACTAACCACGTCATTTGTTTTGCAGCTTAGTCATGTTACCGTCGATTTATTTTTCGTATGTTTTATTCAAATTTTCATTATAACTGCTTCTCATCTGTAACCTCGCGAATCCTAACAATCGCTCTTTAAATTCTGCCTTTAAATTTCTGCTTGCATGGTTTAAATTATGACATTATCTCTCTGTTTGCATGATTCAATTATCACACTTCCATCAATACTTCTGTCACATTATACACATCCGAAGGTTAGGTCTAACTGTTTGGTCGCCGCGCCAATAGTCCATAAAACTTCACACATTCGATCTCAAAACCCTCACAAATTCAAAACTACAAAATTACAAACCTTAATTCTCACAAATGCCTCGCCGCAGGCTAAATTACAATTTTACCCCTAGCATTAGGTCAAAGAGCCGCCGTGCTCATCTTAGGGTTTCCCGCCGTGTAATCCCTAACCTAACCCTAATTCACTTAACAATTCAACGTAGAGATTTGGAGTTTCTACACTCCACGTAAGCGTGTCCTTAAGATGCGTTTATTCCCCTTGAGACCTTGACCACAGTCAAGAAGTCTCTAACCTCCCTTTTGAGGGGAACTACGATTACTCTGATTCCACTCCCGTAAGGATACGTAGGCACAAGATGCGATGTCTTGCCGAGTAAACTTAGAATTAACCCCTTAGGTCTCTTTTCTCACTTCTAATTCTTTGTACATATACCTTAAGCAAATAAATAAAGCAAAATAGTAAACATTTGAACAAAAGGTTCCTGTAGAATACTACAGAAGTTTAGGGTGCTAATACCTTCCCTAAATTTAACCAACCCCCGAACCCTAGATCTTTCCCCGCATTGTGTTTACGATGCAAAATAGGTTTTCCCTCTTTTGACCTTTTCCTTCGGATAAATCAAAGAGCGGTTGTGAATTGAATTGCGATTCAAACTCATTAATAGTTTGTGATCCTATTTCCACCGCAACATTAAGCTTATGTTGATTAACTTTTTTTGTAACTTATGTTGTTCCTAAAATCGTTATGAACTTATATTATGAAACTTGTCATGTGTCTCCAAGCAGTTAACATATTTTATAGTGGCCTTACTACTGATATAGAACAAAATCACAAAACTGATATAGAACAGCAGTATAAACATATGCAACTATCTACAATCACAAAATCAGCTTAAAACTGATATAGAACAGAAGCACAAGTGCTTTAACAGAAAACCACCTTAAAACTGATATAGAACAGAACCTCAACTGTTGTTTTAACTGTTTTATTAGTATTATTGGTGGTTCTAATTGCACCTTAGTTAACCAAGAACCTAAAATTCTGGTATATTGAGACAATATTTATGCTCCACCCTAAATGCTTTCTTTCCAAATCCCATTAGCTGAGAAATCACCTTAGTTAATCAAAAGGATATATTGTGAAATTGTAAAATTAACAAGGATATGGAATGGATGCACAGGGAGGAAGAAGCAGCACAAGTGCATAACTTCTTTCCTATTTACCATATAATAAATAAATCCTAGGAGATATGTTTGAAAGGACAATTACTTCATGTAACTTATAGTTATATAAATCAATTGCATTAACAACAGAAATATTTATTTGCCATTATCTTGTGGAGAGATTATTTTGTTAAGATATACAAACCATTGGCATTAGTTATATTAAAATGTTCTTGCCTCTTATGAATCCCAATGTTGTCTACTTACTTTTTCACAATTCTGCAAAACCTGTACTAATTTACTTGGCACAATTGCTTTAGCTGTATTTTCTGACATTTAAAGTATTGTGTTTACCTATGTAAGCTATACTTTGAAGGTTGTGCATTTCTCAGTACTTCCTCTTACTGTTTTAATGTGTAGGTCATAATAGCTAAGTACTTCATATTACAGTTGTTTAACATAATAGTATAATTTCACCAGCATCTTTACACTACACTCATTGACTCATTGCCTTTTTAACATATTAGTATAAGTTATGCAAGCCATGTTTGTTTTTCATTGACTCATTGCCTTTTCAAGCTACATGAAAAAGTTAACCTTAATCTCACAGGTTTTAATGCATTTATTTTTACTACACTTCTGCACAAGACAAAAATACATAGTCATCTTTTGCGTGTTTCAATCATGGCTGTCTAGGGACCCTGCAAAATCAGCAAAAGCAAACCAGCCAGTTCTGTCAAAATATTTACTTGCAGACTACCAATTCAGTTACAACTAATTTGGTTTGTATGCAGTTCAAAACGTTTGGGGAAAATCAATTCAAAATTGAAGCATATTTGATATTGTCTTTTTTAAGCCACCAGAAAAAGTCAACTACTCCCTTTGATTGACTATTAGAACATCAACACAAAATTGTTAAGCTTCATCCAAATAACATAGATTCAATGCAGCTATTTCCACTTTGAGGTAAATTATTTTTTCCTTACAACTGTCCAAGAAGCATGTTATCACCTGCACTCTTATTGTTCAATCTCTTTCTCATGATGTTTAATCTCTTACTAATTTATATTGATATGTTGTATGCAAACTTCAATTTAATTTGATTAAATATATGATTAAGCTGCTGTTGGATTTAGCTTATATTAAATGTGGGATTAATCTACTACAGTACCATTATAACATGAATGAAATTCAAATGTGGGTGAGAGCTTTTATTCATAAGTAGCATCTGTACTGATAGAAAGTTTCAGCACTTCATTTATGATAAATAGAATAACCACTTAAATGGCATTGGTTTAGTTTCATCCACATTAGCTTTGTAGCTTCGACTCACCATCTGATTTTCTTCCTTGGTGTTACCATTGGCTCCATGTAGATCACAAACTGAGTTATCCTGAATCCTGTGAGTTAAAATGAATGGAAAAAATTGTGAAGTTGATATATGGTAGTCATTTACCAATATGGAATGAGATTAACAACCATATAACAATAATATCAGTACCTGAGTCACAAGCATGGATTTTGTCTCTTTGTGCTATGTCAATACCATTATAACAATAAGAACAGATTAGGAAATGTTGATGATAGAGCTAGCATTTGCCTTGATATATTGAACCTTATATAGTTAGGAAATGTACAATGTTAATTGGTATTTGAGGTGTATTGAACATGTATTACCATTGGCTCTTTGTGCTACTGTTTTTTTATGCTAGAGGTGTATTGAACAGTATATAGTTAGGAAATGTTGATGATAAGCTAGCATTTTCCTTCATATAGTTCTTAACAACATGAAAAGGCCCCAGTTTGAGTCATTTTAACAATATATTATATTCTTGATGATATAAGTCTTAACAACATGACATGGCCTAGATATCTTGACTCAAGATTATCTGTAAGAGGACTCAATGGGAAAATGCCATCTATTTCAATCAACACCACATCAAAACCATCCTGTGATGGTTTAACACCATTGAAATATTCCTCAATCACGGATTTGGTTAAATCCAAATCTCTAGCATATTGACCACCTTTGATATACTGTACCGCCAGGTCCTTACAAATTTCAGGAACATTATGTTCTTCCAAATGATTGAACTTAGCATGCAGAGAATGAACTTTGCAATAACTATAGTCATCGTTTACATTCCTAAGCTCTAGAATTCCAACACTATTATTTTTACAAGATTGTAGCATCATTGCCATTGAAACCAACAGAGTGATTAATAAAAGTCCAAGAGCTGCAAATCCAACAATGAAGATTGTTGCAGAAAATGATGTGATATAGAATCCTGATTCTAACATAAAACTGCTCCCCATCTCTGTGACCAAAAAAAAGGAAGAAAAACACAACAAACTTATCATCAAAATTATACAAAAATAATAACTTGAAGTTAACAAAAGATATAGTAGCTAATGATTCAAGGTCAATTAGTTGAATATGAAAATTCTCCATCATATTATTCATTTCGAGATCAGGTCGCAGGCTTGATTAACATGATCAAGAATTTTCAATTTCATTCATGAGCGGAATCTACCATATAAGTGATAATAATTCTTGATCATACCAGAAGCCGCAGAGAGACTCCTTGTAGAATAAGCATGTTCCATTTGATGGCCATAAACAGACATAATAACAAATTAGGAAATGTTGATGATAGAGCTAGCATTTGCCTTGATATATTGAACATTATATAGTTAGGAAATGTACAATGTTAATTGGTATTTGAGGTGTATTGAACAGGTATTACCATTGGCTCTTTGTGCTACTGTTTTTTTATGCTAGAGGTGTATTGAACAGTATATAGTTAGGAAATGTTGATGATAAGCTAGCATTTGCCTTCATATAGTTCTTAACAACGTGAAAAGGCCCCAGTTTGAGTCATTTTAACAATATATCATATTCTTGATGATATAAGTCTTAACAGCATGAACTGGCCTACATATCTTGACTCAAGATTATCTGTAACTACAACTTCGTGTCATACTGGTGCAATGATTTTTCTGTGTTTGTTGTATGAACTTCGTGTCATACTGGTGTAGGTGAGAGCTTTCATTCATAAGTAGCATTTGTACTGATAGAAAGTTTCAGCACTTCATTTATGATAAATAGAATAACCACTTAAATGGCATTGGTTTAGTTTCATCCACATTAGCTTTGCAGCTTCAGACATAATGGTTTAGTTTCATCCACATTTATGTTATGTACAAAACCTGGTTTGAATCATTAATTAGTTTATATTGGTCTTTGTACAATGTTAATTGATATTTGATATTTGTGAGATGATTGTTATGTTAGTTACTATGGTTGAATTCAATAATTGGTTGGAATTATAAGCTATGTTATGATCTGTTTTTTATAGGTTCAGAAATATGGATAAAGACAATTACAAACCTATTAAAATCAAGTATAGTTCTTATTGAATTTGAACCTTTCTGTTTAAACTCTTCTATTACATTCCAAATCTTGATAAAATTTATACTGTTTTAGGCTAACTACACATCCCATAATAAAGGTTGATGATTACATTCTATGTAAGATTACCGCCAAGAGAGCTAGAATGAAAAGATTTAGTGTTCTTAAAGCCAAACATTCAAAACGAATCAGATTTTCCAAAGATCACCCTCAAGTTGGCAGTACTATTCTGAACTACAAACCCGCTGAAACAAACACCACAACCCCCAATATTAGATTACCATTATCTGATGTTACTCCATCTTCTTTGAACAATCGACTAATCGACCAAATTGTTAGAGATGGTAAGAGAACTGATTCTATATTGCAAGGAACTTTACCATCACCGTCAATGCATACATATCGTACACCGCCAAAAGTATTCAATGTTCATAACTTGGGGACAAACCTTATGTCACGATTTGTGGAGCCTGGATCCATGCCGCAAAAGGAGAATGTCTTTGTTGTAACCAATCACCGTAATCAAAAGTCGGATAACACTTCTATGTAAGTCTAATTCATATTTGCATCTTTAAAACTACTATGTTATTTTCTAATCAATTCCATTATACAGGAAAAATGCACCGTCCACATCACAACAAATCAAACATGGTCGAGGTCGTCCTAAAAAATCCCTTGGCGTCCCAGCTTTAGAGACCAATCTTATTTGCGATGAACAACATAAGACACGCCAAAGTCCATCATTTACTACTGAGTACGATTTTGCAATTTAACAATTTCTCTATAATCTGTTCTAGCCAACTCATGAAATATTTCTTGTTTTACAACTATTGTAACAGAAAATGTAAGACTCCTTCACCATCCCATCAAGGACTTAGCATACACAGAGCTTCGATTTCCAACACAACATGTTCACAAACATGTAGCGTTGTCTTAATGCCACGCCGCAATGTAATAAAAATTTTGTCATTTCCATCCATGTAAGTGTTTCCATCATAGAGGATTATTAAGTTAGTCTCTATGTATTGTTATTCACTATATCATCCTTCTAATTACTTACATAACCTTTTATAAGCAACCCTCAAACTAATGGAGCAAGATCTATACCAATTAATGACAGCTACATAGAAACTACAACAGTGGCAGCAAGTATGAGAAATACTTCTACTTTATTTACTCCAACGGCTAATTTTGATTTTGACAGTGATGATAACAGAAATGAATCCGACTATGATCCATTCACAGGTAGATCCAAAAACATACAATTTATATTGTTTATTCTACAACTCTTACATTTATATTTACTAAAATGATTTATTAATTCACAACTACTTTAACAAGTCAGTTGTAGCATATTTCTTAATGTAAGATCACAAGATTACTATACCATGACAAGTTATACATGCAGACCTGTACTGGTTTAGAAACATTCATAGAAAGCACAAAAACAGTAAACAGTAGTCCAACCACTTCCCAGTTCAAATTGATAGGTATTATTATGCCTCAAGGCAGCTGCGCAAGACATAAATTAGGTTGAAAATCTATCCTACTTCAATCAAGCCATTGATATCAGTTTCAAACAGAATTTAATTCAGCCTAGCAAATGTAGTAAGATTTCAACTCAGATTCCTGAAATTTGGCGCTTTTAGACCTTGCAAAACAGACGAACTTTCAAGCCTATAAAACTTTTAAACATGAATGCTAAGAGGAAAATAATCAAAATATCAACAAGCATCTATATGAGTTATGGCACTGTGAAATTTTAGGCTAAGCTAGCACCAAATAATTCAATCTAGTTTACGTCCCTGCTCATATCCTTCTATTTACTAAAATTAGAAGGATAGGTGTGAAGAGATACACTACATTGAATATCCTCATATACCTTTTAAGATGAAAAAATTGTTGTTAAATGTATATCTCATAATACCTGTTTATTCACATGTGTTTCTGTTCTTGGTATAATTAAAACATGCTTCTTCACATACAATTCATGATATAATTAGTATGTTTACAACAGCAATGCAATCTGATGAAGATGAAAGCCTTAATAATGAAAATGGTTTGCCACCTTTTTCAACAGCGAACCAACCAGACATAAACAATGAAGGTAACTGTTGCGGTGGAAATAGGATCACAAACTATTAATGAGTTTGAATCGCAATTCAATTCACAACCGCTCTTTGATTTATCCGAAGGAAAAGGTCAAAAGAGGGAAAACCTATTTTGCATCGTAAACACAATGCGGGGAAAGATCTAGGGTTCGGGGGTTGGTTAAATTTAGGGAAGGTATTAGCACCCTAAACTTCTGTAGTACTCTACAGGAACCTTTTGTTCAAATGTTTACTATTTTGCTTTATTTATTTGCTTAAGGTATATGTACAAAGGATTAAAAGTGAGAAAAGAGACCTAAGGGGTTAATTCTAAGTTTACTCGGCAAGACATCGCATCTTGTGCCTACGTATCCTTACGGGAGTGGAATCAGAGTAATCGTAGTTCCCCTCAAAAGGGAGGTTAGAGACTTCTTGACTGTGGTCAAGGTCTCAAGGGGAATAAACATGTCTTAAGGACACGCTTACGTGGAGTGTAGAAACTCCAAATCTCTATGTTGAATTGTTAAGTTGTAATTAGGGTTAAATTAGGTTAGGGATTCCGCGGCGGGAAACCCTAAAATGAGCGCGGCGGCTCTTTGACCTAATGCTAGGGGTAAAATTGTAATCTTGCCTGCGGCGAGGCATTTGTAAATATTAGGGTTTGTGAGGGTGTAATGGTTTGAAGTTGAGGGTTTGAAGACTATTGGAACGGTGACCAAAAGCTAGACCTAACCTTCGGATGTGTGTAATGTGACAGAATAATAACAATGACAGTGTGAGAAATTTAAATCATACGTCAGCAGAAATTAAAATGCGAAAAGTAAACGCGATTATTAGGTTCGCGAGGTTACAATGGAGAAACAGATACAAATATAAATGAAACTTAAATGAAAACTCAACACAATAGTAATAAATATGAACTGCAAAAAAATGAACACCCGTTAGTAGGCAGAGTCAAACGGCTATCAGATGAATTACGAGACAATGAAGAAAACAAGATGCAAATTCGAGATTTTATTATTGTTTTATTAAAAAAAATTAATATTATCTTGCGAAAAGACTTAATTTTAAAAAATGTTCTTCTTTTTAAAAAGAGTTTTATTTTGAACATTTCTAAGAAAAGTTTTTCCTTACTTTCATTTAAAAAAGAGTTTTTTATATTTATATTTACAAAAGTTTTATGTTTTATATTAAAAAAAGGTTTTAATTCTTATTTTAAAAAAAGGGTTTTAATTTTATTATAAGATTTTTATTTATTTATAGTATTTACAAAAAAGTTTTTTTAAAACGATTTAAAACAAATAAAAAACATAATTTAAAAAAAAAACATAAGGGGTTGGGCCGGTCATCACCCCGGACCCAACCCGGTTGGACTAATTAGAGAACAATTAGGGTTCTGGGAACCCTAATGTCCCTTGTGGCGCCATTCACGTTTTCTTCTTCTCTCATCTCTCTCGCGATCGCCATGCGTCTTCTTCTCCGTTCTCTTTCGATTTTCCTGAAAAAAAACACATGAAAATAGCAATGAAAAGCATCCCTGGCTCACATTTAAAGTGAAACTGGCCGATGATGGATGCGAGCTGAGGCCTGAGGGTTGATTGTCTGTCGTTCTTCGCGAACGGTGATGGTGATCTCTCCCTTTCGCGATTTCCCGTTAAGGTTTGTTCGCGGCTTCGTTGCTTTGATGTTCTATCTCTCACAGCTACCCGTTCGCAGACGATATTCAGGGTTGATGATGAACGATGATGACGATTCCTTTTCGTCTGAGTTCGCGGCTTTTGTTCACGACGCCGAGGGTTTGCGTTCTTCGTTAGGGTTTCGCTCTCTCTCTCGCGGCTACCCGTTAGCCTTTTTGATGGTGAGATTGTTCCCTTCTTATACTTTCTTTTTGGGCCTTTGATCCGTGATGGATTTGCGTTATTTTTGGGACATGATTTTGTGTTGATATGATTTGATTTTGTTTTGATTTTTTTTTTTCAGATGCTGATTGAACCACGTTCCCTCTTTTAGAATTCGATTGGGATTTTGGCGCGATCCTGGTTTCATCTGACATTGATTGGATTTCATTGGATCTGAAATTAATTTGTTTGACTGATCTGTACTGATTCGTTTGATTTCGAACTGATTCGTTTTTTGACTGATTTGTTTGATTGATTCAGATTGAGTTCCAATGAGGATGTTTCCTGATACGATTTGGATCTGACTCGAAACTTTCCATTTCCAGATTCGATTTTGTTTGATCATTTTCTGATGTGGATTGGATTGCCTTTGAATTCACTTGATCTGCTCGATATCTGAATTAATTCGTTTGTTTGATTTCGTTTGGATTCTCTAATCAGTTTGTTTTGCTGACACGAATTCTTTTCCTGATGCAGTTAGCTTTTCCTCTTCTTCTTTTAGGACTGATACTTCAGCTTCGGTTGCGTCAAACGCCGGGAAAGGTATACGGCGATGATGTTCATCTGAGCCGTAACAACTGATACTCTTTGATGACGCTGCGATTGCCTCTGATAGTCTTCGCTTGTGGTTTATCATTAGTTCCATTTGAATTGTTTTAATCATTAGCCTGTGATGAACTTTTGCTGATGATGTTTGCTTCTTGAGTTGCAGGGCTGATGTTCTGGGCAATTATGTCCAATTCGAATGTTGCTTTCTGTTGCCTTGAGATATTTACCTGATAGCGAGTTTGGGCGATGATGTTCATCTGAGCCGCGACGACTGATATGGACTGCTATGGTTTTGTGCACTTGTTTATTTCATGAACTGAGACGTTTATGCTTGCTTGTCCTTGCTGGTACAAGCCGTGCTATGATTTTGCGCTGTTTGCATTCTGAACTGGTTCGGTTTCACTTGTGAGTATGGTTTGATCCTTCACGTTTCGGTGACTTGTTTGTTGGGGCAATGATGCTCATAACTGAGCCCCTATCTGCGCTATGCTTTGTGCTGCAACTTGGTGTACATTTTTGTGACTTGCCATCCGTATTGGTTGAAGCTTGCCCCTAACTGACAACCTTTGGTACATTTGATGCAGCTTGATACAGCTTGTTTGGGTACTTCATTCTTCTTATTTTGTTTGAACTTGCTTCCTGATACATTAACTGCTGTTACACCTTTCTTTGGGTCCTGTTGGGCATTTTCTGTTATGACAGATTTATAGGATGTTTTCTTATGGCCCTTTGCGCATGAATTTGCCTTCTGACACATTGTTTTGATGCAGTTTGTATTTGGTGTTCTGTTTGGACTTGGTTTTCATGACCTCACCTAATGGTTCAGAATTAATACTGCTCATGAATTGTTTAGGTTTTGGGTTCCAAATTCTGAATCTGATATTGATGCGTTTGTGGCTTTTCAAGTGTTGGAAATTTCGAAACCAAAGTGACTCAGACCTGCCGGCATCCGGGTCTGAGTCAGAACTTGCCTATGTTGCCTTATTCTCGTATCAGTTTGGAAATCCAATCGCGGCAAAACGAATCAGTCCCGCTCCTTTTATTACTTCTATCTCTCGGATGTCCCGTAACGATAAGAACAGGTGTTACCTGATCTGACGCCCACGGCGCGGATCGGTAACGGGGGGTAGGACGCAGCTTCGGTTGTGCCACTCCCGGCACTCGATGATGACACTGTTCTGAGAGTGTCAAAAACAACTCCTAACCTTTTTCTATACTGTCTGTTTTGTTTTGATGTGCAGGTGAATTTGGAGATTCTGCGGCGAAGCTTAAAGACATCATGAAGACACTTAGGAGTTCTAGGACTTAGGATTTAGAACTTTTAGGATTAATGTAATTCCTTGTAACAGTATTTCTAAAATGTGAAGCAATCTCCATTTCTTGTATGATGAGATCTTTATGAAATAAAATTCCCAAAACTTGAATCTATTTATATTTTGTTCTTAGTTAAAAAAATATAAACATTTGTGAATAAATCCACAAATATTTAAATTTATTAACATAGTCATAAAACATAAACACTCCCAAATGATATTCTTATCTGTGCACTTGTCTCATTTGTAATCTTAATCTCATCACCTGATTAAAATCCAATTTAAATGCTAACCAACCATTTCATAACCAAACACGGATGTGCACCGTAATCACAACAGTTTCAGCATCAACAATAACACTACTCGTAATTAAATTCCACTGACCAAATGCCAAGAGCCACAATCCCATAATACCCAATTACGACGGTGCCTTAATAACAGAAACGAAAGCGCTTTGGAAATAAACCATGAGCGATGGAATGGATCTTAAATCCAGTTGTGCTCGACAAATTTTAATACCGACCACATCAAATTGGCACCTTGATATAATCATACCTGGTGATAGGTAAATACCTCAAAAATAGTGCATCAAACGCCTCAGAACTTAATAACAGCCCATCTTCAAGGAATTAGCAGAATTTGTGTAAAATGACCAAAATACCACTGGAACCAAATCTGCAAAACAACACCTCCATAGCTTGTTAGTGGTTAGAAAATGTACATATGAGATGATATGCGAAATGACTGACTAAATATAAGGGTAAAATTTGGGGTATTACAGTTGCCCCTATTTAAATAGCTACACCGGACGATTTGAGTGACAGAGACTCGAGGAATCATGGTGGAGAGATTTAAATATAGATAACCGAAAATTTTGCCCTTAAATGCGACGATATGCAATGCTATTGGACAGAGCGAGGACAGCTTAATGCAGATGATGATATGAATATGATATGATGCGTATGCTGGGATGATGAATGCGAAAATGCTGACGGATACGACGACCAGGGACAGACGCTACGAGAAGAACACACTGAGGAAAACGACGCGCTGGGACACAGTACAACACTGGGGAATTCTAAAATGATGGTCAACTGGTACGGACGCGACCAATTGTCATTTTGGGAACGAGATTCTCAAATGGAGATGACACCTGTGAGACGGCCTCCATTGGGGAATCTAAAAATAAAACTGGATCACGTACGATTGCAAGATCGATTACAGAATGCTGGAGCATTGAGCAAAGAATAACATCCAAGCTTCTGTAAACTATCCCTCATGACAGGATCAAACGGACTTTTCGGAACTCCGTAACAAATATACAGGGTAAAGACCGGCTGTATGCCAAAATAAATGGACTTTGATGAGAAATGCCCTGATAAGCTTCTCGCGGGAGAATTGTCACTTATCGTTGGAAGGGACTTATGTGCCAAAATGGATAAGTACTCAAATAAAGAGACTGCTGTTTATCTGATAAATAAATCTTCTCGCATTTAAGGTCGGCGCCTGGAATACGATTCTGATTCTTCTCTTACTGAAGGATAAATAAACTTCTCCATGCTTCAAGATCGTGCTCTCTTGAACATGAAAAAGGTAAACTGAACTTCCTCATACTTCAGAATCGTGCTCTCCTGAATATGATTCCGCTCTTTCGGGTAAATGAAATTCTTCATACTTCAGAATCGTGCTCTCCTGAATATGAAAGGGGTGAACTGAACTTCCTCATAACTCAGAATCGTGCTCTCCTGAATATGATTCGGCTCTTTCTTGTAAATGAAATTCTTCATACTTCAGAATCGTGCTCTCCTGAATATGAAAAGGGCTAATTGAACTTCCTCATAACTCAGAATCGTGCTCTCCTGAATATGATTCGGTTGTTGAAATTTCTTCATACTTCAGAATCGTGCTCTCCTGAATATGAAAAGGGCTAATTGAACTTCCTCATACTTCAGAATCGTGCTCTCCTGAATATGATTTGGCTCAAACCTCCCCGTACTTCAAGATCGTGCTCTCTTGAATACGATTTGGTTCAAAACCCCCCATACTTCCAGACGACAGGTAAATGGAAGCCCAACTGCTCCATGGAGATGGCCATTTGCTGCGAGTCATAACGAAGATAGGATCGGTTTCTTAGGTGAGAAATGTTGTATATCGATGCTGTAAGGTGTAGGATTGTAATAATAAATTATCCAGGCATGAACTGGCGTGTATCTGTAAAGGATTGTAGTTGATTTTCTTGAAAGATAGTGCAAAATAAACGCACGTCCGGGTACAGTGATAAACTTCTCAAGCGAGATAGTCGCGTATCTGTCAAGGTATGGTGAAAACCTTTAAATGGTGCAAAATAAATGCACGTCCGGTTGGGATTGACGACCGACAATACTGAGATTCAATCTAGGATCGAGCTAGAAAGAAGACTGGTAATCAAGACTCCATCGAGGGAATGAACTCGAAGGGTAGATATCTTATCCTGGCGAGGAAAGATAGCTGAAGTAACCGTCATCCACGAGGATCGAGCTCTGTGGGGAAACTGGAAACACTTATGTATTTTATGCTTAGGGCTGACAATCTATTTGGGGAGAATGGACGAACCCAGTTACTCGGCGATACCAACCAATGATGAAGACACAATGAACCTGTGCATGCTAACGCGTATGTTAATGAATATGTTAATATGAACGTATGTTAATGTCTATGCATGTATGCAAGATGGTATGAAATGAGTACGTAATGAGTATGTAATGAATATGTAATGAAATAGGCATGTGACGCTTATGCCCTTGCGTATGCTGACGAAACTGACTAGAGACAGGACGAGAGATGAAATAAACATCTCGACGGAGATACCCTGCGTTCTCTGCAACCAATACGTCAATCATGGGAGAGAATGGTAGGACCAAATCTGGTTTCAAAATTCTGAATTCTCTGGGGAGAAAGTAAATTGC
Source organism: Lathyrus sativus (assembly GCA_963859935.3). Taxonomy (NCBI): domain Eukaryota; kingdom Viridiplantae; phylum Streptophyta; class Magnoliopsida; order Fabales; family Fabaceae; genus Lathyrus; species Lathyrus sativus. The sequence continues at coordinate 936,371,700 of OZ012735.1, forward strand.
TTAGGTGCACAGTATCACGTCTTCTCATGGGGAGAGGAAAACCTGAAGGACACTTTCGAGTTACCCAAGCAAAGGTTGTCAGCTTATAGTCTCGCTGGGGACTGTGCTAGAGCAATGATTTGAAAGCGTTTCTGCAATAATGCTATTTTCGGGGAGTGAAGAGATCCTTCCGAAATTTCCACTAGTCAAAGTAATTTATTATATTTCAAATTCGTTTTTTGAAGAACAATTTTTTTTGAAAAATCTACAATGCACCTTTCATTTCAAATTTTAAGAACAAACGTATTTTGCATAACAATAGAAAACAAAGAGCAATGCACCAAGGAATGTAAGTAACAAAATGGTATCTTTTATTAAAGGGTGGCAGCTCGCTGAAGGCATAGCTCCACAGATGATTATGTTTTGAAATTGGCAACATGGGAAAAGGTTACATTGAATCCAATGACACCTACTGACACTAATAACTAAGACTAATCCAGAATTCTGCTTTGGGCAAGGATGAAAGAACTGAAACATGGCTTTCATGCGGAAAGTGTGTTCGCGATGATCAGTGTCCTCTGATGCAATAAAATGCCTTTGTCCCTAACTTTTGCCTGGACCGCCCTCTCGGGTTTTCAATCCACCGGGACGCTCCTTTTTGCCTAAGCCGCCCTTTCGGGTTTTCAACTTAGCGAGCTTTTTATTATTATATTATTTATTTTTTTTCCAACCCTTATTTTTGCCTAAGTCGCCTTTTGCAGGTTTCCGACTTAGCGGGTTTTTAGGCATAATATTTTCGGACTGCATCAGAATTCACGGGGTGTGCAAGCTCTTCACCATCCATTGTCGTAAGTATCAGAGACCCTCCGGAGAAAACGGTCTTTACAACAAATGGGCCTTCATAATTGGGCATCCACTTTCCACGCATATCTTTATGCACTGGCAAGATCTTTTTGAGTACGAGCTCTCCTTGACGGAACTCACGGATACGAATCTTCTTATCAAACGCTCTTTTCATCCGTTTCTGATATAATTGCCCATGGCACATGGCTGTCAAGCGCTTCTCGTCAATGAGATTCAACTGATCCAGTCTGTCTTGAACCCACTCAGCTTCCTCAAGTTCAGCCTCCATCAACACTCTTAAAGAAGGTATCTCTACTTCGATGGGGAGCACGGCGTCCATTCCATACACCAATGAGAAAGGTGTTGCCCCTGTCGAAGTTCTCACTGAGGTTCTGTATCCATGCAAAGCAAACAGTAACATCTCATGCCAATCTTTGTAAGTCACAACCATCTTTTGCAGGATCTTCTTGATATTCTTATTCGCAGCTTCAACGGCCCCATTCATCTTAGGACGGTACGGAGAAGAATTGTGATGAGTGATCTTGAAACTATCACACAGCTCTTTCATAGTTTTGTTATTCAGATTGGTGCCGTTGTCAGTTATTATCCGGCTTGGGATTCCATAACGGCAGATGATTTCTTTCCTGATGAAGCGGGCAACCACTTGCTTGGTCACGTTGGTGTAGGAGGCAGCCTCTACCCACTTGGTGAAATAATCAATAGCAACAAGGATAAAACGATGACCATTAGAAGCCTTCGGCTCGATTGCCCCAATCATGTCAATGCCCCACATAGAGAACGGCCATGGTGAAGACAAAACATTCAATGGTGATGGAGGTACATGCATTTTATCAGCGTAAATCTGGCACTTATGGCATTTTCTAGCGTATTGGATGTAGTCAGCTTCCATGGTTAACCAATAATATCCAGCCCTTAACATCTTCTTGGACATAGCATAACCATTGGCATGGGTTCCGAAGGTCCCCTCGTGAATTTCCTGCAGTAACATGTCCGCTTCCCGTTTATCAACACATCTGAGCAGAACCATGTCGTGATTTCTCTTGTATAACACACCATTACTGATAAAGAATTTGGACGCTAGTCTTCTCAATGTTTTCTTGTCCAGACCAGTAGCACCATCGGGATACTCTTGCTTGACGAGATAGTTCTTGATATCGTGAAACCAAGGCTTTTCATCCACCTCAACTTCTTCGATCACCTGACAATAAGCGGGCTCAACTTTGCGCTCAATATGGATAAGAGGTGCTTCATAAACGAATTTAACTTTCCACATGGATGCTAACATGGCTAAAGCATCAGCAACGTGATTCTCGGATCTAGGAACATGCTCGAACTCTATCTCGTCGAAATACTTGATCAGCTCAATAATATAGTCCTTATAAGGGATTAACTTCTCATTCTTCGTTTCCCATTTGCCTTGTACCTGGTAAATACCCAAGGCTGAGTCACCACTTACTTTAAGAAGTTTGATTCGGAGGTGAATCGCTGCTTCGAGGCCAAGAATGCATGCTTCATATTCTGCGACGTTATTAGTATATTCAAAGTCCAACCTTGCTGTGAATGGAGTGAATCCACCCTTTGGGTTCATCAAAACGGCGCCTATACCATGCCCATTGAAATTCGAGGAACCATCAAACATCATCCTCCACCAAAGACCTGGTTCTGGACCTTCGCTCGGATCTGGCTCTTCACAATCTCTTTTAATCAACAAAATATCCTCATCAGGAAAATCAAACTTAAGAGGTTCATAATCTTCAACCGGCTGGTCTGCAAGATAATCAGATAAAATACTACCCTTAATCGCCTTCTGGGGTACATACTGGATGTCATATTCGGATAACAACATGTGCCAACGGGCTAGCCTCCCGGTTTGAGCAGGTTTTTCGAAAATATACTTGATCGGATCCATTTTAGAAATCAACAATGTGGTATGACAGACCATATATTGCCGAAGGCGCCTAGCGGCCCATGCCAATGCACAACAAGTCTTCTCCAATGGTGAGTATCTGTTTTCACAATCGGTAAACTTCTTGCTCAGGTAATAAATCGCATGTTCCTTTTTCCCAGTCTCATCATGTTGTCCAAGCACACAACCCATAGACTTCTCAAGAACAGTAAGGTGCATAAACAACGGTCTTCCAGGTACGGGAGGAATCAGAATAGGGGGATCTTGCAAATAACCTTTAATCTTCTCAAACGCTTTCTGACAATCGGGGTTCCACTCAACCGTCTGCCCCTTGCAAAGTAACTTGAATATTGGCTCACAAGTAGCGGTCATGTTGGAGATAAACCTGGAAATGTAATTCAAACGTCCCAGAAAACCTCTAACTTGCGTCTCGGTTTGCGGAGCTGGCATATCTTGAATGGCGCGGACTTTGTCAGGATCCACCTCAATCCCTCGTTGGCTAACAATGAAACCAAGCAATTTTCCAGATCTGACACCGAAGGTACATTTAGCAGGATTCAATTTCAGCTGATATTTCCTGAGTCGTTCAAACAGCTTCACCAAATGGTCTAGATGCTCCTCCTCACTCTGAGATTTGGCTATCATATCATCCACATACACCTCGATCTCCTTGTGCATCATGTCATGAAAAAGAGTGGTCATAGCGCGTTGGTAAGTTGCCCCCGCGTTCTTTAAACCGAAGGGCATGACTTTGTAGCAGAAGGTCCCCCAAGGTGTAATGAAAGTAGTCTTCTCTCGATCGTCAGGATCCATCTTGATCTGATTATAGCCAGAGAAACCATCCATAAATGAGAACAACGCAAAACTGGCTGTATTGTCTACCAGTGTATCGATATGTGGCAGAGGGAAGTCGTCTTTCGGACTTGCTTTGTTCAGGTCCCTGTAATCCACACACATCCTAACTTTACCGTCCTTCTTGGGCACTGGCACAATGTTGGCAACCCACTCCGGATATTTTGCGACTGCCAAGAAACCTGCATCCAACTGCTTTTTAACCTCATCTCGAATCTTCAAAGCCATGTCGGGTCTCGTTCTTCGAAGTTTTTGCTTGATAGGTGGACAATCTGGCTTAAGTGGCAACTTGTGAACCACAATATCCGTGTCTAGGCCCGGCATATCTTGATACGACCACGCAAACACATCAATATACTCTTTTAACAACTCAATCAACCTCGGCTTAACCTCTGTCCCAAGCATTGCACCAATCTTGACCTCTTTCTTGTTCTCATCTGTACCAAGATTAATTAAGTCCACCTGCTCTTTATGCGGTTGAAGCTCTGTATACTCGTACTCAATCAATCTTGTCAGTTCAGCGGGTACTTTAAAATCTTCTTCACCCTCGTCCTCAGCTTGATTGATGGGTGCATCCCAGTCAAGAGTGTCAGTAAAGTCATTGGATCCAACAAGGTTTACGATGCCTCTGCATGATGGAAGGCTTACTTAATTAAAATGCTCGAAGATATGTAAGAATGAAATGCTGTTTTTTATTTTTTGGGAAAAAAGGTTGTCGATTTCGTTTTTAAAGGTGAAAACGAAAAACGCAAATGAACCAAAGTGGAATTGAACAAAATGCCTTTATTAATATCTTTTAGAAATGAAAGGTGGCCCAATAAAAGCGACCCTATAGCCTTGGGCAGAGCTACGGATTTTTATTTGAAAATGTAAATGAAAAAAATTACTTTGACAAGGGAAAAATAACAGGGATCTCTACGGCCTCCCAGTTGTTCAAGACTGCATCACCCTTAAACACCAGGTTGCTCAGCTCTTCATCTTCCTCCCAGTCACTGATGGCATTGACTTGGAAACCTCCGCTGACAAATACCTCTTGGATAACCTTCGGACGCCCTTCGATAGTTGTGGTAGCTCCATTCTGAGTTGGTTTGTAACCCAACCCAAAGCGATCAGTCTTGGTTTGGACATCAATTACCTCTCCCCAACCTTCAGGAATGCCCCTGTCAATTGTTGATTTGGTACTCTTCAGAGATGCAAAAGATGGATTACCCTGACCCACTGTCTCTTCGACTTCCAGCAGAACAGCATTGGCGATCTCAAGTGCTTGAAAGGAGATGTCTAAAGCATTCTCATCGGCCTCGATATAACGGAAAGAAGACAGGTTACTGACCATCATATCCTCCTCCCCGTGTATAATAACCAATTTTCCATCGATCACGAACTTCATCTTTTGATGTAACGTTGAGGTTACGGCCCCAGCGGCATGAATCCACGGCCTTCCAAGTAAGCAGCTGTAATTGGGATTAATGTCCATGACTTGAAATGTAATATTAAAAACTTGCGGACCAATCAGGATGGGAAGCTCAACCTCCCCCATTACCGACCGGCGAGAACCATCGAAAGCCTTGATGACCAAAGGAGTAGGTTTCAACACAGTCTCTTTGAAAACCAACTTATCAAGAATCCTCTTGGGTAGAACATTCAGAGAAGAGTCGGTGTCTACTAGCACTCTTGCTAAATTATCTTCCTGACATTTCACCGATATATGTAAAGCACGATTATGATTCGGACCCTCCTTTGGTAACTCTTCATTGCTGAAACTAAGGGTGTTACAGGCGGTCAAATTGGCAATCACACTATCAAACCGACTGGTGCTGATATCTTGATCCACATGTGCTTGAGTCAAAACTTTCTGCAAGGCCATCCTATGAGCGGGTGAACTCATCAACAGAGATAAAATCGAAATCTTGGAAGGAGTCTGATGAAGTTGATCGATAACTTTATAGTCACTTTTCTTGATGATCCTCAAAAACTCAGCATCTTCATCATTCGTAACAGCTCCCTTACCTTTGTCTTTGATGGCCACTGGAATATTAGTGGTTTCCTTAGGTGGAACCTCATTAGAATGGGGAGTATACACACGGCCACTGCGAGTCATCCTGCTTGCCTCTGCGATATTGGTCACAGTGTCCTTAACCTCTTCATTTGGAATAACTTTCCCAGACTCCTTGTCAATCATCGTCACGTCGTATTTCCAAGGCACGGCTTTAGGATCACTGAAAGGAAACGGACCTGGTCTTCGAATAATTATTGGCTTATGATGATTCACCTCAGGGATAGACGACTTTGGTATATCGAACACGAGATTGGCAGAACCTGCCCCTGATAGATTAAACACTGGTACCTTTCCCTTTGATCCAGGATGATGGAAAACTGGCTCAACCACAGCGACCTCATCTTTCTTGGCTTGGCTTGTCACTTGTAAAACACCCTCATTAATCAACCTCTGAACATCATTCTGAACCAACACACAACCCTTAATACTGGCTTCACAACTTACGCATGCAACGTGGGAAGTATCTACCAGACCAACTTCAAACAGTTTCGAATGGAACATCTTGAGAGGAGTCTTAATCTGTACAACATCAAGGACATAACCTTCCTCCGAATCAGCACTAATGGCATTGACACTCTCATGGTTAGGAAAAGGGTTCTTCTTAACATTCGGTTGAGGATCTTCAAATGACAAAATCTTCTTTTCCAATAAATCCCTGACAAGATTTTTGAGAGCATAACAATTCTCCAGATCATGACCAGGCGCACCCTCATGAAATAAACAATGAGCGGCGGCGTTGTAATTGGCGGGTAGAGGATTAGGAGGCGGACCCAAAGCCCGAGTAGTGATCAGACCTTGCTTGACCAAAGAGGGATACAACTCGGTGAAAGTCATCGGAATCGGCGGACAGGGCTTATACGTTCTTCTGTTCGGAACATTCTGGCGAAGAGCCGGACTCTTTGGCCGTTGAGGAGCAGGAGCGTTGGGCGCCTGTAGGTAGTTGATAGGAGGCGGATAAACAGGAGGTTGTTGCATAGGTTGATACATAGGAACCTGTTGATTGAAAGAAGGTGTAATAGCTGCCACATAGGGTTGTTGAGCATATTGGATCGGGTACCCTTGAGGTTGAGCATAACCTTGTGGATATCGATAAAAGTGTTCTCTTGGTCTACCAGAGGATATAGCATTAGTCTCGCCCTCTTTTTTCTTCTGGGAGCTATACGGAGGTTTCTTCGGCTGATCCTTAGAAGCACCATGATTATTTGTCATTTTACCACTTTTCATACCCAATTCAATCTTGACACCCACAGCAACGATGTCAGAGAAATTTGAAGTCACACTACCCACCATTCTCTCGTAAAATTCTGGACGAACCGTGTCGACAAACCAATCAGCCAACTCTTTCTCGGTCAAAGGAGGTTCTACCTGTGAAGCAATCTCTCTCCACCTTTGAGCGTACTCTTTGAATGACTCAGAATTCTTTTGTGACATACTCAACAACTGTCTTCTGTCAGGCGCCAGATCCATATTGTACTTGTAGTGTTTGATGAAAGCGTCAGATAAATCTTGGAAACTCTTAACGCGAGACTGGTCCAAAGTTAAATACCACTTGGAAGAAGCACCCTTCAAACTATCTTGGAAGCAATGAATCATCAGTTTATCATTCTCAACATGGGCAGCCATTTTGCGATAATACATGATCAGATGACTCTTAGGACAGGTGGCACCTTCATAACGATCGAAGTTTGGAGTTTTGAATTTCGGGGGAATAACCAAACCTGAGACCAAACAAACATCCCTTGCAGCAGTCCCAAAATTTTGATCACCCTCTACTTTTTTCAATCTCTGGACGATAGTGTCTACTTCCTCACGAAGCTTATCACGTTTCTCATAACCTTCAACATTCTCATCAAGATTATCAAAGACTGTCTCATTGAAGTACGGTTGCGCACGGGTGTGTACAACAGGTGGTGCAAAGATAGGAGCCCCCCTAGGAACTTCAGAAAATAAGGGCACGGCTTGCTGAACAGGCTGATTAACCGGAACAGTGGCTTGAGGAGGCACAAAACCGGGAGCAAGACCATAAGGTGGGTCCCTTGCTACGGTCACACTTGGTGGAGGGTCCACAGTAACGCCGGTAATCTCGGAAACAACAGTGGGCTAGGTATCCATCTTAGCATTCATGACATGTAACAATTCCATCATACGCCCCATACCCCCTCGAAGGTCTTCAAGTTCATTGCTAAGGCGATCAATCTCTTTTGCCTGATCCTCCATTCTTTTCCGAGTTTGAGCTCTGGTGTTGTACTGGTGCCGAGAACTCAGGGTGACGAAACTGGAAGGCGAGAGAACCGAACATGAGAAAACGGAAGACACGTGCAATGCAAGAAAGTAACTGATGCTATGATGCAAATGAAGATTTCATGGAATTCAAATATTTACGAATGTCGTGGGGTACCAAGGAAATCTTTTTCTTGTTTTTTCATTTTATTTTCTTATTTATGGTATCCCGCGATATCCATAAATGATATTTGAACTCCATGAAATGCAATGAGATGCTTTATGGATGCAATGCATGAAAACACACGAAGTCCTAGGTTAAAGGAACGTGAGCGGAGTCAAGGTCTACCCATCCCAAAAGGAGTGTACTATAGGTTAGTTGTACCTGCCGAACAAGGTTCTACAAAGTGCCCAAAGTCATCAGCCCATCTTTCGGATATTATCAACCTTCCGACTGACTCAGGGGTTAATAATATTCTCAAGAGAACCTCTTTTGAGTGTAGTATCGCGTAGCAACCATTGTAGGATTACTCCCACATAGCTCCCGCACTACGTCCTAAATAAGGCCAAGGTGGTGTTAAGGTACTACGGTCCTCAATATCACAGACTCCAATCGACCATGGAAAAAGTTTTCACGATTACTCGTTCAACCGAACCATTTTCGAAAAGGTCTCAACTGAGCGGTGATTCTCGAATCAGCTTGGTCGGGATTCAACTCCCTATAAGCCTCATCGAATATATCCCCATCCTATAATAATGTCACTAGTCCGGGCGTAGGACTTATCTCACAACACAAGGAACCATCCCAAAATCAGAGTACAATATATACATGTAAATGAATAGTAAAGCAAATAGTAATAAACATGAACAAATTAGGGGTAACCCTCAAAAGTTTAGAAAGTCCCCAGTGAAGTCGCCATTTTCTGTTGCGGTGGAAATAGGATCACAAACTATTAATGAGTTTGAATCGCAATTCAATTCACAACCGCTCTTTGATTTATCCGAAGGAAAAGGTCAAAAGAGGGAAAACCTATTTTGCATCGTAAACACAATGCGGAGAAAGATCTAGGGTTCGGGGGTTGGTTAAATTTAGGGAAGGTATTAGCACCCTAAACTTCTGTAGTACTCTACAGGAACCTTTTGTTCAAATGTTTACTATTTGCTTTATTTATTTGCTTAAGGTATATGTACAAAGGATTAAAAGTGAGAAAAGAGACCTAAGGGGTTAATTCTAAGTTTACTCGGCAAGACATCGCATCTTGTGCCTACGTATCCTTACGGGAGTGGAATCAGAGTAATCGTAGTTCCCCTCAAAAGGGAGGTTAGAGACTTCTTGACTGTGGTCAAGGTCTCAAGGGGAATAAACATGTCTTAAGGACACGCTTACGTGGAGTGTAGAAACTCCAAATCTCTATGTTGAATTGTTAAGTTGTAATTAGGGTTAAATTAGGTTAGGGATTCCGCGGCGGGAAACCCTAAAATGAGCGCGGCGGCTCTTTGACCTAATGCTAGGGGTAAAATTGTAATCTTGCATGCGGCGAGGCATTTGTAAAAATTAGGGTTTGTGAGGGTGTAATGGTTTGAAGTTGAGGGTTTGAAGACTATTGGAACGGCGACCAAAAGCTAGACCTAACCTTCGGATGTGTGTAATGTGACAGAATAATAACAATGACAGTGTGAGAAATTTAAATCATACGTCAGCAGAAATTAAAATGCGAAAAGTAAACGCGATTATTAGGTTCGCGAGGTTACAATGGAGAAACAGATACAAATATAAATGAAACTTAAATGAAAACTCAACACAATAGTAATAAATATGAACTGCAAAAAAATGAACACCCGTTAGTAGGCAGAGTCAAACGGCTATCAGATGAATTACGAGACAATGAAGAAAACAAGATGCAAATTCGAGATTTTATTATTGTTTTATTAAAAAAAATTAATATTATCTTGCGAAAAGACTTAATTTTAAAAAATGTTCTTCTTTTTAAAAAGAGTTTTATTTTGAACATTTCTAAGAAAAGTTTTTCCTTACTTTCATTTAAAAAAGAGTTTTTTATATTTATATTTACAAAAGTTTTATGTTTTATATTAAAAAAAGGTTTTAATTCTTATTTTAAAAAAAGGGTTTTAATTTTATTATAAAAAGATTTTTATTTATTTATAGTATTTACAAAAAAGTTTTTTTAAAACGATTTAAAACAAATAAAAAACATAATTTAAAAAAAAACAAAATAAAAAAAAACATAAGGGGTTGGGCCGGTCATCACCCCGGACCCAACCCGGTTGGACTAATTAGAGAACAATTAGGGTTCTGGGAACCCTAATGTCCCTTGCGGCGCCATTCACGTTTTCTTCTTCTCTCATCTCTCTCGCGATCGCCATGCGTCTTCTTCTCCGTTCTCTTTCGATTTTCCTGGAAAAAAACACATGAAAATAGCAATGAAAAGCATCCCTGACTCACATTTAAAGTGAAACTGGCCGATGATGGATGCGAGCTGAGGCCTGAGGGTTGATTGTCTGTCGTTCTTCGCGAACGGTGATGGTGATCTCTCCCTTTCGCGATTTCCCGTTAAGGTTTGTTCGCAGCTTCGTCGCTTTGATGTTCTATCTCTCACAGCTACCCGTTCGCAGACGATATTTAGGGTTGATGATGAACGATGATGATGATTCCTTTTCGTCTGAGTTTGCGGCTTTTGTTCACGACGCCGAGGGTTTGCGTTCTTCGTTAGGGTTTCGCTCTCTCTCTCGCGGCTACCCGTTAGCCTTTTTGATGGTGAGATTGTTCCCTTCTTATACTTTCTTTTTGGGCCTTTGATCCGTGATGGATTTGCGTTATTTTTGGGACATGATTTTGTGTTGATATGATTTGATTTTGTTTTGATTTTTTTTTTTCAGATGCTGATTGAACCACGTTCCCTCTTTTAGAATTCGATTGGGATTTTGGCGCGATCTTGGTTTCATCTGACATTGATTGGATTTCATTGGATCCGAAATTAATTTGTTTGACTGATCTGTACTGATTCGTTTGATTTCGAACTGATTCGTTTTTTGACTGATTTGTTTGATTGATTCAGATTGAGTTCCAATGGGGATGTTTCCTGATACGATTTGGATCTGACTCGAAACTTTCCATTTCCAGATTCGATTTTGTTTGATCATTTTCTGATGTGGATTGGATTGCCTTTGAATTCACTTGATCTGCTCGATATCTGAATTAATTCGTTTGTTTGATTTCGTTTGGATTCTCTAATCAGTTTGTTTTGCTGACACGAATTCTTTTCCTGATGCAGTTAGCTTTTCCTCTTCTTCTTTTAGGACTGATACTTCAGCTTCGGTTGCGTCAAACGCCGGGAAAGGTATACGGCGATGATGTTCATCTGAGCCGTAACAACTGATACTCTTTGATGACGCTGCGATTGCCTCTGATAGTCTTCGCTTGTGGTTTATCATTAGTTCCATTTGAATTGTTTTAATCATTAGCCTGTGATGAACTTTTGTTGATGATGTTTGCTTCTTGAGTTGCAGGGCTGATGTTCTGGGCAATTATGTCCAATTCGAATGTTGCTTTCTGTTGCCTTGAGATATTTACCTGATAGCGAGTTTGGGCGATGATGTTCATCTGAGCCGCGACGACTGATATGGACTGCTATGGTTTTGTGCACTTGTTTATTTCATGAACTGAGACGTTTATGCTTGCTTGTCCTTGCTGGTACAAACCGTGCTATGATTTTGCGCTGTTTGCATTCTGAACTGGTTCGGTTTCACTTGTGAGTATGGTTTGATCCTTCACGTTTCAGTGACTTGTTTGTTGGGGCAATGATGCTCATAACTGAGCCCCTGTCTGCGCTATGCTTTGTGCTGCAACTTGGTGTACATTTTTGTGACTTGCCATCCGTATTGGTTGAAGCTTGCCCCTAACTGACAACCTTTGGTACATTTGATGCAGCTTGATACAGCTTGTTTGGGTACTTCATTCTTCTTATTCTGTTTGAACTTGCTTCCTGATACATTAACTGCTGTTACACCTTTCTTTGGGTCCTGTTGGGCATTTTCTGTTATGACAGATTTATAGGATGTTTTCTTATGGCCCTTTGCGCATGAATTTGCCTTCTGACACATTGTTTTGATGCAGTTTGTATTTGGTGTTCTGTTTGGACTTGGTTTTCATGACCTCACCTAATGGTTCAGAATTAATACTGCTCATGAATTGTTTAGGTTTTGGGTTCCAAATTCTGAATCTGATATTGATGCGTTTGTGGCTTTTCAGGTGTTGGAAATTTCGAAACCAAAGTGACTCAGACCTGCCGGCATCCGGGTCTGAGTCAGAACTTGCCTATGTTGCCTTATTCTCGTATCAGTTTGGAAATCCAATCGCGGCAAAACGAATCAGTCCCGCTCCTTTTATTACTTCTATCTCTCGGATGTCCCGTAACGATAAGAACAGGTGTTACCTGATCTGACGCCCACGGCGCGGATCGGTAACGGGGGGTAGGACGCAGCTTCGGTTGTGCCACTCCCGGCACTCGATGATGACACTGTTCTGAGAGTGTCAAAAACAACTCCTAACCTTTTTTCTATACTGTCTGTTTTGTTTTGATGTGCAGGTGAATTTGGAGATTCTGCGGCGAAGCTTAAAGACATCATGAAGACACTTAGGAGTTCTAGGACTTAGGATTTAGAACTTTTAGGATTAATGTAATTCCTTGTAACAGTATTTCTAAAATGTGAAGCAATCTCCATTTCTTGTATGATGAGATCTTTATGAAATAAAATTCCCAAAACTTGAATCTATTTATATTTTGTTCTTAGTTAAAAAAATATAAACATTTGTGAATAAATCCACAAATATTTAAATTTATTAACATAGTCATAAAACATAAACACTCCTAAATGATATTCTTATTTGTGCACTTGTCTCATTTGTAATCTTAATCTCATCACCTGATTAAAATCCAATTTAAATGCTAACCAACCATTTCATAACCAAACACGGATGTGCACCGTAATCACAACAGTTTCAGCATCAACAATAACACTACTCGTAATTAAATTTCACTGACCAAATGCCAAGAGCCACAATCCCATAATACCCAATTACGACGGTGCCTTAATAACAGAAATGAAAGCGCTTTGGAAATAAACCATGAGCGATGGAATGGATCTTAAATCCAGTTGTGCTCGACAAATTTTAATACCGACCACATCAAATTGGCACCTTGATATAATCAGACCTGGTGATAGGTAAATGCCTCAAAAATAGTGCATCAAACGCCTCAGAACTTAATAACAGCCCGTCTTCAAGGAATTAGCAGAATTTGTGTAAAATGACCAAAATACCCCTGGAACCAAATCTGCAAAACAACACCTCCATAGCTTGTTAGTGGTTAGCAAATGTACATATGAGATGATATGCGAAATGACTGACTAAATATAAGGGTAAAATTTGGGGTATTACAGTAACCAACATAAATCTTGAGTAAATACAAAATGTTACTTTTACTATTATTCTATTCAGTGCTTTAATTATAAAATTATTGTATTATACACAGAGTACTTCGATTTGGGAGATCCTTTAATTGAGTGTCGATATTGTAAAGCAATGATGTGGTATCAAGAAAGGATGCACAAACACAAACATTCAGCAAAACCTAATTTTTTTTTATGTTGTGGAAATGGTAAAGTCGAACTTCCATTTTTAAAACATCCACTACAACCTTTATCACATCTTCTGTTTGATCATAATGCCATGGCTAGTAAGAACTTCCAGTCACAAATAAGGACATACAACATGATGTTTGCTTTCACTTCACCGGGAGCTAAGTTGGACAACAGATTTAATAATGGTCGTGGCCCACCTACTATTAGAATCCAAGGACAAGCTTGCCACCGAATTGGTAGTTTATTACCACCAGAAGGACATCTACCTAAATTTGCCCAACTTTACATATATGACACTGAAAATGAAGTTACAAATAGAATGGACGGTCTCAGGCAACCAAATATCATGTTTATTTACCTATATCTTATTATCGTTATAATGCACACTAATTAGTTTTTTGTCGTTGTTGTAGAAACAAAAACAACATCCTACCCGAGACTATACAAAAGTTGTCATATATGTTGTACACACATAACACACATGCCAACAGTTTCTTAATGGCTAGACAGTGGCTCAGTCACAACAATGTTCATAATTTAAAACGCAAATTGATTTCAACTAGATCTACTGATGGAAGATTGTACAATCAACCAACTATTTCTGAAGTGGCAGCTTTAATTGTTGGTGACATTGACACTGCTGAGGAAAGAGACATTATAGTGCAAGCCAAAGGGGGGCAACTTCAACGCATTGATGAGTTTCATCCATCTTACTTGTCTTACCAGTATCCCTTGATTTTTCCTTATGGAGAGGATGGATATAGAGACGCCATTGCACACAGAGATCTTGACATTTTTTATGACAGTCAAAGGAACCGACTAACTATTCGAGAATGGCTAGCATTTAGAATCCAAAGTAGGTGCAATGAGGCAAAGACTTTGTTATCATCCAGAAGATTGTTCCAACAGTTTTTTGTGGATGGTTACACAATGCTTGAAGGAGAGAGATTGAAATGGATTAGGAAAAATCAGTCCAAACTAAGAGTGTCAAAGTATACAAGTCTAAATGTAGATCAAGAACAAACACATGGATCAAGCATAAGAAAAAGAGTCATATTACCATCATCTTATGTGGGGAGTAGACAATTTATGGATCAGTTGTACTATGATGGCATGGCAATTTGTAGTAAGGTGGGATTTCCAGATCTTTTCATTACATTCACATGCAACCCAAATTGGCCTGAAATTCAAAGATTGCTTGGTCCTCTAATTTTGAAGCCACAGGATAGACCTGATATCATTGCTAGAATATTTAAAATAAAGTTTGATAACCTCCTAGCGGACGTGACAAAGAAAGGTGTTTTAGGCAAGGTTCTCGCATTTAAGTCTACCATTTCTTTTTTGCTAGCATTTTACTTTATCCAATGTTTACACATAAAGGGGTCTCCCACATGCACACATTCTTATTTACCCAATTCTCATATGTATTTATTTTTTTAACATTTGAAAATATTTTCAGATATGTACACAATTGAATTTCAGAAAAGGGGTCTCCCACATGCACACATTCTTATTTTCTTGCATCCATCAAATAAATATCCCGCTCCTGAAGACATAGACAAAATCATTTCTGCTGAAGTTCCCGATCCATTGAAACATCCAAGACTGTATAATCTGGTGAAAACCCATATGGTACATGGACCTTGTGGTTTAGAAAATCCTAAATGCCCTTGCATGAAAGATGGTAAGTGTTCCAAGTACTATCCTAAGAAATTTCAAGATGTCACAATTGTTGATCAAGATGGATATCTAGTTTATAGAAGGAGAGATCAAGGCAATACATTTGAGAAAAATGGAGTCACACTGCACAATGGTCATGTTGTACCCCATAATCCAAGTTTGCTGATGAAATATGAGGCACATATAAATATGGATTGGTGTAATCAAAGTACGTCAATTAAATATCTTTTCAAATACATCAACAAGGGTTCTGATAGGATCTCGGCTGTTATCGTTCCAAATAACACTGGTCAAGATGGAAATACTGATGAAATCAAGCAATACCTTGATTGTAGATATGTATCACCAAGTGAAGCTTGCTGGAGAATCTTCTCTTATTCAATTCATAGTAGAAAACCAGTTGTTGAAAGATTATTTTTTCATATGGAAGGAGAGAATTCCGTGTACTACAAAGATTTTGAGCAAATAGGTACTCTCCTACTTAAACCAAGTGTCACAGAATCAATGTTTACTTCTTGGTTTCTCGCAAATAGCCAATATGAAGAAGCAAGGTCTTTAACATATGAACAATTTGTGTCAAAATTTGTATATGACAAGAGGAAAAGGTGTTGGAAACCACGTAAAAGAGGTTACACAATTGGCCGACTCATTTGGGTCCCGCCAACGACCGGAGAATTGTATTATATGAGGATGTTGTTGACTGTGAAGAAAGGGTCAAGATCTTATGATGAATTAAAGACAATTGAGGGGTTCAAGCACAATTCTTTTAGAGAAGCATAGTTTGCATTGGGCTTCCTAGAAGATGACAAAGAGTTCATTGAGGCAACTAAAGAAGCTTATAGCTGGGGTTCTGGAGTATTTTTGCGTAAACTTTTTGTTACAATGTTATTATCAGCTTCATTGAATCGACCAGAACATGTTTGGCTTTACACTTGGATATACTTATCAGATGGAATTCTATATGAACAAAGACTATTGTCACAAAATCCAGGTTATATTAATACATATTTTTTATATCTATGTCACAATAAGTTATATTTTATCGCCTCCATTTTATTGCTTACAACACTTTTGTTGACAACACTTTTATTCACTTCTACAACACTTTTACAATACTTTTATTCAATATTATTTTTTCATTAATTAACGTTTATTTTTTTTGTAGATTTAACTTTGTCAGATGAAGATATTCAACAACTCACTTTAATGGAAATTGAGAAACAGCTGCAGAAAATTAGAAGTTTGAAAGAATTTAAGCCAATGCCATATCCAAATAATTATGTCCTTGACTTTCTTGGAAATAGATTGATATATGATGAAAGACAATATGATATCAAAGCTCAAGAAGAGATTTACCACAATCTATTTCAAAAATTAACGGGTATTGATTTTACTATTATTTCAATAATATTACTTTATGCTTTATTAAGCCTTCTATAATAGTTGTCCATCTTCATTCTCATCAAGTTAAACACATATGCGGTATCTATTCTATACTGTTCATGGAGTATATTTTAGTAATTATATATTCATGATATTCATTATATGGTAATGGTTATGGTATACCTCCTAACAGGAATTGAACATTTAAACTTTGCTAATGTGACAACTTTGATGGTGTGTTCTTTTTTAATGTAGATGAACAACATGAAATTTTTAGACAAGTTATGCAAGCTGTCACAAATCAAAATGGTGGAGTTTTTTTCTTATATGGTTATGGTGGGACTGGAAAGACTTTCATGTGGAACACACTTTCTGCTGCTTTGCGTTGTCAAGGAGATATTGTGTTAAATGTAGCATCTAGCGAAATAGCAAGTTTGTTGTTACCAGGTGGGAGAACTGCACATTCAAAATTCAAAATTCCAGTTCCATGTCTGGAATCTTCCATCTGTAACATTGAGAAAAAATCAGATCTTGCTAATCTCTTGAAGGTAACAAAACTCATTATATGGGATGAAGCACCTATGGCTAATAAGTTTTTTTTTGAAGCTCTTGACAAGTCATTGAAGGATATAATGAGTGATGACAATGTTGAATGTCAACAAATTTTTGGAGGTAAAGTTGTAATTTTTGGTGGAGATTTCAGACAAATTTTACCTGTTGTACCAAGAGGTACTAGGTTTGATATTGTCCATGCAACAATAAATGCATCATATATTTGGGATCATTGTAAAGTTTTGAATCTAACCAAAAATATGAGATTTCAAAGTGGTCCTAATTTAAGCAATTCAGAAGAAGTTAGGCTATTCTCAGATTGGATTTTACAAGTTGGCAATGGGAAAGTCTCAGAACCCAATGATGGCTATGTTGAAATAGATATTCCTAAAGAGCTACTCATTAGAGATTTTGTGGATCCAATTGAGGCAATTGTTACAAGTACCTATCTAAATCTACTTCAAGATTACACAAATCTAGATTTCCTTCAATTTCGAGCAATTCTAGCATCAACTATTGAAATTGTTGACGACATTAATGACTACATAACTAATCTTCTTCCAGGTATATTTTAATCTCTATTAGTTATGTCTGATACATGAATACTCTTTTCTTTAAAAATGTGTATTTTAGTGAAGTTGGACTATTAAATATGATATTTAAGAGTTGTATACTCTTTTTGTTTCAAATATATAAATATTTATACCTTAATAATCATTCTTTTTCATGAAGGTGAATGTAAAGAGTATTTGAGTTTTGATTCCATTGATAGATCAGAAACAAATGATAATTATGCTTTCGAGTATTTGACACCAGAATTTTTGAGTTGTCTTAAAACTTCTGGTTTGCCTAACCATTCATTGAAATTGAAAATTGGTACAACCATCATGTTGATAAGGAATTTGGATCAATCAGAAGGGCTTTGTAATGGTACAAGGTTGACAGCTACTAAGTTAGCCAACTATGTAATATAAGCAAAGATAATTTCAGGTACAAATATCAGAAACACTATTTACATACCATGAATGTCTTTGTCTCCTTCTCAATATCCATGGCCATTTAAACTTATCAGAAGACAATTCCCAATTATAGTGTCATTTGCTATGACAATCAACAAATCTCAAGGGCAATCATTAGATTATGTTGGTTTATATTTGTCCAAGAATGTTTTCAGTCACAGACAACTCTATGTTGCTATTTCAAGAGTTAAGAGTAAAGCTGGATTGAAAATCTTAATACATGACAAAGACAACAACTCCTTAACTCAAACAACAAATGTTGTCTTCAAATAAGTTTTTCACAATGTCATCTAGGTACATTTTTACTATTTCTTTAAACTATTAACTTTATTGATAAAATTCTCTTTTTTTGTTTGCTATATTTCCTAACACCTACATTTCTTTATTAAGCTTTCACACACTATCATTTTTGAAGAAATAATACAAATGTCACCATGCAAATGTAAGTCATTTTTTCAAGGTCAAAATAATGTTTTGTCTTTTCTAATTAGAACATTTCTCTAATTCTCATTTTATTTATCATGCTTGTAGGTTATGTAATATCTTCAATTGCTTCTAACAAGGCTTATTGTATTATTAGAATCAAAGATTTATTTTTTTTTATTCTATGTTGAACATATTCCAATTGTGTTACGCACTGTCAATATATTTTAAAACAGTTGAATATTTTCACAATTAATACCTGAAATGATGATCATTTTGATTTTGTTATTTCTATTTAACAAATGCTCTTATATTAAAAATTAACTTTTATGTGGATCCCGTGCGGGCGCACGGGTCTTCTACTAGTGCTAATTATAATACATCGTATTCTTTTAGAAACTCAAATTTTTGTCAGTTGAGATCAACTAAATTCTTATATACTTTAAAAGTTGTTAATTTGGATAAATAGAGTAACTAATGAATCCAGACTGACTTAATCATTATTCTTTGAGATTAACATTTTATTAATTAATATAAGAATGAACATTTTAATAATATTAATAATTAGTCACTTACTCTAACAGGGAAAATATACCAAAGAATTACCACTCGGGATATTTTCTTTCTCACTTTTTATATCCACCATAGAAATATCCCTCTCTTTTATGCCACTATTTTCCAACCACATGTTTTTCCGATCACTTTTTCTAAGTCTCCTTTACAACTATCGGTAACAAGAGAAAGAGAAACATTACAGAGGAAAAGAAGGAAACTTAAGAAATGAGAAGGAAAACTTGAGAAGAAGAAGCAGCTTGAAGAAGAAGTGGAGCCATCATCTATATCATTTCCATTTCATCTTTCATCAAATTATTGAGGTGAGTTCTAGTTATATCCTTCTTGAGATAGAAACTAGGGTTTTGTGCTAATGGCATATGATGATTGTTAATGATTCATCATAATATGTTGTGTGTTCTATCTTAATCATGAAATTTGTCATTAATATATGATTTACTTATGGTTTCCATGGTTGTAGTGATCCTCATATTGTTGCATGTTGTTATTGTTACTATGAATACATGTTTCATGAATTAGAAGAACCATGGTGCATATGTGTTTGTTTATTGAAGTTATGCAATGTGATTTCTTGTTTACGGTGTGTTGTATCTGTTAGAAATGATTAAACATTGATGAATTGCAAAGAGAAGAAGTTAGAAGTTGTGATTTTGGGAAGAAGGACATGAACCAATTGATTGCCTCACCATAACAATCGATTGGTTAGGCTTGTTGTTGAAGAAAAACTGAAATTTTACACTGCAACAATCGATTGGTTGCAAGCCACAATCGATTGGTTCCTCTTTATTTTGAGAAAAATGATTACAGGGTGTTTCAACTAATTTATTAGCTCACCATAGCAATCAATTGGTCTAATGTGTTTTTGTGAAAAATATGGGCAGATAGTTCATGTCAATCGATTGACTACCCTTAGCAATTGATTGGCTCATGGTTCTTTTCTTCATATCTTTGTTTGGGTGATTCTAAGGATACTAAAAACATTTTCTAACATATGCCATGTTATTTATGCATTGAATAATCAATACTAAGTGTATATTATGATAAGAAGGAAATTCAACCTAGGATTTTAACTAAGTTTGAAAGGTGATGAATATAACTTAGATTACGATAATAACATAGATGATGATACTTGTAAGCAATGGTATCTCTGTGTGTATCATGGACGAGAAATTGCTAAAGTTATGAATAATAGGCCGTGTATGGAACATATGGTGATGATGTGAATATTGGTGAATAAGGTCACATAGTGATTGACGAATTCAATCACATTTGTGGAGCTAATCACATATTCAAATATTTATGCACATCCCCTTTTAAAGATGTTTATGTAAAGTAGAAAATGGGATATGGCACCAATGATTCGTGCCTCAATTGGGTTTGAGTCCCAACTATGGTTGAGTCATGGGGGGAGGTGGATACCTAAGTGGGTTCGAGTCCTATACGGTGAAAGATACTCAAAGTAGGTTCGAGTCCCATACGAGTGGCGGTTCTTGAAGTGGGTTTGAGTCCCATGGAGAACCCGATATCCACATGAAAGTCAAATCATACGAGCATATGTGAACCAAGCCTTGCCCTAGACGTAGGTCTGGTCGGGGATCAATGTTTTGTGAACTTGAATAGTGATTTATTGAGTTATGTGAACTCAAGTGGCATGTTTCCATACAATGCAAAAGTTCCCTATTACTTAAGTATTCATCCCTTATTTGTGACATAAGTTAAGAATTGATTAGAAACCCTGTAGAGCCAAGTGGAGCCATAAGATAGGGAACCCACTGAAATTATTATATCACCCCATTATTGTTGTTATTTTTCAGGTAGTTCTGTGCAGGTGAAAGGCAAGGACAAGCTGGTTTGATGTCCTTGACGACTTTATAATAACCTATATAATATATATCTAGAATAATATCATACAAGTGTTAATTTTTGGTACTAACACAACAAATAGCCTAATGGAATCATTATATACACATGTCCAACTAAATACATCTATGACATATGTTATACAATAAAGCCTAAAAAATAAAATTTAAGAAATATGTACAATATCTTCATTGTACACAAATCCACAGCGGAAGATCACAATAATCAACATTTCTTGAAACATCAATGCACATCTCCTCTTGCATACATAACCTACAAACAACACCTAAAAAGCAACATCAGTATTAGGGTGAGATAATAATCTCAGTGAGTTCCCATATCCTATGGGTCCATTCGGATCTACATGGTTTTCTAATAAAATCCTAACTCAAGTCTCTATCTATCATTACTTGTGTATCATCGCACAATATAACTAATATTTAAGTGTCTAAAGGATATTCGTAATGTATTGAAACATGTCACTGAGTTCTCCCAACTTAAACAATCACTATTCAGATTCACGAAACATCATTCCCCAAACGGAGCTACGTCTAAGCCAAAATCGGTTCACACATGCTTATATGATTCGAATTTTGTATGAGACTCAAACTCAGTTCAAGCAACTTTCACCTGTATGGGACTCTAACCCATTTAGGGTATATTTCACTAGTGGGACTCTAACCCATTTAGGTGTCCACCTTTCCCCCATGTCCTCCATGGTTGGGACTCAAACCCAACTGAGGCACAAATAATTGGTGCCACATCCCCACTTACCGATTTACCTAAGCCTTTGAAGTGGTATGTGCACAATCACATCCGAATAAGTGATTAGGTCTCAACAACAAATAGGACTTTCGGAGCAAAGCTCCTCACCAAATAGGACTTTTGGAACAAAGGTTCCTCATCAAATATCAAACTAATCTCATGGTATTCATCAAATACTAGGTGTTCATCTTCACCCATTCACATGATAATCCACATGTTCCATATAAAACATATTAATCGTTAATCGAGAGAATACTTGTCCGCAATACACACCTAGGTACTGTTGCATTCAAGCATCACCATATACTATTTCCATAATCTAGGTTATATTTCTAAGTTATTAATCAAGTTATTCTCATAGGGTTTCCTCACTAATCATCAAAGGCTCAAGCAGGGGGCAAGTCACCTCAAGAGTACGACCAAAACCAACTTCCAAAGATCAGTTGATCTGAAGTAAACTGTTTTTAGAACCGGTCAGTCAGGGGAAGACCACCATAAGATTCAGAAACTGAGGAAAATTGACTTAGTCCATTTTATGATATAATTGTTCCCATTTAAGGGTAAGTCTATCAAATACCCTATAGATCGGGGAAAGATAAGCTGCAAAGCGGAAAGACTCATTCATACGTTCAAGTTGATCAAGCAGACCGTGTCATACACCATCATCCGTTGAGTTCAAAATGAGTGTCAAGAAATTACGGTAGCATAACATCATATCACCTTTTGGCAAGAAGCCTTGAGGCAGAGCAAAAACACAACCGTCATGCATTAATCATGTCGCTACACTCATGAGATCATATGCAAGTCAACATGGCCTATCAGGAACAAAAGCCAAAATTTTCTTGTGAACAAATACACTGTTTTCCGACAAGGGATCAAACTTGGAGCACCAATAGCATCCACGTACATCTTCCAATCATAACATCATCAAATTCTGAGTGTCGGGAAGTCAAATCCTTTCACCAACCAAAAGTACAATCCATATTGGAAACCAGAAAAAAAAGTCCAAAATCCAATCTCTATTGGCATTTCCACAAACCAAGGACCGATCCTCATTGGCATCATTTTCAAAACCCAGTGTTAATTAGTAACCCACAATCCAACAATGTTCAACAAGCCAAAATCCGATCGTCATTGATACCCTAAAATTTAGCTTTTCTTGACCTTTCTGCGGAAATAAAATTAAGCCTCACAAAAATTCATTCACTTTCATTCCTACATGCATCAATCATAATATTTCATGTGTATTTTTTCCGAGGAGAAACGTTACATTATACAAAATTCCAATCATTCATCTGCATTCCTATGTGCATTAATTATGAGATTAAATGCATTGTGTGTAGTACTTTCATTGAGGTGAAGCATTACACCATTAAAACTAACGTAGCATAAGTCAGGATTTGGGACCAATCGTGAGAGTCCAGGTCAATCTCAAGATAAGTTAGTGGTATTTCTTTAAGTGAG
Organism: Lathyrus sativus; assembly: GCA_963859935.3. Lineage (NCBI taxonomy): Eukaryota > Viridiplantae > Streptophyta > Magnoliopsida > Fabales > Fabaceae > Lathyrus > Lathyrus sativus. The sequence goes on from OZ012735.1 coordinate 936,394,957, forward strand.
TTCATACCCTGCACGCTTTACCATTGGGTGTTCCCCCAACGAGTCTTTTCTTTAACCTTTTAATGATAAGGATGATATCCTCAGCTAATTCAGTGGTATTTCTCTAAGTGAGTTCCTATCCTACATGCTTTTTCATGGGATTTTCCCTAATGAAACTTTTCAATCAACCTTTTGATGATGTCAAACCTTTTGATGATGATACTCCCTAGTGAATATTTTCAATCAACCTTTTGGTCATGATACTCCATAAGGAATCCTTTTCGTCAACCTTTTGATGATGATACTCCCTAATGAATCTTTTTCATCAATCTTTCAATGATGATACTCCCTATCAAATCTTTTCCATCAACCTTTTGATGATGATACTCCCCAACAAATATTTTCCATCAATCTTTTGATGATGATACTCCCCAAAAAATCTTTTCCATCAACCTTTTGATGATGTTATTCCCCAGTGAATCTTTTCCATCAACCTTTTTATGATAATATTCCCCTAATGAGTCCACTGAATTTTGCTCCCCAAACAGAGGTTACCCTAAAAAGGCCTCCTTCAGAACTTTTCCCTTCGTAGCTTTCCCCAGTAAAACTTCCCCCGAGGGAGTCCTTTTGGAGTGTTTCCCAACAGATAATTATCGTGTACGGTGTTTTCCAACTCTCAAGTTGACGGTACTTTCCAACTCTCAAGTTGACAGTGTTTTTAAACTCTCAAGTTGACGGTGTTTTCTAACTCTCATAAGTTGAAGGTGTTTTCCAACTCTTGAATTAACGGTGTTTTCCAACTCTCGAGTTGATGGTGTTTTCTAAATTTCAAGTTGACGATGTTTTCCAAGTCTCAAGTTAACGGTGTTTTCCAACTCTCAAGTTGAAATTGACGGTGTTTTCCAACTCTCAAGTTGACGATGGTTTCCAATTCTCAAGTTGATAGTATGTTTTCCAACTCTCAAATTGACGGTATTTTCCAACTCTCAAGTTGATTGTGTTTTCCAACTCTCAAGTTGATGGTGTTTCCCAAATCTCAAGTTGATAGCGCTTTCCAACCCCTGTGTTGATGGTATCTTTCGGCCTATAGCCGATGGCGATCCTGGCAGTTTGATCAGTATCAACTCGCGAGTTAATGTTGATTCGATATCCTACCCCAATATATCTTGTTTTTCTCAAATCTCACTACACTTTCCATCTTTTCAGACAAAATTTTGGATCTTTTTGTATTTAATTGACTTCTACCCTAAAGGTATGAAAATTGTGGATATTCGTACCCTATGGGTAAAAGTAATTAAATAGGGGCAGTTGTCATAACCTAATTTTGTCCCATGTTTGTATCTACTTTAAGTCAAGTATTACCTCATTTGAAAATTTCAAAAAAAAAATATATAAGTACATTACATACATCATATGCCATGCCTCTTTAACAATTCATTCGTTGCAAGTTAATTCTATAAAAGTCAACCAAAAGTCAATATTTGATCATTTGCATAATTATATGGTTGCATCATTCCAAATAAATTCATATCATTCATCATATGCATTTTCCATTATTCAAAGTCAAAAATTCAATAAAAATAATATTAAAGTTGACTAAAATATTCAAGTCATTTTGCACCTTTTTTTTGCATCATATGCATAAAAAATCAAAAAGTTATAAATTTCATGGGTATAAAATTCAAGCCAAATTATCGTTACATCATTATTTTAATTCATTTCTCATTTGATCATCCACCGTTTATTTCAAAATTCAAAGAAAAAGTCAAGATTTTGGGCATAAAAGACAAAAAATGATCACACTTATTTTTGTTTCATCCCACTTTTCATTCACACCTCATTTGATCACATTTAATTACACTACATATCAAAATTTATGATTAGAATTGAGGTATTTTCATGCTAAATTTAAATTCACATTCAAATTCATCCAAATTCACTCACACTTTGTGCATTTTCTCATAATTTGTAAACCATCCTTTAACCTTTAAAATCAACATCATTTTATTCACAATCTACAAAATTAATCACTACTAAACAACCCCAAATTCGGCATCGACTTCATCATCAAAGCTCTAACTTCTTCATTTTAAATAAACTTGGAGTTTGAGCATAAATCCTCCGAACTTGATCCATTTGTCATCCATTTCTTTTAAATCACTGCACAACCTCATCACCACCATAATCCCTACCAAAAACCACACAAAAAACTCATATTTATTCAAGTTCATTTTTAACTCAATTTCAAAAAAGTTGTTGAAATTGTGAAATAATTCTAAATTGAGAAAGAGGAAGTTGCAAGGAGTCCGAATCTGAAAAGAAAAGTAGAAAACTCACCTTGTCGGAGCTTCATCGGGGATTGCTGGGATCCGGGTTTTTCGCTGGAATCTAGGTTTTTCGCCGGAAAACTCATTGGTGTTCTTCACGTTATTAATGAATGTGAGAAAATACATAAGAATGGGGGGTTGAATTGTGTATGTCAAAATATGAATACTCTTTTCACTCTGAATTTGGATACAACAGTGAAAAGCTTACTTCTTTTTCTTAGTCTTGTTTCAGAACCTAAGGCTTCCCGCTAAGATTTTGATTCAAGTGAGAGTCTGAATCAGATTAGAGTCTGACTTTAGAGTATGCTTGCACAACAGAATATATATGTAGAAGTAAATAAAGAGACACAATATATTATGGTTCCTATCAACTGAGACTAAATCAATCCTCTTGCAGAACAAGAGCTTTTAACTATAATTATACTTATTACAATTGTTTAAGCCAGTAGTTCAAGACTTTCTGCTCAATCCCACTGAAAGAGACTCCTGCTCAAGCTTGCAAGCATGAGACTTACTTGCCTAAACCCCCGTTCAGGACTTCCTGCTCAATCACCTAGATTGAGACTTCCTTGCCTGAACTACCCATTCAAGATTTCCTGTAAAGACATGGCTTCTCAAAGGTTTTGATGACGACACATTTTCTACAAGTCAAGGATGGATTAAAAAAAAGGAATTATCAAGGCTTCAAGCTCAAGAACAAAGTGTCAAATATTTTAATCAAGTCTTGATGAATTTATGAAGATTGACTAGCACAAAGGAAAAGGTATGACACTCAATCTCTATGTGATTATGTAAGTGTTCAAACCATCCCTCATTCCTGCCATAACCATTATGAGTGAATTTATGCATCTTAAAATTCTTCACACTTCATTTTTTAAGGCATTTTTCCATTTCTGGGTTGAAGTAATAGATTAGCCTAATTGGGGTAATCGATTACCCTGTTAAAATTTTCAAAATTTCTGCATGTTGAAAGCATGTAATCGATTACCTTAATAATGGTAACTGATTACCACTATTCCAGAAGCCGAACATATTGCATCTCTTCATAGAAACTTTTTTAAATTCTTTCTTTTGAAGCATGGCATCCTTTGGTTTATTATGCTCATTTGAAAAGGTGTTTAGAGGATATATAAACCTAATTATTTCATATTTTCAAACTCACCTCCTTGCAAATTTCCAATCAACCATTCATACTCTTTCAAAATTTCAAATTTTTTCTAAGTGTTCAAACAAAATATTCTTAAAATGAAACATTGTGCATAAACCTTCATAGTAAAACATCCTAGTTTCATCTCATACAAAGAACACTTGTAAAATTATTGTGAGAGTTGTGTGTTACAAGGAGAAGATTAATCTTTTGATTGATAAGTGTTGAATATCCATCTATTACATACCTCCAAAAAATTCAGATTTGCTTTGTTTGTCGCATCTTAATTTTCAGGATTATTGAAAATAAGATTGTGAAGTTGTATTCCTTGTTGTCCTACTTTTGGAAATAGGAGGTCTATTGTGAGAGGATTGTTCTCAATTGGACTTAGTGGAAAAATCTAAGAGGTTGTTCTTGGTGTGGTTTGTTAGTGTCTGTATAGAAAGACTATGAAGAGTCTTGCCTAAGTCTTAACATTATTAAAAATCTCTTTCATGTTGAAAGGGGACTGGAGTACGCTTGGACTGTGAGGGGAACCAGGATATATTCTTGTGTCTTTTACTTTTCGCATTTACAGTTTTTCTAACATAGTAATCACTTAGGAAAGTAAAACATAAAACTGTCAAAAATCCAGAAAATATTTTAAGTACCAAATTCACCCCCCTCTTAGGTGCAGTCCTAACTTACAATTGGCATCAGAGCAGGTGTAGGTAACTTGTTCCTACAAGATCCAGTATGGCTTCCGCTAGCACAAACCCGGTTTTCAAAGATGGTGGTAGTAGCAACAAGCCCCTCTAGTTTTTGGCGAGTATTTTGACTTTTGGAAAATCCATATAAGAGCAAACTTAGAAGCACAATGAGATGGAATATGGGAAACTGTTGAAAATGGTCCACATTGTCACAACTGCGAAAAGGGCCGGCAAAAACAAACAGAAGAGTCGCCACCGAACGCTATTTATCCCAAGGAGAGGGAAAGGAAACGATCGAAGAAAACCTAAAACAACGGGAAAAGACAAAGCCATCGCAACCAAATCTTGGGTTCGGGAATCGGTTACGCAAGGGGAAGGTATGAGCACCCATCACATCCGTTGTACTCAACGGGATCCACGCTTGTTATCTATCAAAGGGGTGAGTTATCTAAAAGCTACTACTAAATGGGGAAAGGAAAAGAAAAAATACTCAATAGAACATTGTTGCCCTATGCCTATGTATTCCATCGTGCAATGTGAAAGTCAGAGTCAACGTAGTATGGAAAACTACGGGTAAAGGGGGGAAGGTTGCTCGCCAAGACATCGTCGTCTTGTACCTACGTATGCTCATCTGGTATGAGAAATCATAGCAAAGGTAGTTCAGGTAAACTAGACCATAGGTTGGTTAAGTGCTTTTTATGAGTGACGTTAAATTCCCATTTCCGCAGTTAGGGATGATGCCTGTTTGCGGTAGAATAGAAAAGTAACGTACTCTTTTCTAAAAATGATTTGAGAATGATCCCAGGGGATAAAAAGGTTTGAATTTGGTTTAAGAGTTTTAATGAAGTGAACTGATTTTGCTTGAGATTCGCGTTGCACTAAAGACTATTACATAGGAGTGAATGCGTCGCATATCACCCAAAGGGCATACACTAAACACTCTAGACAAGTGAGGAGAAACCCTTCACTCATCATTTCCCATGTACTTAAGGCTCGTGGCGCACAACGTTCATCATTCTTTATTAAGTGTTTTAAGATTGTTTGAGATGAGAAGAAAAGACACAAAAGAAAACACTAAAAGGAAAATGAAAACCATAATGTTGTCATACAAAATGGTCCTAAAGTTAGGATGAAAAGGAAGTCTACCTAATGTTATCATAAAAATGATGGACCTAAAGTTGAGGTAAAATGGACTATCCTAATTGTTATCATGCAAAGGCTTGAAAGTCTAATGTCTCTCTTACTCCCATCTTAAACAGAGGGACTAGGAATCCTAAGGGATCATGTGAGCAAGCACAAGTAAACACCAATCAGATCAATCACAAATGAAAACAAAGAATGAAACTCAATAAAGTTCCAAAAAGAGAAGAAATATGAAGATGAAATAAGAATGAAACATGGAAAAATAAGAAGTCATTAACAAACAACAAGCACATTCATTTCAAACTCAAGCAAAGCAAGCATCATTACCAAGTCAATCATCAACCAACACAAAGCAAGATGAGATGAAGTCAAATGGCATAAGAAGCAAGGTAGGGCAGCAAGCATACTATATCATACTCAAGTCATATCAATGATCAAAACAAAAGCACACAAGAAAGCAAACATGCATCCCATCCATATACAAGGAAACACCAAATCAAACTAGCATGCATTCAAAGCATTCCAAAAGGGAAAAACATGAGAACAAGGCATGAAGAAGAAAAAAAGAAACCACACACCAACATGATCAACAAGTTTTCATTCAAACATACACACACAAGATCATACAAATGAAGTCACACAAGTGAAAACCAAATATGCCTCAAGAAGATTCAAACATCAAAACAATCCCAAAAGGGAAACAACCATCAAGCAAGCAATCAAGAATTCACAAGACAAGAGTAGGGACAGAATATCACTCAAACATGAATAAAAATCACATCACCTCAATTTTGCAAATTAAAATCAATTAAAAAATAAAATAAAAAGGCAAATAAAACCTAAAAAGGATGGAAAATAGTTAGACCACAAACAAAAATTCAAGAACATCGCCATAGGTCAGAAACCATCATAGGATTATGTGCTAATTTCCTCATAATTTTAAGTGACTCAAAAATAATTTTAAACCAATTAAAATTAACCAAATAAATCAAAAATACATAGAAAATAACAAAACCAAAAATAAAAATCTAAGAAAATAACCATAGGTTCAAAACTATCATAGGATCATATAATATTTTTCTCATAATTTTAAAGTGCTTAAAAACAATTTTAAACTAATTAAAATTGACTCAAACAAATTAAAATTCAAGAAAAATAGCAAATGGAAAAATAAAAATGTACAAAAATAAAAATTAGAAAGAGAAAAATAAAAGGAAATTTTAGAAATTAATTTGGTATTTTTCTGATTAAAAATGAATTTCTGAAAATAAAATGAACTTAAAAACAAATTAAAAAAAAGAAAATAAAACAGAAAAAACAAGATGCGTTGGATCTGGTTTCATTAAATGACATGTCAAATTCAAAGGGCAGAAAGCGCGTATCCACGATGGATCTGAGTCAACCTCATCATTTCCAACCAACGAAGGTCAAAAGTACAAAATTAAAACAAGTGGCATAATGGACGGTGAGATCATCATCTTCAACCTTCAGCCACTAAAAAATCTCAGAGAATTGCATAAATTCGTGGATCCATCAAACCATAACCATTGGAGCTCATAGTGGTTTCATTTGATGCGTCTTTTCAAGATGATCTCAACCATATCATCGCGTCATGTTTCTTTAAACCATAGCTCACTCGATTTAAAAAAAACAGAAAGAAAAGCAAACACGGATATGGAAAATGAACATCGAAACTCAACCAAAACCAAAATCTAACAATCCTAACAACATTAGCAGATCAAGGACTACATCTTAGCAACAAATTTGAGTTGAAATGGTTAAGAATTGTACATGTTGAAGTTCAACTTCAGAGCTCTGAAAATGGAGTCCCCTTGCTTGATTCAGGCCACGATCCTTCAAGTTTTTGAGCTGGTTAGCTTCACTGAATGTTGGTGAAGCTAACTGAATGGAGAATTTGAGTGTTTAGGGTGTGGAAATGAAAATTCGAAGTTCAAGCTTAAGAGTTCAAATGGGATCTCAACAGGGTGATTCTGGCTATTAAAGTTTGTCAAAATGAGTAGAATGAGTCCCTTATTTATTGGGGAAGCTTTCTAAATGAAGAGGGAGGGTGAATGATGTCAATTTCACCAAAATTGTGCACACCTGCAGCATGAGCAAAGTGTGACTTGAAAATTGTCAAAAATCACTCAAAACTTGCGTTTCAAGGTTCTAATCAACCTAGGCAAGTTTGTTAATCATGTTTAAATTGAATTTGTGGCTTAATTTGGTGATTAGAGGCTAATTCAAACAAAATCAATTCTGACTTGAAGTAGATTTTCAGTTTTGAAATTCAATCTTTGCAACAATGGTGCTCACAACGTAGGAGGCTTTTTGAGATATGATCTGAGTTGAGAGATATGACAATGTGAAAAGAAAGTATTGATTTGGCAATCTGAGTTGAGAGATATGATCCTTCAAAGTAGCCTCCATGAAAAGGTTCGAAATTGCAAAACACTTAAAAAAATTTCAAGTCTTTTTAGGGACCAAAAGTGACCTATAGTGTTTTGACAAAAACCAAGACCTTTCATAGGTCCTTAGCACCTCCACCTTGAATCAAAGTTGTAGAGGACATCTTCAAGTTCATTCTAGAAAAATAATGGGCTCCAAATGATGAAATATGACCAAGTTATGATCTTTTGAAGGTGACTAGAAAATCCTTCCAAAACTCAAAATGACCTATAATGTCTTCAAACTTTTGATGACCTTCCAAGCATAATTTGGTCTTTCCTTGCAAAGAGAACTTCTTAGGGATGATGAGAAGAGTTCATTAGAAAAAAACCATCTCAATATTTTGAAAAATTAAGGAGTTATGCCCATTTTATGATAGCATCCACAAATTGCTAAATTAGGTCAAACACCTTGAACCAAACTTGAATCTCTTGATGATTTCTTGCAAGATAAGCCATGGTGAACTATATATGATCTTGAAATGATGTTTCCTTGGATCACAATTGATGATGAGGGACCTTTGGGAGCTTGAGAATACCATAAAGTCAATAAGAAACCTTGCTTAAGGTTGAAGAAACATGTTCCTCCTATCTTGAGAAAAAAGCCCTGATACCTTAATCATTGTCAAGAACAATTCTATGAAACAAATGAATATGAAAATGAAATTAAGCATAAGCCAAGAATTAAGAGAAAAGATGGGTAAATTTTTAGGTGCTACACACATCAACTAATGAGTGTCTTAAATGGTGTCGGTGTTAGAACACATATTGGTTCTTAATTATATCTCTATGTTTTGATGATAACTCTTATGAAATTTTGTATTAAAGAATTATATACTCTAAAACTTGTTTAAGTATGTTTATTGTAGATATTAAACTAAATATTATTTTGAAAGCAAATTAGATCTGAACATGAAATTATGCAAGGCTCTGAATCATCAGAAGCATCTCTTAGAAGAATCTGAATGCTGCCTACAGAAGATTCTGAGCGCTGCCTACAGAAGATTTTGAAGCAGAAGCTACAGAAGGATCTGAAGCAGAAGCTACAGAAGGATCTGAAGCAGAAGCTACAAAAGCATCTGAAGCATTGAAGATCTCTGTATAAAGAGTTTCAAGCTTAGTTTATTTTCAGAAGACTCTGATAGTACTACGCTGCCAGTACTGAGGATCTGATCCTAAAACTCTGCTCTGAACAATTACACGCTGAAAGCACACTTGCTGCAAATGCTCTGATTCAGCAAACTCTGATGAACATCAGAAGGCTCTGATCACTCAAGGCTCTGATGATATTTGCTGAAACTTGTTGAAGAAGAATTCAAAGTTATGTCTATTGGTTTGGCCAAACGACTCTTTCCTCTTTTATGCTAGACACAAGAACACAGACAAAAAGGATTTATCTGTGCATTCTACTTCTAGGAAAGGTCATGTGATGTGAAGACAAAAAGGCTACAGACCTTTTTAGTACGCAACCTTCAACGTGAAAACTACTTGGACCTTTGTGCCTATAAAAGAAAGACTCCACTCTTCTTCAGTTGACGAAATATTGAAATAAATTCATTAAAAGCTCTTATACAAATCATTCTCTTGCTGAATTTATTTCATTGTTCTTAAACTTAAGTGTAAAATCACAATTATGATATAGCTTAATTAGAAGCATTTAAACACTTGTTTTATTCTTACATTTGATTGTAAAAGTCCTTAAGAAGATCCAGTTGGGATCAGTTGTTCTTAAGAAGACTAAGAATAGTTGTTCTTAGTGCTTGCTATTGTAATCAGTTGATTAATAGTGGATTAATTCCTTGTTGAGAAAGGAAAATCACTCTTGATAGGGTGGACTGGAGTAGTTGAGTTCAACGAACCAGGATAAAAATCCTTGAGCTTTTATTGCCATAAATTTTTCTATATACTTATTCAACCCCCCCCCCCCCCTTCTAAGTATTTTCTCACCTTCAGTTGGCATCAGAGCTCCGGTTCTGTGTGTGCTACCACTTCACCGTGACAGAAAAGATCCAGTGTGAAAACTTTGATATATATTTGGTTGTTATTATGGCTGAAACTTCAACATCTAACAGCAACAACAGATATGAAGAAAGGGAAAGAATCAGCACAAAACCCCCTATGTTTGATGGGGAGAAATTTGTTTATTAGAAGGACAGGATAGAAAGTTTCTTCCTTAGTTATGATGCTGATTTATGGGACTTAGTCATTGATGGGTATGCTCATCCCACTGATGGGGATGGTAAGAAAATTGATAGAAAATCAATGACTGAAGCTCAAAAGAAGGAGTTCAGAAATCATCACAAAGCTAGAACAATATTGTTAAATGTAATATCTCATACTGAATATGAGAAGATCACAAACAGAGAAACTGCATTTGACTTGTTTGAGTCTTTGAAGATGACACATGAAGGAAACCTTCAAGTTAAAGAGACCAAGGCCCTGGCGCTAATACAGAAGTATGAAGCGTTCAAAATGGAAGAATCTGAGTCTATAGAAACTATGTTCTCTAGATTCCAGATCCTCACAGCTGGTCTAAAAGTTCTTGACAAAGGCTACTCAACAGCTGATCATGTGAAGAAGATCATCAGAAGCTTGCCTATCAGATGGAGACCTATGGTCACTGCTCTAAAGCTTGCTAAGGATCTGAACAAGTTCACTTTTGAGGAGCTAATCAGCTCACTAAGGAGCCATGAAATTGAACTTGAGGAAGATGAGCCTCAAAAGAAAGGTAAGTCAATTGCCTTAAAATCTAACAAATCTGTGAAAGCTTTGCAGGTGTTAGAAGAGAGTTCTGAAGAGTCTTCTTCTGAAGAAGAAGATGAACTGTCCTTGCTGTCCAAAAGAATCAACAGACTTTGGAAGTACAAGCAGAGGAAGTTCAAGAACTTCGGGAAGCCAGATCAGCGCAAGGAGTCCTCTGGACCAAAAAGATCTGGAAAGAAGGAAGTTGTTTGTATTGAATGCAAACAACCTGGCCACTACAAGAATGAGTGTCCAAAGCTTCAGAAAGAAAAGCCTAGAAGAAAGCCTGGGCATAAGAAGAAGGTTCTAATGGCAACCTGGGATGATTCAGAAGACTCTGAATCTTCATCAGATTCTGAAGAAGAATGCGTCAATATGGCTCTGATGGCAGGCATTGAAGATCAAAATGAAGGATCATCTGGATCTGAGTTTGATTCTGAATTTGACTCAGAAGAGGTACTTTCTGATCTCACTAGGGAAGAGCTTATTAAAGTTTTATTAGAAGTCCTGAAAAACTATAATCAGATTAAGCTCAAATGCAAGAAGCTTAAATGCAATCTTGAATATGAGAATAATCTGTTAAAGTCAGAAGTTGCTGAGCTAAAAGAAAACAATTTAAAAATGAAAACTAATTTTGAAAAAGCTCAACAAGATTCTGAGTCTGAAACTAAGTCCAAATGCAAAAACATTTTAGAAGAATATGACTTCAGCTTTCAGAAGTTTCTTGCTAAAAGCATAGATAGAAGCAAGATGGCTTCAATGATCTATGGAGTTAGCAGAAACAATAGGAAAGGAATTGGATATGAATCTTCCTCTGGAAAGGATTTAAATCCAATGCATGTTGATAAACTTGTTATTAAGAAAACTCCCTTGTACTCTCATTTCAAGTTTGGTCATCTCAATGATATCAAACACACACGTTCTGATCAGAACATTCCTGTGTTTAAGCCAAAAGTAAGTCAGAACAAAACTGTTGTAAAAAGACAGAAGTTCAGACCAACTTTCAAGCCAACTAACCCAAAAGGACCCAAAAAGATCTGGGTACCTAAGGATAAGATAATCCCTGTTTCAGATGTATTTAGCAGAAAAGTCAAGACGCCAGTCATGGTACCTGGACTTTGGCTGCTCACGTCACATGACGGGAGAAAGGTTTATGTTCCAAAGCCTGGAGCTTAAATCTGGAGGAGAAGTGAAGTTTGGAGGGAATCAGAAGGGCAAGATTATTGGCTCTGGTACTATTGGCAATGGTAACCTTCCCTCTATATCTAATGTTTTACTTGTAGAAGGATTAAAGCATAATTTATTGTCCATAAGTCAATTAAGTGATAATGGTTATGACATAATCTTTAATCAACAATATTGTAAAGCTGTTAGTCAGAAGGATGGCTCAATCCTATTTAATGGAAAGAGGAAGAACAACATTTACAAAATAAATCTTTCAGAACTTAAGGTTCAAAATGTTAAATGCCTCTTGTTTGTTAATGATGAGCAATGGGTCTGGCACAGAAGATTAGGACATATTAATATGAGACGTATATCTCAGATTAATAAACTCAATCTGGTCAGAGGACTTCCTAAGTTGAAGTTCAACTCAGATGCTCTTTGTGAAGCATGTCAAAAAGGAAAATTTTCAAAATCTTCTTTTAAATCTAAGAATGTTGTTTCAACCTCAAGACCATTAGAATTGCTTCACATTGATCTATTTGGACCAGTGAAAAACTGCACCCATCAGAGGCAAGAAGTATGGATTAGTCATTGTTGATGACTACAACAGATGGACATGGGTAAAGTTTCTAAAACACAAGGATGAGTCACATTCTGTGTTCTTTGACTTCTGCAAACAAGTCCAGAATGAAAAACATTTTAAAATTGTTAAAGTTAGAAGTGATCATGGTGGTGAATTTGAAAATAAATATTTTGAAAAATATTTTAATGAAAATGGCATTGCTCATGATTTTTCTTGTCCTAGAACTCCACAACAGAATGGAGTTGTAGAGAGGAAAAATAGAACTCTGCAAGAAATAGCTAGAACCATGATCAACAAGACTAATCTGGCAAAGCATTTTTGGGCAGAAGCAATAAACACAGCTTGTTACATTCAGAACAGAGTGTATGTAAGACCTCTTCTGGAAAAGACTCCCTATGAATTGTGGAGGAACAGAAAGCCCGACATTTCATATTTTCATCCTTTTGGATGTATTTGTTATATGTTGAACACTAAAGAGAATCTTAACAAGTTTGATTCTAAAGCACGAAAGTGTTTCATGCTTGGCTATTCTGAACGCTCTAAAGGCTACAGAGTATACAATACTGAAACGCAGATTGTGGAGGAATCTATACATGTTAGATTTGATGATAAGCTTGGCATTGAAAATCCAAAGCAGTTTGAAAGTTCTGCAGATAGAGAAGTAATTTTCACAAACTCTGAAAGCTCAGAGGCAGACAAAGCTCAAGTGAAGGAACCAGAAGCAACGCCAGATGCAATTCCTTTAGCTTCTCAAATGAACAACTTGAACATTTCTGAAGAATCAACTGTTAGAGGATCATCTTCCAGAATTAAGGCCTCTCACCCAGAGGATGTGATCATTGGAAAGAAGGATGACCCTATAAGAACAAGATCCTTCCTTAGATCATCTGAAGCATCATTATTTAGGTTGGTGTCAGTTATTGAACCAACTTCTGTGGATGAAGCTCTGCAAGACAATGACTGGATAATTACCATGCAAGAAGAGCTCAATCAGTTCACAAGAAATGATTTTTGGGATTTGGTTCCAAGACCAAAAGGATTCAACATAATTGGAACTAAATGGGTCTTCAGAAATTAGTTGAATGAAAAAGGAGAAGTTGAGATAAACAAAGCAAGGCTTGTTGCTCAAGGTTATAGCCAGCAAGAAGGAATTGATTATACATAGACTTATGCTCCTGTAGCCAGGTTAGAGTCTATTTGTTTACTCATTTCTTTTGCTGCACAAAATAACATCACTCTATATCAGATGGCTGTTAAGAGTGCCTTCTTAAATGGAATTATAGAAGAAGAAGTTTATGTTCACCAACCTCCTGGTTTTGAAAGTGAAAAATTTCCAGAACATGTTTTTAAACTAAAGAAATCTCTTTATGGTTTAAAATAAGCTCCCAGAGCTTGGTATGAGAGATTAAGCAATTTTCTTCTGGAGAAAAATTTTATCTGAGGCAAAGTGGACACAACACTCTTTTGTAAAACATTTAAGAAAGATCTGTTAATTTGTCAAATATATATGGATGATATTATATTTGGATCTACCAATGTTATGCTGGGAAAGGAGTTTGCTCAATGTATGCAGGCTGAATTTGAGATGAGCATGATGGGAGAATTGAGATTCTTTCTGGGAATTCAAGTCAACCAGACTCCAGATTGCACTTACATTCATCAGACCAAATATGTAAAAGAGCTTCTGAAGAAGTTCAACATGACTGATAGTAAGATGGCAAAGACTCCTATGCATCCAACAAGTACTCTTGGTAAGGAAGAGGTAAGTAAGAAAGTAGATCAGAAACTCTACAGAGGTATGATAGGATCTCTTCTCTACTTAACTGCTTCTAGACCTGACATTTTATTCAGTGTATGCTTGTGTGCAAGATTCCAATCAGATCCTAGAGAATCACACTTAACAGCTGTTAAGAGGATTCTAAGGTATCTGAAAGGTACTGCTAATGTGGATTTGTGTTACAGAAGATCTAATGAATTTAAACTAGTTGGATTCTGTAATGCTGATTACGCTGGAGACAGAGTGGAAAGAAAAGTACTTCTGGAAGTTGTCAATTTCTAGGAAGAAATTTAATCTCCTGGTACAACAAGAAACAACCTACAATTGCACTATCAACTACAGAGGCAGAATATATTGCTGCTGCTGGATGTAGCACGCAGATGCTCTGGATGAAATGTCAGCTAGAAGACTATCAGATCTTTGAGAGTAATGTTTCTATATTATGTGATAATACTTCTGCTATATGTTTGTCTAAAAACCTCATTTTTCACTCTAAGGCAAAACATATAGAAATTAAACATCACTTCATCAGAGACTATGTTCAGAAGGGTATTATAAACTTAGCCTTTGTTGATACAGATCATCAATGGGCTGATATTTTTACAAAACCCCTTGCTGAAGATAGGTTCAAGTTTATTCTGAAAAATATTGGTATGGAATTTTGTCCAGAATAATATTTATCAGAAGTAAACTTCTCAGATGCAAAATGTTTAAGACTCTGAAGTATTTCATCTGTCTGTTATTTAATTTCTTGAATTATTATTTCTGTGTATCTGAACTAACAAGTCTTAGAGGATCTGAACGTTGGCTAACGTTTCATTTCTCAAAGAGAATTCAGAAGTACATGCAAGCAAACACGTGTCACTCAGAATCAGAAAAAATGGCGTGCACAATACTGAAGAGACATTTGAGGTATTGTTTGAATAGTTAATTTCTTGGTTTCCCCCCCCCCCCCCCCCCAAATTGTCAGAATCAATTAATGCTTTGAAATGATTATTATTTTGTTCATTAAATGCCATTAATTGCTTTGTGAGAACGTGTTGAATGTGTCTTTTTGTATGCCCTAATTTCTTTATCTATAAATACCACAAATCACACCATTTCACACTTTTCACTTCACAAACATTATATGCATTTCTGTTTGCTCTTTGCTCTTCATCAAAACCCTAAACCTTCATCCAAATCTTCTTCATCTTCAACAATGACAACATCATCCTCAACATCAGCTCAATTTCAATCATCTATGGCTGCAGTAGCATCATCAAACATGGGTGTTACTCCATTTAAGGAACCAAAGAGAACATTTTTAACCCCTATGGACAAGCTTGAAGTTCTTTGTGAATCCATGGTGGAATTTGATTCTCTGGCTGAAAATGGGTTTGAGTTACGTTCTATTATTGATGCACAAGGTTGGGTTAAGTATTTTGACAGGCTGTTTGGTCCAGTGTATCCACACTTGGTGAAGGAATTTTGGATACATGCATATGTTTATCCAAAGTTCATCCTCTCTTCTGTTCTGGGAAAAGAGATCATAATCACTAAAGATCTCATCAGGAAACTCATAGGGTATGAGGAAAATGATGGAGTTTGTCATCTGCCAGCTGGGCGTGTTGACATGGAAGAGGTTTATGAGGAAGTCATTGCATCTGGACAGGCTTCTAACAAACTTAAGGATCTGAAACCTGACTACAAAATATGGGCAAAGATTTTTATGGGATGCATCAATCACATAAAATCTACTAATTCTCCAGATTATGTGAATAATGAACAACTCTATTTCATGTACTGCTTGAGTCAGAGTACAAAGGTGGATCTGCCATACATTCTCTTTATGCATCTGTGGAATCACATTAATGCATCCAGAGAATCCATAAAGGATAAGGGGCGGAAGATTAGGACGCGGATTCCTTATGGAAGATTGATCTCAGACATTCTGACAGAGAATGGTCTGGTAGTTGCTCTCTATGAAGTTGGAGTTAAAGAAGAGCTTGAAATAATAGTTGGTAAACCCTTGAATGGAAAGAGTCTTCAGAGGCTAAAAGTTGTGGATGAACTCACATCTGCTCCTAAGAAGCTGAATGTTTCTGAAGTTAGTCAGAGAAGGATTCCAGTTCAAGATTTTCCACTCTTTGGTGCTGAAGAACCAAGAGATATTATTCTTAGGTATATTGATGCGTGCAAAGCAGATGGAACACCTTTTCCTGCAGATATTATGATTCGTGCTAGAGAACTTATGCCAGATGTTTTTGAAGAGAACATGAGGAAAAGAAAACAATTAGAAGCAGAAGAAGTTGTTGCTCAGAAGAAACAGAAAGTTGCTGACAAACCACAAAAGCAGATCAAGAGAAAGGCTTCTGGAGAAGTTCCCTCTGTTCCTACCAAGCGCATCAAGACAAAAGGTACTAAATCATATTTACCTTCTATTTCTAAAATTGATGTAAATGTATCAACGTTTAGTTCTATGCCTGAACCTCCTCCCACTCAAAATCAAACAATTCCTATTCCATCTCAAACATCTGAACCACCAAAAATTCCTACATCACAAATTCCATCTGATCCTGTTTCCACTACACCACTTAAATCATCTGATATTCCACAATCAGAACCACAAACAAAACCAATAGAACAACCTACAACACAACAGCAACCTGAAATTCAACAACCAGTTGCATCTGAACTCATACAATCTGACACAGTTGCATCTGAAACTGTTGCATCTGAAACTGTTGCATCTGAACAAGTTGCATCTGAGTAAGTTGCATTTGAACCAGTTGTATCTGAACCACCAACATCCAAACCTTTTGATCCTCAACCAAAACCATCCAATCCTATTGAAACAAACATACCTGACTCTGAGATTTTGGATGTATAACCTCTCAAGACTATGTTTGTTGTATCCTCTACATCTTGTACCCCAACCACCTCATCTGATTCATCTGAATCTGATATCCATCCAGATATTATCTCACCCCCTTCCCTCAGAGATTTTGAATCTAACCAACCAGATCTACCCATTTCATCTGATACTATCATTCTTGAACCCACTCTTGAACCTATACCAAGAACATCTAAATTTGTTTCATTTACTTCTTCTAAATCGTTTCCATCTAATCCCCTTCCATCTGGACTTGAAATAGAACACTTTTTTGATCAACCACCTCAATCAGATTTTGTTCCTTGCCTTGATAAGCCAAGACAATATGCGTTTGTCCCATACTTTTTTGATAAAACATGTATTGTTCCACGCATACGCCAACGTAAACCATTCTTTCATCTCATGCCTGCTAAGATGGCACCACCTTATCCTAGCCCTTGGATCATCATCCCAGAATTCACCATACCACCACCAGAACAACCTAAACCATTCACTTTGGAAACCCTTCTGAATCCAAAAACTAGGTTAAATGTTGATAATTTATTTGCAAATTTTATGAAAGAAATAAAGATGCATTTAGGATTTGTTCAAAAAAGATGCTTGTCAACCATGGATGCAAATGAATCTGATGCTATCTGGAATATCTTCATTACCAGATTCAATATTGTAGCCTCAAATCTGAAGAATGTATGTTCTGATGATGCGAAGCTCAGATTTGTTGAAACTGCCAGAAGCATGATCTGGAATGTGAAAAGATCTGCACCTTTGCTTCTTGAAGATGTACCTTCATCTTCTGGAGTATCTGCTACAGAAGTCTTTATTGAATCTGCTTCTGAAGAAAATCCACTGGCTATGACAATTGTGGAAAATCCCTCTGGATCTGTTGCTCCTAACTCTGCATCCCCGATGGAAATTGACTTTGCTTCTATTCCTGCACAAGAATCTGCTCCTTCTACCTCTACTGAGATCAAGAAAGAGAATCCAGATTTGGAAGATAAGATTGCAGTATTGGAAGCTGGACAATCTGAGATCAAGTCATGGATGGCCAAGCAAGACCAGAAGACTGAGAACATGGCAGAATGGATGTCTAAGCAAGATCAGAAGAATGAAAACATGGCAAAATGGATGACAAAGCAAGAAGAATCTTCATCTGAGATCACTCAGCTTCTGAAGATGATTCTGTCCAAGCAAACCTAGTTTTATGTTTTTCTGTATCTGATGTTTGTGCATATGTACCTAATTTTATCTGATGATTTGTCTGTTTCTCTTTTGAATATGAATGAATGACTTTGTGTTTTCTCTACTTGAATGTATATTTTCTCTATTTCCTTTTATTTGTCTTTAAAAGTTTTACTTTTTGATTATGACAAAAAGGGGGAGAAAATGGATCTGACTGTTCAAATAAACTCTACCTAAATGAAACTCAGACATATCTAATTATAACTAACGTGAATTCTTAGCATTTCAGAACATTTGAAAAATCTGAAAAATTCTTTAAAAGTAACTCTGAGATTCCCAGATCAAGTTTAACCAATCAAGCTCTGATTCTGAAACATCCTTCCAAGTCAAGATCTAATTATTTTTAGAACAATTAGGCTCTGATTCTGAAAAGAATACTCATGCAAAAGGGAAGTTTCTATTCCTTCTAAGTATTCAATTCAGGGGGATATTCTCAATCTCAGGGGGAGTTATAATTATTTTTTTATTGAAAAAAATTTCTTATCTTTTTGTCATCATCAAAAAGGGGGAGATTGTTAGAACACATATTGGTTCTTAATTATATCTCTATGTTTTGACGATAACTCTTATGAAATTTTGTATTAAAGAATTATATACTCTAAATTTTTTTTAAGTATGTTTGCTGCAGATATTAAAGTGAATATTATTCTGAAAGCAAATTAGATCTGAACATGAAATTATGCAAGGCTCTGAAGCATCAGAAGCATCTCTTAGAAGAATCTGAATGCTGCCTACAAAAGATTCTAAGCGCTGCCTACAGAAGATTCTGAAGCAGAAGCTACAGAAGCATCTGAAGCATTGAAGATCTCTGTATGAAGAGTTTCAAGCTTAGTTTATTTTCAGAAGACTCTGATAGTACTATGCTGCCAGTACTGAGGATCTGATCCTAAAACTTTGCTCTGAACAATTACACGCTGAAAGTACACTTGCTGCAAATGCTCTGATTCAGCAAACTCTGATGAACATCAGAAGGCTCTGATCACTCAAGGCTCTGATGATATTTGCTTAAACTTGTTGAAGAAGAATTCAAAGTTATGTCCGTTGGTTTGGCAAAACGACTCTTTCCTCTTTTATGCTAGACACAAGAACACAGATAAAAAGGATTTATCTGTGCATTCTACTTCTATGAAAGGTCATGTGATGTGAAGACAAAACGGCTACAGACCTTTTCAGTACACAGCCTTCAACATGAAAACTACTTGGACCTCTGTGCCTATAAAAGCAAGACTCCATCACTCTTCTTCAGTTGACGAAATATTGAAAGAAATTCATTCCAAGCTCTCATACAAATCATTCTCTTGCTGAATTTATTTCATTGTTCTTAAACTTAAGTGTACCGTTGTGATATAGCTTAATTAGAAGCATTTAAACACTTGTTTTATTCTTACATTTGATTGTAAAAGTACTTAAGAAGATCCAGTTGGGATCAGTTATTCTTAAGAATACTAAGAACAGTTGTTCTTAGTGCTTGCTATTGTAATCAGTTGATTAATAGTGGATTAAGTCCTTATTGAGAAAGGCAAATCACTCTTGATAGGGTGGGCTGGAGTAGTTGAGTTTAATGAACCAGGGTAAAAATCCTTGAGCTTTTATTGCCATAATTTTTTCTATATACTTATTCAACCCCCCCCCCCCCCCTTCTAAGTATTTTCTCACCTTCAGTCGGAACTCAAAAGATTAAAAGTTCTTATAATGAAGATGATAAAAAGAAAGTCCTTGATGAAAAGAAAGCCATTAACATATTACAAAGTGCATTAAATATGGATGGATTCTTCCATATTTCTCAATGGGAATCCGCAAAAGAAGTTTGGGACACTTTGGTAGAGACTCATGAAGGAACCGTTGAAGTTAAATGATCTAGTTATTGGATTGCCAAAGATAAAGTTTGTCAAAGATACGTTACATGATACATGTCAAAAGGGGAAACAAATCAAATTAACTTTCAAATCTAAGAATGTGGTGTCCACTACAAGGCCACTACAATTGTTAAATATGGGCTTATTTGGTCCATCAAAAACAAGAAGTTTCGGAGGTAATGTATATACTTTAGTTATTATTGACGATTTCTCTAGATATACTTGGACATTCTTTTTATTGATGCATTCAAGGCGTTCAAGAAATATGCAAAGCAAATCCAAAATGAGAAGTCACTAACTATTTCCTCTATAATAAGCGATCATGGTGGAGAGTTCCAAAATGCTCATTTCAAAGAATTTTGCCAAGAACAAGGAATCTCTCACAACTTCTCGGCACCAAGGACTCCTCAATAAAATGGTGTTGTAGAAATAAATAATAGGTCACTTTTGGAACTTGCAAGGACAATGCTTAGTGACTCAAATCTTCCAAAGTAATTTTGGACGGATGTGGTAAGCACGACGTGCTTTGTAAGTAATAAAGTAAATATTAGACCTATCCTTAAGAAGACTCCTTATGAACTTTTCAAAGGGAGGAAACCAAACATTGCTTATTTTCATATTTTTGGATGCAAGTGCTTTGTCTTAAACAATGACAAAGACAATCTTGGAAAGTTCGATGAAAAATCAGGTGAAGGTATTTTTCTAGGTTATTCTCTTTCAAGTAAGACATATAGAATTTATAATAAATGAACTTTAACAATTGAAGAATCTATGCATGTAAAGTTTGATGAATCTAACCCCTCCAAGGAGGATATTGTTTTGTGTGATGATGATGATGATGATTTAATAGAAGTTCCTCAAGAAGATACTTCCAAAGTCAACAATGAGACTCAAACGGAATATCAAGAAGAACCAATTCAACAAGAATAAAATGATGATTATCTACCTAAGGAATGGAGAACTCATAGAGATCATCCAATTGATAAAGTCATTGGTGATATTAGTTAAGGCATTACAACTAGACTAAATCTCAAAGATGCATGCTTGAATATGGCGTTTGTCTCACAAATTGAACCTTCCAAAGTTGATGAAGCCTTAGAAGATGACCAATGGATAATTGTTATGCAAGAAGTGTTAAACTAATTCGAAAGGAAACAAGCTTGGGAACTTGTTCCTAGGCCAAGTGATAAACACATCATAGGTACCACATGGGTGTTTAAGAACAAGCTTGATGAGAATGGGATATATATTTGAAACAAAGCAAGATTGGTGGCCCAATGATAGAATCAATAGGAAGGCAGTAATTTTGAAGAAACATTTGCTTCGGTTTCTAGGTTAGAAACTATTTGTTTATTACTTGCTTATGTGTGTTTATAAAATTTTCAGTTATACCAAATGGATGTTAAGTGCACATTCTTGAACGACTACATCAATGAAGAAGTCTATGTAAAACAACCCCCTGGCTTTGAAGACTTCAAGAATCCTTCACATGTCTTAAAGTTGAGGAAAGCTCTTTATGGCTTAAAGCAAGCACCAAGAGCATAATATGATAGACTTAGCAACTTTCTTTGTGAAAAAGGATTTGGAAAAGGTAAAGTAGATAAGACCTTGTTCATTAAGAGAATTAAGGATAACACTTTATTGGTTCAAGCCTGCGTTGACGACATCATATTCAGATCAACAAACAAAGAACTTTGTGAAGAATTCTCATTGATGATGCAAGGAGAATTCAAGGTGTCTATGATGGGTAAAATGAACTATTTCCTTGGATTACAAATTAAGCAATTAAAGGATGGAATGTTCATCAACCAATCTAATTATTGCAAAGAGTTGTTGAAGAGATTCGACATGGATGGTTGCAAAGCAATGTCCACTCCAATGGGATCTGGAGCCTATATTGATCAAGACGAATCGGGTATTTTAGTTGACGTTACAAAGTATCGAGGTATGATTGGTTCTTTATTATATTTGACGGTAAGCCGTCGTGACATAATGTTTAGTGTGTGTTTATGTGCCAGTTTTCAAGCAAATCCGAAGGAGTCACATCTCACCGCCGTTAAAAGAATCATGAAGTATCTCAAAGGAATGACCAATGTTGGCTTATGGTATCCCAAAGGTAGTGTTTGTAATTTAGTAGGTTATTCTGACTAGGACTATGCAGTTTGCAAAACTAATTGCAAGAGCACAAGTGGTACATGTCACATACTAGGGAATGCGTTAGTATCATGGTCCTGCAAGAAACAAGCTTGTGTCGCACTTAGCACGGCCGAAGCAGAATATATTGCAGCAGGAAGTTGTTGTGCCCAGATCCTATGGCTCAAGCAACAACTACATGACAATGGACTCAATCTTGGGTGTGTTCCTTTACAATGTGATAATACAAGTGCGGTCAACATAAAAAAGAATTCGGTTATGCATTCAAGGACAAAGCACATCGACATACGACATCACTTCCTTCGTGATCATGTACTTCAAAAGGATGCCGAAGTCACCTTTATAGATACACACAACCAACTAGCATACATCTTCATGAAACCGCTCGCTAAAGAATAATTTTTCAAGATTTGACGAGAACTTGGAATATTAGATAAAGGTGATGTATAATACTTCAATATTTATTCATTATAAACTATAATGAATCCAAGATACACAAAATTTTAATTTTTTTAAATTTTGCAACTTTTGCTAAAATATGTGTTTTGTGATAAAATTACATATATTTACTTTACATGAGTTTAAAATAATTTTCATGACATGATTGACCTATCCAAAGTTGCATTATAGTATGATATAACGTGTCAAGTTGGAAAAATGTGGAAACAACATGAATTTTTAGAGTTGCAAACATTCTGTTTTTTCCTTATGGTAATCGATTATCAAGATATGGGTAATCGATTACCTTGTTCATTTTCTGCATTCCTCACTTGTTTTGCACCATGTAATCGATTGACCTACTTAAGGTAATTGATTACCACTGACACGAATGTAAATTTTTATTTCTTAAAAACTCAAAATTATTTTGTTTTTCTTTTTATTTTATTTATGTTTTGTCACATGCAAATAAGTACTTATTTTGAGAAAAGCATTTTCACTTTTCTTCTTGGAACTCTTCATCTTTGACTCCATTCAACACTCTTCTTCACATTGGTACTCTTCATCTTTTCACTTTTGAACTCTCATTTACTTCACTCTTCCAGCTACTTCTTTTACCTCCCATTAACTCCATTCAACCCAAATTAAAAACCCACTCATATATTCACTCTTTATAATCCCTAAACTTACAAACATTCATCTCAAAACGATCCCCTCTCCTCAAATATGAAAATATCCTTTCACAAACCCTTACCTTTAAGCTCACATGGATCCTCCAAAGCAAAACATAAGAAAGAAGAAAATAAGAGAAGGAAGTTTTGACCCTGTGGAAGAAGAGCACACGCAATCTATCAAGTCCAGAAGACTTACTTTTGGTATCTGAAATCATCCACTAATGCCGGTAAAGTATGTCAATCTAAAAGCTTTTCCTAACCATAGTTTTACTTTTCCTGTATTATTGAAAAAGGGGTGCATAAACTTGTATCTGAAGTAGGGGCTTGTCGCTACTGCGAAAATCGGCGCCGGCTGACAGAAGAGTCGCCACCGTGCGTTATTTATCCCAACGGAGGGAAAGGAAACGCTCGAAGTAAACCTCGCAAAAAACGGGGAAAGGTATGGTCATCGCAACCAAAACCTGGGTTCGGGAGTCGGTTACGCAAGGGGAAGGTATTAGCACCCCTCACGTCTGTCGTACTCGACGGGATCCACGCTTGCTTGGGTTGTCTAAAGGATGCAAAAACAATCTATCTACGGCTGCTAAATCTAAACGGAAGGGAATTGACTCGATAGAGCGTCGCACTCTATGCCTACGTATTCTCAAGAGAGAAAGTCAGAGTCAACGTAGTTCGGGACTACGGGGAGAATTGGCTCGCCAAGACTTCGCGTCTTGTGCCTACGTACTTGCACACTGCATGGAAGATCAGAGCTTTACGTAGTTCAGGCTAACTACGGCTAAACAGGGTATTCTCACACAGCAGTGAGAAAATCAACTGGTTTCAAAGGTTCGGGGACCTATGGGCAAAACTACGACTTGGTCTCAAATGCACTCGGGCAAGAGAGAAAAAGGGTAACAATTAGTCGTCAGCGGGAAAGTCTCGATCGCACAGCAGCGAGAGAACAAAAAGTCAGTTGTTAGTGTGCTCGCTAGGATATCGCATCCTATGCCTACATATTCTCGTCTGGTACGAGAAATCAGAGCAGCTGTAGTTCGGCTACTTCGGGACCACAACTCAAATCTCGTTTTATTAACATTCTGAAAAATGGTTACAATGATTGAATACTGAAAATAAATCTCCTAGGAAATACTATCCTATCCTATCCATCTATAATGGAAAAAAATCGAATGGGAAATAGTCCCCTAACAAGTGGACATTCTAAACTATCTCTAAAAGGGAAATAAATTCTATGAAAAAAAACTCTAAAAAATATTAAATCGACACTAATATTTTTCTCTCTTTTTCCTTCTCTTCTTTTCAACTATTTTCTTCTTTTTTCTTTCAAAATATTTTTCATATATTTTTTCATATTTTCTATGTATTTTTTCATATTTCTTCCTATTTTTTTACTATGTTCTTTCATATTTTTTTTTCTATATTTTTCTCCTTTTTCTTTTTTCAAATTCTTTTTTTCAATATTTCTTTTCTTTATTGTTTTTATGCTATTTCTTTTTCAATATTTCTTTTTCTACTATTTTTTCAATATCCCCTTTTTTTTGATATATTCTTTTTCCTTTTTTTTCTCATATAACTATATAGAAAAATGAAAAAAAGAAAATATAAGGGAGGGGTACATTGCAGTTTACAGGGGGTATACAAGTAAAACAAAAAACTGCCAACTGGGCCCAACCCAGTTGTTTGCTGCAAAAACCGGTGGGGGGTGTGGATCAAAAACGTAGGGTGTGCACATGGGCTTGGCCCATAATCCAGCAAAAAAAACACACGGAGGGGTGTGTATCCAAAAACGTAGTTGGGCCCCGAGGCCCAATCCCTAACCCAGCCTACCTCCTTCCTCACTCTCTCAGCTTCCTCTCTGAAAACCCTAATCCCTATCTCTCCTTTCTCACGGCGCCGCAACCATCGCCCTCCCCCTCTCAGACTCCCTCATCTCTCAATCTTTGTCCTCCGTCCTCTCTGCTTCCATCTTTCCTCACCTAACCTCCTTACTGAAAATTCCTTCAACTCAATTATCCCTAGCAGAACGAAACGTAAATCAAAGCACACAACATCAACATGTTCTTGTTATCAACTGATTGCAAGAATCTCAACAAGCTTGTTGATGGATCTGTTGAAGTTCTTGAGGATGCGCGTTTGGACTTGGATGAAGATCTTCTAGATCTTCTAGGAGCGGTCGAAGATGTGAAATCCAGAAGTTGAAGAATAAACTCGGTGGTGATGAGATCGAGGATTCCTTTGAACTCTTACGAAGGAGGAGTCTGGAATGTTCCTCAAGGTGTTCTTGATACACGATGAAGCTTAGAATCTGGAAATTTGGTTATTGCTGATGAATCCTTCTGGATATGGATGACGATCGGAGCACGAAGATGGATGATGGTTGTATTTCTGGAGATGATGATTGTGGTTGGGAGTTGATGAAGGCCTTAGACAATCCTTCAATTTCTGGGAACTCTGAACGAACTCCACGAAGATCAAGATGAATATTCATCCTTTCTGATGAATTTCTGGAGAATCCAGAGGAAGATTGATGAATGGCGCTTGATTATTGATGACGATTGCTGGAAGATTTAGGATTTTTCTGGAAACTGGTTGAAGGCGTTCTTGCATTTCCGGTGGTAGCTTGAAGCTTCTGGCGGTATCTCCGGCGAGGGTGATGATTGTTGATCGGAGGAGAGATCAAAGGAAAACAGTGAAAATGATGGATTTGGAAATTTCCGGTGAGGTGGGCGGCCGGAGGTCGTTAGGGTTGTCGCCGGCGGGTTGTTGCGGCGGTTGCATGGCCGCCGGCCATGCAACTGGTGGGGCTTCAGCGTTAGACACGTGGTGAAGTGAGTGGAGTGGTGTAACGCATGGCTTACACGTGGTATCTCGTGGCAGAGAGAGAGCGATTCTGAAGTGTGAGGTGGCGTGTGGTAATTGTGATATGTGGGGTCCTCCTCTGTTAACACGTGGACGAGCTGAATTTATAGATGCTGAGAATTTTCTGGATCTTTCTGGATTTTGGACGAAAATGGACTGATTCTGGGCTTCTGATGAATGGGCCCAATACGAAAATGAATTAACATGGACTCTGTACAGGACGATTAAGACTTAATCAACAACTAATGCCTAATTACAACTGACTAATTAAAATCTAACTAACCAATTAAAATTCTAAAACAACAAAATCTAATAAAACAAACAATCAAGACCTGATTAAGCTAATTAACTCGCAATTAAACCAAAAAGGAGAATCATCCTAAAATTCTATTAACTCTAATTAAACCTAAAGAAAAGGATTAACTGCTAATTAATATCTATTATAAAAACTATTAATTCCTATATCTATATTAAAATCTATATTAAACCTATTAAAACTCTATTAATAAAATCCATAATATCTATTAAACCATTATTCTATTTAATATGCTAAAAGATTTTAAAATCTATTAAAATTCTAGAGAAAAAAACAACTATATTATTTCTAAAATAAAATCTATATTATTCTATTAAGAAAATGAGGAAAAATCTATTTAAATTCTATAATATTCTAAAAATGATTAAAACTATTAAAAATATTAAAAACCTATTAATATTCTAAAAAAATGATTTAAAATCTATTAAAACCCTAATAATGGCCAATAAAATCCAGAAAAATCACAATAATTTCCCGAGGGAGCACCGAACGACAAATAACACCGCGAGAGCGCATCAAAATAGCTGGCAAAAATAAACGGGCACCGAAACGTCCTCAAAAACACGATTCTATCTATCCAAACTGATTAAAAACACCTGAGACGTGAGACGAGGGCTGTGATCCCGATAAAATCCAAACAGATGGAAAATGCACTGTATGCGATATGCATATGTGAATGCGGTCATGCGTCGAAACATCGAGCCAGATGCAGGACCCGGTTGGTCAAATTTTAGGGTGCAACAGCTGCCCCTATTCAAGCGGCTTGGACCTGAATGGTTGAAGAGCGCTCAGCCTTCGAACATTCAAGGTAGATGACGGTTGAATACAAATGGAACCCTGAAATTTGCCAACCGCGGGAATATACTGCAAAATGGCTTGAGAAACAGCCTCCAATAAACTGAAGTCTGGTTGTCACGGCAACAACTGGTCAATTATCTGATAAATTTTCTTCTCCTTGCCAATCACCTGTGTGACGCCACAAGTATTGGAATAATGCTTCGAAAAGCAAACGACTTGATTCCCATCTCTCTTACGGGATCAAATCCTGTCAACTCACAGTTCACGGAGAACTTGAGGACAATTCTCCTGGGGAACTTCTGAATCGACTGCTTGGCACCCATTCTGTCAACAAGCCGCAGCTTCAGAAACTTGATATATGTCAATCTTCATTGTTGTTTTTTTTCGATGCTGACATAACAACCAAATGAAGAATCACTCTGCTGGGGAAGACGAGAAGCTTAACCACACAACTCTGCAAGGGAACAAATTCGAAATCCAATAGGTAACCCACCTGGTCCATGTTTCGACATGCGTATGTCTGATAACGATGCAATGCCCTATATGACATGCAAATGCTATGCGTTTTGTTTGAAAATGCGATGCCCAGACGGCATGGAAATGTTATATGTTTGTATAAATGCTATGACAATAGATGCAAATGCTAATGCAGGCTCGAGCTGCCAGAGAACACCAGGTCTGCAATCATTTGGCAAAATAAATGCCGAAGACAATGTCAACTCTACTGGGGAGGAACCGAAGTCACAGAACCATCTCAGCAAAATAAATGCTGGAAAAGGGAAACCAAATCCGCTGGGGATAACTGTTCTGCTGGAGAAATGAAAAGGCAACCCTGCTTGGCGACTTCACTGGGGAAAGAAAACTCTGCTTGGGGAGGCTCCCTTCAAATCATTGGCAACTGATTGTGCTCTGCGGGGATTGACCCAAACTGGGGTTGATTGCGCGTAGCACGCTGCTGGAAATGCCCCGACTATCAAGGATATCAATCTCAATCTGCTGAGGATACTCCTGATCCTACTCTGATACGGGGTGAAATACAATCTCGACTCTTCCGGGGATAATAAGCAACTCTCATCTGCTGAAGAGTAGCAATTCTGATTTAACAACATCCATACGGTATTCAAACATTACTCGGAGCACTGGTATCCATTGAGCTTCGTATCGGGGAACCTGACAACATGCGAGTCATTGGGAATTACTGTGTCAGATACCTTTAGGTTTTTTGTGTTTTTTCTGGTTTATGGTAAACATGAACTAAGTACACAATGGAAGATACGGAAAATACTAGACGAGAACTAGCATTCAAAGGTAGACTACCAGACGAGAACTGATAGGAAAATGGGTTATCGAACGAGAATTGATTTGGTTTGGACATCAGACGGGGCTGACTGGATAACAGACTGAGGCATAGACAACCAGGCGAGAACTGGCTGAAAGCTGACATGTACCAGACGAGAACTGGTATAACACCTAGGTTAAAACAAACGATGATCAGACGAGAACTGATTACGCGACGACATGTACCAGACGAGAACTAATACAACTCTTGAAGAAACGGTGACCAGACGAGAACTGGTCACAATAAACTACACCAGACGGGAACTGATGCTTACAATAAACTGCACCAGACGGGAACTGATGCTTACGGATAGGTGGGCCAGACGGGAACTGATGCTTACGGATAGGTGGGCCAGACGAGAACTGGTTACCGGTTTGCCAGGCGAGAACTGGACTTTGGAAACGACTAGTTACTGACACGCAACAGGTTTAAACTGCAAGATAATGATCCAACGACAGCAAGGCCTTTTTCGGAATGCTAAGGTTTTTGGTAAGGGTATTGACACGATTCCCCGATACTCAACTCCAGCTGGGGATAAACAGGCTTACTTGAACAACTTGCCCCAGTGCACTCAGCTGGGGATGCAAAGACTGGCTTGAACAACTTGCCCCAGTCTAACTCCTGAGAATACTTGCTCTGAACAGCTTGCTACGAGGCGACCTCGAGAATATTTGCCCCGGTATCTGTACGACAACAGAATTCAATCTCCATTAGACTCCTATCAACCCAGCTGGTTTCAACGCTCTCTGCGATGACTTGCCCCTGAATGAGCGTTCTAGCGACTTAACCTGATCTGACTATCCACCTGAAGTATCTGCTTTCAAATCTCAACGCTCTGCATAACTGCCCCTGATTGGGTTTCGAGAAGACTCACTTCTGATCAACTGCTTCTCAAATAAACTGCCCCTGATCAACTGCTGCTTCAGGACTTGTCCTCAGACTGACTGATTCCGAACTTACTGGAAGTCAATGCCCCGGATTCAAAGGTCTCCACAACATACACCATCCTGGTTCAGACTACTGAATTACTCAGTCCTGTTTGACGATTCTCTGCTGGAATTTCTTTTCTGTCAACTACTAACCTGCAAGTAAAACTGTCTATCTACGAATGATAATCTTAATGCAGTGTTTATGCAGATTTTTTTATAAAAAAAAAAAAAAATTGAGCTGTCACTCATTTATATGCCATGATTGTGAGCGACGAATGAACCGCAGTGCTTACGTGGTCAGTGAAAAACACAATAAGGATGTGACTAGCAAGTCAAGAAAGAGTCAGGTTACTCAACCTTATCGTAATGCGCTTTCAGAATAAACCCTACCTCAATTAGGTCTTTTAAGGGCTGTATCGTGGTCGGGTTCACGGTTCGTGAAACAAAGGATATTTGGCTCAAATTTGATTTGTACCCACCCCTTCTACGTGATGATCTCCGATCCTAAGGTTCAGTTAACCTGGCACAAGCGCTCGCCTCTTCGAGAGGTATGTTGAATGGTAAGAACCACAGCTAAGGAATTCACAAGGCTTTTCGGAGTGCTAGTTACTCCTTCTTCGCTTTCGGTGTCTGTGCACGCGACTTTGTGACTTGCTGGGGAAAAATTTTCTATCCCTCTTTTTCATTCTTTTGATTCCCTAATTTTTGCCTGGACTAACTCCTTTTGAGTTCTTTTCGTTTTTCGTTTTCTTTTGAAGTCCAGCGGGATGCCCTGATTTTTGCCTAAGCATTAGCTCTCTAGCTTTTTCTTTCTTTTTACTTAGCGGGCTTTCTTTCTTTCTTTTGGAACAAGGTCGTGTGACACTGGCTGCCTTGATTGCTCCGAAAGGATTGTAACTGTCTCACTCCTGATTGGTGAGCTTTCACCCTTGAAAGGTATAAACTGATTGGTCCTTGAAAGACAACACTCCTCTGTAAGACTTGAATGCTCGGTCAAGCTAACTGACAACTACCCTGCCCCGGGTTAAGATGTGAGGGTTAAAAAAGTCCGAAAAAAACTTCTACTTCCTGGCTCGAAGTGGTTAACAAGGGACTAACTCCTTATATCTCCAGTGTTTGGGGGATTTGAAACAATGCCTTGTACGTCATCGGTACGGTCTTATCTGAAAGCATACTGTCATCGGTTATGAGTATTCAGTTTCGTCATCCTCCCTCCAATCTTTGCTAGTCACAGGAATAAAGTGGAGTGAATAAAATGCAAGTGTCAGTGCAATGCAGTAAATGAGCGACAGCGACATGATTAATTCAGAAAAATGCATAGTCACTTTATTATTATCACCATTCGAAACATACCATGCTTAAAAGCAAGTAGTAACTAACAGAAAAGAAACTACGAATGCAAATGATATAAAAGTCTGAGGACTGCCAATGCTGCGGGCGCCTGCCTGTCTGAATCACTGGTTCCTTTGTTGGGGAATACCTTCCGAGTCTACGAGCTTAGACAGCTGAGCGGTTAGGATGAACAAACAGAAATCCTTCTCGAAAGGAAATGCGATCTTGGTCAATCAACTGCTGTACTTTCTCCTGAAATGCTTTACAATCTTCCGTCGAATGCCCCAGCGATCCACCATGATAACCACACTGAGCGTGGGGATTGTACCCAGGAGGGTAAGGTTCTGGAACTGGCTTAAGAGCTTTAGGTTCCACCAAAGAACTCTGGATCAAAGACGGTAGCAACTGGCTATACGGCATAGGCACTGGGTGAAAAGGAGCTTTCCTTCGTTCCAGGTTGCTGCGAAGTCGGTTCTGATTCTGACGCTGATTCTGATAACCTCGACCACGAGCTCGCTGCTTTGCAATGGAAGCGACATAAGATTCCTGATAGGGTGCGCCAGGCACGGCTGTCTGTTTAGTATAACAAGCCACGGGAGGTACTGGTCTCTGATAAGATGAAGAACCAATAAAATTCACTGATTCGCTTCGAGGATATTCAACCTTTGGCATGACTGTATTGATCTCAGCTCCTTCTTCAGTCTGATAGTCACAAGGATATTCAGTTTCACCAGCTTGATCATTTGAAGTAATCTGAATTTTCCCAATTCTTATGGCATACTCAAGGCGTTCTCCTAATGCTACCACGTCAGAGAAACTTGACGGAAGTCTGAGCAATCTTTCGAAGTACGGATCTTGTAGGGAATCTACAAACATGCTTGTCAGCTCTTGGTCTAACAGCGGTGGATGCACTCTAGCAGCAAATTCTCTCCATCTCTGAGCATACTTCCTAATAGGTTCATTGTTCTCTTGAGATAGTTCTTGCAACTGCATGCGAAAGGGAGCAATGTCTAGATTATAATCGTACTGCTTCAGAAAAGCTCTGGCTAAATCCATCCATGATTGAATCTGATTTCTCTCTAACTGCATATACCACCTCAAAGATGCCCCAGTCAGACTATCCTGAAAGCAATGAATCATCAATTTGTCATCTCGCGCAAACGCAGTCATTCTTCGACAGAACATCATCAAATGCAGCTTCGGACAGCTATCTCCCGTGTACTTCTCAAATTTCGGCACTTTGAACTTGTAAGGCAACACCAGGTCAGGAACCAAACACATGTCCACAGCATCCAGGTTAACAGCATCTTTCACTTTTAAAGCTTTCATTCCTTCTTCCAATGCTCGGAGTCTTCTATCCTTTTCGAGAGCTCTTGGATCTACCATCCCGGCCATTGGAATATCTCTTCGGTAATTCATCACAGGGAAAGCAACACCTTGATCGTTAACAGGAGGAGGACGCTCATTTCGGGCAACAAACTGCTCATGTCGACCTCGGTTCTCAACAGTAGGCTGTACAACTTGGTCTGCAGCAATGTTGTTCACTTGCGAGAAATCTTCCATAGAATCATACAGAGGGTTGGACGCCATAGTGAACCCTGTCAAGGTGTTAGGAGACTGGAAATTGCCTTCAGACATAGCTACCAACGGTCTTCAGCTGACTTCAATGCTTGATTCTGCTCAAATCTACTCAGCCCCTAGGTCGGTCTTCTGACAATCAACAGCTGCTCAATCCAAACTCCGGGTAATCACCTTCAGGAAACAAAGGCTGGATCAGAACTCTGGCTAACTAGAGGATGATATGCAATATGATGCAACACTGATATGCACATGATATGCAAAATGCAGCAAACAACGGGATCACAGCCCCCCACACAAATCTCTGAATACTACTGTACTGTTGACGGAGTACGGTTGCTCTGAAGAGAAGACCAAAATAATGGGTAGGTTGGAAGTCAAGTTTCCTGCAAAAAAAAAAAAAAACCCACTCACAGGTATGGACCTATATCTGACAAGGTACGGCATCCTATGCGGTCGTCAGCGTCACAGACTTTCAAAACTGACGATATGATTCCCAGAAGGAGTGGCATCATCGAGTCCTGAAGAGGCCTCACTTAGCTAACTTCCAAATGATCGGTTCCCAGAGTTGACAATCCAACTAACCAGCAACCCGAGCCACCCAAAGGGTGGGACAAGAGGCCAACCAGAAGAACCTCGTCTGAGTGTAGATTTCGCGGGACACCAAGGCAAGCAAGGCAAGCGGGCGCCCACTAATCTCTACTCTAAGTCTAAGGTGCACTCAAGCCCAGGTCCGACTTATCTCTCAATCATAGAACACCCGTAACACCCCAACAGCAACAGATAATATCAATAAATAAACACCAATAGACAAGCAAACAAGCGCTAGGATTGACTCTCTCTTAGGGGACGTTGGATCCCACATGCATAAGAACTATCGCAGTCCTTAGCAGCCAGGGGACGTTGGATCCCCAGCAGACTCGTATAGGGAACTATCGCAGTCCCCAGCAGAGTCGCCAGCTGCTGGGGATTGCCCCAAACAGCCAGGAAAAAACCTCAGGCGAAGGGAACCGTTGGAGTCCCCAGCAGAGTCGCCAGCTGTCGCTATTGCGAAAATCGGCGCCGGCTGACAGAAGAGTCGCCACCGTGCGTTATTTATCCCAACGGAGGGAAAGGAAACGCTCGAAGTAAACCTCGCAAAAAAAGGGGAAAGGTATGGTCATCGCAACCAAAACCTGGGTTCGGGAGTCGGTTACGCAAGGGGAAGGGATTAGCACCCCTCACGTCCGTCGTACTCGACGGGATCCACGCTTGCTTGGGTTGTCTAAAGGATGCAAAAACAATCTATCTACGGCTACTAAATCTAAACGGAAGGGAATTGACTCGATAGAGCGTCTCACTCTATGCCTACGTATTCTCAAGAGAGAAAGTCAGAGTCAACGTAGTTCGGGACTACGGGGAGAATTGGCTCGCCAAGACTTCGCGTCTTGTGCCTACGTACTTGCACACTGCATGGAAGATCAGAGCTTTACGTAGTTCAGGCTAACTACAACTAAACAGGGTATTCTCACACAGCAGTGAGAAAATCAACTGGTTTCAAAGGTTCGGGGACCTATGGGGCTATGGGCAAAACTACGGCTTGGTCTTAAATGCACTCGGGCAAGAGAGAAAAAGGGTAACAATTAGTCGTCAGCGGGAAAGTCTCGATCGCACAGCAGCGAGAGAACAAAAAGTCAGTTGTTAGTGTGCTCGCTAGGATATCGCATCCTATGCCTACATATTCTCGTCTGGTACGAGAAATCAGAGCAGCTGTAGTTCGGCTACTTCGGGACCACAGCTCAAATCTCGTTTTATTAACATTCTGAAAAATGGTTACAATGATTGAATACTGAAAATAAATCTCCTAGGAAATACTATCCTATCCTATCCATCTATAATGGAAAAAAATCGAATGGGAAATAGTCCCCTAACAAGTGGACATTCTAAACTATCTCTAAAAGGGAAATAAATTCTATGAAAAAAAACTCTAAAAAATATTAAATCGACACTAATATTTTTCTCTCTTTTTCCTTCTCTTCTTTTCAACTATTTTCTTCTTTTTTCTTTCAAAATATTTTTCATATATTTTTTCATATTTTCTATGTATTTTTTCATATTTCTTCCTATTTTTTTACTATGTTCTTTCATATTTTTTTTTCTATATTTTTCTCCTTTTTCTTTTTTCAAATTCTTTTTTTCAATATTTCTTTTCTTTATTGTTTTTATGCTATTTCTTTTTCAATATTTCTTTTTCTACTATTTTTTCAATATCCCCTTTTTTTTGATATATTCTTTTTCCTTTTTTTTCTCATATAACTATATAGAAAAATGAAAAAAAGAAAATATAAGGGAGGGGTACATTGCAGTTTACAGGGGGTATACAAGTAAAACAAAAAACTGCCAACTGGGCCCAGCCCAGTTGTTTGCTGCAAAAACCGGTGGGGGGTGTGGATCAAAAACGTAGGGTGTGCACATGGGCTTGGCCCATAATCCAGCAAAAAAAACACACGGAGGGGTGTGTATCCAAAAACGTAGTTGGGCCCCGAGGCCCAATCCCTAACCCAGCCTACCTCCTTCCTCACTCTCTCAGCTTCCTCTCTGAAAACCCTAATCCCTATCTCTCCTTTCTCACGGCGCCGCAACCATCGCCCTCCCCCTCTCAGACTCCCTCATCTCTCAATCTTTGTCCTCCGTCCTCTCTGCTTCCATCTTTCCTCACCTAACCTCCTTACTGAAAATTCCTTCAACTCAATTATCCCTAGCAGAACGAAACGTAAATCAAAGCACACAACATCAACATGTTCTTGTTATCAACTGATTGCAAGAATCTCAACAAGCTTGTTGATGGATCTGTTGAAGTTCTTGAGGATGCGCGTTTGGACTTGGATGAAGATCTTCTAGATCTTCTAGGAGCGGTCGAAGATGTGAAATCCAGAAGTTGAAGAATAAACTCGGTGGTGATGAGATCGAGGATTCCTTTGAACTCTTACGAAGGAGGAGTCTGGAATGTTCCTCAAGGTGTTCTTGATACACGATGAAGCTTAGAATCTGGAAATTTGGTTATTGCTGATGAATCCTTCTGGATATGGATGACGATCGGAGCACGAAGATGGATGATGGTTGTATTTCTGGAGATGATGATTGTGGTTGGGAGTTGATGAAGGCCTTAGACAATCCTTCAATTTCTGGGAACTCTGAACGAACTCCACGAAGATCAAGATGAATATTCATCCTTTCTGATGAATTTCTGGAGAATCCAGAGGAAGATTGATGAATGGCGCTTGATTATTGATGACGATTGCTGGAAGATTTAGGATTTTTCTGGAAACTGGTTGAAGGCGTTCTTGCATTTCCGGTGGTAGCTTGAAGCTTCTGGCGGTATCTCCGGCGAGGGTGATGATTGTTGATCGGAGGAGAGATCAAAGGAAAACAGTGAAAATGATGGATTTGGAAATTTCCGGTGAGGTGGGCGGCCGGAGGTCGTTAGGGTTGTCGCCGGCGGGTTGTTGCGGCGGTTGCATGGCCGCCGGCCATGCAACTGGTGGGGCTTCAGCGTTAGACACGTGGTGAAGTGAGTGGAGTGGTGTAACGCATGGCTTACACGTGGTATCTCGTGGCAGAGAGAGAGCGATTCTGAAGTGTGAGGTGGCGTGTGGTAATTGTGATATGTGGGGTCCTCCTCTGTTAACACGTGGACGAGCTGAATTTATAGATGCTGAGAATTTTCTGGATCTTTCTGGATTTTGGACGAAAATGGACTGATTCTGGGCTTCTGATGAATGGGCCCAATACGAAAATGAATTAACATGGACTCTGTACAGGACGATTAAGACTTAATCAACAACTAATGCCTAATTACAACTGACTAATTAAAATCTAACTAACCAATTAAAATTCTAAAACAACAAAATCTAATAAAACAAACAATCAAGACCTGATTAAGCTAATTAACTCGCAATTAAACCAAAAAGGAGAATCATCCTAAAATTCTATTAACTCTAATTAAACCTAAAGAAAAGGATTAACTGCTAATTAATATCTATTATAAAAACTATTAATTCCTATATCTATATTAAAATCTATATTAAACCTATTAAAACTCTATTAATAAAATCCATAATATCTATTAAACCATTATTCTATTTAATATGCTAAAAGATTTTAAAATCTATTAAAATTCTAGAAAAAAAAACAACTATATTATTTCTAAAATAAAATCTATATTATTCTATTAAGAAAATGAGGAAAAATCTATTTAAATTCTATAATATTCTTAAAATGATTAAAACTATTAAAAATATTAAAAACCTATTAATATTCTAAAAAAATGATTTAAAATCTATTAAAACCCTAATAATGGCCAATAAAATCCAGAAAAATCACAATAATTTCCCGAGGGAGCACCGAACGACAAATAACACCGCGAGAGCGCATCAAAATAGCTGGCAAAAATAAACGGGCACCGAAACGTCCTCAAAAACACGATTCTATCTATCCAAACTTATTAAAAACACCTGAGACGTGAGACGAGGGCTGTGATCCCGATAAAATCCAAATAGATGGAAAATGCACTGTATGCGATATGCATATGTGAATGCGGTCATGCGTCGAAACATCGAGCCAGATGCAGGACCCGGTTGGTCAAATTTTAGGGTGCAACAGCTGCCCCTATTCAAGCGGCTTGGACCTGAATGGTTGAAGAGCGCTCAGCCTTCGAACATTCAAGGTAGATGACGGTTGAATACAAATGGAACCCTGAAATTTGCCAACCGCGGGAATATACTGCAAAATGGCTTGAGAAACAGCCTCCAATAAACTGAAGTCTGGTTGTCACGGCAACAACTGGTCAATTATCTGATAAATTTTCTTCTCCTTGCCAATCACCTGTGTGACGCCACAAGTATTGGAATAATGCTTCGAAAATCAAACGACTTGATTCCCATCTCTCTTACGGGATCAAATCCTGTCAACTCACAGTTCACGGAGAACTTGAGGACAATTCTCCTGGGGAACTTCTGAATCGACTGCTTGGCACCCATTCTGTCAACAGGCCGCAGCTTCAGAAACTTGATATATGTCAATCTTCGTTGTTGTTTTTTTTCGATGCTGACATAACAACCAAATGAAGAATCACTCTGCTGGGGAAGACGAGAAGCTTAACCACACAACTCTGCAAGGGAACAAATTCGAAATCCAATAGGTAACCCACCTGGTCCATGTTTCGACATGCGTATGTCTGATAACGATGCAATGCCCTATATGACATGCAAATGCTATGCGTTTTGTTTGAAAATGCGATGCCCAGACGGCATGGAAATGTTATATGTTTGTATAAATGCTATGACAATAGATGCAAATGCTAATGCAGGCTCGAGCTGCCAGAGAACACCAGGTCTGCAATCATTTGGCAAAATAAATGCCGAAGACAATGTCAACTCTACTGGGGAGGAACCGAAGTCACAGAACCATCTCGGCAAAATAAATGCTGGAAAAGGGAAACCAAATCCGCTGGGGATAACTGTTCTGCTGGAGAAATGAAAAGGCAACCCTGCTTGGCGACTTCACTGGGGAAAGAAAACTCTGCTTGGGGAGGCTCCCTTCAAATCATT
This sequence comes from Lathyrus sativus, assembly GCA_963859935.3. Classification (NCBI taxonomy): domain Eukaryota; kingdom Viridiplantae; phylum Streptophyta; class Magnoliopsida; order Fabales; family Fabaceae; genus Lathyrus; species Lathyrus sativus. The sequence continues at coordinate 936,432,930 of OZ012735.1, forward strand.
GGCAACTGATTGTGCTCTGCGGGGATTGACCCAAACTGGGGTTGATTGCGCGTAGCACGCTGCTGGAAATGCCCCGACTATCAAGGATATCAATCTCAATCTGCTGAGGATACTCCTGATCCTACTCTGATACGGGGTGAAATACAATCTCGACTCTTCCGGGGATAATAAGCAACTCTCATCTGCTGAAGAGTAGCAATTCTGATTTAACAACATCCATACGGTATTCAAACATTACTCGGAGCACTGGTATCCATCGAGCTTCGTATCGGGGAACCTGACAACATGCGAGTCATTGGGAATTACTGTGTCAGATACCTTTAGGTTTTTTGTGTTTTTTCTGGTTTATGGTAAACATGAACTAAGTACACAATGGAAGATACGGAAAATACTAGACGAGAACTAGCATTCAAAGGTAGACTACCAGACGAGAACTGATAGGAAAATGGGTTATCGAACGAGAATTGATTTGGTTTGGACATCAGACGGGGCTGACTGGATAACAGACTGAGGCATAGACAACCAGGCGAGAACTGGCTGAAAGCTGACATGTACCAGACGAGAACTGGTATAACACCTAGGTTAAAACAAACGATGATCAGACGAGAACTGATTACGCGACGACATGTACCAGACGAGAACTGATACAACTCTTGAAGAAACGGTGACCAGACGAGAACTGGTCACAATAAACTACACCAGACGGGAACTGATGCTTACAATAAACTGCACCAGACGGGAACTGATGCTTACGGATAGGTGGGCCAGACGGGAACTGATGCTTACGGATAGGTGGGCCAGACGAGAACTGGTTACCGGTTTGCCAGGCGAGAACTGGACTTTGGAAACGACTAGTTACTGACACGCAACAGGTTTAAACTGCAAGATAATGATCCAACGACAGCAAGGCCTTTTTCGGAATGCTAAGGTTTTTGGTAAGGGTATTGACACGATTCCCCGATACTCAACTCCAGCTGGGGATAAACAGGCTTACTTGAACAACTTGCCCCAGTGCACTCAGCTGGGGATGCAAAGACTGGCTTGAACAACTTGCCCCAGTCTAACTCCTGAGAATACTTGCTCTGAACAGCTTGCTACGAGGCGACCTCGAGAATATTTGCCCCGGTATCTGTACGACAACAGAATTCAATCTCCATTAGACTCCTATCAACCCAGCTGGTTTCAACGCTCTCTGCGATGACTTGCCCCTGAATGAGCGTTCTAGCGACTTAACCTGATCTGACTATCCACCTGAAGTATCTGCTTTCAAATCTCAACGCTCTGCATAACTGCCCCTGATTGGGTTTCGAGAAGACTCACTTCTGATCAACTGCTTCTCAAATAAACTGCCCCTGATCAACTGCTGCTTCAGGACTTGTCCTCAGACTGACTGATTCCGAACTTACTGGAAGTCAATGCCCCGGATTCAAAGGTCTCCACAACATACACCATCCTGGTTCAGACTACTGAATTACTCAGTCCTGTTTGACGATTCTCTGCTGGAATTTCTTTTCTGTCAACTACTAACCTGCAAGTAAAACTGTCTATCTACGAATGATAATCTTAATGCAGTGTTTATGCAGATTTTTTTATAAAAAAAAAAAAAAATTGAGCTGTCACTCATTTATATGCCATGATTGTGAGCGACGAATGAACCGCAGTGCTTACGTGGTCAGTGAAAAACACAACAAGGATGTGACTAGCAAGTCAAGAAAGAGTCAGGTTACTCAACCTTATCGTAATGCGCTTTCAGAATAAACCCTACCTCAATTAGGTCTTTTAAGGGCTGTATCGTGGTCGGGTTCACGGTTCGTGAAACAAAGGATATTTGGCTCAAATTTGATTTGTACCCACCCCTTCTACGTGATGATCTCCGATCCTAAGGTTCAGTTAACCTGGCACAAGCGCTCGCCTCTTCGAGAGGTATGTTGAATGGTAAGAACCACAGCTAAGGAATTCACAAGGCTTTTCGGAGTGCTAGTTACTCCTTCTTCGCTTTCGGTGTCTGTGCACGCGACTTTGTGACTTGCTGGGGAAAAATTTTCTATCCCTCTTTTTCATTCTTTTGATTCCCTAATTTTTGCCTGGACTAACTCCTTTTGAGTTCTTTTCGTTTTTCGTTTTCTTTTGAAGTCCAGCGGGATGCCCTGATTTTTGCCTAAGCATTAGCTCTCTAGCTTTTTCTTTCTTTTTACTTAGCGGGCTTTCTTTCTTTCTTTTGGAACAAGGTCGTGTGACACTGGCTGCCTTGATTGCTCCGAAAGGATTGTAACTGTCTCACTCCTGATTGGTGAGCTTTCACCCTTGAAAGGTATAAACTGATTGGTCCTTGAAAGACAACACTCCTCTGTAAGACTTGAATGCTCGGTCAAGCTAACTGACAACTACCATGCCCCGGGTTAAGATGTGAGGGTTAAAAAAGTCCGAAAAAAACTTCTACTTCCTGGCTCGAAGTGGTTAACAAGGGACTAACTCCTTATATCTCCAGTGTTTGGGGGATTTGAAACAATGCCTTGTACGTCATCGGTACGGTCTTATCTGAAAGCATACTGTCATCGGTTATGAGTATTCAGTTTCGTCATCCTCCCTCCAATCTTTGCTAGTCACAGGGATAAAGTGGAGTGAATAAAATGCAAGTGTCAGTGCAATGCAGTAAATGAGCGACAGCGACATGATTAATTCAGAAAAATGCATAGTCACTTTATTATTATCACCATTCGAAACATACCATGCTTAAAAGCAAGTAGTAACTAACAGAAAAGAAACTACGAATGCAAATGATATAAAAGTCTGAGGACTGCCAATGCTGCGGGCGCCTGCCTGTCTGAATCACTGGTTCCTTTGTTGGGGAATACCTTCCGAGTCTACGAGCTTAGACAGCTGAGCGGTTAGGATGAACAAACAGAAATCCTTCTCGAAAGGAAATGCGATCTTGGTCAATCAACTGCTGTACTTTCTCCTGAAATGCTTTACAATCTTCCGTCGAATGCCCCAGCGATCCACCATGATAACCACACTGAGCGTGGGGATTGTACCCAGGAGGGTAAGGTTCTGGAACTGGCTTAAGAGCTTTAGGTTCCACCAAAGAACTCTGGATCAAAGACGGTAGCAACTGGCTATACGGCATAGGCACTGGGTGAAAAGGAGCTTTCCTTCGTTCCAGGTTGCTGCGAAGTCGGTTCTGATTCTGACGCTGATTCTGATAACCTCGACCACGAGCTCGCTGCTTTGCAATGGAAGCGACATAAGATTCCTGATAGGGTGCGCCAGGCACGGCTGTCTGTTTAGTATAACAAGCCACGGGAGGTACTGGTCTCTGATAAGATGAAGAACCAATAAAATTCACTGATTCGCTTCGAGGATATTCAACCTTTGGCATGACTGTATTGATCTCAGCTCCTTCTTCAGTCTGATAGTCACAAGGATATTCAGTTTCACCAGCTTGATCATTTGAAGTAATCTGAATTTTCCCAATTCTTATGGCATACTCAAGGCGTTCTCCTAATGCTACCACGTCAGAGAAACTTGACGGAAGTCTGAGCAATCTTTCGAAGTACGGATCTTGTAGGGAATCTACAAACATGCTTGTCAGCTCTTGGTCTAACAGCGGTGGATGCACTCTAGCAGCAAATTCTCTCCATCTCTGAGCATACTTCCTGATAGGTTCATTGTTCTCTTGAGATAGTTCTTGCAACTGCATGCGAAAGGGAGCAATGTCTAGATTATAATCGTACTGCTTCAGAAAAGCTCTGGCTAAATCCATCCATGATTGAATCTGATTTCTCTCTAACTGCATATACCACCTCAAAGATACCCCAGTCAGACTATCCTGAAAGCAATGAATCATCAATTTGTCATCTCGCGCAAACGCAGTCATTCTTCGACAGAACATCATCAAATGCAGCTTCAGACAGCTATCTCCCGTGTACTTCTCAAATTTCGGCACTTTGAACTTGTAAGGCAACACCAGGTCAGGAACCAAACACATGTCCACAGCATCCAGGTTAACAGCATCTTTCACTTTTAAAGCTTTCATTCCTTCTTCCAATGCTCGGAGTCTTCTATCCTTTTCGAGAGCTCTTGGATCTACCATCCCGGCCATTGGAATATCTCTTCGGTAATTCATCACAGGGAAAGCAACACCTTGATCGTTAACAGGAGGAGGACGCTCATTTCGGGCAACAAACTGCTCATGTCGACCTCGGTTCTCAACAGTAGGCTGTACAACTTGGTCTGCAGCAATGTTGTTCACTTGCGGGAAATCTTCCATAGAATCATACAGAGGGTTGGACGCCATAGTGAACCCTGTCAAGGTGTTAGGAGACTGGAAATTGCCTTCAGACATAGCTACCAACGGTCTTCAGCTGACTTCAATGCTTGATTCTGCTCAAATCTACTCAGCCCCTAGGTCGGTCTTCTGACAATCAACAGCTGCTCAATCCAAACTCCGGGTAATCACCTTCAGGAAACAAAGGCTGGATCAGAACTCTGGCTAACTAGAGGATGATATGCAATATGATGCAACACTGATATGCACATGATATGCAAAATGCAGCAAACAACGGGATCACAGCCCCCCACACAAATCTCTGAATACTACTGTACTGCTGACGGAGTACGGTTGCTCTGAAGAGAAGACCAAAATAATGGGTAGGTTGGAAGTCAAGTTTCCTGCAAAAAAAAAAATCCACTCACAGGTATGAACCTATATCTGACAAGGTACGGCATCCTATGCGGTCGTCAGCGTCACAGACTTTCAAAACTGACGATATGATTCCCAGAAGGAGTGGCATCATCGAGTCCTGAAGAGGCCTCACTTAGCTAACTTCCAAATGATCGGTTCCCAGAGTTGACAATCCAACTAACCAGCAACCCGAGCCACCCAAAGGGTGGGACAAGAGGCCAACCAGAAGAACCTCGTCTGAGTGTAGATTTCGCGGGACACCAAGGCAAGCGGGCGCCCACTAATCTCTACTCTAAGTCTAAGGTGCACTCAAGCCCAGGTCCGGCTTATCTCTCAATCATAGAACACCCGTAACACCCTAACAGCAACAGATAATATCAATAAATAAACACCAATAGACAAGCAAACAAGCGCTAGGATTGACTCTCTCTTAGGGGACGTTGGATCCCACATGCATAAGAACTATCGCAGTCCTTAGCAGCCAGGGGACGTTGGATCCCCAGCAGACTCGTATAGGGAACTATCGCAGTCCCCAGCAGAGTCGCCAGCTGCTGGGGATTGCCCCAAACAGCCAGGAAAAAACCTTAGGCGAAGGGAACCGTTGGAGTCCCCAGCAGAGTCGCCAGCTGTCGCTACTGCAAAAATCGGCGCCGGCTGACAGAAGAGTCGCCACCGTGCGTTATTTATCCCAACGGAGGGAAAGGAAACGCTCGAAGTAAACCTCGCAAAAAACGGGGAAAGGTATGGTCATCGCAACCAAAACCTGGGTTCGGGAGTCGGTTACGCAAGGGGAAGGTATTAGCACCCCTCACGTCCGTCGTACTCGACGGGATCCACGCTTGCTTGGGTTGTCTAAAGGATGCAAAAACAATCTATCTACGGCTACTAAATCTAAACGGAAGGGAATTGACTCGATAGAGCGTCGCACTCTATGCCTACGTATTCTCAAGAGAGAAAGTCAGAGTCAACGTAGTTCGGGACTACGGGGAGAATTGGCTCGCCAAGACTTCGCGTCTTGTGCCTACGTACTTGCACACTGCATGGAAGATCAGAGCTTTACGTAGTTCAGGCTAACTACAACTAAACAGGGTATTCTCACACAGCAGTGAGAAAATCAACTGGTTTCAAAGGTTCGGGGACCTATGGGGCTATGGGCAAAACTACGGCTTGGTCTTAAATGCACTCGGGCAAGAGAGAAAAAGGGTAACAATTAGTCGTCAGCGGGAAAGTCTCGATCGCACAGCAGCGAGAGAACAAAAAGTCAGTTGTTAGTGTGCTCGCTAGGATATCGCATCCTATGCCTACATATTCTCGTCTGGTACGAGAAATCAGAGCAGCTGTAGTTCGGCTACTTCGAGACCACAGCTCAAATCTCGTTTTATTAACATTCTGAAAAATGGTTACAATGATTGAATACTGAAAATAAATCTCCTAGGAAATACTATCCTATCCTATCCATCTATAATGGAAAAAAATCGAATGGGAAATAGTCCCCTAACAAGTGGACATTCTAAACTATCTCTAAAAGGGAAATAAATTCTATGAAAAAAAACTCTAAAAAATATTAAATCGACACTAATATTTTTCTCTCTTTTTCCTTCTCTTCTTTTCAACTATTTTCTTCTTTTTTCTTTCAAAATATTTTTCATATATTTTTTCATATTTTCTATGTATTTTTTCATATTTCTTCCTATTTTTTTACTATGTTCTTTCATATTTTTTTTTTCTATATTTTTCTCCTTTTTCTTTTTTCAAATTCTTTTTTTCAATATTTCTTTTCTTTATTGTTTTTATGCTATTTCTTTTTCAATATTTCTTTTTCTACTATTTTTTCAATATCCCCTTTTTTTTATATATTCTTTTTCCTTTTTTTTCTCATATAACTATATAGAAAAATGAAAAAAAGAAAATATAAGGGAGGGGGTACATTGCAGTTTACAGGGGGTATACAAGTAAAACAAAAAACTGCCAACTGGGCCCAGCCCAGTTGTTTGCTGCAAAAACCGGTGGGGGTGTGGATCAAAAACGTAGGGTGTGCACATGGGCTTGGCCCATAATCCAGCAAAAAAAACACACGGAGGGGTGTGTATCCAAAAACGTAGTTGGGCCCCGAGGCCCAATCCCTAACCCAGCCTACCTCCTTCCTCACTCTCTCAGCTTCCTCTCTGAAAACCCTAATCCCTATCTCTCCTTTCTCACGGCGCTGCAACCATCGCCCTCCCCCTCTCAGACTCCCTCATCTCTCAATCTTTCTCCTCCGTCCTCTCTGCTTCCATCTTTCCTCACCTAACCTCCTTACTGAAAATTCCTTCAACTCAATTATCCCTAGCAGAACGAAACGTAAATCAAAGCACACAACATCAACATGTTCTTGTTATCAACTGATTGCAAGAATCTCAACAAGCTTGTTGATGGATCTGTTGAAGTTCTTGAGGATGCGCGTTTGAACTTGGATGAAGATCTTCTAGATCTTCTAGGAGCGGTCGAAGATGTGAAATCCAGAAGTTGAAGAATAAACTCGGTGGTGATGAGATCGAGGATTCCTTTGACCTCTTACGAAGGAGGAGTCTGGAATGTTCCTCAAGGTGTTCTTGATACACGATGAAGCTTAGAATCTGGAAATTTGGTTATTGTTGATGAATCCTTCTGGATATGGATGACGATCGGAGCACGAAGATGGATGATGGTTATATTTCTGGAGATGATGATTGTGGTTGGGAGTTGATGAAGGCCTTAGACAATCCTTCAATTTCTGGGAACTCTGAACGAACTCCACGAAGATCAAGATGAATATTCATCCTTTCTGATGAATTTCTGGAGAATCCAGAGGAAGATTGATGAATGGCGCTTGATTATTGATGACGATTGCTGGAAGATTTAGGATTTTTCTGGAAACTGGTTGAAGGCGTTCTTGCATTTCCGGTGGTAGCTTGAAGCTTCCGGCGGTATCTCCGGCGAGGGTGATGATTGTTGATCGGAGGAGAGATCAAAGGAAAACAGTGAAAATGATGGATTTGGAAATTTCCGGTGAGGTGGGCGGTCGGAGGTTGTTAGGGTTGTCGTCGGCGGGTTGTTGCGGCGGTTGCATGGCCGCCGGCCATGCAACTGGTGGGGCTTCAGCGTTAGACACGTGGTGAAGTGAGTGGAGGGGTGTAACGCATGGCTTACACGTGGTATCTCGTGGCAGAGAGAGAGCGATTCTGAAGTGTGAGGTGGCGTGTGGTAATTGTGATATGTGAGGTCCTCCTCTGTTAACACGTGGACGAGCTGAATTTATAGATGCTGAGAATTTTCTGGATCTTTCTGGATTTTGGACGAAAATGGACTGATTCTGGGCTTCTGATGAATGGGCCCAATACGAAAATGAATTAACATGGACTCTGTACAGGACGATTAAGACTTAATCAACAACTAATGCCTAATTACAACTGACTAATTAAAATCTAACTAACCAATTAAAATTCTAAAACAACAAAATCTAATAAAACAAACAATCAAGACCTGATTAAGCTAATTAACTCGCAATTAAACCAAAAAGGAGAATCATCCTAAAATTCTATTAACTCTAATTAAACCTAAAGAAAAGGATTAACTGCTAATTAATATCTATTATAAAAACTATTAATTCCTATATCTATATTAAAATCTATATTAAACCTATTAAAACTCTATTAATAAAATCCATAATATCTATTAAACCATTATTCTATTTAATATGCTAAAAGATTTTAAAATCTATTAAAATTCTAGAAAAAAAAACAACTATATTATTTCTAAAATAAAATCTATATTATTCTATTAAGAAAATGAGGAAAAATCTATTTAAATTCTATAATATTCTAAAAATGATTAAAACTATTAAAAATATTAAAAACCTATTAATATTCTAAAAAAATGATTTAAAATCTATTAAAACCCTAATAATGGCCAATAAAATCCAGAAAAATCACAATAATTTCCCGAGGGAGCACCGAACGACAAATAACACCGCGAGAGCGCATCAAAATAGCCGGCAAAAATAAACGGGCACCGAAACGTCCTCAAAAACACGATTCTATCTATCCAAACTGATTAAAAACACCTGAGACGCGAGACGAGGGCTGTGATCCCGATAAAATCCAAACAGATGGAAAATGCACTGTATGCGATATGCAGATGCGAATGTGGTCATGCGTCGAAACATCGAGCCAGATGCAGGACCCGGTTGGTCAAATTTTAGGGTGCAACAGGGCTTATTATCCTGATTTGGTTAAAGATTTGTTTACTACGTTGGAAGTTGGACTTGATGATTTTGGAGATTTAGTGATAATTGCTAAGGTCAAGAATACTGAAATATGTATGAATGAGGAAGAGTTAGGAACTTGCTTAGGGGTACCTTTTGAAGGAGTAGAGATCCGTCGTGGTGTTCAACCCGATACGAAAGCTTGGAAATTTTTTAGTAGTATGGACTATTTTATTACAATCTCTAGAGGAACACAAGCTGATCTTATGAGTAAACAAAATCTGGATTCCTCTAAGGTGGTAAAATTTTCCAAAAACTTAACCGTAAGCGATAGGAAGCTACATTACATCCTTGCCTATGTCTTGGTACAAAAACACTCAAACCATGCTCAAGTGAGTGATGTTGAACTTCAATTAATCCATGCTATCAAGAATGACATGAATGTGAATTGGTCCTATGTAATAATTCACCACATGAGGCATCAAAAAACTCTTAGGTATGGTCTTTCATATGGTAGAATTGTTTCAAAACTTTTGGAGTCTAGTGGAGTGTTATTGCAAAGGGAACCAACAACGGTCATGACGGCTAGAACTTGTGAGATTAATGCGGATACGGCGACTAGGAACACCGGCATCATCAAAGGTCCCGATGGAAAGCTTACATACAATGATTCAATTTCATCCTCATCTACTTCATTGGTTCCAGAAGGTGGATACACCAATGAGGTTCTTTACAATAAGATGTGTTCTATGAAGGCTACCATGAATCTTAACCATAAGGAACACAAACGTGAGATGGCTTCTATGAGGCACATGATAAGGAGCTTTTCCAAATCCCACATTCAAGAACCTAATGATGAAAAGGAAAGTGGTGAATAAAGTAATGATGAAGAGGAAGATGATGTTATGTCCGAAAGCGATTGATCATGTTGTCTTATGATTGCACTAGTTTTTGTTCTAGTACTAGTTTATGTCTTAGACTCTATTCTAAGTTATGTTTAGTTTCTAATTTCTAAGTTATGTTTTTAGTGTTAAGTTAAAGTAAAGTCTATGTTGTGTCCATGATATGTCCTAAGTACTTTATTATGTATTTGTATCGTTCTGTTATATGTTGTTTGTGCACTTAATATAATATAATATTCTATGTTCTATATCTTATGTGTTGTTCATATGTGTTATACTATGTATGTTATAATTGTCATATATATTATAGTTATACAACATGAACACTTTACTTTTTGTCTTTTCTTGTCCTTTTTGTTAATGACAAAGGGGGAGAAGAATTGTATGTTGTTGTATGTTTTTCTCTAACAAAATTTGCAGATTTTAAAGGCTCTCTAGAAATTATGGATTAAGGGGGATCATTAATCAAGGGGGAGCATTGTGTTAGAGAAACAAGGTTGGAACAAAATTTCAAGAAGTGGTTGTCATCATCAAAAAGGGAGAGAATATGAAGACATGGCTTCTCAAAGGTTTTGATGACGACATATTTTCTACAAGTCAATGATGGATTAAAAAAAAGGAATTATCAAGGCTTCAATCTCAAGAACAAAGTGTCAAATATTTTAATCAAGTCTTGATGAATTTATGAATATTGACTAACACAAAGAAAAAGGTATAACACTTAACCTCTATGTGATTGTGCAAGTGTTCAAACCATCCCTCATTCCTGCCATAACCATTAGGAGTGAATTTATGCATTTTAAAATTCTTTACACTTTATTTTTTAACGCATTTTTCCATTTCTGGGCTGAAGTAATCGATTAGCCTAATTGGGGTAATCGATTACCCTGTTAAAATTTTCAAACTTTCTGCACGTCGAAAGCATGTAATCGATTACCTTACTAGTGGTAATCGATTACCACTCCTCTAGAAGCCCAAAATATTGCATCTCTTCATAGAATTTTTTTAAATTCTTTCTTTTAAAGCATGTCATCCTTTGGTTTATTGCACGTATTTGAAGAGGTGTTTAGAGGCTATATAAACCTCATTATTTCATATTTTCAAACTCACCTCCTTGCAAATTTTTAATCAATCATTCATACTCTTTCAAACTTTCAAATTTTATCTAAGCGTTCAAACATATTTTCTTAGAGTGAAACATTGTGCATAAACCTTCATAGTAATGCATCATAGTTTCATCTCATACAAAGAACACTTGTATAATTATTGTGAGAGTTGTGTGTTATAAGGAGAAGATCAATCTTTTGATTGGTAAGTGTTGAATATCCATCTTTTACATACTCTCAAAAAATTCAGATTTGTTTTGTTTGTCACGTCTTAATTTTCAGAATTGTTGAAAATAAGATTGTGAAGTTGTATTCCCTGTTGTCCTACTTTTGGAAATAAGAGGTCCATTGTGAGAGGATTGTTCTCAATTGGACTTAGTGGAAAAATACAAGAGGTTGTTCTTGGTGTGGTTTGTTAGTGTCTGTATAGAAAGACTAGGTAAAGTCTTATCTAAGTCCTAACATTATTAAAAATCTCTTTCATGTTGAAAGGGGACTAGAGTACTCTCAGACTGTGAGAGGAACCAGGATATATTCTTGTGTCTTTTACTTTTTGCATTTAAAGTTTTCATGACATAGTAATCAATTATGAAAGTAAAACATAAAATCGTCGAAAATCTGGAAAATATTCTAAGTACCTAATTCACCCCTCCCCTCTTAGGTGCAATCTTAACTTACACTTCCTGCTCAAGCCCTCAAGCATGAGACTTATTGCTCAATCACACTGATCAAGACTTCCTGCTCTGCCTGCAAGCATGAGACTTCAATGCCTAAACATCCAGTTCATGACTTTTGCTCAATCATCAGAAAGAGATTTTCCTCTGAGCATAAAGACTAGAGTCTTCAAATTCTATTAACAGAGACATCTGGTATTAACCTTGCGTTCATATATGTGCTTCTCGGATAAGCAGATACACAAAGGTATACACTCTTAAGCAGATTTGAGTTGATTGCTCCTGAGTGTAGAAGAATGAAGATTTCATTCTTCTTCTCTCATTGCACATATTTTCATCTTGTTGTGCCTTCCTGTTCTGATTAACATGTTCACATATTTTATCTTCAGAATGCATGAGAACATGTTTCACTTTGCTCTAACACACTTAACCCTTTTGGTTAGATAATCTTTTGAAGTTTGTTTCTCTCAACTCATTTTAGTGAATTTATATGAGATCCATTTGAACACAGTTACAAAATATTCAACTTATATTCATTCTCCTTGAGAGGTAGAGGTTCAGCTCAGAGAGATGTTCCAAGAAGCTTTCTACTTCTTGTCCACATCTAAATGTTTCCAATCTTCATCTATATATAGATACTAAGAATAGATTCATTGAAGATTGAAACTACCATGGTACAAATAGACATTGAAAGCTGTCATGGTACAAATAGCCATTGAAGGTCCTTAGCTGATGGAGAATTTAACTAACCAACACTTGGAGTGGATGATTCTGATATGCTATATAAGAACAAAATTTGGTTCTTCATCCGACCTTTAGTTTATATGTTAACAATAAATTGTTTCTTAGAGAACAATTTTGCATCCTAATGGTTTTTTATAGTGTGTAGCTTATGCTAACAGGTTCTGACTCTAAAGAACTGGTGTGGGACATCATCAGACTCTGACTCAACACACTCTGACTTTGAAGAGATATATAAGTACGCTTCAAAAATTACATCAAGTTCTGAAGCACTTTTAAACAAAGGTTCTGATGAATGTTTATGCTAAATCTTCTGATTGTGACTCTGATAGAAGAGCTTCTAAAGATGTATCAAGCTCTCAAGATTTAGAAGAGCAAGTCCTGAAGACTCTGAAGACTATGTTTTGAGGAACTGTTTCAAGACTATGAAGACAAGGTTCTGAAGCTTCTTTCAACCAGTGTCTTGATCCTTCTAAACATGCTTCAACAATATTTACTCAAAAGCCTCTGAAGATTAGAAGATAAGTGTCGCTACTGCGAAAATCGGCGCCGGCTGAACAGAAGAGTCGCCACCGTGCGTTATTTATCCCACGGGAGGGAAAGGGAACGCTCAGAGTAAACCTCGCACAACATGGGAAAGGTATGGTCGTCGCAACCAAAACCTGGATTCGGGAGTCGGTTACGCAAGGGGAAGGTATTAGCACCCCTCACGTCCGTCGTACTCGACGGGATCCACGCTTGTTTTCGGGTATGGATTGTTATTCTATCTAAACTATAGGTCAAGGGTTAAAAAGAAAATAAAATGAAAATAAAAATGACTCGGCGAAGTATCGCACTTTATGCCTACGTATTCCCGTCTGGAACGAGAAATCAGAGTCAACGTAGTTCGCCTACCTACGGGAAAGGAGGGGAAGGTTGCTCGCTAGGATATCGCATCCTATGCCTACGTACTTTCATACAGCATGAAAGATCAGAGCAAACGTAGTTCGGGCTACGTACGACACAAGTCTGTCTTGGTTGATTTTATTCCTTCTGAAAAAGGGTTTCTTGCTTACTGGTCCAAGCGGACAAAAATGACGTCTTGATGAGTTCACATTCTTTTACGGAAGAAGTGTCTTTTATTGGGTTTGAAATCTTTATGTGTTTTTCTGTTTGTTTTGAGAAAGAAGAGACAGAACTCTAACCTACGGTTGCGAAGGGAAACAGACTATCCTAATGTTATCATGCATGGGTTAAGACCTAGTGTCTATCATGCTCCTCTCTTGCACAGAGAGAAACAGAGATCCTACGGGATAGGCAGAAACAGAAACAATAACAGATATAATAAAGCAGTAAAATGCATGGATGCAACAGTACAAGCGAGGCAAGGGAGTCCCACTCAACCTCGAACCTAGAAAACAATAGGCAAAAGTGAACAGACTTCACTTTCAACCCAGCAGGGTAAACAGCAAACAATACAGTCCAGAAAACCAATCAATACATCAGAAATTAAATACAGCAATAAAACAGCATCAGCAGCTCTGAATCAACATCTGGCTTCAAGTAATCTCCAATCAGCTACAGGCTTCAACAAGCATCAGTCTCCATCTTCATGACCTTTAGGCAAGGGCTTTGATCATCATTCTTCCATCTGTAATGGCTTTTCTTCAAGTTCAAACCTCCAGGATGAGGGATTAGTCACAAGAGTGAATTGGGTGTTAAGCAATCAGTTGACTACCAAAGGTAGTGAACAAACTGCTTCTAACACAAAAGACATTTTCTCTCAAGAGTTCTATCTCTTAGACACTATCACCAAGCCTTCCAAAGGAAGGGGGTGAGTGTCTTAGGGAGACTCTGAATCACAGAGAAGAATGGATGCAGACAAGGCAATCCATGTTTGAGAAACAAACTTTCTAACCTAGAGCTCTGCCTAGCTCCTAAACCCTAGTCTCCTCAGCATCTGCTAGCAAGAATCTTCTCTTCAACTCTGGGAGTTGAACTTCAATATCTGGATCTCCAATGGCCTTCATCTCCTCAAGTCTTCAACTCTCCCAAATCCCCAGACAATCCCAATACCCACACAAGCAAGTAATAATCCCCAGAGGGCACACCACACCAATCACTCAGATATATACAGTACATTAATAGCAGTAGGGGAATCCTGACTTTTCTAAGGGGATCTAATAACTACCCATAGCCCCTATAGTCCCATAGCTAAACTATTCAAACCCTAAGTCCTAAGGGAAGTGAATTAATTCTCCTAAGTCATCACCTAAAACCCTAGTTTGTTCATGTTATTCACACCTACACTAAGCATCTAAAATTAATTTCTAAAAATGGGAACTAAATTGTATCTACAAGTTTAATGTATAAACTAAACAACCTAAAAAGAATGGACAAAAAATATTAAAGCATCTAATAGAACAAAAATTAACAAAATCATGCATGAAATGAAACTATTTAAAATGTTATTTATTTAGAAAATATGGGAAAAATATCAAATAAAAAATAAAATGCCATTTTTATTTTTTATAATTTTCTAGACATCCCAAAGAAAATAATGCAAAAAGAATGAATTAAAAATGATTATTTTGCTATTTATTATGAATTTTAGAAGATGCATAAAAAAAATTAAAGAAAATAAAAGAGAATAAAAAGAAATAAAATGGAGGGGGTAAGAATAGTAAGAAAACCAGGTTAAGCGCGTTGGGCTTATGAAACTGGGGGGTGTGGATAGCGCTCTGAGCCCAATCCCCCCAACTTAATGAAACGGTGCGTTTTAAGTTTTGAATTTTCCCACCAGATTGAAGTCTTGATCGTGGCCATTGGATGCTTTCCCCAGGTCAAAAGTCCAACCTCCATCGGACGGCTCCCAACCCTTCTTCAACCTCCAGCACTTAGGGTTTCAGAAACCCTCCATGCACGATTCCACCTGCAAGCGTTCGGTTCTCCCTCATCTCCTCATGAAAGCTCTCACTGTAAAATCCAAAAATGCTCCAAATTTCTCCCTCTACACAGCCATGTCATTACCTTCTTCTAAAACTCAAACAATAATGCAATTCGATAGGTGCAACAGATCGTGTCCATCATTCTCCACTGATATTGATCCTCTCCATTCTCTATGGAAATTATCCTAAACTAACCTACACCTCACCCTAGTCATTTTAATCATTCAATCCAAGATCATCTCACACGATTCTTGCCATTCTAAGCTTCACCAGAAATGGTGCACCATAACCAATGTCCATGAAACTTGCTCAAACTTATCAAAATCAATCATCTCCCTTATCCTAACCAGTCTACACTAACAATTCCCTAAAATTCTCATTAAATTATGCAATTCGAATGAGGTTACCAACCTGTTATGATGCTGAAAACAGTGATGGAATACACTTGATCCAATGCTTGAAAGGTGGGGGAAATTGATCAGTAACCTTGGAGATGAGTTCTGTATGCAATTAGAGAAGCCCCAAAGCTTTGAAACTTCTAGTTCCAAGGTTCTTGCACTTTGAATGATGATGATGAATATCACAATTCCTTGCTCAATTTTCCAAAGAAATGTGTGGATTCTGATCTTTGTGTGATGATGATGAAGATTGAATCAAGAATGTTGAAGTTTGATTAGAGATTGAGGGAATTTGAGAGGCTTATGCAAGAATGAAAAATGAGTGAAAATGGAGGTTTTTGACAAAGTGGTAGCACCAACCCTTGCATGATTCAGCTTGCATGAATATATAGGTGATATAGGAACCTCCTAGAAACTTGGAGAAGTTTCCCTTGTGCAAATTCCCTTGGATGTTGATTATGTTACTTTTAATTCAAGCAACCATGGATAACTCTTAAATCTTGAACTAAACTCAAAATTCCACTTTAGCCAATGTCTTTAGAATGCCTTTTCCATTCAAAATGACCTATAATTTTGCATCATTTGGCCAAGATATGAAAAATACCATTTTTTAAGCCATTTTCCTTCATTAAATTCACCAATTTTGAAATCTTGTGCTATGGACATTTCCAATCTCTCATGGTCCCTTTTCTAGACTCAAAATGCCATTTGGAGCAAGTTTGATGTTGTAAGTTTTTCCATTTGAGGCCTCCTTGTATGAGTTTTGGACATAGGTTAAAATGACCTGTAATTCACAAATGACCAAAATACCCTTTGCTTGCCAAGACCACAAGTTGAGTTCCACACATCATATGAGGGCATACTATACCATTCTAGAAAGCTAAGACAATGAGGAACAATTCTTATGTTGACCAGAAATTCATTTGAAATCTCCTTGAGGGGTAAAAATTGCTTGGAAGTCAAGTCACTTTTGCAGACAAAATTTCAGATACCTCAGATGACCTGTAACTTGCAAGGACCATAACTTGAGTTCTATAAATCTCCTTGATGTCTTCCACCACTCAAATTAAAGGTCTTGAGATCCTATACAAGTTCCATGTTGGCCAAGGATCCATTTGAAGCTTGCATTTTGACTTATCTTGCTTGGAAACTTGACCTAAACTAGGGGATTTTACACAGAAACCCTAATTTAGAGACTCCTCTTCTCCTTGATTTCTCTTGAATTCTTCTTAGCATAACAACATATCCTTGTTCTCCATGTCAAATGATGAACCCCACATCCCTTCAATAGACCTGAATGCCCTTAAATCAATCAATTGACCTAGGGTTGACCTAGGGTTGACCCAGATGAAACCCTAGTTGACTGTCTTCAACTGCAATTCTTGTGATCCCATCAACAACTTGTTTACTTCTACAAATGACTTTCTAAGCCCTCTCATAATGTCTAGATGCTCTCCATGCCTTCCATTCACAGCTCACAACCCCCTTGCTGACCCTCAGGTACCCTCAGATAGGGGATAGACTCAGGGCTTGATCTGCTGGACTCTCTGCTCTCAAATTCTTTTCTGATGACTTGAATGAGATGGAATTAGGATAATAACCTCTTGATAGGCCTCTAGAGATGAGAATAATGATTGGTCCCCTGTTGAATGACTTGCTATGCTTATGCTATGCAGATGGTCAGGTTATGTACATGACTCTATATGCAAATGTTAATGATATTGAAACATAACCCAAGTGAATAAAGTTGAGCAAATTTTAGGGTGCAACAGCTGCCCCTATTCAAGCGACTTGGACCCGATTGGGTGAAGAGCGAACGGCCTTCAAACATTCGAGGTACGAGACGGTTGAATACTAAGAAACCCGGAAATTTGCCAACCGCAGAAATAAACTGCACCCCTGTTTGGGTAACGACATCCACTGCCTGGATCTGACTGTTTGCAGCCGCTCACTGATCTCGTAACGACCACGCTGGGGATAACAGATTGCTTGCTTGTCCACATTAGGACTCTGTCTGTCATCGATACGAAGAAATCTCAACTAGAACCTGTCCACGTTAGGACTCCACTTGCTGTTAACCCAGAAAAATCTCGGCAACTCCGCTGGGGGATATTCCAATAAATCGTCCACGTTAGGAATAGACTCTTCCACGTTAGGAATAACACCATCCACGTAAGGAATCATCTCTTCTGCATCTGTCCACGTCAGGACTAAACTTTCCATCTTTCCACGTCAGGATGCAATCTTCTTTTTCCACGTAAGGAGAATCGTATCAATCTGTCCACGTAAGGACTCCAGTACCACTTGACATGTCCGCGTCAGGACTCCAATCTTTCCACGTAAGGAATACAACTTTGGTTCTGAACCTGTCCATGTTAGGACTCACCTTTCCACGTAAGGAGTACATCATTCTTCCACGTCAGGAATCAACTTTTCTTGAATCTGTCCACGTAAGGACCCCAATCTCTCCACGTAAGGAAACCAACTCTTTCCGATTTGTCCGCGTCATGACTACATTTTTCCACGTAAGGAATGCCATCTTAATCTGTCCACGTAAGGACTCCGCTCTTTCCACGTAAGGAATCCTCCTCCTATGTGTCCGCGTAAGGACTCCCTCTTTTCCACGTAAGGAACACGATCTCTTTTCCCCGTAAGGAACCATTTTTCTGATTTGTCCACGTAAGGACTCCCATCTTTTCACGTAAGGACCTGAAGTTTCTCTTTCTCTTCCACATAAGGAACACGCCTTCTTTCCACGTTAGGCATACTTCTTCTTCTGAATCCGTCCACGTCAGGACTAAATTTTCCACGTAAGGAATCTATCTTCTTCTTCCACGTTAGGAATAACTTCTTTGATCTGTCCGCGTCAGGACTAAACTCTTCCACGTCAGGAATAATCTCTTTCTTTCCACGTCAGGAATCAATCTTGATATGTCCGCGTGAGGACTCGATCTCTCCGCGTAAGGAAACCCATTTTTTCCACATAAGGAATCTCATCTTTCCACGTAAGGACCTAACTTTCGTCTTTCCACGTCAGGAACTGAAACCTCTTTTCCCATGTAGGGAATAGACTTGTCCGCGTCAGGACCCCTCTTTCGTCTTGATTTGTCCACGTCAGGACTCAGGCATCTTCGACCTGCTGAGGAAATAAGACTTGTCCACGTCAGGACTCACACCTTTGTCTGATCTGTCCACGTCAGGACCCATGCTTTGCCAACACGAAAAAAAGATAACTGCTGAGAGTAACTGGTCCGCGTCAGGACACCAACACAAAGAGCAATCACTTTTGTCAACGTCATGACTTCCCGTTTCACCAATTTCGAGCATCTGAATTTGCCCACGTTAGGACTAACACACTTCACCATCCCGGGGAAATAAACCTGTCCGCGTTAGGACGCCCGCTTCTGAAGAAATCCCGTCAATATAGGAATAAATCGTCCACGTCAGGACTTAGTTCTCCATTGATCCCCGCCCACAAACTTCTTAGCACCACCGCGACAGCGATTTTGGGGCGGACTCTACTGGGGATATTTGGAAACCAAACTACCGGATGCCTGCTCTGATGATCGGAGGCAACTTCTGAAATTCTGATTCATGAAATCCCTTGATGACAAATAGCTCTGCTTGGAAATAAAGAGAAGCTTATCCTAGTAACTCTGTGGGGAATACTGCCGAAACTGACATTATCATTGGATGTCTCATGCCGAGATCTTGAGTGTTTGGTAGTTCATTTGAGCAAGAGTTCTCTCCCCCTGAACAGCTAGAGTACAGAAACTGCTTCGGCAAAATAAATGCTGAAGATAATGCCGACTCCGCCGGGGATAGCCAGATGCTACAGAATTATTCCAGCAAAATAAATGCCGGAAGGGTGAAGTCAACTCTGCTGGGAAATTGGGAACTCAAACCAAACACCCTGTTGAGGTAACCCCCTGCTGGGGAATATAACTCTGTTGGGGAATAGCAGATGTGCACAGTACGATTGGATTTCTGCTGGAGAGTGAACTGATATTACACAGTATCCCTGACAAAATAAATGACGGGACCCACCACCAACTCTGCTGGGGAGAGTCTTAATCTTCGAGTTCTACTGGGAAGAAAGAACACTTGATGAAAGGAGAGAACTCCGCTGGTGGGACTACTCTCTCGGGGGAATCCCCTGACTCCGCTGGGGGAGAGTGAATGACCCTGCGGGGAAAGATGAACCTGTCTGAATACAGCCTTACGATCTTGTAATCGTCGATCCTTTCTTTTTTTTGCACAAGCTACGACTAGCTAGAGAGTTCGATCCTTCTTCAGGAAGAACCTGCATGACCTGCGTGAAGGCTGAGTCTTTCGTTATTGCAATCTTTCGATCATCTTCCTCGTACGGTTATGAAACCTGCAACAACACAAACAAGACAAGACAAGCCTATGCAACCAAATCAACTCAGGTTAGTGACGTTATTTTCAGTTAATTCAAAGCTTTAGCAACTGTTGGCAAGGGCCAGCGACGTTATACTCCTGCTAGTTTCATCAAACTTAGGCGTTAATCATGCACAAAACAGTAAAGAACAGTGTCAAGTACTGAATAACGTTTTATTGATCGGACCCCTGAATGGGCGGAGTTTTGTACACGGGATGTAACTCCTGAAATGAGGAAGCTACACAAAGCAAATATACAAGTATACAAGTATGCACAAGAAGCATAAATATTGACAACTTAAATTTGTACACATGTCGGCAACGGGATGCAGATGAATACCACGAACTGATCCTCCTATGACTCATCTGACTCTAACACTTTCCCGGTATCCCCACTTCTGAAAAGATTGTGTCCGATAACTGGCTCCTCAAATGTATTCTCCCGCATTGATGCTTATTGCAATTATCAAATTCGGACCGCAGTCATTTGCTTTTCAAATCCCTAACTTTTGCGTGAACCGCCCTTTACGTGTTTTCAGTTCACCGGGATACCCTTTTTTGCCGAAGCCGCCCAGTGTAGGTTTTCAACTTCGCGGGTGTACATTTTTTCAATTTTATCCCTAATTTTTGCCCGAACCTTTCATTCTGTTTTTGGTTCGCCAGGATGCCCCATTTTTGCCTGGACTCTCTTTTTCTATCCATCGGGTCTATTTTAAGCAAAGTATTTTTTAACTGCGTCCGAATTCACAGGTGACGTGAAGTCTTCTCCGTCCATGGTGGACAACAACAACGCTCCTCCTGAAAAGACTTTACTGACAACGTATGGCCCTTCGTAGTTGGGGGTCCACTTGCCCCTGTGATCTGCTTGCGGCGGGAGAATCCTTCTCAGCACAAGGTCGCCCGTCTGAAAGCTTCGCGGATGTATCTTCTTGTCGTACGCTTTCTTCATTCGGCTCTGGTACAAACGACCGTATGCTAGAGAAGCTAGCCTCTTCTCATCCTTCAAACTCAATTGATTCAACCTGTCTTTCACCCATTCTGCCTCGTCCAGCTGAACGTCTCGCAATACCCTCAGAGAAGGGATCTCAACTTCTAATGGTAGCACCGCTTCCATTCCGTATACTAACGAGAACGGGGTTGCCCCGGTTGATGTACGTACCGTCGTACGATAACCGTGCAAAGCAAAAGGTAGCATTTCATGCCAATCCTTATAGGTCACCACCATTTTCTGAACGATTTTCTTGATATTCTTATTGGCCGCCTCGACAGCGCCATTCATCTTGGGTCGGTAAGGGGAGGAGTTGTGATGTTCAATCTTGAAATTCTGACAGAGCTCCTTCATCATTTTGTTGTTCAAGTTTGAACCGTTGTCCGTGATTATCCGCTCGGGAATCCCATATCGGCAAATGATATCTCTTTTAATGAATCTGGCCACCACTTGCTTAGTTACATTTGCGTAAGACGCCGCTTCCACCCACTTGGTGAAATAATCGATTGCTACTAGGATGAACCGATGCCCGTTAGAAGCTGTCGGCTCGATCTTTCCAATCATATCGATTCCCCACATCGAGAATGGCCATGGCGATGACATCACATTCAGAGGACTTGGAGGCACATGGATCTTATCAGCATAGATTTGGCACTTGTGACACTTCCTCGCAAACTTGAAACAATCAGTTTCCATGGTCAGCCAAAAATAACCTGCCCACAGCAGTTTTCTCGTCATAGCATGTCCACCAGCGTGCGTACCAAAGGTACCTTCGTGTATTTCCTCCATGAGAAGCTTTGCCTCTTTCTCGTCTACACAACGCAACAGCACCAAATCGTGGTTCCTTCTATATAAGACGCCATCTGGGTTCAAATAGAAATTACCCGCTAATCTCCTGAGAGTCTTCTGATCTTAACTGGACGCCCCAGCCGGATACTCTTTATTCTTCAGGAAATTAAGGATATCGAAATACCATGGTTTGCCATCAGATGCTTCATCAATAGCAAATACATAAGCTGGCCTGTCTAGCCGAGAGATAATGATTCGGGGAGCTTCGTTCCAGAAGTTGACCTTGTACATGGAAGACAAAGTGGCAAGGGCGTCAGCCATTTGATTTTCTGCCCGCGGTACGTGATGCAATTCAACTTTGTCAAAGAAAGGCAACAATCTCCTTGCATAATTCATGTAATGTATCAAATTGGGCTGCTGGGTCTCCCATTCCCCTTTTATCTGATTCACCACCAGAGCTGAGTCTCCGTATACGTCTAGATGTTTGATTCGCAAATCAATGGCTTCTTCAAGCCCCATTATACAAGCTTCGTATTCGGCCTCATTGTTGGTAACGGCAAAGGTCAATCGGGCAGTAAATGGGATGTGCGACCCGTGTGGCGTGGTGATGATTGCCCCTATTCCGCTACCGTACGCATTTACGGCTCCGTCAAATATCATCTTCCATTTGGACCCCAACTCTGGTCCCTCGTCTGGCAACGGCTCTTCACAATCTTTCATCTTTAGGTACATGATATCCTCGTCAGGAAAATCAAACCTCATCGATTGGTACTCTTCAATAGGCTGCTCCGCCAGATACTCAGACAGCACACTCCCCTTTATAGCCTTTTGCGAGACGTATTGAATATCATATTCAGTCAAGACCATCTGCCAACGGGCAATTCTACCTGACAACGCCTGCTTTTCAAATACATATTTGATAGGATCCATCTTCGAGATGAGCATGGTTGTATGATTCAGCATGTACTGCCTCAAACGCTTGGCGGCCCAGGCTAGCGCGCAACAAGTTTTCTCCAGCATTGAATATCGAGATTCACAATCTGTAAATTTCTTACTCAGGTAATAGATTGCATGCTCTTTTCTCCCTGTCTCGTCGTGTTGACCGAGAACACAACCCATGTTTCCCTCAAGAACCGTCAAATACATTATCAAGGGTCTCCCTGCCACTGGGGGTATCAAAATAGGAGGCTCCTGCAAATACTGCTTTATTTTATCGAACGCCTTTTGACAATTTTCGTTCCACGTTACAGCTTGATCTTTCTTCAACAGCTTGAATAATGGTTCACACGTGGCAGTTAGGTGAGATATGAACCGAGCAATGTAGTTCAACCTCCCTAAAAACCCGCGCACCTCTTTCTCTGTTTTAGGCGTCGGCATTTCTTGAATTGCTTTTATTTTAGCAGGATCAACCTCTATTCCTCTTTCGCTTACGATAAACCCCAGCAGCTTACCCGATCTCACCCCGAAGGTGCATTTATTAGGATTCAGCCTCAGCCTGAACTTCCTAAGCCTTTTAAACAACTTCAGCAAATTCACCAGATGCTCTTCCTCCGTCTAGGATTTGGCAATCATATCGTCAACATAAACTTCGATCTCTTTATGCATCATGTCATGGAAAAGAGTCGTCATCGCACGCTGATATGTTGCCCCAGCATTTTTCAAACCAAAGGGCATCACTTTGTAGCAAAATGTTCCCCAAGGCGTTATGAAAGTAGTCTTCTCCATATCCTCTGGCGCCATTTTAATCTGATTATAGCCTGAAAAGCCATCCATGAAGGAGAATACGGAGTATTGAGCAGTATTATCAACTAACACGTCAATGTGAGGAAGTGGAAAATCGTCTTTTGGGCTCGCTTTATTCAAATCTCTATAATCCACGCACATTCGAACCTTGCCATCTTTCTTTGGCACTGGTACGATGTTGGCAACCCATGAAGGATACTTCGTCACAGCCAGGAAACCAGCGTCCCACTGTTTTTGAACTTCCTCTTTGATCTTCATTGCCATATCTGGTCGAGTTCTGCGAAGCTTTTGCTTGACCGGCGGGCAATCTTCTTTCAGTGGCAGGCGATGCACGACCATATCTGTATCGAGCCCTAGCATATCTTCATACGACCAAGCGAATACATCACTATACTCTTGGAGCATTTCAACCAGTCTCCGCTTGATATCATCCTGCAGCGCGGCTCCGATACGAATATTTTTCTCAACCCCTTCCGACCCCAAATTGATAATTTCGATGACCTCGTCGTGAGGCAGAATGGCTCTTTCCTCTTGCTTTACTAACCAAGACAGTTCTTCAGGAACGTCGCTATCTTCGACAACCTCTTCTTCGGCCTGAAACACCGGGTGCTCAAAGTCGGGACGAGTCATAGGTGGTTCAAGGATGTCATCTGAAAATGTTATCCTGCAAAAGGAATGGTTAAGTGCTTCAAAACGCGTATAAAGCGAATAACCACGTTGCCATTTTATTGAAAAATATAAAACAAGAAAGACAGGGATTACAGTATTTGCACATGAAAAAACGCCATTTATTTAATGATTAACACGCAATATTTATAACAACACAGCCCTAAGCAAATCATGATGCCCCGAGCGAGACATCAGATTGTTCAACAATTAATAAAGCAAAGCATTACTGTTTAAAAGTCACAGGAACAAGCTCCTGAATAGACCAGTTGCACAGTCCTTGTCCTGGCGTGCTTGGCTGAATCCAGGCATCCATATCACAGTCGCTGTCTCCTTCGTCAGGCTCTGAAGCAGCATTGATGGTTTCATGACATACTCCACTGGCAGAGATGGTGATTGGCCTTCGGAAACGGGGTGCCCCCACGGAAGGAGTTGATGACGACGGTTGGTACCCCAGCCCGAACCGGTCCATCTTCACAGGAATGTCCAGCACTTTGCCCCAGCCCTTGGCTTCTCCTGCTTCCACTAGAGCTTGAGCCTCTTTATACGACGAGACGGCTATCTCCGGCACTTTGCTCGGCCCGGGACCCTTGTCCTTGATGCGCAAACCTTCGAATGCCTGGCAGGGTGTTTCGTGGATCTCTCCGTCGACTTCCACATATTTAAATGAAGATAGATGGCTGACCAGGATGTCCTCTTCTCCGCACACGGTGACTACGCTATCTCCAACCATATATTTTAACTTCTGATGCAGGGTTGACGTGACTGCCCCTGCCCCATGAATCCAGGGTCTTCCAAGCAAGCAGCTGTACGCAGGCTGTATATCCATGATATAAAACTCCGTTGCAAACACTTCCGGCCCCACTTGCAGAGGCAAGGTAATCGATCCAAAGACTGTTCTCCGCGTGCCGTCAAATGCTCTGACTACCAAATCACTGGGTGTACACAAAATTCCTCTAACATCTAGCTTCATCATCGCCTTCTTAGGCAGCACATTCAAAGATGATCCGGTGTCAACCAATACGTGCGACATTACTGATCCTCTACACTCAACAGATACATGCAGCGCCATATTATGATCTCTCCCTTTCGGAGTCAAGTCGAAATCAGTAAATCCCAGACTGTGGCCTGCGTTCACATGTGCCAACACTCCTTCTAGCTGATTTACGGAGACGTCTTGGGGTACAAAAGAAGTATCCAGGACTTTCAGCAAAGCATTTCTGTGAGCTTCCGAACACAACAGCAATGACAGGATAGATATTTTGGACGGTGTTTGCTGCAGATGCTCCACAATCTTATAATCACTTTTTCGAATCAAGCGCATGAACTCTTCTACATCCTTCGATGCTGCTTCTTTTTCACTTGCTTGCACCGGAACATTTTCAACCACTTTCCCTTTTCCTTTCGCTAGTCTTTCAGCCTCCACTTCAGGAGATATAAAGATCCGGCCACTCCTTGTCATGCCTCCTGAGCCTACAACATTATCCACCGTCTCGGCTGGCTGTTTATTAACATCAATTTTTATTCCGTCACAATATACTTCCAACCCATATGACCATGGGACTGCTTTCGTGTTCTTGTACGGGATCGGCCCGGCCTTAGTGATGGTGATCGGTGGTCGCTGAGCTGGCGCTGCAATAGTGATCGTCTTCCGAGGAATCGTCACAGTGGCCACATCATTCTGATTATCTGCTACTGCCCCCGCGGGTTCTTCAGTGGCTGCTTGATCAAACTGCAATATACCTTCATCAATTAAAGCCTGAATGCCCTTCTTCAAATCATCACACCCCCCTGCCTGGGTCCAACAGTCTAAGCAATACTCGTTACATCCTGGGTAAACACCCCCCTGTAACAGTCGGCTCTTTATCTCGTTCAGCGGCGTCTTTAAATCTTCAACAC
The DNA here is from genome assembly GCA_963859935.3 of Lathyrus sativus. Taxonomy (NCBI): domain Eukaryota; kingdom Viridiplantae; phylum Streptophyta; class Magnoliopsida; order Fabales; family Fabaceae; genus Lathyrus; species Lathyrus sativus. The sequence goes on from OZ012735.1 coordinate 936,459,070, forward strand.
TCATAATCAGATTCAACCCTTCCTCAGTTAGAATGGCGTTTGCCCCATGATTGGGCATGGGTTTCTGCACTATATTCGGACCTGCCGTTCCGAAATTGATAGTCTTATTGTCCAAAAGATCCTGCACAACATGCTTAAAAGCATGGCAACCTTCTATATCGTGACCCGGGGCTCCAGAATGAAACTCGCAGTGTCTGCTTGCATCATAGCCAAACGGGGGAGCTCTCGTTATTGGTGCCAGAGTTCTTTTCTCTACTAGATTCAATCCCAACAAGGTCTGCAACAAATCGGCATAGGTTGAGGGAGGCTTCTCAAATACTCTCCTCGGTTTATTACCCTGGAATCTTCGCTGAGCCTGCTGTGCCCCCTGCTGAGGCTGCTGCTGCTGTTGCATTGGCTGCTGCTGAACCGGTTGTTGTTGCTGGACCGGTGCTTGTTGGTACGGGATAGTAACACTCGCCACCTGCTGCGGCTGACGATATTGGTTTCGTCCCCTGCCTCGGCCTCGGCCTCGGCCTCCAAATACTGCGCTTGCCTCGCCCTGACGGCGCCCACCATAAGCTTTCCTATTACTGCTGGATGCAGTTGATTCCTCGACTTGGAACTTTCCTTGCTTGATGTTACGTTCAATCTTTTCCCCCATCAGAATTAGGTCTGAAAAACTGGCCAGAGACGTGTGAAACAGCATATCATAAAACAGCCCTGTGAATGTGCCGACAAACATGTCATTCATTTCCTTATCTTCTACCGGAGGACGGACCCTGGCAGCCATATCGCGCCACCTTTGCGCATACTCTTTAAAACTCTCCCCCTTCTTTTGCGACAGCCCGGCCAGCTGGACCCGATTGGGTGCCAAGTCGCTGTTATACTTGTAGTGAGCTACAAACGCCTCTGCTAATTGCTTCCACGTCTTGATATCAGTTGGCTCCAACCCCATATACCACTCTAGGGAAGGGCCCGACAGACTATCCTAAAAGAAATGCATCAGCATTCTTTCATCAGTTGAGTATGCAGACATCTTTCTGTAATAAGCTCGTACATGCACTTTTGGACACGTATCTCCTTTATACTTGTCAAACGCAGGAGCTTTGAATTTAATTGGCACCCTTAAGCCAGGTACCAAGCCCATGGTTGCCATGTCCAATCCCACAGCACTTTGGTTTAAGACTCCCCTCATCTGCTCTTCCAGCATTCTGATCTTCTGGGAATCATCCATCGGCCCTTCGAAACCTCCTCCAGAGAAGGCGTCCTCCTGCTGATCCTCTTGCCACATACCATTTCCAGCCCCATACCCATCATATCCATTATTACGTCCTGCTCTGATCTGATTCATTCCCGGACCTCGGCCTCTGTTGCCGAACCCTTGAATACCTCCAGCAGGACCACAAGCCATAAATCCAGTAACGTTTCCGTTTCCAAAGCCTCCGTAACCCTGATTGGTCGCGCCATAACCGTCTTGCCCAAAGCCTTGAGCATTAAAGCCGTACTTGCCAGTGTTATCGAATCCCTGATCGTTGAACCCGAATCCAGCATTGACAAAGCCGTTGCCGCCTAGATTATCACCCAGATTGACATCACCCAGCCCAACATTATGGACAGCAGTCTCATTTCCAACTCCGACGTTACCATTTGCAGCAGCGGTAGCGTTGTTGACATTAGCAACAGGTGTATTGATTACAGGCGGAGCCACTGGCGTGGGAGTACCGTCTCCATGAACAGTATCGACCTGTACCGACTGATGATCTTCATTACCATGACCAGCATTTCGAGCCAACAGAGGCTGGACCATGGCCTGCAAATTCTCCTGCCCTTTCGCAATAGCTTCCATGGTCTGCATGAAGAGAGCGAGCTTCTCGCGCACATCTTGCATCTCGTTCTGCATTTGATCCATGATCCTTCGGCAGTTGGTGCGGGTAGAATAGCGGTGCGGATGTTGATCTGCAATCCTGGAAAGTACCTGGTACAGAGCAGGACATAAGACACTTGTTCAAAAATTACCTGTAATCCAATATGCGTATGAATGCAATGTAATGTATCTGTGCATTAGGGTGATTCATTCCCCCAGTTCTAGTGTGAAGGTGCCAGTGCAGTGACAGTGTTGACAATAGGAATATCGGAGCTGGATCATAGAAAACCTCATATATTGCAGGGAAAATTAATAAGCCCGGAGTACAATATTACTGAGAGTACAATAAGAAGGCATGACCTCAACCAACAATCCTGGTGATGGTCAGCACTATGCAAATAAAGCATACAAGTTACTATATGAAATGATCAAATCCTCCCAAAAGTCTGGTACTCTTCTATCAACTTCTTGGTCTCCGGATGGCTTGGTCGATCAAGCAGCCCTTCAACAAGCTGATTTCTCCTCTTAAGGACACGTCGCACGTCTTCAGCAGTTTCTTCCCATGTGGCTTCCCCGAAGCAATCTTCTAGCTTTCGCTTCTGAGACACCGCTTCATCTCTGGATTTGATTGCCTTGTTCAGTGCATGCTGGACACTATACCGGGTCATTACCTCTTCCTCACACTTCTTGATGCTAGACTTCAACTTCTCTTCGAGGTCAGAGATTTGCTGCTTCAGCTTATCTTCTCTCATCTTATTGTTGGTGAGAGTAGCATTCCAAGTCTTATTGCAAGAGGAGATTTCTCGGTGTGCTGCGTCGAGCGCCTTCTTTTTGGCTTCCAGCATGTCATGGGAGCTTCTGAACTCTTGCCCCAGACGTTCGCGCTTCTTCCTCTCCTCAGCCAACTCAGCCCCTAATCTGTTCATTAGCTCAATCTGCTGTTGGAAAGCATACACGGCCTTGTTTTTCTCACTGCGTACCTGGGCTAACTCTTGCTCTAACCCTTCATTAATCTTCACCAAGGCTTCCTTTTCCTTCACAACTTGCTCGTAGACTTCCCTAGAAACAGTAGTTGGCTCCGCTACCGGAATGGGAACAAGAATTGGTGCGTCTGGAAACGGCATCCTCAACTGACTAGCCCTCTCCTGAATCCAAACTCTATAAGGTGCATAGGCCTGACAGTCATTCTTTCCTAACAACGGCTTCCCTCTGCGGTTAATACGCGTCCAGGCATGTTGCAACTTGGCTAATAACTCCCCCTTCACTTCGCCTGTGAAGTACAGAGATTCCTGTACTTCTTCCTCCTGAGGCGGGTTCTTCAGTGCATATCCGAACTGGCGAATGAAAAGAGAAGGGTTGTAATTGATACATCCTTTTCTTCCTATCAGCGGCACATTAGAGTACCCAGAACAACTGAAGATGAGCTCGGATCCCAACAGGTCTCTATCAAACCACTCCATATCTTCCGACGATAGCCTCATCAGGCGCTCCGGCCAACCAACTGGGACTGTAGTCTCTGTAGCAGATCTTCTCTTAGGAAGGTGACTCTCAAACCACATACTCAACAAGGGTACACACAGATGAACATTCTTCCCTCTTCCCTTCTCATTCTTGTAATGCAGTGAGTGGTAGAGATCTCCGAGTAAGGTAGGTACAGGATTACCAGCGGCAAACAAGTAGAAGGCGTCGAAGTCCACAAAATCCGGTATATTGGGGAACAGTACTACGCCATAAATGCACAAGGCCAACACAGCATTGAAAGCAACCCAGCACCCGCTCTTGGCATACTCTTGGGCTTTACCAACTAAGAATTGGAGTGAGAAGCCTGGAACTCCACGGGAAACAGTAGTCACAAGTTCAGAAGCATCAATATGCAAGGCTTTTGCCAAATCCTCCGGCTTGGGCTTGGCGTCATAATGAATGAATGGAACCTGGTTCTGCACGGGCAGCTCAACATACTCAGCATATTCCTCCAGGGTTGGTCCCATAATAAAGTCAGAGAACGTAAAGCACCTTAAAGCAGGGTCGTAGAATTGCATCAAAGCATACAGCCCATCTAACTCTACCTCTGTAGGTTTGCACACCAATCTCAATAATCTACCATAGCTCATCCGGAACCTCCTACGAACACCCTCATCAGCAAGAGAGATCAACCCAAGTAGAGGAACAATATCAGGCGTAGGCAATTTGTACGCAACCGTTCTCCTTAAGCTAGTCATGATCAAACACTCAGAAGTCTGGGCACTAGAACTAGGGAAATGCAAATGCACCTGCAGCACAGACACACGTTAGTGAAATGCAAATGGTAATGGATATGCAGTGATGCAATGCAAGTAACATGCAACAGGGACCAAAGCTGTAGCTGAATAGCCTGAACCCAATCAAGAAAGGTCTCAGATAGACCATCCAGAAGTCCTCAAGCCCTGGTCTCAGATATACCTCAAACAAAGCTCCAATATTGGTCTCTGATAGACCCCATAATCATAACCTGAATGGTCTCTGGCAGACCTCAGATCATATCTCCCACTGGTCTCTGACAGACCTCAGAACATATCTCCAAATAGTCTCTGACAGACCTTAGAACACACCAACTGGTCTCTGACAGACCTTAGAACCCTCCATAAATATCCAAGATCCTGATCAACAAACCGGTGGTCTGAAGGTCTAGTTACCTGCATAACCCTGAATCCCCTCACAGGTGGGTGGCCCTATAACTGGCACAAGGTACGGCATCCTATGCGGTCGTCGGCGTCACAGACTTTCAGGGTTGATGATACGATTCCCAGAAGGAGTGGCATCATCAATCCCTGAAGAGGCCTCACTTAGCCAACTTCCAAATGATCGGTCCCCAGAGTCGACAATCCAACTAACCAGCAACCCACGCCAACCAAAGGAAGGGGCAGGAGGCCAACCAGAGGAACCTCGTCTGAGTGTAGATTTCATGGGACACCGAAGCAAGCAAAGCAAGCGGGCGCCCACTAATTTCTACTCTAATTCTAGGTGCACTCAAGCCCAGGTCCGGCTTATCTCTCAATATCAGAACACCCGTCACACCCCAGATACAGCAACAATAATCAATATATAAAGCTGAAAATACAAGGTTAGAAATATAAAATAACTCCATACAAAATCCTCGACGGGAAAACAAGCGTTAGGATTGACTCTCTCAAGGGACGTTGGATCCCAAATGCATAAGAACTATCGCAGTCCTTAGCAACCAGGGGACGTTGGATCCCCAGCAGAGTCGCCAGCTGTCGCTACTGCGAAAATCGGCGCCGGCTGAACAGAAGAGTCGCCACCGTGCGTTATTTATCCCACGGGAGGGAAAGGGAACGCTCAAAGTAAACCTCGCACAACATGGGAAAGGTATGGTCGTCGCAACCAAAACCTGGATTCGGGAGTCGGTTACGCAAGGGGAAGGTATTAGCACCCCTCACGTCCGTCGTACTCGACGGGATCCACGCTTGTTTTCGGGTATGGATTGTTATTCTATCTAAACTATAGGTCAAGGGTTAAAAAGAAAATAAAATGAAAATAAAAATGACTCGGCGAAGTATCGCACTTTATGCCTACGTATTCCCGTCTGGAACGAGAAATCAGAGTCAACGTAGTTCGCCTACCTACGGGAAAGGAGGGGAAGGTTGCTCGCTAGGATATCGCATCCTATGCCTACGTACTTTCATACAGCATGAAAGATCAGAGCAAACGTAGTTCGGGCTACGTACGACACAAGTCTGTCTTGGTTGATTTTATTCCTTCTGAAAAAGGGTTTCTTGCTTACTGGTCCAAGCGGACAAAAATGACGTCTTGATGAGTTCACATTCTTTTACGGAAGAAGTGTCTTTTATTGGGTTTGAAATCTTTATGTGTTTTTCTGTTTGTTTTGAGAAAGAAGAGACAGAACTCTAACCTACGGTTGCGAAGGGAAACAGACTATCCTAATGTTATCATGCATGGGTTAAGACCTAGTGTCTATCATGCTCCTCTCTTGCACAGAGAGAAACAGAGATCCTACGGGATAGGCAGAAACAGAAACAATAACAGATATAATAAAGCAGTAAAATGCATGGATGCAACAGTACAAGCGAGGCAAGGGAGTCCCACTCAACCTCGAACCTAGAAAACAATAGGCAAAAGTGAACAGACTTCACTTTCAACCCAGCAGGGTAAACAGCAAACAATACAGTTAAGAAAACCAATCAATACATCAGAAATTAAATACAGCAATAAAACAGCATCAGCAGCTCTGAATCAACATCTGGCTTCAAGTAATCTCTAATCAGCTACAGGCTTCAACAAGCATCAGTCTCCATCTTCATGACCTTTAGGCAAGGGCTTTGATCATCATTCTTCCATCTGTAATGGCTTTTCTTCAAGTTCAAACCTCCAGGATGAGGGATTAGTCACAAGAGTGAATTGGGTGTTAAGCAATCAGTTGACTACCAAAGGTGGTGAACAAACTGCTTCTAACACAAAAGACATTTTCTCTCAAGAGTTCTATCTCTTAGACACTATCACCAAGCCTTCCAAAGGAAGGGGGTGAGTGTCTTAGGGAGACTCTGAATCACAGAGAAGAATGGATGCAGACAAGGCAATCCATGTTTGAGAAACAAACTTTCTAACCTAGAGCTCTGCCTAGCTCCTAAACCCTAGTCTCCTCAGCATCTGCTAGCAAGAATCTTCTCTTCAACTCTGGGAGTTGAACTTCAATATCTGGATCTCCAATGGCCTTCATCTCCTCAAGTCTTCAGCTCTCCCAAATCCCCAGACAATCCCAATACCCACACAAGCAAGTAATAATCCCCAGAGGGCACACCACACCAATCACTCAGATATATACAGTACATTAATAGCAGTAGGGGAATCCTGACTTTTCTAAGGGGATCTAATAACTACCCATAGCCCCTATAGTCCCATAGCTAAACTATTCAAACCCTAAGTCCTAAGGGAAGTGAATTAATTCTCCTAAGTCATCACCTAAAACCCTAGTTTGTTCATGTTATTCACACCTACACTAAGCACCTAAAATTAATTTCTAAAAATGGGAACTAAATTGTATTTACAAGTTTAATGTCTAAACTAAACAACCTAAAAAGAATGGACAAAAAATATTAAAGCATCTAATAGAACAAAAATTAACAAAATCATGCATGAAATGAAACTATTTAAAATGTTATTTATTTAGAAAATATGGGAAAAATATCAAATAAAAAATAAAATGCCATTTTTATTTTTTATAATTTTCTAGACATCCCAAAGAAAATAATGCAAAAAGAATGAATTAAAAATGATTATTTTGCTATTTATTATGAATTTTAGAAGATGCATAAAAAAATTAAAGAAAATAAAAGAAAATAAAAAGAAATAAAATGGAGGGGGTAAGAATAGTAAGAAAACCAGGTTAAGCGCGTTGGGCTTATGAAACTGGGGGGTGTGGATAGCGCTCTGAGCCCAATCCCCCCAACTTAATGAAACGGTGCGTTTTAAGTTTTGAATTTTCCCACCAGATTGAAGTCTTGATCGTGGCCATTGGATGCTTTCCCCAGGTCAAAAGTCCAACCTCCATCGGACGGCTCCCAACCCTTCTTCAACCTCCAGCACTTAGGGTTTCAGAAACCCTCCATGCACGATTCCACCTGCAAGCGTTCGGTTCTCCCTCATCTCCTCATGAAAGCTCTCACTGTAAAATCCAAAAATGCTCCAAATTTCTCCCTCTACACAGCCATGTCATTACCTTCTTCTAAAACTCAAACAATAATGCAATTCGATAGGTGCAACAGATCGTGTCCATCATTCTCCACTGATATTGATCCTCTCCATTCTCTATGGAAATTATCCTAAACTAACCTACACCTCACCCTAGTCATTTTAATCATTCAATCCAAGATCATCTCACACGATTCTTGCCATTCTAAGCTTCACCAGAAATGGTGCACCATAACCAATGTCCATGAAACTTGCTCAAACTTATCAAAATCAATCATCTCCCTTATCCTAACCAGTCTACACTAACAATTCCCTAAAATTCTCATTAAATTATGCAATTCGAATGAGGTTACCAACCTGTTATGATGCTGAAAACAGTGATGGAATACACTTGATCCAATGCTTGAAAGGTGGGGGAAATTGATCAGTAACCTTGGAGATGAGTTCTGTATGCAATTAGAGAAGCCCCAAAGCTTTGAAACTTCTAGTTCCAAGGTTCTTGCACTTTGAATGATGATGATGAATATCACAATTCCTTGCTCAATTTTCCAAAGAAATGTGTGGATTCTGATCTTTGTGTGATGATGATGAAGATTGAATCAAGAATGTTGAAGTTTGATTAGAGATTGAGGGAATTTGAGAGGCTTATGCAAGAATGAAAAATGAGTGAAAATGGAGGTTTTTGACAAAGTGGTAGCACCAACCCTTGCATGATTCAGCTTGCATGAATATATAGGTGATATAGGAACCTCCTAGAAACTTGGAGAAGTTTCCCTTGTGCAAATTCCCTTGGATGTTGATTATGTTACTTTTAATTCAAGCAACCATGGATAACTCTTAAATCTTGAACTAAAATCAAAATTCCACTTTAGCCAATGTCTTTAGAATGCCTTTTCCATTCAAAATGACCTATAATTTTGCATCATTTGGCCAAGATATGAAAAATACCATTTTTTAAGCCATTTTCCTTCATTAAATTCACCAATTTTGAAATCTTGTGCTATGGACATTTCCAATCTCTCATGGTCCCTTTTCTAGACTCAAAATGCCATTTGGAGCAAGTTTGATGTTGTAAGTTTTTCCATTTGAGGCCTCCTTGTATGAGTTTTGGACATAGGTTAAAATGACCTGTAATTCACAAATGACCAAAATACCCTTTGCTTGCCAAGACCACAAGTTGAGTTCCACACATCATATGAGGGCATACTATACCATTCTAGAAAGCTAAGACAATGAGGAACAATTCTTATGTTGACCAGAAATTCATTTGAAATCTCCTTGAGGGGTAAAAATTGCTTGGAAGTCAAGTCACTTTTGCAGACAAAATTTCAGATACCTCAGATGACCTGTAACTTGCAAGGACCATAACTTGAGTTCTATAAATCTCCTTGATGTCTTCCACCACTCAAATTAAAGGTCTTGAGATCCTCTACAATTTCCATGTTGGCCAAGGATCCATTTGAAGCTTGCATTTTGACTTATCTTGCTTGGAAACTTGACCTAAACTAGGGGATTTTACACAGAAACCCTAATTTAGAGACTCCTCTTCTCCTTGATTTCTCTTGAATTCTTCTTAGCATAACAACATATCCTTGTTCTCCATGTCAAATGATGAACCCCACATCCCTTCAATAGACCTGAATGCCCTTAAATCAATCAATTGACCTAGGGTTGACCTAGGGTTGACCCAGATGAAACCCTAGTTGACTGTCTTCAACTGCAATTCTTGTGATCCCATCAACAACTTGTTTACTTCTCCAAATGACTTTCTAAGCCCTCTCATAATGTCTAGATGCTCTCCATGCCTTCCATTCACAGCTCACAACCCCCTTGCTGACCCTCAGGTACCCTCAGATAGGGGATAGACTCAGGGCTTGATCTGCTGGACTCTCTGCTCTCAAATTCTTTTCTGATGACTTGAATGAGATGGAATTAGGATAATAACCTCTTGATAGGCCTCTAGAGATGAGAATAATGATTGGTCCCCTGTTGAATGACTTGCTATGCTTATGCTATGCAGATGGTCAGGTTATGTACATGACTCTATATGCAAATGTTAATGATATTGAAACATAACCAAAGTGAATAAAGTTGAGCAAATTTTAGGGTGCAACAATAAGATCAAAAGGTTTTACATGATAAAAATAGTACACAATACAAGATTAAATATTCCTTCCACTATGCTGATTTTATGGAATAAGAACTGTACTATTTGTACCATTTTGTCTCCCACCTTGGCAGACCATTATGCAAGTTGACAACTCATTCATGAAGATGTCCATTCTACCCTCCGACGGATCTTTTCATGCCTATATAAAGAAGACTTAGAAGAATGAACAAATTTGTTAATTCCACAACTCTATTCACGTTACAACACTTTTGCAAAAAATACTATTATTATGAATATAGATAGAAAACACACATAAAGCTTTTGTTCATTATTGTTTGATCATTTCATTATACTTAAACTTTATGTAATATGCTTTCTTGAATCATCTTTGTAAACATAAACACTTGTATCTCATCGTATTGAGGTTGTTTCCTTGAGTGACTAGGGTTTAGTTAGCATACTCGAGAAGACAAAGACATGTAGTCTTTATGTGTCTGTAATCTAGTGATTATAGTGGATTAAGTCCTTAGTGAGAAGGAAAAATCACCTTGGCGGGTGGACTGGATTAGCTTCGTTAATAGTGAACCAGTATAAAAATAATTGTGTTCATTTATTTTTTACTCATGGTTTTACTTTGGGTGTTTGAGCACTAAAAAGTTTTATTCTTGAAAACCCCAATTCAAACCCCATTTCTTGTGTTTCTTGCCACCTTCAATTGATATCAAAGCTCCATTTCTGGTATTGATTGCGTATCAAACACTTAACCATGTCAGATAAAGATCCAGTGTAAAACACAATGGTAGCTATTCCACCACCTCCTTCTGTTGTTAATGATAGAGATCATTATAGAGCTAAACCTCATGCCTTTAATGAAGAAATATTTAATTATTAGAAAGACAAGATATAAAGCTTCTTTCTTGGTTATAGATCTATTGGATATGGTAGTTGATGGCTACATACACCCAGTAGATACTAGTAGCAACAAGATAGAAAGAAGAGTGATGGCAGACCAACAAAAGAAATATTATAAAAATAATCACAAGGATAGAACCATCTTGTTGAACGTCATATCTTGTACTGAGTATGAGAAGATAACAAATAGAGATCTTCCAAGTCAATATTTAATTATTTGAGGATGACTCACGAAGGAAACACACAAGTTAAAGAAACTAAAGTTCTTGCTTTGATTCAAAAATATGAAGCGTTCAAGATGGAAGAGAATAAAATAGTTAAGAACATGTTCTCAAGGTTTCAAACTCTTGCTGCAGGGCTGAAGGTCTTAGACAAAAGGTATTCTAGTACTGATCATGTGAAGAAAGTCATCAGAAATCTACCTAAAAGATGGAGACCTATAGTAACTTCTTTGAAGTTATCAAAGGACTTAAACAACACCTCTCTTGAAGAACTTATTAGTTCTTTAAGAAGTCAAAAGATCTAACATAAAGAAGATGAGCCCTAAAGAAAGAGAAAGTCAATTACTCTAAAGTATTTAGGAATGCCTGAAAAGGATAGAGCTTTTCAAGCAGAAGAAGAAGAAGAAGAAGAAGAAGAAGAAGAAGAAGAAGAAGAAGAATCTTCAGAAGATTTTGAAGAAGAAGATGAGTTATCTCTTTTGCCCAGACGAGAGAATCAACTCTGGAAGAAAAGACAAGGTATATTTAGAGTAAAAAGTTGGATAATGGCCGTTCTGAATCCACTTTTAGATCCAAGAAAGATGGAGCCAATAAAGAAGTCATTTACTTTGAATGTAAGGACTCAGTCATTACAAGAATGACTGCCCCAAGCTGAAGAAGGATAGACCTAAGAAGAAAGACTTATGAGGGAAGAAGAGGGTTTAATGGCTACCTGGGATAATTCAAAATGCTCAGAAGATGACTCTGAGGAAGAGCAAGTTGGCGTTGATAGCATGTACTAAAGCTCGTGCTGAGAAAGATCTATTAGAATCATACTCATAAGAGGTATTTGCTGAAATCTCTCGCTCTAAACTTGAATCCATTTTAACATAAGTTCTAGATAAGTATCAGAAGCTTCTGAGCAAATATAAAGATCTGAAAAAGGTTCATGTATCTGAGTCAGAAGCATACTGTAAGCTTCAGAAAGATTTCTCAAGTTTAATTGAAGAAAAATTATTTTGAAAAACAAAAATTCTAAACTTGAAAAGGAAAATCTTATTCAGAAGCCTCTACAGATTCTGGTGATGTCATAAAAAAGTTTGACAAATCTTTCCAAAAATTTATGGCATAAGCAAAAACGAATCAAAAGGAATTGACTTTGATTATGATGAAGAATCTAATTCTGAAAAAGATGATAAACCAAATACTCCCTCTTCTCATTTTGTCCCTTATGGGAAACAAAATGTTGTTAGGTCTAAAGGTAAAGTTGTTGCAAACCCTAAGGCTAAAGCAAAAGCTCATGCTCGTTTCAACTATGCATACATGTATTCATATCCTGCACAAAAACCCAAAGTTGTTAAAAAAAATCTAGGAAGACTAACCCTAAAGTACCCAGAAAGATTTAGGAACCTAAAGATAAGATAATCTATGTTGCAGACATCCTTAGCAGAAGAGTTAAGACACCAGTTATGGTACCTGGACATTAGATTCTCACGGCACATGACATGAAGAAGGCAAATGTTCCAAATAATGGAATTTAAGCCCAAAGGAGTCGTCAGTTTTGAAGGTGATCTGAAAGGAAAGATCATTGGCTCCGAAATAGTTAGTTACAATTCTCTCCCCTATATTACTAATGTTATTTTTGTTGAACGATTAATGCATAATCTATTATCCATAAGTCAAGTAAGTGACAATGGTTATGATATAATCTTTAATCAAAAGTCCTATAAAGCTGCCAGTCAGAAGGATGACTCAATTATCTTCAATGCAAAGGGGAAAAACAATATTTAAAATATTAGACTTTCAAATCTGAAAAGTAAGAATGTTAAATGTATTATGTCTGTAAATGAAGAGCAAAGGACATGGCATATACGACTAGGCCATGTTAGCATGATGAGGGTTTCTCAGCTAAAAAAGCTCTATTTAGTGAGAGGTCTTCCTAAGCTGAAGTTTGCTTCAGATGCTCTTTGTGAAGCATGTCAGAAAAGCGAGTTTTCTAAAACTTCTTTCAGATCTAAAATTGTTGTTTCCACCTCCAGACCATTGGAACTTCTGCATATTGACCTATTTGGAGTCGTGGAAACTGCTTCTGTCAATGGACAGAAGTATGGACGAGTCATTGTAGATAACTATAGTTGACGGACATGAGTTAAATTTTTAAGACACAAGGATGAGTCACATTTTATGTTTGCTACCTTCTGTTCTCAAGTGAAAAACAAGAAGGACTTCATAATTGTTAAAGTTAGAAGTAACCATGATGGTGAATTCGAAAACAAATATTTTGAGAAACTCTTTGATAAGAATAGAATTTCCCATGATTTCTCCTGCCCTGGAACTCTAAAATATAATGGAGTTGTAGAGAGGAAGAATAGAAATTTGCAAGAGATGGCAAGAACCATGACCAACGAGACTAATGTGGCTAAGCACTTTTGGACAGAGGCAGTTAACATAATGTGTTACATTTAAAACATGATCTCTATAAGACTTATTATGGGTAAGACTCCCTATAAACTGTGAAATAATTGGAAAACCCAACATTTCCTATTTCCATCTATTTGGTTGTGATTGTTTTATGTTGAATACTAAAGACAATCTTAACAAGTTTGATTCTAAAGCGCAGAAGTGCATCCTGTTAGGATACTATGAACGCTCTAAGGGCTATAGAGTATACAATGCAGAAACACAAATTGTTGAGCAATCAATTCATTTTAGATTCAATGATAAGTTTGACTCTGAAAAGATAAAGCTAGTTGATAAGTTTGCAGATCGGGAGATCACCTACTCAGGCTCTGAAGGTAAGACTTCAGAGTTAAAAGATTCTGAGATTACTCAACCTGAAGATTTTGAAGTTTAGGCTCCTCTAAGGAAGCACAAACAAAGATCCTCACATTTTGAAGAATTGATTCTGAGAGATAAGACTTAATCTATCAGAACCATATGCTCATTCAAACCTTTTGAAGAATCTCTTCTAGATTTGGTGTCCCTTAGACACATATTGGATTCTGGATATGCAAGTAGATTTGAACCAATTCTCCAGAAATGATGCATGGACTCTTGTGCCAAGATCCAAAGGAAATCATGTTATTAGAACTAAGTGGGTCTTCATAAAAGAATTGAACGAACAAGGAGAGTTAGTATGAAACAAAGCTCGACTGGTTGCACATGACTATAGTCAGAAAGAAGGGATTGACTACACTGAAATCTTTGCACTAGTTACCCAGTTAGATTCTATTCATCTCTGAATTTCATTTTCTATTAATCATAACATCATCTTGTATCAGATGGATGTTAAGAGTACATTTCTGAATGAAGATGAGAAAAATACACAAGAAGGGGGGTTGAATTGTATTTTCCGTTTCTTAACTTTGACTCTGATCAGAGTTCAGAATCTAAACTTGTGTTTAGATTCTGATTATATGTTGTTGCGGAATGTTAACAGAAGCAAATATAAGATAAATAACACACAAAGATTTATATTGGTTCCTCCCAAAAGAAAGTAGTCCAGTCCCCTTGTATTACAAGAGATTTTCATTATAACCAAAACATGATTACAATCGCTTATGCATTTAAGCATAATACTCTTCTTTGCTCAGACCCTCAGCCTGAGACTTCTTGCTTAAACCCCTCATGTCTAAGACTTCTACTTAAGTTCCAATAACTCAACACTTACTTGCTTAAGCCCCACAGACTCAAGACTTCTACTTAAACCCTCGGTCCTAGACTTCCTTTCTTAGATTCCACAAATCCAAGACTTCTACTCAAGCCCCTCAGGCCCAATACTTTCTTGCTTAAGTTCCACAAATTTACGACTTCTGCTTAGTCTCACAGTCTAAGATTTTCTACTCAATCAACAACTGATAAAGATTTTCAATGCTCTAGCATAAGCAGGAGACTTACTTGGCTCAAGCTTCTCAGCAAGAGTTTTTGATACTCAAGCACATAACAAGAGAGTTTATCTAAGCTACTAAACAATCATGTTTAGCAGAATAAAGAAAAAGGTGTATTTGATACAAAATCAGAGGTACAGGGTAATCACCTTAACAAATACCTTAAGTACTTAGATTTCTAAGATATTCAATGTTTAAGAAATCTTAAGGCTTATTACAATTTACAACATATAACAAAATTTTTGCATACTCAGTTGTGTTTCTTATTGTTGATCTTGTTATTCCTCCATCCAGACAGAAGTGTAGAACAATTATATCCTTCTTAGATGTCCTTCTATATTTTCCTTTTTTATTGCTCCTTGTTGAAGACGTTAGTTTGAATCTTCAGCAGCTTATATAGCAGTTGTAGAAGACTGGCCGTTGGAAGAGATAACTTGACTAAGTGTCTTTGTTTTTCTATAGTGCAAGAGACGTTGAAAAGAGATACACCAAAAGATCTTAATCCATTGTGAAACACGTTTCACCATTGCATCTTCCATGTAATCTTGTACTATAGATCCGTTGAGAATAGATACCCGTAAAGCATGTCAACTCTTGAGAATTCTGAATATAGACTCTAGCTGACAAGCTGATTTGATAATGCACCTTGCTTTCTGCAGTACAAATAACTCAAGATTTATTACTAACTCTGAATGTTCACCAAAAGCTGATACATTAACTTAGTGTAGAGACAATATGTTGCTCTTTTGGTGTTGAGGCCTTTAGCTTCAGAGTTTATGCCAAACATCACTTAGAGAGTGTTCTTCATGTTCTGATCCACCAGAAGCTAATAACTCAGCTCCTCTCGATGCGTCCTTATATCAGATTATGAATGCCTTCTTTTCAAGTCTTAGAACCTGCATACTTGGAATACATATTAGATAACACCATTTTTCATTTAATACTTTGTTATCATCAAAACCCAAGAGATATATGTCATGAACAAATCTTGTTCTAACAATCTCCCACTTTTTGATGATGACAAACATAAGTATTTAAAGGAAAATGTTGGATAGTTATAATTTTCTTGGAAACATCAAGGTATAAAGGTTGTAAGCTCCCCCTGAATCTAACAGTCTAAGATTGAGTTGTGTAAACTCCCCTTAAGTACTATATTCAAGAAAAAATATTTTAATTCTCTAAGAAACATCAGAGCCTAATGTTTATAAGCTCCCTCCGAGTCTAATAATCCAAGATTGAGGTTTGTAAGCTCCCCCTTAATTCTATATACAAGAAAATTTAAATATATCACCTGGGAAAGATCACCAAAAAAATATAACATAAATTTAAAAATACATTAATTATAAATGAACAACATAAAATCTGTTGGGTTCAGATTCTTTATTAAATACTATTATATCTTTCACCCCCTTTTGTCACATCAAAAAGAATAAAAAAGAGAAAAAGAAAATAATTACAATCATAAATGCATTAACAGATCATTATGTGACCAGTTTTCAAGGAAGAGAAAAGGATCCAGTAGCAGAGATCATAAATGAGTTGTACAATGCATGTTTGTAATATCTCATATTTCCTTTAAATTCTCAATTGGCTATCAGTTGGAATCAAATGAGTTCCTATGCACTCTAAGTTGTGTCAGTTGGAACAATTGAAGCTCTTAAGTGCTCTAAATGTCATCAGTTAGGACCAATAGAGTAACTAGTGGAATCTGAAGAGATTAATTATTGATGAAAGAGACATGTCAATATTAATAAGTATAAGAAAAGATATTTTGGTAACTCTAATATTTGGCAATTGGTGTCAGATGATGAAATATCAGTTGGAGATATTTTATATCATTGTATAATATTGTATAATATGTTTATTATATATGTGGTGAATGAGAAACAAAGAAAGAAGAAGAAAAAGATAGTAAGAAAGAGGAAAAGAGAAAGAGAAGAGAAAAGGAAAAGAAGAGGAGAAACTCGTGGAAGGGAAAGAGAAGTTCTTGGATTCGTCATCTTCATCATCAATCCATCTTCTTCTTCAATAAGGTGAATTTCATTAGTTAGTTTAGCATTGGGGGAAAATATGAGAATATGGTGGGTTAGGTTTTGTGTGGAAATGGATTTCTATGAATATGTTACTAATCATGTTGTTTGTGTTGCTTTTATAAAATATATGGTGAGTTATTGTTGGAAATGAGCTTGGTTAGGGGTTGGGGTAAAAACCCCTTTGGAACTGTCTAATTTCTGCAGGTGGTTATGCAGAATTCGTCTAGGGGTCGCTATGTGACCATAGCAAGATACAGTTTTCCCACTTCTTCTTTTCTTCATAACTTTTGAATCGTAACTCGGATCGAGGCACGTTCGAAAGCGTTGGAAAGCTATTCCAATGACTACATGATAAAAGTGAAAATACGGATATAGATGTTTGAATAATTGTAATTGTATAGTATTTAAATGAAATAAATGTGGAAATTAATGATATATGAGTGGGTAATGAGGAACACCTTGTGTTGTGATGAATACCATGAGGATTGATTCAATATTTTGGTGAGGGGCTTGGCTCCGAAAGGCTTAACTATTATGTGATCACAAATTAATCGAGAATGTCGGTAGAGAAATAATGATGATTTTATGCCTTATGTGAGATGTTTATGGTTGATGCATTCAACTATGATACCGTATGTGTTTATGCATGATATATATGAATGTGATTGTGTGATAACATGCTCAAAAGACTATAAGAATGGTGAGCAAACCATTGATATTAACTAATGAAATTAATTAGTAACATGATTAGGTCATTATGAATAACAAAGATGGTAATGCTTGTGCAAGGATACCTAGATGTGTATCATTGGCAAGTAGTTGTCAAGTTGTAAGGAGAGTTTTGTATGGAACATGTATGGTTTATGTTGTTTATGGTTAAGGAAAATGTGATGCCTTTGTGATTGTCGAATACAATCACATTATCCTTAGTGATTACATAAGCGAATGAAGCTTACGGGTAAAGAGACTTGTGATGGGGTACGTCCTATGAGAAGTGACGATTCATAAGGTTGATGTTAGCCCTTAGAATTCGAATCCATTCGATATTATCTTATGCTTTATCACGTAGTTGGAAAATATCCTTTGAGATGAGTCATTCCAAGAGTTGAGGCTTATATAGAGTGCTCCTCCAGAATGTACGCACTACTTTTTGATAAGTATCCATGATCCGTGTCGAGAACTCTTGTGTAGGGTTGACCGGGGAAATTTACTTATTAGATAGGTATTTGTGACCCATATCAAGAACTCTTGCGTAGAGTTGGTCGGGGGAAAGTTACCTATGAGTTAGATATCTGTGACCCGTGTTGAGAACTCTTGTGTGGGTTGGCCGGGGAAAGATATCTATATTACAAGGATTTGTAACCCATGTCTATATAAATTTAGACATGGGTTGACCGAGGAAAGATGCCTTGGTAAGGTTTCTGATTAGTGATTGTTTGAGATGGTGGACTCAAGAGACAGTTTCCATACATTGTGAACTGTGTGAACTCAGATCTTATCCCTTTCCCATTTGACTTGAGATAGAATTGATTAGAAACCTATAGAGTCGAGTGAACACATAAGATGGGGGAACTCACTGAGATTATTATCTCACCCTATTATTGTTGTTGCTTTTCAGATATTGTTGCAAGTTTAGTTTGCAAGTGGAACTATGCTTGGGTGTTTCAAGTGAAGCCTTGATTATGTTATTCCATTGTGTATTGCGTATCTTGTACAATGAAGGATATTGTACTTAGATCTTAGTTTTTATTGTTTTGGCACTTTCCATATCTTGTACCATAGGTTGTCTTTTATGTTTTAGAAATGGTCAAGTATGTAAATTATGCCAATAGGCACTTACGATGGTGTCAAGGCCAGATAATAACTCTTGTATTATATAATCAGACAAATATTATACATAGTGTTACAATGTTTATTATTTATTGTCCGTAACTGTTTCAAGAATCAAGCAAAGGATTTTATTACTACGTTTGGGTTACCCAAAATCCACTGTAAAAGCAACAGAAGCTTAGGCCATTTTCATCAACATCCAACAAAACAACATGGAGTCCTCAGCTGAGAGTGTTAACATCTCAGTTGTGACATAGGTCTTAGAGAACTCTACTAGTTCGAAGACATGAGATCTTCAGAGGCCAACAGGTTTTGAGGTGTCTGCAACTGATCCCTTATCCTCAACACTGAATACTTCTAACGAGGGTTCATCCTTAGCACCTTAGAGACCTACAGAAGAAGGTCCTTCTGCCATTGAGTTGAAATCGAGAAGGAAATCAATGAAGGAAAGAAGGAAGACGAAGATAAACGAGATGTTTTATTAGATGGTTATCCTAGAAGCAGAAAATGAGGATGTGGATGAAGACGAACCTAACATCAATTGGGAAAACTGGGGTGGTTATAACGCCATGGAAGAGTTATATTAGAATAATCTTATTTTCATCTGTTATATCCCAAATTTTACCCTTATATTCTTTGATCTTTTGCACATCTTAGGTCAATCATCCATGCATAGCTAACTATTTTATTAGTTTTTGTTTTTTCTGTGAATATTAGATTTGTTAAAGAATGCTTGAAGGACATAAAGGTTTGTATGTGTGTTCATTGAGATTCTAGCCCCTTTAAGATTGTGTTGCATCCTAGTGGAAATGAAAGAAGGATCTATTCCCATCCTCAAGCACCTTGGTCAACACAAATCCAGTCAGGAGTTTCCTCGAGGAAGTTTAGGGTTTCATGCCTAGTTGATTTCAAGAATGATCAGTTGAGGTTTGATTAGAATTTTGTGGTTTATTGTATTACAAGTAATGTCTCCATTATCAAAGGATTTCACATGGAATGGTTTGATTTTATTCATAAGGTAGATCATTAGTTACAAATGGGATGATGTGGATTTCATTAGTTTGTGAGCCATACAATTTGAAATGGTAAATTTGGGAAGAAATAAGCTAGGAATCAAGTTTGAGCAAAAACTTTCAAGATTAAAGTTCAAGATGCACCTCTTTTTTTAAGGTTCAAGTGAATCCACCATGTTTTTAACTTCAAGTCCAAATTTGAGGTTCATCTTAAAGTTATAGTTTCAAAAAAGTTTTTGTGTATCGTTACAGGTCGGCGTGCAAATGAGATTGCACCATAAACCATCACAAAGGAGTTTTTTTTTTTTTACATAAGTTCTTTTAAATACAAGGTACACTATTTCATGTGTTTCACATAGTACAAGTAAAAATATTAAAATTCAAGTTGCAAAGACTTTAACTTAAGAGATAAAATGCAAGATCTAAAGGTCTCAAGAGCAAGTTGATAAAATCAAATTCTTTCAAGGTTTACAAATTCAAAGAAGTCCAATAGGAGATTCACATTGTAAGCACAAGCAAATTGATCTTACACAAGAATTGTGAGTTACAAGTCAAAGTCAACCAAAACTCAAATTTTGAATAAATAGCTATTGTTATGGCTGTAAAGCAGTTACTGAGGTCGGATGCTGATCACCATGATTCTCATCAGTGCTGGGTTGAATTTTCCATCAATTCGGATCCATGGGTCCTCCTCTGACTGAAAGCGAGAAACGAATATGGGGTGTCTTAGAAGCTGAGCGCCCAACTATTAGTCAGTTGCCTGAGAAATCTCTTTTTTATGCAAACAATGCTTTCCTTGACAATCATAAAGATTATTTGATGCATATAGCAGCTTTTGCAGAATCCGTGTATACTTTGGACTCTAACAGAAAGTCTGAGGCTGTTAAGTTGATTGAAAGATTCACAAAAGTTCACAACAGCAACGTCACGTACAACATTCAAAAAAATCACACACGGAACCGTTGTGTCGAACTCTTCACGGGTACACATTTCCCGTGTTTAAATTCGTGAAACTCCTTGACAATAGTGTAGTTTGCTTTTGTTTGTCTTTGTTTCGATTCGCTATAGCTCCGTTCACAAACCGAAAGGGGGCTTCCATGAACGCGAGGCTTCAAACCCGTTTTTTCCGCGACCCGTCGTGCAGAGACGTTGTGCTTTGAGCTTCAGATATACGCAAGATCCGTTCGCGACACCCTTTGTACCTTCTATCGTTGCCGCTGTCTCACGTTATAATAGAAGAAGGAAGAGTCGCCGCATGTTGGAGAAGATGATTTAAGTCTGAAGTTTCAATTCTGAGTTTAAGGAGTAAGACTCAGTGGGCTTTGTTGCTATGGTCCGTTTTGCATGTTTTTGTTTTCAGTTTTTGTGTGGAAAGTGGGCCGAGCCCAATTAATCTTTTTTTAATCAGTTTTTTTTTTTAATTTAGGTTTTTTTAAGATTAAGTTTTAAAATTTAGCTTTTTTTTGTTTTTAGTTTAGCTGATTATTATTATCAATAACTTATTTAATTTTTAGGATTTAAAATAATTCATTTTTTAATCAATTTTTAATTTAATTATTCAAGATATTTTAAGATTAATCTCAACAAATCTTGGACTAATTCTTTTCTTGATTTTGGTTTTAGTTTCGGTTAATTCTCGAGTGGGTTTGTAAATACTTTTCTTTAACGATACTTGTGTATATTTGCTTTGTTCTTGAATATTTACTTGAGTTGTTTGTGATTGAGATGTTTCGTGTTTACTTGTTGATTACCCCTGTATTCACATGATACCTTAGGATTCCTAGCTCGACTTAATTTCCAATTAAGTTCGAGGTAGGAGAGACATTAGACTTTCAATCCAAGAATGACAATATTATGTAGGATTTTCCTCTTAATCCTGACCTTATGGCCACTTTATATGATAACAGTTAGGGTTCAGTTTTCCCTTAGACCTTGTGTGCGTCTTTCTCTCTTTTCTTTCTCAAAACAATAATCAAAACACTTAATGAATACGATGATTATTGTGTGCCACGAGCCTTAAGTACATGGGAAATGATGAGGGAGGAGTTTCTCCTCGCTTGTTTAGAGTGTTTAGCATATGCCCTATGGACGATATGCGACGCATTCGCTCCTATGTCATAGACTTTAGTGTGATACACATCTCAAACAAAGTCAATTCACTTCTGTTAAGACGTTTCAGACCCATTATCTTTTCTCTCGCCCCAGTGCGATCGAGACCTTCTCCTGTAGTTACCCAAACTACGGCTACTCTGATTCCTTATTCCCTAATGAGTATATGTAGGCATGAGGATTTCTATCCTCGGAGAGCACACTAACAACTAACTTTCCTCTTCTCTCACCCCAGTGTGATCGAGATCAACCTGTTAATCTGAACCTTTTCTCTCGCCCCAGTGCGATCGAAATCTTCTTCTGTAGTTTCCCGAACTACGTTTGCTCTGATTTCTCATACCAGATGAGGATACGTAGGCACGAGACGGTGATGTCTTGGCAAACAACCTTTCCTCATCACCCGTAGTTTTCTGAACTACGTTGACTCTGAATTTCCCATTGCACGAGGGAATACGTAGGCATAGGGCGGTGATGTCCTATCGAGTCTCTTCTTTCCTTTCCATCTCAGTCTATCAGTAGCTTTTAGATAACTTACACCCATATATTAGACAACAAGCGTGAATCTCGTTGAGTACAACGGACGTGAGGGGTGCTCATACCTCCCCCTGCGTAACCGACTCCCTAACTCAAGATTTGTTGTGATGACCTTGTCTTTTCTCTTTCTTTTAGGTTTTCTTCGATCGTTTTCTTTCCCTAAGATAAATAAAGTTCAGTGGTGACTCTTCTGTTTGTTTCTGTCGGCCCTTTTTCGCAGTTGCGACAGCTGGCGACTCTGATGGGGACACTGGTTCCCTTTTTCGCAGTTGCGACAGCTGGCGACTCTGATGGGGACACGGGTTCCCTATACGAGTCAATCCTAGCGCTTGTCTGTTTTATGTCTTTGGTGTTTATTGTTGTGCATATGTATGTTGTTTATTTATAGTTGTATATTGTTGTATTTATATTTTTACTTTCTGCATTTTATTATTGTTATCATATTTATACTGATGTTGGGTGGGTTGTTCCACTAAGAGATAAGCCCAATACCTAGGTTTGAGTACACACCTAGTATTAGTGTGGAGAGTAGTGCGGACTTGCATGTTTGGCGTGCACGAGCCCTCAAGAAATTCGCGTCCAGACGAGGTTTCTTTGAAAACATTTTATCATGTGCATCTTAGACAGTTGAAGGGTGTTGGATCTGAAAACTAACGACTCTAGAGACCGTTCATTAGGAAGTCAGTTGAGACCTCCTTGGTTGACCATAATACCAAACCAGAAATGGTGAACGTATCATCGTTTCTTGACCTGAGAGTTTGTGATACTGACGACCTGCATAGGATGTTGTACCTTTTCAGAGATTAAGTCTTGTCTGTGAGTGGGGAGGGTTTTTGCAGGAAACTTTGACTTTCAACTAACCTGGTTTTCTGGTTTTCTTATCAGTGTGAATTTATCAGCCTGGTATTCTGGTATTTTCTCTTTAGAGCATACTTTTAGACTTATTCAGTCAGCAGCACATCAATTTTTAGAGCTTTGTGGAAGAATAATTATTTAATAAAATTTCTAAGACAATACAATTAATAAAATAATTTAATATATAATTTTCTACCAGAATAATTAATTCAATAGTTACAGTACAGTACTAAATGTTATTTATTTATATAATAATAATAGTTCAAAATAACTAATATTTATTTATATAGTTTAATTTTGTTTTCACGAATATCAATCCTCAATAATTAAAATTATACCATTTGTTTGTATAAGACTTGAAACTTCTTCTAATCAATCCTCTGTCCTACTATTGTAAAATAATAGATACTACTATTATTCATTATGAAATTAATGGTGTGAATGATGCAGAAACAACAACTTCAATGAGAGGCCATGCGTAGATCTTATGGTGTTGCTTCGGCATTTAATTATTGAATCAGTTACGCCAAAATAGGCATATACTTTCTTTTTGCATATACCTTCATCAGGTAATGGAATAACACTCCCTAAATACTCGCCTTTTCAATTGATATATTATTACTACTCACGTTAATAAATTGATTACGCTAATAATTTAAAATTGGATCAAAACTCTTAATTTATAATCGCATGTTAATTATAAATAATTGAATTCTAGACTCTGATACCAAATGTAAGCGGAAAAATATATATATCGATTATATGAAATTAGAACATCAATACTTATTTGTTAAAGTCATGATTCAGAAAAACAAACCCTACACGTCCTGATGTCATACGTTTGATATCATAACATCCAGCCATGACATTAAGCTTCACTTACTCGTAGCTTTCCCTGCAGAACACTCTTCATGTATGTCATAACATCAGTTGTGACATTCATACATACAACAATGTTTTGCCATAAAATGCAGCCAATCAAGAGCATCTACAGAAGTCATGGTAGGATTCGACAAGACAACTTGTTTTTGGAAGTTTAGTTGAAGTGATTCTTGTGCCAGAAGGGAGGATCGTTTTGGACTTAGAGGAATTTTCTAAGTCTGAAGGTGTATTTTGACGAGAAGGCCATTTGATGGCATCTTCGATTTGAAATTCAAATTTGAGTAAAGGAGGTAACCTTGTTCTTATCCATTTCCAAGAGAAGAAACGTGAAGCACATTGAAAGAGTGAAGAAATGTCGAGTGCCACTTGTTGCGTTTTAGGAGAAAGGCTGTTGGAAATGGTTATTTCGATTCAATATAAATAGTAGGTCTTAATGATAGGATATGCATGTAATCAAGTCTGTACAAATTACTCAGATTACTCAAAGTACCAGTGTACAGAGAAATGAGTTTGTTGCGAAATGTACGTTTGATAAAACACCTTTCTTTTGCAATTTAATCAAATTCAATTTACATTTTTTATCCAGAAGTTTTATCTTTCCTTATTGCACATGTTCTTGTTTTTTATGTGTTTTACGGTCTCTTTTTAATTTCTTACTTGCAACATATTTCTTTCGTTGAAACTACAATATCTTTCAAATATGAAGGCTATCGAAGTATTAATTAATTTTCTAACTTTAATTTAAGAATACATTAGCACATGTCTTAGGATTCACTGGTTGATCCTGTAAGTTAACTGTTATTCGGAGACCAGCGGTTGTTTACCAATTTTTGCAGTAAATAGTGTTATGCATCATACATTCATGGCATGTGTTAGGATGTTTGTCCAGTGATGATGTTAGGACTTCGGTCCAGTGACGATGTTAGGACTTCAGTCCATTGGTGACCTCAATCCCATCGTGTGGATTGAGTGCGTTTTATGATGTGCTCCGGTTCTAAGTGGGAATCGATCCTATGGTGGGGATATTTGGAGGGATATGACTAAGTGTTCATCAAAGAATTGGTATCACATGCATAAGTCAGTGTTGTTGCATTACATATTAAGTAACATTGCATAATTGTGAGTTAAACGATGTTTGATGATGTTGTGACTTAAGTGACGTTTTGGTGATGATGATTGATTGATGATAATGAAGTTGTGAACGACTTAATGAAGTGATAATGTGAGTATGTGTGTGATGTGTGACAGATATATGAATTATTGATAATTATTGTTGTAACTACTATATCTTTTCCTTATATCTTTTGTAATGAATTGTGATTACTCACCCTGCCTGTTCAAATATTGCCTCTACGTGGGTAACATGCAGGTGATCAAGATTAACTCGTAGATACATGGAGACTTAGCTTTGGAGTTGTTTTATTCTATTTCCGTTAATAATAGAGGTGTCTTGCTCTGATATGTAACATCAAGTGGGGAACACTTGAGTCGAATACTATGTTGTTTTGTTAAACTTATTTTATGAGCTTTCTATACAATTAGATTTATTTGAAGATGTGACTTTTGATAATGACCAAAAGACTTTGATGTTTGATGAAGCAAAATAAATTACTTTGAGATTATGATTCTGCTGCGAAGTCTGAATTTTTGTTGATGTTAGTGAAGAAATGATTATGTTAAATGTTTTGAAATATCGTGTTATAGAGCATGATGTTTATTTAAGATGTTTTTATGACGATGTGACACCCTTGCTGGTACATTGTGTTGAATTATTTATTAATTTATTTACGAAATATTTTGGGTTTAGAAGGGTGTTACACTACCCACAAGTTGCATCTCAGGTCACCTACCAGGCCGACTTGAACACCTTCATAGGCTGATCTATGACTTTAATAGGGCGATCTATGCAAGTTAAACTTGAAAAAATCTTTTTGCATCTTATTTTTCTTGCATCCTTTTGTCTATTTTCTTCACATACCTATATATACTCATACATGCATCTTCTTCTAGGCAAGGTTTCCTAGTGAAGAAAACCTAAACAAAATCAGATTACAAAGTTCCCATCATCTTCATCCCCTTTTTTTATGCATACACACAATTGAGCTACACATAATAACTTTTCAATTGGGTGACCATTTAGATTAGGATTGATAACGTCTAACTAGGTTTGGTGTAACCGAGAATATTAGGTTGGGGCCTTGTGTGTTTCAAATAAAAAAAACCAAGGTGGGTGTTTTTTTCAAGATCGGGTTGATTTGAAGGTTTTAGATAAGATCACGTCAACACAGATTTAACTGAGTGAAAGCCTGGGACAAGGTGGTTTCCTTGCAAGGGAGTAGCGCAAGACGGTGAATTGTGTTCAGGAATCTTGGGTTTTAACAAGTTGCGCGCTCGGGATAATCGAAGGATTGTAGCCGCATTGTTGGTCACTTGATCAATCTTTGATCATAGGTTTGAAGGTGGAAGAATGAAACAAAACAATATGGTTTTTAGGGTTTGCATTCTTCATCTCTTGTATAAACAATTTTGCAACAAAAAGGTTAATAACACTATCTCAATTCGATTTTGAATTGAGGGCAAACGTACTCATAACGAGGCCGATTGGGGAACTACCTAAACAAATCTTGGTCTCTCTGTCTCTCTGTCTCTCTGTGTCTCTCTCTCTCTCTCTCTCTCTCTCTCTCTCTCTCTCTCTCTCTCTCTCTCCATCTCTTTATCTCTTTTATTATTGATTTTGCAATTTATTGAGTTTGTCGTTGTTTGATCAATTCGATTGAAAATTATTTTCTACTATCTTTTAAAGATGTTGTTATTGATATAATCACAATCAATTTGATTGTGATTGGCTTTTAACATCAACAAAAAGAATTATATTTCTAATCGTTATCGATTGCACACCAAGCGTTCAATAAATTATTTGTGCGTATTATGATTGTGTTTTGGTTCATTGGATATACAAGTTACGATTAACATTGCGTTTAATTGATTTGTAGCTTGACCACTGTTGAACATTTACGTTCTTTATCACTCCATTTGGTTTGCAATATGTATATTGCTTTTCAATAGTAGGTACGGTTAGACGATTCGATCTAGGTCGTTTTTCCGCTGCACCATATTTTTGAAAGCAGATTTTTGCCAAAGGTTTTTGGTTGTAAAATTTGTGATCTATTCACCCCCTCTAGATCGAAGCATATCGTCTAACAGTGTCAATTTCGATAGGTAGCGTGGCTTCAACATTGTAAACCATTGTAAATGAAGTCTCTTTGGTGGTTAAATGTGGGGTGGTGTAATATGACCATAACACTTCATAAAGTTGCTCAGCCCAGAGCTTTTTGGCTTCATCAATCTTTTCTTTATCTCACCCAATATCATTTTATTCATTGATTATACTTGCTATTTGCTTGTGGATCGACAACATAAATAAAATTTTTCAAAACACCTAGGCCATGATAGAAATTGACCACAGTGGAACTGATGAATTGTGTACCATTGTCAGAAAGGATAACCCCTTACAAATCAAACCCACACATAATTTGTTGCCAATAAAAGCAACAAATTCTTTCTATTGTGATCTTGGAGACAACCTCAACCTTTATCCATTTTGTGAAATAATATACTCCAACAATCAAGAACTTCAGTTGGCCAGGTGTTAGCGTAAAAGGGCCCAAGATGTCTACGCCCCATTGGTAAAATAGACAAGGTGATGTGATATAATGAAGGATTTCAACTGGTGTATAGTATAAATTGGCATACGTTTTACGTTTGTCACACTTTCTAACGAATGTTGCAATGTCTTTCATCATAGTGGGCCAATAGTAGCCCGCCATGAGTAACTTATGGGCTAATGCTTGCCTACCAATGTGGCTACCACACCCTCCCTGGTGGACCTCAATGAGGACCAAGGCGATTTCATGCCTCTTAGGAATCTTAGCATGAGGGAAGCTCTTCCCATATTGTAAAGCCTTCTAGAGATCATCATATAACTTGATGCATGCTTTCAAATCTTTTTTGCTTCCATCTTGTATGGTGGGAGCTCGTCTGATTGCATGTAGCATATTATAGGCGACATCTAGCTTGTGTTATGGGCAACTTCAAGAGTATTAGTTTCTTTTGCCTCGATGCTAAAGATGACGAGGGTCTGTTGAATTACAGTACGATTACGTTCTATTCTTTTTGTGCTGGCGAGCTTTGAGAGGAAGTAAACCCTAAAGTTATGTCCCTTAGCCCCTAAAAGTTTTAAAACGTTCTAGATAAATCTCGTACCTTTTTTTAATAGATATTTGATAAGTTAGGGCTCCTTTGTTTGATATTCTTCACCAACCTAATTTTCCATCAATTGTGAGTCTCTTATGGCATTCAACCTTGAGGCGCCCATCTCAAGGGCGAGGATCATTGTGACAATGAGAGTGCGCGCGCGCGCGCACACACACACACACAAAAGCACGGAAAGTGGAGTCGTTATTCCCCTATGATTATGGAGAACATAACTTACTTCTTTAACTACCTCTCATATTGTTACAAGAGATAAAAACATGGCATTCCCCACGTTTTTATAAGAGGTTGAATGTTTTAGATGATGTACACACACTATGATAAATGGGCACACAAATTAATAAATAGGCGACTAGTGTCTCGTTTTTATAAAGGGTTGAATGTTTCAGATGATGTAAGCACACTATGATAAATGAGCACACAAATTAATAAATAAGCGACTAGTGTCCCTGCTCAGAGGCGGCGAATAATATTCACTCTATGTGCAATCATGCATTGCATCTTATAAATCTTTCACAAACATACTAGTATAAAGTAATTTATGAAAAAATTTTGAACTCTAAAAATATCTTCAATGCATTGCTTAGAATCTACATTGAGATATTAGTTACATTCCTATATTTTTTTAACCATTAAAATCGATACATGTGAAACTCTCGTTGTTTAAATTTTTATGTTAGCTTATCATTAAAAAATAATAAAATATATTTGATTGATAGAATCAAATATTTATAATCACCGCTAAAATAAAATTGATAAATATTAATTGAAGTTTTCTTAAATATAATTTGACAATTTAGACCACAAGCAATCAAAATTGTCCCTTGGTTGGTACCACATCCACATTAGTATAAGAATGACATTGTTGGTTTTTAGAAAAAATCTATTATTCTTATTTCTAGTCTCATTATATTTGGCAATCCATAACTAGTTATTTATGAGAATGCGAAAGAGGAAAATTACAGCGAGAGATAGACAGATCCCGCGGATATTCTTTCCTCTGTAAATTTCAATATCCCTCCGTGTCGCGAATGAAGATAACTAATTAACCTTTCAGTCCCTTTTCATCAACTTTTCCACCGATCCATAAAACCTGCAACCTTTCACTCACTGCACGTTTCCTTCTTCTCCAAAGGTGACTTGTGCTTTTCTTCTACTTTCTCTCCTTTATCCTCTTTAACTTCGCCTTACTTTCTAATCATGATTCTAACCCACTCAACTTTACTCTTATTTTATTTCAACTTGTTGTTTCAATCTTGATTATCATTGCATTGAACTCCCTGTTTATTTCAGGTGATGGCTGATATGGAGAAGAAATTTCGAATGCTGTTTTTTTGTTCGGTTATTCTTTCAATCTTTAAGGAAACGGTGGCCGATTTGCATCAACCACTCTCAAAAGTTGCAGTTCATGATACAGTTTTTGCTCTTGATCTTGATGCTTTTATCAAAGCTACTCCTAATCAACTTGGCTTCAAGGTAACCTAACATTTCACTTCAACTCTTACTTCTTTTAATTCATATGCTCATGTGTTTGTTTAGCTACTACCTTAGCTGCTTCAACCGTTTTCCATGTGACTTTTTTGACTAAATTCACTTTTGAATGAGCCAAAGTGATTCTCAAGACTTAAATTGATTTTTTGTATGTTTGAGTTTGAGTGTATCTCACGTTGGTGTACTTAGAATTGATTCTCGACATGAAGAATTGATTTTGATATGCTTGGTTGCTCTGACTCTGCTTTCCAGAATGTGATTTATACACTGATATTTCCTGTTCAAATCACTTTTGCAAGAATTTATCCAAACATCTATCACTTTACTTTCAACTCGCCTTTTTTTTGCTAGAATCAATTCACTCAAAATCAATTTTTTTCACTGCATAACCAAACACACATAAATTTACTTTTGAGTGAGCCAAAGTGATTCTCAATACTTAAATTGATTTTTGGTATGTTTGAGAGTTCATGATTTGAATTCATTTAGTGCATGTTTGTTTTAGCTTTTCAAAGAGTCAAAAGAAATTCTAGTGTTTTAAATTTATTTTGGAATTGATAGAGTTAGTAAACTAGTTAGTTTCTTTTTCTGTTATATTGCTGAGCTGTAAACTAGTTAGTTACAGTTTCTGTTGTAACCAACTCTCTAGAAGCTTCTATTGTAACAAACTAAAGTTTCCATTGTAACCAACTCTCTAGAAGCTTCTATTGTAACTAACTAAAGTTTCCATTCTAACTAACTCTCTATATAATGAGAGTTCATTGTATTTCAATCATTATGGAATACAATAAGAATTTTCTAACTGTTTTCTCTAACTGCATTATGCAATTCTATCATGGTATCTAGAGCTTCTTTTTCGATCCAGTAGAAAGCTTCCATGGGTTCTCTGTTTCCGTCGTCGCATGTCAAGCTTTCACATCTAATTTCTGTCAAGCTTGATGATAAGAACTTCAAGCAGTGGAAGCAATAGATCGATGGCGTTGTTCGCGGTCACAAGCTGCAGTGATTTGTCACCGTGCCGACGATTCCTCAACGGTTTTAGTCTGACTCTGATTCTGCACCTAAAGGTGAGAACACAACGTATCTTGATTAGGAGCAACAAGATGCACTCATCTGTACGTGGCTTCTATCCACCATCTTTGATTCACTTCTTCCGAAGCTAGTTGACTGCAAACACTCATGGCAGGTGTGGACTGAAGTTCATCACTACTTCAACACCTTACTCACCACAACAGGGCATCAACTTCGCTCAGAACTACGTCGTCTCGCCAAGGGATCACTCACGATTGAGGAACTCATGGTTCGTGTTCGTGAAATCAGTGAATTACTGATTTTAGTTGGAGATCCTGTTCCTCTTTGTAACCTAATTGAAATCGTGCTTGATGCGCTTCCTGAAGAATACGACTCTATTGTTGTCGCTGTGAACAGTAAGAAAGATCTAGTTCGCTTGAGGAGCTTGAGTCGTCTCTTCTTGCGCATGAATCACGATTGGAGAAGCATCGCAAAGCTGTTGTCACTGAACCGGCGTTGCTGAACTTGACGCAGTTTCCATCGTCACCGTCGCCGGCCACCACTGAACCGTCCATCCTTGGTACTAAGTCGTTTCCTCAAGGTACTAGTCACGTCACAACTAACGCAGAGAATTATGGCTACAACGCACGAGGTGGTTGTTTTGGCCGTGGAGGTGGCCGTTTTGGCCGTGAAGGAGGTCGTTTTGGCGAAACTCAATGTCAGATCTGTCACAAGGCTGGACATGATGCGTCCATCTGTTATCATCGTTATTCCAACTCCAACGCTGCCATGTTTTCTCCTCAGAGATCTTCCTTCAATCCATTCATGATGACTGCACGTCCTCTGTATCCTGCTTCTTTTGGCTATGCAGCTCCTAGATCAGCTCCTCCACGCTCTCCCATGCCTCAAGCCTTCGTTGCAGGTTTAGATCCTAGTTTCAGTAATCAATGGTGGTGTCCTGACTCAGGTGCGTCTCACCATGTTACTCCTGATGCTTCGAATTTGTCTGATTCAATTTCAGTGTCTGGATCTGAGCAAGTGTTCATGGGAAATGGCCAAGGTTTGTCTGTCAATTCTGTAGGTTCTATGCAATTTCCCTTACCTAACCATCCTAACATGTCTCTCACCTTACATAATCTTTTGCTTGTGCCTCACATCACCAAAAACCTTATTAGTGTGAGTATATTTGCTCAGGATAATCATATTTTCTTTGAGTTTCACCCTCAGTTTTGTCTTGTCAAATCACAAGCTTCATCTGAAGTTCTTCTTCGTGGCTTTGTTGGAGCTGATGGTCTGTATAAGTTTCCCAATCCAACTTCACAACTGTCCAAGTCCCTTAATACACACGTTTCTTTGTTTTCTGATAATTGTAATCTTAGCAACTCTAGGAATCATGTACTAAATCCACATACTACATACAATTGTACTTCCTTAAGTACTGATGATTCTTCTATGAATAAAACTAGTTCTGTTTGTCAATTGTCTCCTAATGTTAATGTGGCCACTCATGATATTGCTTCATCTTCTCAGCATGTTAATTTACCTACATCCATAGGTACTTGCAAATATGTTTTGTGGCATACACGCTTAGGACACCCTCACCATCATGCTCTTGCTGAAGTTTTGAAACTATGTCACCTTCCTATCCCTCCAAAACCCCCAGCTGAATTGTGTGCTGCCTGCTGTTTAGGCAAGTCTCACAGGCTTCCCACCCCATTGTGTGCTGCCTGCTGTTTAGGCAAGTCTCACAGGCTTCCCACCCCTTATCCACCACAGTGTATAATCACCCCTTTGAATTGGTTGTTTGTGATCTATCGGGTCCAACTCCTATACAATTCTCAAGTGGTTATTCTTATTTCCTAACCTGTGTTGATGCCTACTCTAGGTTTGTTTGGGTTTTCCCTCTTAGGCTTAAGTCTGATACTCTTACTCAATTTATTCAATTCCAAAAGATGGTTGAACTTCAGTTTAATTGCAAAATTAAGAGTGTGTAGAGTGATGGAGGGGGTGAGTTCAGACCCTTCACTAAGTACCTCACTGAATTAGGCATGATTCATAGGTTTACATGTCCTCACACTCATCATCAAAATGGTATAGTCGAACGCAAACATCGTCACATTGTGGAAACTGGTCTTGCTTTATTAGCACAGTCCACAATGCCCTTAAAATTCTGGGACCATGCCTTTGTTACAGCAGCCTACCTTATCAATAGACTTCCTAGCCTTACTCCCAATAATCACTCCCCTTATTCCAAACTGCTTAACAAACCATCTGACTATTTAGGACTGAAAGTGTTTGGCTGCTCTTGTTTTCCCTTCCTTCGTCCATATAACTCTCACAAACTTGACTATAGGTCTTATTAAGAGTCCCACATCGGACAATATATGGCATGAACATAAGTGGGGGCAATCCTCACTCTACCAACCGATTTTGTAGGGTTGAGTTAGGCCCAACCATATTTCTTAACATGGTATCAGAGCCTGGTTTAAGATCCGGTGGGCCACCTTCTATGGTTTCCGCTATCGGGTCACCTACCATTTATTTCCACGCTTCAGTTGTTTAGTCCTGAGCGTGAGGGGGTGTATTAAGAGTCCCACATCGGACAATATATGGCATGAACATAAATGGGGGCAATCCTCACTCTACCAACCGATTTTGTAGGGTTGAGTTAGGCCCAACCACATTTCTTAACAGGTCTCAAGAATGCATATTCCTAGAGTAGTCTACTGCTCATAAAGGGTACAAATTTCTTGCTTCAAATGGTCATATCTACATCTCTAAAGATGTACTTTTTCATGAATCTAAATTCCCTTGTTCCTCCATGTTTTCACCCTCTTCTCCCATTGCTTCCAAATCTGCTACTTCCACTACCTCATCCTGGTTTGTGCCAGCTAGCTCATCAACTCCTCTCCCTATTCATCATGTCAGCCCTACTCCTTCTTCCAATGCTGTCAATTCCAATGTTGGCAATACTGTCAATTCAAATGCTGATTCCATTTCCTCACCTAGTCCTTCCAGCCCTATTGTGCCACCTGTTCTATCCAGCTCCCCTACTTCCTCTTCCCAGTCTACTGTTTCTCTTGGTCTTATACTTTCAGACCTAGCTAAAGCTAGCACCATATCACCTTCATCCTCCCCTAATACTACACCTACTGCTAGTCATGTTCCTGTTCAATCTCAACCTGTCATTAATCCCCTTAATATCCATGCAATGCAAACTAGAGTCAAAAGTGGTATTTTTAAACCTAGACTTAATCCTACATTGTTGCTTACCCACATGGAACCTACCACTGTTAGTCAGGCCTTGGCTGCTCCTCATTGGTTTCAGGCAATGAAAGATGAGTATCAGGCTCTTTTGAGGAATCAGACTTGGACTTTTGTGTCACCATCTGTTTCCAGAAAACCTATTGGCTGCAAATGGGTTTTTCGTGTCAAAGAAAATTCTGATGGATCCATTAACAAGTATAAGGCCAGACTAGTGGCCAAGGGTTTCCATCAGCAAGCCGGAAGTGATTTTACTGAAACATTCTCACCTGTTGTGAAACCTGTCACAGTCAGAATTGTTTTGACTCTTGCTGTTACTCACAGGTGGACAATTAAGTAAATTGATGTAAACAATGCTTTCCTCAATGACACTCTTGAAGAGGAGGTGCTCATGCAACAGCCACCTGGTTTTGAAGCTTCTGACAAATCACTTGTATGCAAGTTGAATAAGGCAATTTATGGTCTCAAACAGGCACCTAGGGCCTGGTTTGACAAACTCAAAAGTGCCTTACTGAAGCAGGGGTTTCAAGGAAGCAAATGTGACCCCAGTCTATTTCTGCTCCACATTAGCAGCCTTACTGTTATGATCTTGGTTTATGTTGATGATATAATCATCACCGGAAATTCTGCTACTTTCATTACATCTCTGATCAAGAATCTTAATGCTGCCTTCTCTCTCAAACATCTGGGTAAACTGGACTATTTTCTGGGAATAGAAGTCGCTCATCTACCTAATGGCTCCTTGCTTCTCTCTCAAACAAAATACATCAGCGACCTGTTAGCCAAAGTTAACATGACTAATGCAAACAGCATGCCCACTCCAATGGTGTCCAGCAACAAACTGTCCAAAGTTGGTTCCAATGAAATTTCTGATCCCTCTCAGTTCAGGTCTGTTGTTGGTGCTTTGCAATATGCAACCTTAACGAGACCTGAAATTTCTTTTTCTATGAATAAGGTCTGTCAGTTTCTGTCCAATCCATTGGAGGAACATTGGAAAGCTGTCAAAAGGATATTGAGGTATTTGAGTGGCACTCTTCATCATGGGCTTCTCATTCAGCCTGCACCTGCTCATTAGCCTTTGACTTTGCTTGGTTTCTGTGATGCTGATTGGACATCAAATCTAGATGACAGACGGTCAACCTCAGGGGCATGTGTTTTTCTTGGGCCTAATGTTGTATCTTGGTGGTCTAAAAAGCAACAACTAGTAGCCAGATCCAGTGCAGAGGCAGAATATCAAAGCATGACTCAACTTGTTGCTGAACTACTTTGGGTTCAGTCTCTACTTAAGGAATTGCACTGCCACTTTCAGACTCCAAAGATATTATGTGACAATCTGAGCACAGTTACTCTAGCACATAACCCTATCCTTCATAATAGGACCAAACATATGGAGTTAGATATCTTCTTTGTGAGATAGAAGGTTCTAAACAAGAGACTTGTTGTAGCTCGTGTTCCAGCTCAAGATCAGTAGGCAGATGCCTTAACTAAACCTTTATCTGCAGTGAAGTTTCTTCCTCTTCGTGATAAGCTAAAGGTGTTCAACAAACAAAGTTTGATAAGTACACCCTCCACTTCTAAAAACATCTTTAGTGCAGGTTCTGTAATATTAAATTCTTTAATAGTAACGGTAGTTATAAACAATTTGTATTGGAATAAGAATGACATGACACTAAGTGAACTAACAATAAGTTTTTAGCAACTATATAACCAACGCACATTATCAAATTTCAATGACTCTAATTATTATTTTATATTATTAAAATATCAATAAAGCTCCAACAACTCTAATTCAACGACTATGTACTTTTTCAAGTTTTGGTTTTTTACAAGCAACCATCATTAAAGTAAAAACAACTCAAATCAACTATAAATATTTTAAATCTTACAAATCACTTTGCGCCCACAAAAAGTATCTTAGTTTACCCATTTAATTTACTCCCACTAAAAAGATGCTCTAAGGGGGAATGATAGAGTTAGTAAGCTAGTTAGTTTTTGTTTCTGTTATATTGTTGAGCTGCAAACTAGTTAATTACAGTTTCTGTTAGGTTTCTGTTGTAACCAACTCTCTAAAAGCTTCTATTGTAATTAACTAAAGTCTCCATTGTAACTAACTCTCTATATAACGAGAGTTCATTGTATCTCAATCATTATGGAATACAATAAGAATTTCCTAACTGTTTTCTCTAATTGCATTATGCATGAACTTAAATTTTGTAGCTTTTGAGTTTAAACATAATTTTTACATGGAAATTTAATGTTCAACTCACTTCGACATAATTTTATCCTAACATAAATCACTTTACCTTCATCTAAAATCGATTTTATAGAATCAATTCATTGAAAATTGATTCTAACTTGAAGTTAATATTTGTAGCTTTTGCCTCAAAACATCATTTTTACGGACAATTTTATTATTCAACTAACTTTCACACGAAGGTTTTCAAACATAAATCATTTATGTTAAATTACATCAATTCAATCAAAAATCACTTTTCGCACGCCAGATCCATAAACATGCTAAGTTTGGTATCAGAAACTGATTAGTTTCACAATTTAATGTTTTAGGGACAAAATACCGAATGGGTTACGCTGAAATATAGTAATCCAAATCCAACAATAGATGACTGGATTGGAGTCTTCTCTCCTGGAAACTTCAGGTAGTATAATCATTAATCAATCACAGTGGCCAATTTTGGCGCAATCACAGTGGCAGATTTTGGAGCCTCACCAAAATCACGGTGCTGCTGCGATTTTGTCAAACTCAGTGTCAATCCAAACATACACTTTTCATGTTATATAGTCATAACTTACACATCATGAGTCTGGTTTAATTAACCGGGATTTGAATGTTTTAAAATTTCCAGTGCTTCTACTTGCCCTGCAGAAAACAAACATGTCAACCCTCCATTCTTGTGTTCTGCACCTATCAAGGTTCGAGTGCCACATTATCCTTTGTAGCTTAAGAAGATTTGAAAATTTTAAATGTTTGATATTATTAACCTGTCCCTTTTATGTTTCTTATTTCAGTTTCAGTATGCCAATTTCTCCAGTAACAGTTACAAAAACACAGGGAAAGGTACCTTGAAACTTCAGTTGATTAATCAGCGATCTGATTTCTCATTTGCTCTCTTCACCGGTGGATTAACAAATGTATTCTCTCTTAAACTCTACCCCATAATTTCATTCTTTATTAGATTAATTGTGCATATTAACTTTGAGTCCAATGTTATAGATTTTTTTTCTTCTGAATTTTATCTTTCTATTTCTCAATTTTTCTTGAATTATTTGACAGCCAAAGCTCGTTGCAGTGTCAAATAAAATATCCTTCATCAATCCAAATGCTCCGGTATATCCTAGATTAGCACAAGGGAAAACATGGGATGAAGTAATTTTAATATCCCCTTTTTGATATTGAGTATGCATTTTCTTTTTCCAGCTCGGTATGAAATCTTTTGTTTGAATGGAATCCATCAGTAAATGCACTTATAAATAAATGTATGTGTGTGCTTGTACAAGTGTGAATAAGGAATATCTGGGATTATTAAAAGTTTGTTTATTCCAATTTGTAACAGATTACTGTAACATGGACAAGCGGATATGGGATCAGCGATGCTGAGCCTTTTGTTGAATGGGGTCGAAAAGAAGGGAAACTTGTACAATCTCCTGCTGGGACACTGACTTTTAATCGCAACACCATGTGTGGTAGGCAACTCTTTTGTCATTTTATTGTGGCAATTTTTTTACCCGTGTTTGAGTCTTGACAATATTGACATTTGTAAAATATGTAACTGTTAGTTTCATTCAGTGAGGAGAGAGTAAAACTTTACAACATAATGGATCTCATTCATCTATTATACACATATATAGGTGCACCAGCAAGAACTGTTGGGTGGCGCGACCCAGGATACATACACACTAGTTTCCTGAAGGAGTTGTGGCCTAACAAAGAGTATGTTGTAGTTTATATGTTTACCATGACATTACTTGCATTGAAACTATAGCTGATTTGAATTATTCCGTTTTATCAAATCAAACTCAAGTTAATTGAATACTCCTTCCGGTCGCTATTATATGCAACGATCTTTTTTTTAGATTCACTGAATAACTGTCGTATGTGATCTCTCAGTAGACTAGATACATTGGTTATTCAATGAACTTAGAAAGAGAATCTTTGCTTATAATAGTGACCGGAAGGAGTATTTATTTTTACCACATTAACTTAAACTAGCATAAACATATAAAGCAACTCGATTGCAATGAAGAGAGAAAATTGGATTTGGTTGCATATCTCCACACATCTTAACTTAACTAATACGATTAAAAGGATACTAAACACTTTTATTAATACTGGATTTAGCAAACTCAATTTTCACCATTATATGACCTGACAAATTTTTTTGAAAACAATGTGATAAAAGTTGCTTAAGCATGTTTTCCTCTATTCCACGACCCATGGGAGGAACTTTCTCATCTGCCTCAACTTTTCCTCTATCTTGAGTGATGCCTTGTTTCACAGAAAATGGTCTTCGCAAACTCCTACCACTATTCTGTCTCACTGTTACTCATTACCTGCCATTAATTCATCTGATTTTTCTTCTGGCTAAGCTTTGCTATTGGATCATATTTACACTTTCATCTTTGCTATGCTTTCAATTCCAAGATTCCTATTTTTACCAACTCTTGCTCCCTTTCTTTATCAATTTCGGCCTTCCGCACCTTTTCATCTTTTCCACACCATTTTACTTTGTACTTGTGGTTCAAATATTGACTGGTGGTAGGTGAATAAAGAAACATGTTGAGATTTTATTAGCAGCAGCCGGCAGTTCAGTGTAAATGATCCCTCAGCTTGCAATTTTGTTTTCCGTACTTGCAGGTACACATACAAGCTGGGGCATAGATTAGTTAATGGCACAACAGTTTGGAGTCAAGAATATCAGTTTAAATCATCTCCTTATCCTGGTCAAAATTCTGTACAACGCGTGGTTATATTCGGTGATATGGGAAAGGTAAATATTCTTTATTTTTTTTTTCTCATGGACGATCTAATTCTAACAATGTCCGTAACTCTGAAAATACAATTGAAATAAATGTCTATACATATATGCATAAGCTTAAACAAACGAGCACTTAAATCTGCTTCATATGAAAATCTCTTCAAACAATCACTTTTATTAAACTGGCATCTTAACTTTTCATTTTATTTTGGGATGAGCAGGCAGAAGCTGATGGCTCCAATGAGTATAACAATTTCCAGCCGGGTTCACTCAATACAACGAGTCAGATTATTCAAGACTTGAAGGACATAGATGTAGTCTTCCACATTGGTGATTTATGCTATGCTAATGGATACCTTTCACAATGGGACCAATTTACTGCACAGATTGAGCCAATTGCATCAAGAGTTCCTTATATGACTGCAAGGTTTGCCGTGTTACACATTGTGTTGATTTTTGTATGTATACAGTTTCATTTCATTATCTGATTTCTTTTGCCATATATGCTTTTAGTGGCAATCACGAACGTGATTGGCCAGAAAGTGGATCATTTTATGGGACCTTGGATTCAGGTGGTGAATGTGGCGTGCTTGCTCAAACCATGTTTTATGTTCCTGCTGAGAATCGGGAAAAATTCTGGTACAGTGTCCTATAAGCTTAACCTTTTTTTTTATTGAAAATGCCCTATCATTTTAATATCATCTTGAGCATACAGACGTTAGCGATTATGATTCCAGTAAAATAACTTGAAAATCACCGTACATTTCCAGGTACTCTGTTGACTATGGCATGTTTAGATTCTGCATAGCTCACACGGAACTTGATTGGAGAAAAGGAACAGAGCAATATGAGTTCATCGAAAAGTGCCTAGCATCCGCTGACAGACAGAAACAGCCATGGTTGATATTCCTTGCACATAGGGTACTTGGTTATTCTTCTGCGGATTTCTATGTTGCAGAAGGCACGTTTGAAGAACCAATGGGAAGGGAGGACCTTCAAAGTCTATGGCAAAAGTATAAGGTCGACATAGCCATGTATGGACATGTCCATAACTATGAAAGAACATGCCCAATCTATCAGGTATTTCTCTTAACTTGTCTACAGGTTATTGTTTGATTTTCTCATTTGACATGTAACTCAACTGTCATTATTTCTTCCTCCAGAATATATGCACAGATCAAGAGAAGCACAACTATAAGGGCTTGTTGAACGGGACGATACATGTAGTGGTTGGGGGAGGAGGAGCGGCTTTAGCTGACTTTGCCCCCATAAACACCAAATGGAGTATCTTTAAAGACCATGACTTTGGATTTGTGAAACTCACAGCATTTGATCATTCAAATTTGTTGTTAGAGTACAAGAAGAGTAGTGATGGACAAGTTTATGACTCTTTTAAGATATCAAGGGATTATAGGGACATCTTGGCTTGCACTGTTGATAGTTGCCAAAGTACAACATTAGCATCTTGATCAAAAAGCAAAAAAACAATGTTGATTTTGTTTCCTTTTTTTTTTTTTTTTAATTTGGTTGAATAAAATGCTTCTTATGATCACACAATGACATGAACAGTAAAAATTGTAAGTACAACAAGAGAATATTATAGAATTGTTTATACTCTATGCAATTATTTAGTCTAAATTGACTGTTGTGAATTTGAAAATACTCTCTTGGTGCAAATTAAATGAGCTCTAGCGCAGATGGGATGTGCTTTCAGCGCACAACATGCAATATTCGTGTTGTATGGTGTTTTTCACCGTTTCATATGTAGATTAACAACAAAGTCTTTTCTCACTAAGTTGGATTGCTACATGGGTCAATTTTTGTCATAATATTCTGTAGTGTTATATTTGTGATTCCTAAACAATGGTGGTATCCAGTCAGAACAAGGAGCTCGTCCATGAAATTGATGACATATATGATAATGTTGCATTCTCTTAGTCAACAGCAAAGGAGTCCATTATGATTCCTTGAAAAATAGGTGGTCAACAACTTGCTCTAGTCATAAGGGAGCGGTTTCTGCCGCTCAGAGTTTCCTAACCCTAGACCCAAAAGGTTTATATAAATACCTCTCTCCTAACGAGAGAAAGAGACATATCTTAACTACTACAGATCCACCATACATACGCTTATACCCACGCAATCTACACAAATATATAACCTATCATCTCACGTGAGCTGGTCCACAAAACACTATAGTATAGAATTTCTCGCTGCTGCGAGCAAGTCCTAACCACAGTACAACGTAATATACCTACTAAGACCTCTGCCCTTTACAAGGATAACATGCACACTTGTACTTTTTGATCGGTACATATTCTATCCATGACCATGCTTCTATCCAATATGCTCACAGTTTCTTACGTATATAATAAAAATTAGCAGAAATAAGACAAACAGACAACACAAGCTACATCACAACATCTTTTCACCATTTTAGATTTTGAATTGGATTGATGTGTGTTTCGTCCTGAAACCAGAATTATGGTTTATCGATGATGATAGACTTCTAATACGATGATGCAGATCTTTGATACAGAAGTGTGGGGTGGACATGCAAGATATTAGAAAGTGTATCTTAAGTCTCACGTGTGTCAAATATATATGATGGATGATTTTATTTTGGTTTTGCATTGTTGGGCTTGATATTTGGATCTTACCCGTAATGGACCATTGGCCAGCCCGACACAAGGTGTATTCGTGAAATTGCAGGTTTGAATCTTAGTTTTTATTTAAAGTCGATTTGACTACATTTTTTCACCTATGTACTAAATGTAACACCCCACTTGAATTATTAGTCTTTTTATACTTTATTGTGTGCGTATTGGTTGTGATGTCCTTGATTAAGGGTATGAGGTTAGGGCAAGAGTGAGAGCTGACCTTAGTTGGGGGTAATGTGGACCTAGAATAATGGATAATTTAATAATAAGATTAAGAGCATTATGATCATTAATATTATTATTTCAATCATTATTAATAATAATATTAATAGGATTATGGTTATTATTATTGTTATTATTAATATTATTATTATTATTAGTAATAAAATTAAGTGAATTAAAAACCTGATTAAGGGGTTAAGAGAGAGTTAGTGGATGATTAGTCAGTTAACACGTAAAAGAGGAAAAAGGCAGAAGAAGGAGAGCTAGGGAAAAAAGAACTAATTCTCCATTGTTGTTAAGGAAAAAACTTCAATCCAAGGTAAGGGGGGAGAATGGATTTCGATATGGGTGAATTAACATGAGAGGGTAGTGAGAGTTCCTTTCTCTCGTAGGAATTTCTGTTTGTTCTTGTTCATTGATCTGATTTCGTAACCTGGTGATGTTTCTTGTGATTACTGTCATTGCTGAATATTTCTGGTCTGGTGTTGGATGAATGAATCTAGAACTGATCTAAAATTCGTGTGAAAAGTTATGAACACTGTGGTGAAATTATGATAGATGTTAGATCTGAGAATTAAGGGTTTAACAGTAATCGAAATTAGATCTAATAAGTAGAATCTTGAAAGAATAGAAGATAGGATTCATTGGAATCGATTAAAATCTGAGTTTTAGGATGAATGGAAGGGTAGGATGATGAATCTTGAGTAGAAACTCGTGAGAATGTTGAGATATGAGTTTTTTGACAGATTTGTTGATCATACGCGTATTGGGGGTGTCAATACGCGTATGGGGGACTTCCCAAGGGGCTGTACGCGTAACAGACGTGCCCTGTCCCCAGTGCCAGCACGGCCATCTGGTGATACGCATATCATACGCATATGGGCCTGGGCAATACGCGTATGGGGGTAGTCATATGCGTAAGGGAGTGACTCTGAGGTGTTTTGGGAGGTAGAAGCCTCTGATCGTACGCGTAAGGTAGGGCTGATACGCGTATGACAGCAGGCAATACGTGTATGGACCTTGTTGGTACGCGTATGGACAGTCTGAGATGACTTTTCCCCAATTTTTGTGAGTTCTGTCCAGATGTCACTTTGAACGCAATTCCGTTTAGTCGGTAGGATTAATATGACTAAAATGAACTTAAGGAAGATTAGTAATAAACTAAGTTGAGAGAATGTGGAATGTTATGTGTGAGTCCTTATGGGTGTGTTTTGATGAGGGTGAGCCATGATTATTGAATGTGAATAATCTTGTGCGAT
This sequence comes from Lathyrus sativus, assembly GCA_963859935.3. NCBI lineage: Eukaryota > Viridiplantae > Streptophyta > Magnoliopsida > Fabales > Fabaceae > Lathyrus > Lathyrus sativus. The sequence goes on from OZ012735.1 coordinate 936,502,157, forward strand.
TAGGTAAATTTGATTCCAAGGATACTCTCAATCAAGTAAGACCTATAAAATATACAATAAGAGATTACTTAGCGTTGAAGAGTCTGTACACGTAACATTTGATGAATCTTATCCGAGAAATGTCGAAAAAGGTAGTGTTGTTCATGGTGCAGGTATATCTTCGGAAGACATACTCAAAAGTGCCGAGCCGGGAATTGATCAACCCGACCTAGCCAAAGTTGAGGAGGAAAAAGATGACTGCCATGAAGAAACTAAGGTAGTTCATCTGTATGATAAAGATGATCTTCCTCCAGCTTGGAAGTCTTCCAAAGACCATCCTATCGACAATATCCTCGGTGATATATCAAAGGGGGTGACGACTCGGTCTAAGATAAGTAATTTCTGTTATCACTTCGCTTTTGTTTCTCAGATGGAACCTAAAAACCCGAAAGAAACCTTACTCGATGAACATTGGTTCTTATCTATGCAAGAGGAACTTAACCAGTTCAAGAGAAATGAGGTTTGGGACCTTGTCCCTCCTCCGCGAGGTCATCGAGTAATTGGCACCCGATGGGTGTTTAGGAACAAATTGGACGAAAACGGGGTAATAACTCACAACAAGGTGTGTTTAGTCGCGCAAGGGTATAACCAAGAGGAAGGCATCGACTATGAGGAGACTTATGCTCCGGTTTTTCGACTCGAGGCTATACGCCTTTTACCTGCCTTCGCTTGTGCGAAAATTTTTAAGCTATTTCAAATGGATGTAAAAAGTGCATTCCTTAATGGCTATATAAATGAAGAAGTTTATGTTGCCCAACCTCCGGGTTTTGAGTCTCATGAATATCCTGATCACGTATACAAGTTAAAATGTGCCTTGTATGGACTCAAGCAAGCCCCTAGGGCTTGGTATGAGCGCCTAAGCAAGTTTCTACTTGATCAAGGGTATTCAAGAGGCAAGGTCCACACAACCCTATTCATTAAGCGTCAAGGAAAACACTTAATTTTGGTGAAAATTTATGTTGATGACATCATATTCAGATCAACTAACATGAATCTCGTAAGAGAGTTTTCTAACCCAATGCAGGGTGAATTCGAGACGAGTACGATGGGGGATCTCACATATTTTCTTGGGTTACAAATCAAGCAGCTTGAGGAAGGAACTTTTGTAAGTCAAACGAAATATTGTCTTGAGCTTCTCAAGAGGTTTGACATGGCAAACTCCAAAGCCATTGACACACCAATGCCGACCTGTGCAAATCTCAATAGAGATGAAAGTGGTAAGGATGTAGAGGTAAAAAGATATTGAGGTATGATCGACTCTCTTCTTTATCTTACCGCCTCTAGACCCGATATTATGTTTAGTGTTTGCATGTGCGCTAGATATCAATCTTCTCCTAAGGAATCCCATCTAAAAGTAGTTAAGCGCATACTTCGATACCTTTCAGGTACTCCAAAGTATGGTCTATGGTATTCCAAAGGAAACGATTGTTCCTTGGTTGGATTCTCCGATTCCGATTTTGCCGAATGCAAATCGGATAGGAAAAGTACCAGTGGTACTTGTCACTTATTTTCAAACTCTTTAGTTAGTTTGCATAGCAAGAAGCGGGTTTCTGTTGCTTTGTCAACCGCCAAAGCGAAATACGTTGCCTCCGGTAGTTGTTACGCTCAAGTCCTATGGCTTAAGCAACAATTGCTAGATTTTAATCTCAAACTTGAGTGTATTTCGATCTTTTGTGACAATACGAGTGCCATCAATCTTACCAAGAATCCCGTGCTGTATTCACACACTAAGCATATCGAAATACGACACCACTTAGTTAGGGATCATGTGGAGAAAGGCGATGTGGTTTTTGAACACGTTGATGCTAAAAATCAACTAGCTGATATTTTCACAAAACCTCTTGCTACCGAGCCTTTCTTTCATATTCGACGGGAACTAGGTATTCTCAATATTTCGGATCGTGTTTAGTGAAATTTCTTGCACATCTTTTATATATCTATGTCTATATCTACTTTGATTATCAGATATCTAACAAATCGAAGATGTTGAAAGTATATGTATGTGTTCATCTAGCTATATTTGGAATGGAGGTAATATCTTTCCTCAACTATTTCTCTCTCGATACTCATGTTCACAAAATACATCAAATTATGTGTTACATTTGTCATATATGTCGTATTATATGTATGTTATCTCTTTGAATGCTTAAAATGTGTTTTGGCTGGTTATCTATGTCTTTATGTATGCCTATATGATCAAAAATGTCAAAATTTGCTAGTTTTACCTGCATGACTCAACCTAAACAAGGTCCGGTTGACTCACAAATATGTCTCCAAAATTGAAATTTGTTCGGGTATGCTCAGGTCGACCTACCGGTCGACGCATACCTTTTGATTTTTGAACGTGTAATTTTGAACACAGTATGCGTCGACGCATACACAGAGAGGTCGACGCATCGCGCGAATTCTTTCAATTTTTTTTGCAAACCGTTCAAAATTCCCTCTTTAAATCTCTTTTATGACTCATATTAATGTGTATCATTACATTTGCATAGAAACTTGACACCTACATCACATGCTACTCTACTATTCTCCTCTTCCCAAAACCTAGAAGCTACTACAAAAGGGTCAAAGTCTTAAACTTCTCTCCATATTCAAGAATTCTCTACAATATTTGCAATCATCATCAACCCATTTCCTCTTCTTCTATTTGCAAGCAAAAACCATGGCTACTCGAAAAGTTACCGGTAAAAGATCCACAAGAGCTTCCTCCTCTGCATCTCTCCCGGTGACTGCCATATCACTGGTTCCTCCTGAGTTTGCCGAGAGCTTCGCTAAAAACTTTGGAAAGTGATCTGTGGTGAAGCAACATGCCTATTATTGCAAATTCCTCAGGTAATCAGTCTTCTTGATTTTCAAGGATTTAACAAATTTTTGGAGTGCAATACGAAGTACAACGAAGACCTTGTGAGGATCTTCTATACGTGTCTTCATGGTAAATTTATGTGTTCTGAGTTTCACACTAAAATTGGAAATACAAAGGTGTGTGTAAATAATGTTGTTTGGCTGAAATCGTTTGATAAACCTCCCGTTTCCAATGAGCCTCCCGTTAAGGTCACTGACACCCACACAGTTGATAGCTACGAGTTCAAAGAAGCTTTGAACTCAATGCTGAAGAAGCCGTATGCGGCTGATATTGTGGCTAGTGAGTTATTTCTAAAAACTGTCAATACAGGTAAATTAAAACCTATGGATAGAATTTTGCAATGGATTGTGGCGCTGTTGCACCCCAAAATTTGCCCAACATTTCTTTACCTAGCTTATGTTTCATTTCATGCACATTAGCATTATCATTTGCATTTCATTGACATGTATGCAGGTGATCAAGAGGTATGATTACCAATTAAGGGCTACACAAGACTTTGAAGCTAGCTGAGATGCTTATTTAGGTGTTCGAGGGTTGATATCCTTGTCAGAGAAGTTAAAAGATCCTCAGAGAGAGTGATTGAAGCTAAGAGGGTGTGTCTCCTAACTTGAGAGTTGTGGGAAGTCATTAGATGATTCTGAAGCCATGAAGTTAGACTTGATGTCTTGAGAGAGCTCATGAGAAGTTTTGAAGATCACTTTGAGGCCTAGACATGTCATTGTGCAAGAGTAAGAAGGCTCAGCCATGAGTGGTGCAATTAGGGCTTGACTGGGTCAACCCTAAGTCAACTGATGATTTGAAGAAGGTTGAGACCTAACCCAAGATCCATGTGATCATGGATTGATGCCTTAAGATGTTATAAGGATGATTCCATGGTAAACTCATCATGATTGAAGAGTTTGAGAAGTTTCAAGCTAGGGTTTCTAAGGCTTGGCAGTGTAAAATCCCCTAGTTTGACCCCTATCTTCAAGGCAATTTAGCTCAAGATGTGATTGTCATCTCATCCTACCCCCAACACGATTGTTGTAGAGCATGATCTTAGCTTTAATTTGAGTGCTAGAAGTCCTTGATAGGGATTATAGAACTCAAGTTATGAGCCAGACAAGTTACAGGTCATCTGAGGAATGTGAATTTGGAGCTTGAAAGTTACCCAACTTGCATGAAACCTTTGCCCAAGAAGGATGATTCCTATGAACTTTTGGTCAACATGAATGTTGTTCCTTATCCTCTTAGATTTCTATAGAGTACTAGAAGTCCTTGATAGGATTTGTAGAACTCAAGTTATGGCTTTGACAAGTCAAGGGTATTTTGGACATTTGGTGATTATATGTCATTTTGAATCATAGGCCATTTTCACCAGCTTAGAGGTCTCAAATGCATTTTTGTTCAACATGAAAGTTGTTCAAAATTATGTTTTTAGCTTGTATAAACATCAAGTGTTCATTGATATGGATTATATCAAGCATTGGTTGAATAAACTTCACATAAAAGCCATTTTAATGAATTAAAATGAGAAAATTCAAAATAAATGAGATTAACATGTTTCCAAGTCAAATTTATGGTCATTTTGAATGGAATTGATGTTTTAGAAAGATTAGCATTGCCACATTTTTGATTTGAGGTCCATAACCTAGCCATTTGGATGGTTACTTCACAATTAAGAAACATATCATATACATTCCATATGTTGAAACCAAAGGAGGAAAACACTTCAATCACATTCCACAAGTGTTAAATGATTCATTTGGAATGAGGTTGGAGCATGAGTAAGGCTTGAAGGCACACATCCATGTTGAAATTTGGAAGGAAAAGTGAAGATCCAAAATCCATAATTGGGCCTAGTTTGGGCTTCTAATCCATCTGAACACATTATAAATAGGATTTGGATCATGATAGGAAAGTTCTAGTGCAGAATTCTGTTGAGAAGCCATTGGAGTGAGGTGAAGGAAAAGCTTGAAAGTTGAAAATTCATTTTGGAGAATCAGGAAGTTTCAACCATAATTAAGCATCAAGAATCGTCCACCATTACTCCTTGAAGGATTCTGCAAGGTTTGTAAGAGAATTGAGGCGCATAACCATTGCAATTCAAGCTTCAAGGTTGGTTCTAATTTCTTGAAATATCTCTCTGATTATGCACTTTTAATCCATTAGAAGCATGTGGTTAAGTTCCCCTTAGGATATAGATGGATTCTGGTTAATTAATTTGATGATTAGAGACAAGTTAGGGTTTATGCCATTTTCGGTTGAGATCGTGTTTTTGCAAACCCTGCGTTTTTAGAATGAACTAATGGTATGGTTGGATTCTTGAGGAAATTCTGGTCAAGATTCATGTAGACATCGTGGCCAATGGTTGAGTGTAGAGGGATCTAGGGTTGCACAGGGGTGACCGGAGGAGTCACCGGCGACGGCCTTGCTGCGCGCGCAGGTTTGATACTTGCAGAGATTCAAATTGGAGAAGAGATAATCTCCTCCGTCCATTTGTGTGAAGAACTTGACTTGGTCTCTTCATCCTAGTGCTCTCGTTGAGCCACGTAAGCTGGCCTTGCAACGCACCGTTTTGATTAATGAGAACTTCAGGCTTGTGTGCTTCACTGCATATACCAAAAGTGCATGGGTTCGAGTCTTCTTGTGTAAACTTTTTCTTTTAATTTTTGTGAACTGAGAATTGGCGCGTTGGCTTGGGTTGTAGCTGCTCTTCACACCCCCTTTCTGGCCCAAACTTTGATTTGAACTGGTTTCATTTGCTATTTTCCACGTTGGGTTTACCAATTTCTCTTATTTTCCTTTATTTTCTTCATTCTACCTAGTTTAGTAAATAAGAAGGTGCGTCCTAGAAGCTTTCAGACGGGTGATCTCGTCCTGAAGAAGATTCTTCCTCCACACTCCGATCACCGGGGCAAGTGGTCTCCCAATTACGAAGGTCCGTATGTTGTCAGCAAGGTCTTCTCGGGAGGAGCCTTGTGTAATACCCCAAATTTTACCCTTATATTTAGCCAGTCATTTCGCATATCATCTCATATGTACATTGCTAACCGCTAACCAGTTATGGAGGTTTTTGTTTTGCAGATTTGGTTCCAGGGGTATTTCGGTCATTTTACACAACTTCTGCTAATTCCTTGAAGACGGGTTGTTATTAAGTTCTGAGGCGTTTGATACACTATTTTAGAGGCGTTTACTTATCCCCAGTTCTGATTGTATCAAGGTGCCAATTTGATGTGGTCGGTATTAAAACTTGTCAAGCACAACTGGATTTAAGATACATTCCATCGCTCATGGTTTATTTCCAAAGCGCTTCCGTTCTGTTATTAAGGCACAATCATAATTGGGGATTGTTGGTTTGTGGCTCTCGGCGTTTGGTCAGGGGAATTTAATTACGATTAGTTTTGTTGTTGAGGCTGAAATTGTCGTGATTACGGTGCACATACGTATTTGGTTACGAAATGGTTGGTTAACATTTAAAAGGGATTTTAATCAGATGATGAGATTAGGATTACAAATGAGACGAGTCCACAAATAAGAATATCACTTGGGAGTGTTTATGTTTTATGCCTATGTTAATGAATTAGATACTTGTGGATTTATTCACAAATATTTATATTTTTAACTAAGAATAAAATATAAATGAGTTCAAATTTTGGGAATTTTATTTCATAAAAGAATCTCATCATACAAGAAATAAAGAGTACTTCACATTTCAGAAATAATGTTACAAGGAATTACATTGATCCTTAAGGTATCTATCCTAAATCCTAAGAACATCTAAGTGTCTTCATGCTGTCTTTAAGCTTCGCCGCAAAACTCGACTAACCTGCACATCAAAGCACAACAAACCATATAGAAAAATGTTAAAAGTTGTTTTTGACACTCTCAGAACAGTGTCATCATCGAGTGCCGGAAGTGGCACAACCGAAGCTGCGTCCTACCCCCGTTACCGATCCGCGCCGTGGGCGTCAGATCAGGTAACACCTGTTCTTACCATTACGGGACATCCGAGAGATAGAAGTAATAAAAGAAGCGGGACTGTTTCGTTTTGCCGCGATTGGATTTCCAAACTGATACGAGAATAAGGCAACATGGGCAAGTTTGGACTCAGACCCGGATGCCGGCAGGTCTGAGTCGCTTTGGTTCCGAAGTTTCCAACACCTGAAAAGCCACAAACGCATCAATGTCAGATTCAGAATTTGGAACTCAAAACCTAAATAGTTCAGGAGCAGCATCAGTTCTGAACCATGTACAGAAAAATGAGACACAACAAGCTGCGGCAAAATAACATAGGACAAGGTATCACAAGATTCAGCAACATCAGTTAAAGGCAAGTCCCCATTCAAACCAGTTTCAATGGCAAGCAACACATAAGTGAGCGCCAGCACAAAATCACGGCACCGAATCACAGCACAAGATCATAGCGAAACCATACCAGAAAAGGAACAAAGATGAGTTCAAGAACTAGCAGCGATATATCATGTTTAGATTGGGTCCCGAATGTGCAAAACACATCAGAAACAGAGCACCAAACAAGGGCTCAGTTATGAACATCATTGCCCCAACAAACAAGTTACTGAAACAAGTATCAAACCATACTCAGTTCATGAAACAAACAAGTGCACAAACACAGGGCTCATCACCAATTTAATCAGAAGCAAAAATATAAACACAAGTCAGGGTTATAGTATCCTGTTCCAAATGGTTCAGACCTTAAGGTCATCATCACCGGGTAACCCTTCTCGATGGCTTTGACCTGGCAATAACCACACCATCAGTTGCCCTCTGAAAGAAGAAAAAGAAGAGTCAGTGAACTTGTATCAGAAAACGAATCAGAGCCAGTACTAACATCTGAAACAACAGCAACAAGGCAGTAAATCAAAAGAATAAGTTCGGTTCAAGACAAGCTCAACGCAAGAACAATCAAACAAAGAATCCCAAATTTGATCAGTTGAAACTCGCCTCAAATAAGATCCCCACGGGTCAAGGTCTGAAAACAACAATTAAATAACATCATAAAGGTTGTCTCAAAACCAAACAAAACCAGCCGAATCCATATCAGAAAAAACCAGTTCATAAATCTGAATGTCATAATAGTGCAACACCTTTTGAACCAAATAAGCAAGCTCATTGCAGAAGATCGAAAGGCACAGGCCTGGGCTCAGTTCGAACATCACTGCCCAGGCAAGTAAGTGTATCAGTCAGGTTATGAGTCCCCCGCCGGAAGTTTAACACAAGCATCAAAGATCAAAATCAACATTCCCCAAAGTTCATAACAGAACTCAAAGCCAAAAACGAGTCACGAGCTGCATAAACTTGAATGGACAATTCAATTCATAAAGTATAAAAACCGCCCAGTTCATCAATGAATCCCCAGACAAATCCAATCGACATCAAAAGGATCCAACACTATGGCCGTATCAGTCTACGCCAGATTCGAAACTCAGTGATATCAAATTAGGACCAAAACCAATAAACCCACAGCGACATCGAAAATTGGATAACCAAAGTTAGTTTACTGAAAATCTGCATCAAAAGAACCACATCAGTAAAAAAGATGCCCATAGTATCAAAACGGTCCCTATCAGAAGAATTGAGTTCGAGTAAATCAGAGAAGAATGATTCAGTTTATCACGAAGCAGCTCAAATGGAATCAGAATAAATAATCCAGTTAACCAAAACAAATCAGAATGAAAACATTTCGAAACAAATCCAGTTGTGTCAAACAGAATCTGTATGAATCCAATCAAATCTTAAGAAGGGAAATAAGATTCAATCAGATAAGATCAAAGTAAAAGCGAATCACAAATCAGATGAGATCAAATATATCAGAAACAAATGAAATCCAATCTCACCGAAATCCCAATCGAACCCTAAAAGAGGGAACATGGTTCAATCGTTATCTGAAAAAAACCAAACAAAATCATATCAAACTTTCAATCAAATCAAAAGTATGCTGGTTACGAAAATCAAATCAAATCGAATCACCACGAAATCCTGAGGCAATAATGCAAATCCAACATCAAAAGCCCAAAAAGGAGAGGGTCAGAAGAGTATAAGAGGGGAACGATCTCACCATCAAAAAGGGAGGAACGTAGCCGCGTGAGAGAGAGAGAACGAAGAACACTCCAAGCGCAGAAACCCTAACGAACGAGAATCGCGAGACTCAGAGGGACCAGCACCCTCATCATCGTCTCCGACGAACCAACATCAGCAACCGCTCCACCGAACGAAGGAAGACCACCTTCGCCGTTCGTTAAAAAAACGGCGGGCAATCAACCTTTGGGCCTCAGTTCTGCACATCACCGGCCGTTTCACTCTAAAAGTAAGCTATGAGATTTTTGCCTCACCCAATTTCTGTCTGATTTCAGGATATGAGCGAGAGAGAAGAGAAGCGAGAGAGAAGAGAAGCGAGAGAGAGGAGAAGAAGAGTGAAACGGCGCTGCGAACGTACTCTGGGGTGAAACCCTAAAGTGTTCCCTCATGACTAACAAATGGGTTGGGTCCGGGTGTGATGACCGGCCCAACCCCCCCTTTTTTTATTTTATTTTATGTTTTGTTTTTTAATTTGTTTTATGTTTTTAAAAAAAACCCATTTTTTTTTTTAACATTTTAATTTTATAATTTAAAAAAAAAAATCTTTATAAAAAAAAATATAACATTTTAATTTTGTAGTTATAAAAAAAAATCTTTTTTTAAAATATAAATATTAAGGATAATAAAAACCTTTTTTAAATAAAATAAGAAAGACTTTTTTTAAAAATATAAAAATAAAACCTTTTTTCTTTAAAAATTTCTTTTGCAGGCTAACATTAAATTAGTAAGATTTTTTAAATAAAACAATAGTAAAGTCTCAATCTACATCTTCTCGTAACTCATTGCTGCCTAACTCTGCCTACTAACGGGTGTTCATTTTTTTGCAGTTCATATTTATTACTATTGTGTTGAGTTTTCATTTAAGTTTCATTTATATTTGTATCTGTTTCTCATATGTAACTACGCGAACTTAATAATCGCGCTTTAAGTTTCTGCCTTTAAATTTCTGTTTGTATGGCTTTAACTGCTGTCTTTATTTTCTGCTTGCATAACTCAATCATCTCACATCTACATTAATATTCCAGTCACACCACACACATCCGAAGGTTAGGTCTAGCTTTTGGTCGCCGCGCCAATAGTCCTCAACTTCAAACCCTTACAAACCCTAATTTTCACAGATGCCTCGCCGCAGGCAAAATTACAATTTTACCCCTAGCATTAGGTCAAAGAGCCGCCGCGCTCATTTTAGGGTTTCCCGCCGCGGAATCCCTAACCTAACCTAACCCTAATTACAACTTAACAATTCAACGTAGAAATTTGGAGTTTCTACACTCCACGTAAGCGTGTCCTTAAGATGCGTTTATTCCCCTTGAGACCTTGACCACAGTCAAGAAGTCTCTAACCTCCCTTTTGAGGGGAACTACGATTACTCTGATTCCACTCCCGTAAGGATACGTAGGCACAAGATGCGATGTCTTGCCGAGTAAACTTAGAATTAACCCCCTTAGGTCTCTTTTCTCACTTTTAATTCTTTTGTATATATACCTTAAGCAAATAAATAAAGCAAAATAGTAAACATTTGAACAAAAGGTTCCTGTAGAGTACTACAGAAGTTTAGGGTGCTAATACCTTCCCTAATCTTAACCAACCCCCGAACCCTAGATCTTTCCCCGCATTGTGTTTACGATGCAAAATAGGTTTTCCCTCTTTTGACCTTTTCCTTCGGATAAATCAAAGAGCGGTTGTGAATTGAATTGCGATTCAAACTCATTAATAGTTTGTGATCCTATTTCCACCGCAACAGAAAATGGCGACTTCACTGGGGAATCTCTAATTTTGAGGGTTATCCCTAACTTGTTCATATTTATTACTATCTGTGTTATTATTCATTTGCATGTATATATTTGTGCTTTGATTGTGGGACTGTTCCTTGTGCTGTGAGATGAGTCCTACACCCGGATCTAGTGTACCTTAGGTAAATGGCAATAGACCAAGGAAACTGTACGACGTATATCGATACGGTTGATCTGGTGGCCATAGTTAGTGCGACTTCTTGGTTGGTGCTTATATTCCTTAAGTCAAGTTGAGGATAATATTGAGGCTGCCATATGTTGTCAATGCACTAACTGACTTTTAGAACCCTAGTTAACTCATCTTGGCCTTTAGAAAGTAGTGAGGTAACCGGCTTTGGTGCAGACTGAAGTTGGTTGACACTCGATACTACGCTCATTGAGATCTTAAACTTGGAGGGTTTTGGTTGGTAAGTAAGTTGCCTTCTGAACAACCACCCTTGTGAAGGATCAATGATATTAAGATCCCTTAGAACCTGGTTACTTTTGTAGGACAGGATGAACCATCTAACTTCAGGGGAGGGTACTTGCCTTTGAACCTCATGCAAGCCTTTAACCTAGGACTTTGTGTGTTTTCATGCATTGCATCCATAAAGCATCTCATCGCATTGTATTTCATGGAGTTCAAACATCATTTATGGATATCGCGGGATACCATAAATAAAAAAAAAATATAAAATGAAAAAACAAGAAAGAGATTTCCTTGGTACCCCACGACATTAGTAAATGTTTTGAATTCCATGAAATCTTCATTTACATTCACATTTTAGCATCATACTTTTGCATTGCATGTGTCTCCCGATTTCTCACACTCGGTTCTCTCACCTTCCAGTTTCGTCACCCTGAGTTCTCGGCACCAATACAACACCAGAGCTCAAACTCGGAAAAGAATGGAGGATCAGGCAAAAGAGATTGATCGCCTTAGCAATGAACTTGAAGACCTTCGAGGGGGTATGGGGCGTATGATGGAATTGTTACATGTCATGAATGCTAAAATGGATACCCAGCCCACTGTTGTTTCTGAGATTACCGGCGTTACTGTGGACCCTCCACCAAGTGTGACCGTAGCAAGGGACCCGCCTTATGGTCTTGCTCCCGGTTTTGTGCCTCCTCAAGCCACTGTTCCGATTAATCAACCTGTTCAGCAAGCCGTGCCCTTGTTTTCTGAAGTTTCTAGGGGGGCTCCTATCTTTGCACCACCTGTTGTACACACTCGTGCGCAACCGTACTTCAATGAGACAGTTTTTGATAATCTTGATGAGAATGTTGAGGGTTATGAGAAACATGATAAGCTTCGTGAGGAAGTAAACACTATCGTCCAGAGATTGAAAAAGGTAGAGGGTGATCAAATTTTTGGGACTGCCGCAAGGGATGTTTGTTTGGTCTCGGGTTTAGTTATTCCCCCGAAGTTCAAAACTCCGAACTTCGATCGCTATGAAGGTGCCACCTGTCCTAAGAGTCATCTGATCATGTATTATCGCAAAATGGCTGCCCATGTTGAGAATGATAAACTGATGATTCATTGCTTCCAAGACAGTTTGAAGGGTGCTTCTTCCAAGTGGTATTTAACTTTGGACCAATCCCGCATTAAGAGCTTTCAAGATTTATCTGACGCTTTCATCAAACACTACAAGTACAATATGGATCTGGCTCCTGACAGAAGACAGTTGCTGAGTATGTCACAAAAGAATTCTGAGTCATTCAAAGAGTATGCTCAAAGGTGGAGAGAGACTGCTTCGCAGGTAGAACCTCCTTTGACCGAGAAAGAGTTAGCTGATTGGTTTGTCGACACGGTCCGTCCAGAATTTTACGAGAGAATGGTGGGTAGTGTGACTTCAAATTTCTCCGACATCGTTGCTGTGGGTGTCAAGATTGAATTGGGTATGAAGAGTGGTAAAATGACAAATAATCATGGCGCTTCTAAGGATCAGCCGAAGAAACCTCCGTATAGCTCCCAGAAAAAGAAGGAGAGTGAGACTAATGCTATATCCGCTGGTAGACCAAGGGAACGCTTTTATCGGCATCCGCAAGGTTATGCTCAACCTCAAGGGTACCCAGTCCAATATGCTCAAAAACCCTATGTGGCAGCTATTACACCTTCTTTCAATCAACAGGTTCCCATGTATCAACCTATGCAACAACCTCCTGTTTATCCGCCTCCTGTCAACTATCTACAGGCGCCCAACGCTCCTGCTCCTCAACAGCCAGAGAGTCCGGCTCCTCGCCGGAATGTTCCGAATAGAAGAACGTATAAGCCTTGTCCGCCGATTCCGATGACCTTCACCGAGTTGTATCCCTCTTTGGTCAAGCAAGGTCTAATCACTACTCGGGCTTTGGGTCCGCCTCCTAATCCATTACCCGCCAATTACAACGCTGCCGCTCACTGTTTATTTCATGAGGGTGCGCCTGGTCATGATCTGGAAAATTGTTATGCTCTCAAAAATATTGTCAGGGATTTATTGGAAAAGAAGATTTTGTCATTCGAAGATCCTCAACCAAATGTTAAGAAGAACCCTTTTCCTAACCATGAGAGTGTCAATGCCGTTAGTATTGATTCGGGGGATGGTTACGCCCTTGACGTTGAACAGATTAAGACTCCTCTCAAGATGTTCCATTCGAAACTGTTTGAAGCTGGTTTAGTAGATACTTCCCACGTTGCATGCGTAAGTTGTGAAGCCAGTATTAAGGGTTGCATGTTGGTTCAGAATGATGTTCAGAGGTTAATTAATGAGGGTGTTTTACAAGTGACAAGCCAAGCCAAAAAGGATGTAGTCGCTGTGGTTGAGCCTGTCTTCCATCAGCCTGAATCAAAGGGTAAGGTACCAGTGTTTAATTTATCAGGGGCAGGCTCCGCCAACCTCGTGTTCGATATACCAAGGTCGTATATCCCTGAAGTGAATCAGCCTAAGCCTATAGTTATTCGAAGACCGAGTCCGTTTCCTTTCAGTGATCCTAAAGCTGTGCCTTGGAAATATGACGTGACGATGATTGACAAGGAGTCCGGGAAGGTTATTCCAAATGAAGAGGGTAAGGATACTGTGACCAATATCGCAGAAGTAAGCAGGATGACCCGCAGTGGCCGTGTGTATACTCCCCATTCTAATGAGGATCCACCTAAGGAGACCACTAATATCCCAGAGCCTGCCAAAGACAAAGGTAAGGGAGCCGTTACGAATAATGAAGATGCCGAATTTTTGAGGATCATCAAGAAAAGTGACTATAAAGTTATTGACCAACTTCATCAGACTCCTTCCAAGATCTCGATTCTATCTCTGTTAATGAGTTCACCCGCTCATAGGATGGCCTTGCAGAAGGTTTTGACTCAAGCACATGTGGATCAAGATATCAGCACCAGTCGGTTTGATAGTGTGATTGCCAATTTGACCGCCTGTAACACCCTCAGTTTCAGCAATGAAGAGTTACCGAAAGAGGGTCCGAACCATAATCATGCTTTACATATATCGGTGAAATGTCAGGAGGACAATTTAGCGAGAGTGCTAGTGGACACCGGGTCTTCTCTGAATGTTCTACCCAAGAGGGTTCTTGATAAGTTGGCTTGTAAAGAGACTGTGTTGAAACCTACTCCTTTGGTCGTCAAGGCTTTCGATGGTTCTCGCCGGTCGGTAATGGGGGAGGTTGAGCTTCCTATCCTGATTGGTCCGCAAGTTTTTAATATCACGTTTCAAGTCATGGACATTAATCCCAACTACAGTTGTTTACTTGGAAGGCCGTGGATCCATGCCGCTGGGGCAGTGACCTCAACGTTACATCAGAAGATGAAGTTCGTGATCGATGGAAAGTTGGTTACTATACACGGTGAGGAGGATCTGATGGTCAGTAACCTGTCTTCTTTCCGTTACATCGAGGCCGATGAGAATGCTTTAGAAATCTCCTTTCAAGCACATGAGATCGCCAATGCTGTTCTGCTGGAGGTCGAAGAGACAGTGGGTCAGGGTAATCCATCTTTTGCATCTCTGAAGAGCACCAAATCAACAATTGACAGGGGCATTCCTGAAGGTTGGGGAGAGGTAATTGATGTCAAGACCAAGACTGATCGCTCTGGGTTGGGTTACAAACCAACTCAGAATGGAGCTGCCACCACTGTCGAAGGGCGTCCGAAGGTTATCCAAGAAGTATTTGTCAGCGGAGGTTTCCAAGTCAATGCCATCAGCGACTGTGAAGAAAATGAAGAGCTGAGCAACCTGGTGTTTAAGGGTGATGCAGTTTTGAACAACTGGGAGGCCGTAGAGATCCCTGTTATTTTTCCCTTGTCAAAAGACATCATAAACCTTGTTGGATCCGATGACCTTACTGACACTCCTGACTGGGATGCACCCATCAATCAAGCTGAGGACGAGGGTGAAGAAGATTTTGAAGTACCCGCGGAACTGACAAGATTGATTGAGTACGAGTACACAGAGCTTCAACCGCACAAAGAGCAGGTGGACCTAATTAATCTCGGTACAGATGAGAGCAGGAAAGAGGTCAAGATTGGTGCAATGCTTGGGACGGGGATTAGGCCGAAGTTGATTGAGTTATTAAAGGAGTATATTGATGTGTTTGCGTGGTCGTATCAAGATATGCCGGGCCCAGACATGGATATTGTTGTTCACAAGTTGCCACTTAAGCCAGATTGTCCACCTATCAAGCAGAAACTCCGAAGAACGAGACCCGACATGGCTTTGAAGATTCGAGATGAGGTTAAAAAGCAGTTGGATGCAGGTTTCTTGGCAGTCGCAAAATATCCAGATTGGGTTGCCAACATTGTGCCAGTGCCTAAGAAGGACGGTAAAGTTAGGATGTGTGTAGACTACAGGGATCTGAACAAAGCAAGTCCGAAAGACGACTTCCCCCTGCCACATATTGATACACTGGTAGACAATACAGCCAGTTTTGCGTTGTTTTCATTTATGGATGGTTTCTCTGGCTATAATCAGATCAAGATGGATCCCGATGATCGAGAGAAGACTACTTTCATTACTCCTTGGGGAACCTTCTGCTACAAAGTCATGCCCTTCGGTTTAAAGAATGCAGGGGCAACTTACCAACGTGCTATGACCACTCTTTTTCATGATATGATGCACAAAGAAATTGAGGTGTATGTGGACGATATGATAGCCAAATCTCAGAGTGAAGAGGAGCATTTAGACCATTTGGTGAAGCTGTTTGAACGACTCAGGAAATACCAGTTGAAATTGAATCCTGCAAAATGTACCTTCGGTGTCAGATCCGGAAAATTGCTTGGTTTCATTGTTAGCCAGCGAGGGATTGAGGTGGATCCTGACAAAGTCCGAGCCATTCAAGATATGCCGGCTCCGTGAACCGAGACGCAAGTTAGGGGTTTTCTGGGACGTCTGAATTACATTTCCAGGTTTATCTTTAATATGACCGCTACTTGTGAGCCGATATTCAAGTTGCTTTGCAAGGGGCAGACAGTTGAGTGGAACCCTGATTGTCAGAAAGCGTTTGAGAAGATTAAGGGTTATTTGCAAGATCCCCCTATTCTGATCCCGCCCGTACCTGGAAGACCGTTGTTTATGTACCTTACTGTTCTCGAGAAGTCTATGGGTTGTGTGCTTGGACAACATGATGAGACTGGAAAAAAGGAACATGCGATTTATTACCTGAGCAAGAAGTTTACCGATTGCGAAAACAGATACTCACCATTGGAGAAAACTTGTTGTGCATTGGCATGGGCCGCTAAGCGCCTTCGGCAGTATATGGTCTGTCATACCACGTTATTGATTTCTAAAATGGATCCGATCAAGTACATTTTTGAAAAACCTGCTCAAACCGGGAGGCTAGCCCGTTGGCACATGTTGTTATCCGAATATGACATCCAGTATGTATCCCAGAAGGCGATTAAGGGTAGTATTTTATCTGATTATCTTGCAGACCAGCCAGTTGAAGATTATGAACCTCTTAAGCTCGATTTTCCTGATGAGGATATTTTGCTGATTAAAAGAGATTGTGAAGAGCCGGATCCGAGCGAAGGTCCAGAACCAGGACTTTGGTGGAAGATGATGTTTGATGGTTCCTCAAATGTCAATGGGCATGGTATAGGCGCCGTTTTGATGAATCCAAAGGGTGGATTTACTCCATTTACAGCAAGGTTGGACTTTGAGTGCACTAACAACGTCGCAGAATATGAAGCATGTATCCTCGGCCTCGAAGCAGCAATTCACCTCCGAATCAAACTCCTTAAAGTAAGTGGTGACTCAGCTTTGGTTATCTACCAGGTACAAGGCAAATGGGAAACGAAGAATGAGAGGTTAATCCCTTATAAAGACTATATTATTGAGCTGATCAAGCATTTCGACGAGATAGAATTCGAGCATGTTCCTAGATCCGAGAATCACGTAGCTGATGCATTAGCCATGTTAGCATCCATGTGGAAAGTTAAAGTCGTTAATGAAGCACCTCTTATCCATATTGAGCGCAAAGTTGAGCCCGCTTATTGTCAGTTGATCGAAGAAGTTGAGGTGGATGAAAAGCCTTGGTTTCATGATATCAAGAACTATCTCGTCAAGCAGGAATATCCCGATGGCGCTACTGGTCTGGACAAAAAGACATTGAGAAGACTGGCGTCCAAATTCTTTATCAGTAATGGCGTGTTATACAAGAGAAATCACGACATGGTCCTGCTCAGATGTGTTGATAAACGGGAAGCGGACATGTTACTGCAGGAAATTCATGAGGGGACCTTCGGAACCCATGCCAATGGTTATGCTATGTCCAAGAAGATGTTAAGGGCTGGGTATTACTGGTTAACCATGGAAGCCGACTGCATCCAATACGCTAGGAAATGCCATAAGTGCCAAATTTATGCGGATAAAATGCATGTACCTCCATCACCGTTGAATGTTTTGTCTTCACCATGGCCGTTCTCTATGTGGGGCATTGACATGATTGGGGCAATTGAGCCGAAGGCTTCTAATGGTCATCGTTTTATCCTCGTTGCTATAGATTATTTCACCAAGTGGGTAGAGGCTGCCTCCTACACCAACGTGACCAAGCAAGTGGTTGCCCGATTCATCAGAAAAGAGATTATCTGCCGTTATGGAGTCCCAAGCCGGCTAATAACTGACAATGGCACCAATCTGAACAACAAGACTATGAAAGAGCTGTGTGATAGTTTCAAGATCACTCACCACAATTCTTCTCCGTACCGTCCTAAGATGAATGGGGCCGTTGAAGCTGCAAATAAGAATATCAAGAAGATCCTGCAAAAGATGGTTGTGACTTACAAAGATTGGCATGAGATGTTACCGTTTGCTTTGCATGGATACAGAACCTCAGTGAGAACTTCGACAGGGGCAACACCTTTCTCATTGGTGTATGGAATGGACGCCGTGCTCCCCATCGAAGTAGAGATACCTTCGCTAAGAGTGTTAATGGAGGCTGAACTTGAGGAAGCTGAGTGGGTTCAAGACAGACTGGATCAGTTGAATCTCATTGACGAGAAGCGTTTGACAGCCATGTGCCATGGGCAATTATATCAGAAACGGATGAAAAGAGCGTTTGATAAGAAGATCCGTATCCGTGAGTTCCGTCAAGGAGAGCTCGTACTCAAAAAGATCTTGCCAGTACACAAAGATATGCGTGGAAAGTGGATGCCCAATTATGAAGGCCCGTTCGTTGTAAAGACTGTCTTCTCCGGAGGGTCTCTAATACTTACGACAATGGACGGTGAAGAACTAGCACATCCCGTGAATTCTGATGCAGTCCGAAAATATTATGCCTAAAAACCCGCTAAGTCGAAAACCTGCAAAAGGCGACTTAGGCAAAAGTAAGGGTTGAAAAAAAATAATAATAATAAAAAGCTCGCTAAGTTGAAAACCCGAAAGGGCGGCTTAGGCAAAAAAGAGCGTCCCGGTGGATTGAAAACCCGAAAGGGCGGTCCAGGCAAAAGTTAGGGACAAAGGCATTTCATTGCATCAGAAGACACTGATTATCTCGAACACACTTTCCGCATGAGAGCCATGTTTCAGTTCTTTCATCCTTGCCCAAAGCAGGATTCTGAATTAGTCTTAGTTATTAGTGTCAGTAGGTGTCATTGGATTCGATGTAACTTTTCCCATGTTGCCAATTTTAAAACATAATCATCTATGGAGCTATGCCTTCAGCAAGCAGCCACCCTTTAATAAAAGATACCATCTCGTTACTTACATTCCTTGGTGCATTGCTCTTTATTTTCTATTGTTATGCAAAATGCGTTTATTCTTAAAATTTGAAAATGAAAGGTGCATTGTAGATTTTTCAAAACTGTTTTTCAAAAAACAAAACAAATTTGAAATGTAATAAATTACTTTGACTAGTGGAAATTCCGATAGGATCTCTTCATTCCCCGGAAATATCATTATTGCAGAAACACTTTCAAACCATTGCCCAGTGATAGTCCCCAGAGAGACTATAAGCTGACAACTTTTTCTTGGGTAACTCAAAAGTGTCCCTCAGGTTTTCTTCTCCCCATGTGAAGATGTGATACTGTACACCCAAGCAGATTATCTTCTCCCCAGAGAATTCAGAACTTTAAAACCAGACTTGGTTCTACCATTGATCTTTCTTACCCATGATTGACGTATTGGTTGCAGAGAACGCAGGGTATCTCCGTCGAGATGTTTATTTCGTCTCTCGTCCTGTCTCTAGTCTGTTTCGTCAGCATACGCAGGGGCATAAGCATCACATGCCTATTTCATTTCATATTCATTACATATTCATTACATACTCATTACATACTCATTTCATAACATCTTGCATACATAAACATTAACATATATTCACATTAACATATGCATCAACATATGCAGTAGCATTCACAGGTTCATTATGTTTCACCATCATTTGGTTGTTACCGCCGAGTAACTGGGTTCGTCCATTCTCTCCAAATAGATTGTCAGCCCTAAGCATAAAGTACTTACTTGTTTCCAGTTTCCCCACGGAGCTCGATCCTCGTGGATGACGGTTACTTCAGCTATCTTTCCTCGCCAGGATTAGATATTTACCCTTCGAGTTCATTCCCTCGATGGAGTCTTGATTACCAGTCTTCTTTCTAGCTCAATCCTAGATTGAATCTCAGTCTTGTCGGTCGTCAATCCCAACCGGACGTGCATTTATTTTGCACCATCTAAAGATTTTCACCATACCATGGCAGATACGCGACTGTTTTCGCCCGAGAAGTTTATCACTGTACCCGGACGTGCATTTATTTTGCACTATCTTCAACTACAATCATTTACAGATACACGCCAGTTCGCGCCGGAAAATATATCAGTACAACACTTTGCAATCCTACATGTTACAACCCTTTACACTTTACATTTTACAGCATCAACACACGACATTTCTCACCTAAGAAGTCGATCATATCCTCGTTATGACTCGCAGCAAATGGCCATCTCCATGGAGCAGTTGGGCTTCCATTTACCTGCCGTCTTGAGGTTTGAACCAAATCGTATTCAGGAGAGCACGATCTTGAGTTACGGGGAGGTTTGAGCAGTTTCATATTCAGGAGAGCACGATTCTGAAGTTATGAAGAAGTTCATTTATCCTTTAGTAAAAGAAGGAGCGGAATCATATTCAGGAGAGCACGATTCTGAGTTATGAGGAAGTTCAGTTGGCCGTTTTTCAGGAGAGCACGATTCTGAAGAATGAAGAAATTTCAGGAGCCAAATCATATTCAGGAGAGCACGATTCTGAGTTATGAGGAAGTTCGATTATCCACTTTCATTTTCAGGAGAGCACGATTCTGAAGTATGAGTATATTCAGTCATCCAGTTTCATATTCAGGAGAGCACGATTCTGAAGTATGAGTAAATTCAGTCATCCAGTTTCATATTCAGGAGAGCACGATTCTGAAATATGAGTATATTCAGTCATCCAGTTTCATATTCAGGAGAGCACGATTCTGAAATATGAGTATATTCAGTCATCCAGTTTCATATTCAGGAGAGCACGATTCTGAAGTATGAGGAAGTTCAGTTTACCCTTTTCATGTTCAGGAGAACATAATCTTGAAGCATGAAGAAGTTTATTTATCCTTCAGTAAGAGAAGAATCAGAATCGTATTCCAGGCGCCGACCTTAAATACGAGAAGATTTATTTATCAGATAAGCAGCAGCCTCTTTATTTGAGTGCTTATCCATTTTTTGCACATAAGTCCCTTCCAACGATAAGTGACAGTTCTCCCTCGAGAAGCTTATCAGGGCATGTCTTATTAAAGCCCATTTATCCTGGCATACAGCCGGTCTTTACCCTGTATATTTTGCTACGGATTCCCGAAAAGTCCGTTTGATCGTGTCACGAGAGATAGTTTACAGAAGCTTGGATGTTATTCTTTGCTCAATGCTCCAGCATTCTATAAGCGATCTTGCAATCGTACGCGATTCAGTTTTTATCCTTTAGATTCCCCAGTGGAGGCCGTCTCACAGATGTCATTTCCATTTGCGAATCTCGTCCCTAAAGTGACAATTGGTCATTCGCACCAGTTGACTATCGTTTTAGATTTCCCCAGTGTTGTACTGTGTCTCAGCGCGTCATTTTCCCCAGTGAGTTCTTCTCGTGGCGTCTGCCCCGGTGTCGTCATGTTCGTCAGCATTTTCGCATTCATTATTCCAGCATACGCATCATATCATATTCATGGCATCATCTGCATTAAGCTGTTCCCGTTTTGTCCATAGCATTGCATATCGTCGCATATAAGGGCAAAATTTTCGGTTATCTATATTTAAATCTCTCCACCACGATTCCTCGAGTCTCTGTCACTCAAATCGTCCGGTGTAGCTATTTAAATAGGGGCAACTGTAATACCCCAAATTTTACCCTTATATTTAGCCAGTCATTTCGCATATCATCTCATATGTACATTGCTAACCGCTAACCAGTTATGGAGGTTTTTGTTTTGCAGATTTGGTTCCAGGGGTATTTCGGTCATTTTACACAACTTCTGCTAATTCCTTGAAGACGGGTTGTTATTAAGTTCTGAGGCGTTTGATACACTATTTTAGAGGCGTTTACTTATCCCCAGTTCTGATTGTATCAAGGTGCCAATTTGATGTGGTCGGTATTAAAACTTGTCAAGCACAACTGGATTTAAGATACATTCCATCGCTCATGGTTTATTTCCAAAGCGCTTCCGTTCTGTTATTAAGGCACAGTCATAATTGGGGATTGTTGGTTTGTGGCTCTCGGCGTTTGGTCAGGGGAATTTAATTACGATTAGTTTTGTTGTTGAGGCTGAAATTGTCGTGATTACGGTGCACATACGTATTTGGTTACGAAATGGTTGGTTAACATTTAAAAGGGATTTTAATCAGATGATGAGATTAGGATTACAAATGAGACGAGTCCACAAATAAGAATATCACTTGGGAGTGTTTATGTTTTATGCCTATGTTAATGAATTAGATACTTGTGGATTTATTCACAAATATTTATATTTTTAACTAAGAATAAAATATAAATGAGTTCAAATTTTGGGAATTTTATTTCATAAAAGAATCTCATCATACAAGAAATAAAGAGTACTTCACATTTCAGAAATAATGTTACAAGGAATTACATTGATCCTTAAGGTATCTATCCTAAATCCTAAGAACATCTAAGTGTCTTCATGCTGTCTTTAAGCTTCGCCGCAAAACTCGACTAACCTGCACATCAAAGCACAACAAACCATATAGAAAAATGTTAAAAGTTGTTTTTGACACTCTCAGAACAGTGTCATCATCGAGTGCCGGGAGTGGCACAACCGAAGCTGCGTCCTACCCCCGTTACCGATCCGCGCCGTGGGCGTCAGATCAGGTAACACCTGTTCTTACCATTACGGGACATCCGAGAGATAGAAGTAATAAAAGAAGCGGGACTGTTTCGTTTTGCCGCGATTGGATTTCCAAACTGATACGAGAATAAGGCAACATGGGCAAGTTTGGACTCAGACCCGGATGCCGGCAGGTCTGAGTCGCTTTGGTTCCGAAGTTTCCAACACCTGAAAAGCCACAAACGCATCAATGTCAGATTCAGAATTTGGAACTCAAAACCTAAATAGTTCAGGAGCAGCATCAGTTCTGAACCATGTACAGAAAAATGAGACACAACAAGCTGCGGCAAAATAACATAGGACAAGGTATCACAAGATTCAGCAACATCAGTTAAAGGCAAGTCCCCATTCAAACCAGTTCCAATGGCAAGCAACACATAAGTGAGCGCCAGCACAAAATCACGGCACCGAATCACAGCACAAGATCATAGCGAAACCATACCAGAAAAGGAACAAAGATGAGTTCAAGAACTAGCAGCGATATATCATGTTTAGATTGGGTCCCGAATGTGCAAAACACATCAGAAACAGAGCACCAAACAAGGGCTCAGTTATGAACATCATTGCCCCAACAAATAAGTTACTGAAACAAGTATCAAACCATACTCAGTTCATGAAACAAACAAGTGCACAAACACAGGGCTCATCACCAATTTAATCAGAAGCAAAAATATAAACACAAGTCAGGGTTATAGTATCCTGTTCCAAATGGTTCAGACCTTAAGGTCATCATCACCGGGTAACCCTTCTCGATGGCTTTGACCTGGCAATAACCACACCATCAGTTGCCCTCTGAAAGAAGAAAAAGAAGAGTCAGTGAACTTGTATCAGAAAACGAATCAGAGCCAGTACTAACATCTGAAACAACAGCAACAAGGCAGTAAATCAAAAGAATAAGTTCGGTTCAAGACAAGCTCAGCGCAAGAACAATCAAACAAAGAATCCCAAATTTGATCAGTTGAAACTCGCCTCAAATAAGATCCCCACGGGTCAAGGTCTGAAAACAACAATCAAATAACATCATAAAGGTTGTCTCAAAACCAAACAAAACCAGCCGAATCCATATCAGAAAAAACCAGTTCATAAATCTGAATGTCATAATAGTGCAACACCTTTTGAACCAAATAAGCAAGCTCATTGCAGAAGATCGAAAGGCACAGGCCTGGGCTCAGTTCGAACATCACTTCCCAGGCAAGTAAGTGTATCAGTCAGGTTATGAGTCCCCCGCCGGAAGTTTAACACAAGCATCAAAGATCAAAATCAACATTCCCCAAAGTTCATAACAGAACTCAAAGCCAAAAACGAGTCACGAGCTGCATAAACTTGAATGGACAATTCAATTCATAAAGTATAAAAACCGCCCAGTTCATCAATGAATCCCCAGACAAATCCAATCGACATCAAAAGGATCCAACACTATGGCCGTATCAGTCTACGCCAGATTCGAAACTCAGTGATATCAAATTAGGACCAAAACCAATAAACCCACAGCGACATCGAAAATTGGATAACCAAAGTTAGTTTACTGAAAATCTGCATCAAAAGAACCACATCAGTAAAAAAGATGCCCATAGTATCAAAACGGTCCCTATCAGAAGAATTGAGTTCGAGTAAATCAGAGAAGAATGATTCAGTTTATCACGAAGCAGCTCAAATGGAATCAGAATAAATAATCCAGTTAACCAAAACAAATCAGAATGAAAACATTTCGAAACAAATCCAGTTGTGTCAAACAGAATCTGTATGAATCCAATCAAATCTTAAGAAGGGAAATAAGATTCAATCAGATAAGATCAAAGTAAAAGCGAATCACAAATCAGATGAGATCAAATATATCAGAAACAAATGAAATCCAATCTCACCGAAATCCCAATCGAACCCTAAAAGAGGGAACATGGTTCAATCGTTATCTGAAAAAAACCAAACAAAATCATATCAAACTTTCAATCAAATCAAAAGTATGCTGGTTACGAAAATCAAATCAAATCGAATCACCACGAAATCCTGAGGCAATAATGCAAATCCAACATCAAAAGCCCAAAAAGGAGAGGGTCAGAAGAGTATAAGAGGGGAACGATCTCACCATCAAAAAGGGAGGAACGTAGCTGCGTGAGAGAGAGAGAACGAAGAACACTCCAAGCGCAGAAACCCTAACGAACGAGAATCGCGAGACTCAGAGGGACCAGCACCCTCATCATCGTCTCCGACGAACCAACATCAGCAACCGCTCCACCGAACGAAGGAAGACCACCTTCGCCGTCCGTTAAAAAAACGGCGGGCAATCAACCTTTGGGCCTCAGCTCTGCACATCACCGGCCGTTTCACTCTAAAAGTAAGCTATGAGATTTTTGCCTCACCCAATCTCTGTCTGATTTCAGGATATGAGCGAGAGAGAAGAGAAGCGAGAGAGAAGAGAAGCGAGAGAGAAGAGAAGCGAGAGAGAGGAGAAGAAGAGTGAAACGGCGCCGCGAACGTACTCTGGGGTGAAACCCTAAAGTGTTCCCTCATGACTAACAAATGGGTTGGGTCCGGGTGTGATGACCGACCCAACCCCCCCTTTTTTTATTTTATTTTATGTTTTGTTTTTTAATTTGTTTTATGTTTTTAAAAAAAAACCATTTTTTTTTAACATTTTAATTTTATAATTTAAAAAAAAAATCTTTATAAAAAAAAATATAACATTTTAATTTTGTAGTTATAAAAAAAAATCTTTTTTTTAAATATAAATATTAAGGATAATAAAAACCTTTTTTAAATAAAATAAGAAAGACTTTTTTTAAAAATATAAAAATAAAACCTTTTTTCTTTAAAAATTTCTTTTGCAGGCTAACATTAAATTAGTAAGATTTTTTAAATAAAACAATAGTAAAGTCTCAATCTACATCTTCTCGTAACTCATTGCTGCCTAACTCTGCCTACTAACGGGTGTTCATTTTTTTGCAGTTCATATTTATTACTATTGTGTTGAGTTTTCATTTAAGTTTCATTTATATTTGTATCTGTTTCTCATATGTAACTACGCGAACTTAATAATCGCGCTTTAAGTTTCTGCCTTTAAATTTCTGTTTGTATGGCTTTAACTGCTGTCTTTATTTTCTGCTTGCGTAACTCAATCATCTCACATCTACATTAATATTCCAGTCACACCACACACATCCGAAGGTTAGGTCTAGCTTTTGGTCGCCGCGCCAATAGTCCTCAACTTCAAACCCTTACAAACCCTAATTTTCACAGATGCCTCGCCGCAGGCAAAATTACAATTTTACCCCTAGCATTAGGTCAAAGAGCCGCTGCGCTCATTTTAGGGTTTCCCGCCGCGGAATCCCTAACCTAACCTAACCCTAATTACAACTTAACAATTCAACGTAGAAATTTGGAGTTTCTACACTCCACGTAAGCGTGTCCTTAAGATGCGTTTATTCCCCTTGAGACCTTGACCACAATCAAGAAGTCTCTAACCTCCCTTTTGAGGGGAACTACGATTACTCTGATTCCACTCCCGTAAGGATACGTAGGCACAAGATGCGATGTCTTGCCGAGTAAACTTAGAATTAACCCCCTTAGGTCTCTTTTCTCACTTTTAATTCTTTTGTATATATACCTTAAGCAAATAAATAAAGCAAAATAGTAAACATTTGAACAAAAGGTTCCTGTAGAGTACTACAGAAGTTTAGGGTGCTAATACCTTCCCTAATCTTAACCAACCCCCGAACCCTAGATCTTTCCCCGCATTGTGTTTACGATGCAAAATAGGTTTTCCCTCTTTTGACCTTTTCCTTCAGATAAATCAAAGAGCGGTTGTGAATTGAATTGCGATTCAAACTCATTAATAGTTTGTGATCCTATTTCCACCGCAACACCTTGTTGTTGTCCACGATGGATGGTGAAGATTTTGCATCCCCGGTGAACGCGGACGCAGTTAAAAAATACTTTTCTTAAAAAGGACCCGCTGGAAAGAAAAAGAATATCCAGGCAAAAATGGGGCATCTCGGCGAACCATAAAAAGGAAAAAAGTTCGGGCAAAACTTAGGGATATAAAGAAAAGAATGTACACCCGCAAAGTCGAAAACCTGGAAGGGCGACTTTGGCAAAAAAGGGTATCCCGGTGAATCGAAAACCCGAAAGGGCAATTCAGGCAAAAGTTAGGGAGTTGAAGAAGCAAATGACTGCGTTCCACGTATGGACTCTCATTGTTTAGTGGTTTGGAAGACCTGAGGGCCGTTTATCTGAATCAATCTCTTCTGAAGCTGAAGCGTCGGAGAAGTATCGAAGTCGAGTGGGTCATAGAGGGATCAACTCCTGGTGCTCGTCTACGCCTCATTGCCGACATTTGTGTATATACTAATGTATATTTATGTTTTTATATTTGCGCAACTTCCTCATTCCAGGAGCTTACATCTGTTGTAAAACATTTTTGCCCATTCAGGGGTTCGTTATCAATGAAATGTATACTATTCAGCAATTCTGTTTGTTTGTTTAGCATCTATCTGTTTTGTTTGCGAAAAAGAACGCCGATGTTTTTGATAAAATGCGCATACATAAACTTACTGGCCTAGGCCACTGATTGTTGAAACAATGAATTACTTGAACATTGTCATAAGATGATAACCTTGATAGGTCCCTTTGAGAAGGGTATTTTGTCTGTTTGTTTGTGTTGTTACAGGTATAGCATATTCCAGACAGTACACTGTGTGCGTTCCTAAGCAGGATGATTCCTTCCTCTCCAGCAAGTTCAGCAGCACCTCCCCGTGGAGTTTGAACATGAGACCGTAAGCATTGATATGTCTCCCCAAGCAGAGAAGATTCTCTCCCCAGCCAGATGTATCCTGAAGGATCGTCGCTTCCCCAGCTGAGTCATATACTGAAGTATGCGGCTTTCAAAAGTTCAGACTGAAGTCTCCAGCGGAATTGAAATTCCCCACAGAGTTTTGCTCTCCCCTGTGAGTAGGACGATTCCTACATCCCCAACCGAGCCTGCAGTTCCCCAAGAGAGCCGAGTCCCTGGAAGCCGTTCAGGTCATGATTGGTTTTCCCCCAGTAGAGTGTTGAATAGCTGATGCTATATTTCCCCATCGGAGTCGTTATCTCTAGGAAAGTTTTGCTGCGAATGCCATGTAGTTTATTTCTGCGATTGATATCGTTTCCTCGACAGTTTATGGTTTGAATACCCGGTTGCGCGGGCAGGTTCTTGTAGAACTTTGTTCCCCGGAAGCAATCAACTGAAGTTTGTTTCCCCAGGCGGAATCCAATTGAGATTGGTGTGACTTCTTCTC
Source organism: Lathyrus sativus (assembly GCA_963859935.3). NCBI lineage: Eukaryota > Viridiplantae > Streptophyta > Magnoliopsida > Fabales > Fabaceae > Lathyrus > Lathyrus sativus. The sequence continues at coordinate 936,530,018 of OZ012735.1, forward strand.
CTCGGCAGGATGATTCCTTCTCTCCGCCAGAGTGGTTCTCTCTCCTTGACAGGAGGATTCTCCCTTCAACATTTATTTTGTTGATGGGGTCGTAGCATTTTGCATGATTGCATAACATTTACCCTAAAAATGCGTAGCATTTCCACTGTATGGAGCATTACGCCATTGTCGAAGCATATGCATGAGCTAGGTCTTTACCGTTCTTGTTTTGCAGGTGTTCCTACGCAGAATGGTTTGCTCAAGATGATTCTTGAATTCCCCAGTGAAGTTGCTTGCCCAAGATGATTCTTGAATTCTCCAGCGAAGGTGTTTGCTTAAGATGATTCTTAAAATCCCTAGTGAAGTCGCCAGAGAGGGTTGCTCAAGTTGATGCGTAGAGTCCCCGACAGAGTGTTTGCTCAGGATGATTCCTGAAATCTCCAGCAGAGTCATTGGTTCAGGATGATTCTTGAAGTCCCCGGCGGAGTTATTTGTCCAGGATGATTCTTGAACTCCTCAGCAGAGTTGATTCGCCCAGAATGATTTCTGGATCCCCGAAGCAGAGTTACTTGATAGTTCTCCAGAATCCCCCAGCGGAGATGTGTCACCCCAACATGTTTTTAAGATAAGTTGAAATTTCCTTGAAGACTTGATGATTGAAGTTCGGCAGCGGTGCCAAAACCCAAGACTTACTGATGAAGTCCAACCGTGATGTCAACGCAGTTCTCTCAGCTGATGCGGAGTGCCTGATGGCAGAAGTTTGTATATCCTTATCTGGTTCATGATTGACCGAAGATTCTATTCCAGGCTTACTGATGAAGTCCGGCTGACGCCCGAAAATTCCCTTGAATGCCTGACGACATGATTAACTTGATTGTTAAAAAGTTCCTAATGACCTGATGAGTCCCAAGGAATTCCTCTGCAGCAGCGTCGCAGGGTGCCTGACGGCAATATCCGCTATGTATCGCCGATTGCCGAATGACCCGCGACCCCTTAATAACTTGAGGACGAATATCTACAGCAAAATCAGATGATCATCCTGACGGATGTTTAAGATTAGACCCTTCACCGGTTACCGTGTGACCAATTCCCCAGCAGAGTTGCCGTGCAACTGTCATGCTCAGTTTTTGAAGATGTGCCTACCAATCAAAGTATCGTTTACCATGGCGGTGGCAGAACGCCTGTTGCCGTGTAACCAGTAATCCCTCAATGATTTGAGGATGCAATGATATCAGATGAGAGAATCATCCTGAAGGAGGTTCAGATTAGTATTTCTCCGGCTAGTTGCCGTGCAACTATCATTTCAGTTTTCGAAGATTTGTCCCTATCAGAGTACCGTGTACTTGTGCAGTTGGAAAATTTTCGGGTTTATTGGTATTCAACCGTCTTTCACCTTGATTGTTTGAGAGCCGTTCGCTTCTCACCCAGTCAGGTCCAAGCCGTTTGAATAGAGGCAGCTGTTGCACCCCAAAATTTGCTCAACATTTCTTTACCTAGCTTATGTTTCATTTCATGCACATTAGCATTATCATTTGCATTTAATTGACATGTATGCAGGAGATCAAGAGGTATGATTACCAATTAAGGGCTACACAAGACTTTGAAGCTAGCTGGGAGGCTTATTCATGTGTTCAAGGGTTGATATCCTTGTCAGAGAAGTTAAAAGATCCTCAGAGAGAGTGATTGAAGCCAAGAGGGTGTGTCTCCTAACTTGAGAGTTGTGGGAAGTCATCAGATGATTCTGAAGCCATGAAGTTAGACTTGAGGTCTTGAGAGAGCTCATGAGAAGTGTTGAAGATCACTTTGAGGCCTAGACAGGTCATTGTGCAAGAGTAAGAAGGCTCAGCCATGAGTGGTGCAATTAGGGCTTGACTGGGTCAACCCTAAGTCAACTGATGATTTGAAGAAGGTTGAGACCTAACCTAAGAGCCATGTGATCATGGATTGATGCATTAAGATGTTCTAAGGATGATTCCATGGTAAACTCATCATGATTGAAGAGTTTGAGAAGTTTCAAGCTAGGGTTTCTAAGGCTTGGCAGTGTAAAATCCCCTAGTTTGACCCCTATCTTCAAGGCAATTTAGCTCAAGATGTGATTGTCATCTCATCCTACCCCCAACATGATTGTTGTAGAGCATGATCTTAGCTTTAATTTGAGTGCTAGAAGTCCTTGATAGGGATTATAGAACTCAAGTTATGAGCCAGACAAGTTACAGGTCATCTGAGGAATGTGAATTTGGAACTTGAAAGTTACCTAACTTGCATGAAACTTTTGACCAAGAAGGATGATTCCTATGAACTTTTGGTCAACATGAATGTTGTTCCTTATCCTCTTAGATTTCTAGAGAGTACTAGAAGTCCTTGATAGGATTTGTATAACTCAAGTTATGGCTTTGACAAGTCAAGGGTATTTTGGACATTTGGTGATTATAGGTCATTTTGAATCATAGGCCATTTTCACCAACTTAGAGGTCTCAAATGCATTTTTGTTCAACATGAAAGTTGTTCAAAATGATGTTTTTAGCTTGTCTAAACATCAAGTGTTCATTGATATGGATTATATCAAGCATTGGTTGAAGAAACTTCACATAAAAGCCATTTTAATGAATTAAAATGAGAAAATTCAAAATAAATGAGATTAACATGTTTCCAAGTCAAATTTATGGTCATTTTGAATGGAATTGATGTTTTAGAAATATTGGCTTTGCCACATTTTTGATTTGAGGTCCATAACCTAGCCATTTGGATGGTTACTTCACAATTAAGAAATATATCATATACATTCCATATGTTGAAACCAAAGGAGGAAAACACTTCAATCACATTCCACAAGTGTTAAATGATTCATTTGGAATGAGGTTGGAGCATGAGTAAGGCTTGAAGGCACACATCCATGTTGAAATTTGGAAGGAAAAGTGAAGATCCAAAATCCATAATTGGGCCTAGTTTGGGCTTCTAATCCATCTGAACACATTATAAATAGAATTTGGATCATGATAGGAAAGTTCTAATGCAGAATTCTGTTGAGAAGCCATTGGAGTGAGGTGAAGGAAAAGCTTGAAAGTTGAAAATTCGTTTTGGAGAATCAGGAAGTTTCAACCAGAATTAAGCATCAAGAATCGTCCACCATTACTCCTTGAAGGATTCTGCAAAGTTTGGAAGAGAATTGAGGCGCATAACCACTGCAATTCAAGCTTCAAGGTTGGTTCTAATTTCTTGAAATATCTCTCTGATTATGCACTTTTAATCCATTAGAAGCATGTGGTTAAGTTCCCCTTAGGATATAGATGGATTCTGGTTAATTAATTTGATGATTAGAGACAAGTTAGGGTTTATGCCATTTTTTGTTGAGATCGTGTTTTTGCAAACCCTATGTTTTTAGCATGAACTAATGGTATGGTTGGATTCCTGAGGAAATTCTGGTCAAGATTCATGTAGACATCGTGGCCAATGGTTGAGTGTAGAGGGATCTAGGGTTGCACAGGGATGACCGGAGGAGTCACCGGCGATGGCCTTGCTGTGCGCGTAGGTTTGATACTTGCAGAGATTCAAATTGGAGAAGAGATAATCTCCTCCATCCGTTTGTGTGAAGAACTTGACTTGGTCTCTTCATCCTAGTGCTCTCGTTGAGCCACGTAAGATGGCCATGCAACGCACCGTTTTGATTAATGAGAACTTCAGGCTTGTGTGCTTCGCTGCATATACCAAAGGTGCATGGGTTCGAGTCTTCTTGTGTAAACTTTTTATTTTAATTTTTGTGAACTGAGAATTGGCGCGTGGGCTTGGGTTGTAGCTGCTCTTCACACCCCCTTTCTGGCCCAAACTTTGATTTGAACTGGTTTCATTTGCTATTTGCCACGTTGGGTTTACCAATTTCTCTTATTTTCCTTTATTTTCTTCATTCTACCTAGTTTAGTAAATAATTCATAAAAAATTGAAGAATAAGTCAATTAATTCCATTCTTTTTTCCATTGATTCATGATTGAATATAGTTTTTTTAGATAAAAAATATTAATATTTCATGCATTTTGATTTTATTAGCATTTGTTGAATTTTAATTGATATTAAAATAATCATGGTTGATACTTTGTTTTGTTGAATTTGGTTTGAGAACTTGGTGATGATTCTTGCCTTGATTTTTTGTGTGTAGCTAGCATAGATATGCATGTTCCCCTTAAATTTTTCTCACATTTTTGTGATGAATGTAAGTGGTAGTTTTAGGTTGAAACTTTAGGAGCTCCATTTTTAGGGTTTATGGTTAATACCTTATGATTTAGGTTTTATATCTAGAACTTGGTGGATGATTCAACCTCTGAATTTTATATGGTAGATTCATGATTGAATTAGGGTATCTTAGGATTTTTTGTAGAAATTTATAATGTAGTTTTCTATTTTTGTTTGATTTTAGTTTAGGTGCTAACTTTGGATGATTCTAATGCACTACTTTGACTAGATTAACCCCTTAGGTTCCCTTAGAGTAAGCTTGTGTTGTTTTTACCCTTGGTTGAGGATGAAGGCAAGTTGAAGATGCAATGGAGTGCTTGAAGAAGTTTGGATGTGAAGATCTTCCCTTCTTTTGGTGTAGTGTTGATTAGGTGTTAAGATTAGGGTTTGTAGGCAGAGCTTCTAGATAGATTCTCTTCCTTCATAAACATGGAAGATGTTGATCACTTCCATTCTTCCCTATGATGCAAGGTCCCCTGTGAAGGCCTCATCCCTCCTTTGGTAGGATGTGTGGCTCTTCACCAGTTGGTAGAACCTTTGAGGGTCCCTTTCTCTGATGATATGATGCTTAGTGGTGACCTTTGGTTTTCACTTTGCTACCAATCATCCAAACTTTGCTCTTGTCAGATGAATCTTTCTCCATTGCTAGAGGATAGAGTTCCTTGTTAGAAGACTGAAGAGGCTAGAAGTTGATACTTCTCTGTATTTGAAGATTGTCATTGAAGCTGAAGCTTGTAGATCAGGAAGAGCAAGTTGATACTTGTAAGGAAGAAAGAGCTGAAGCTTGAAGAAGATGAAGAACAAGTTGATACTTGTGAGAGGAATTCACTGAAGGTGGAGTCTACTTTGAAGCTGAGGCCTAGAGAAGAGAGAATAAGTTGATACTTATGTTTGATAGTTTAGAAGCTTGAAGAAGCAAGTTGTCGCTTGCGCGAAAATAAGGTGCCGGCATGACAGAAGAGTCGCCACCTTTCGTTATTTATCCCTCAGAGCGGGAAAGGAAACGATCGGAGAAACCTGACGAATAAGGGTAAGACAAGGTCATCGCAACCATTGTCTGGGTTCGGGAGTCGGTTACGCAAGGGGAAGGTATTAGCACCCCTCACGTCCGTCGTACTCGACGGGATCCTCGCTTGTTTGTTTACTTGGACAGGTTGGTTGTAATCTATCTACCTATCAAGGCTGGATGAAAAAGAAAAGAAAAATGACTCGGCAAAGCGTCGCACTTTATGCCTACGTATTCTCATCAGAGAATGAGAAATCAGAGTCAACGTAGTTCGGCCTACAAAGGGATTATGGGGGAAGGTAGCTCGCCAAGACATCGCCATCTTGTGCCTACGTACTCTCAACAGGTATGAGAGATCAGAGCTCACGTAGTTCAGGAAACTACGGTTTATTTCCTGTCTTTTACGAAAGAAATGTCTTTTATTGTGTTTGCGATTTCAACCGCATTAGAGACTATGACCTGAGAGTGAATGCGTCGCATGTCACCCGAAGGGTACCATACTAAACATCCAGACTGTGGAACAGAAACTCTCCCACAATCCTTTCTCAGATAGCTTAAGGCTCGTAACGTACGAAAGAAATCATTCATGATTACTGTATCTTAAACTGTTTGAGATGAGAAGAGAACAGGCCCAACTAGGAGGGAGACTATCAAGTCCTACTGTTGTCATGCCATGGATTCATCCTATGGTTGAGGTTTGAACAGGGAACTCCTAGATGTTGTCATGCATAGGTTTCAACCTAAAAGTCTATCATCAAATCCTTATCAAAGGAAGTGAGAGTCCTAAGGGATCATGTCAATGATACACCAAAACAGACTAAGCATCAGCTTAACAGTAAAATGCATGCAATGCAAGTGAGGGAGGAAATGTGTGTGGGGCTTCAGCCTCCACAAGCTCGTCTCAACCTCAAGCCAGTCATGAAATAACAGTAATCATACTGAAGAATAAACAACATGCTATCAAGCAATAAACAGTAAACTGCAATCATACAGATAAAAGGAAAACATGCTATCAAGCAACATAAACCCATGGGCAAGGGAGCTGGGCTCTACCGAATACCCGCAAGCAAAGCCACGCAATAACAATACAAGAAGAGGGAGCAACTCAACCTCTAATGCACTCATGCTATTAGACTGAACTTATTCTAGATGGACTTATTCTAATGCAACAGACAAGTCAAACAAAACACAGCAATACAGAAAAGAAAAACAGAAGAAAGCCTCAGCTCCTCCAACAGCAACTCAGTCTTCAGACTTCAGAGATCACTTGCTTTCTAGGTATCAACCCTACAACATGAGTATCAACTCATCTTCTCCCTTAAGCTTCAGCTTCTTTGATCAGCTCCACCTTCAGGCTTCACTATCTTCAGGGATCTTCAAGTATCAACTTGATCTTCACAAAGTCTTCAGACTTCAACAATCTTCAAGGAATCATCCTCTTCACAGCTTCAGCTTCTATCTTCAATGACTTTTAGCTCTTCAATCAAGTCTTCAATACTTTCCATTGCTATCTTCAACAACCCAAATGCTTCAGCAAACAAGATTCAGTCAACAAGATGAGGTGAGGATGTTATAGTGCTCACTGACTTCCAAAGGATGCCATTGAGGACTTAACATCAAAGGGAAAGGCTCTCTCAAAGTTCTACCTCAGAGGGCAAGGTCACTAATCCCTCCAAAGGAGAGAGGTGAATACCCTTAAGGGACTTTATGTCATAGAGAAGGAAGGAGGTGAATAAGACACTCCTTGTTTATTGAATAGAAGTACTCTATCTAAAGCTCTACCTATGTACTTATGATCCTATAAACAAAACAAACAAAATCTAAAACTAAGCTCCCCTGCAAGGTCTTCAAAGCTTCAATGATGATCCACAAGGTCTTCAACTCAATCTCAAGGCTCACACACTCAAAGGAGAAGAAAAGAAAACAAAACAATACAAACTATGCCTTTAAGCAACACACATACTAACCATACATTCAAAAATCAATTAAAAATACTAAAATACTATATAATATTCTAGCAAAAATCTAGGGGATTCTATACATACTTACCCTTAACCCATATATTCCCCATACCCTAATATGGCCTATAAAACCCAAAACAACATGGTTCAAATCTACTTATACAACCTAAAACCCTAATTTGAGAACCTAAATGTCAAACAAGCAAACTATATCAAATTTTAATCTACAAATTGTGAATTAAATCCCATATGATCTATGATTCAATATATAACTATGCCAAAAAGAATGGCTCAAAAATTCTAAGGTAAAGTCCTAAAATAAATTATACAAAATCAAGTATTAACCAAAATCAATTAAAAAGACTATTTACAAAAATAATATGCTAAAAATATTAAAAGAAAAATAAAATGGAATTTTATTTATTTGCATTTTTCTAGACATGATTATGAATATGTGAAAAAAAGAAGCATTAAAAAATACTAATTTTTCTATTTTATATGGATTTTTTAATATGCAAGAAATATAAAAGAAATTAAAATATGAAAATATAAGAAAAAGGGATGGGGGGTGTCATGAGTAACTGCGCCCAGTTATAATCCCTGATGGGCTGAGAACCTGGGGTGCAAATAGAAGCTGAGCCTAGGCCCACACGTTCAGAAAATCATTTGAAAAATCAATCAGAAAATAAATATGAACACGGTGCAAATAGCATGCTCTACATGTTCAGAATTGGACTTGGGCCGCGGGTGGGGTGTGAGTAGCGAGATCTGCTGAAGCCCAGGATTCACAACTAATTCAAACGGTGCGTTTTGGTTCTGGAATTTCCCTCCCCTTTCAGAATTAAATCGTGACCGCTAGATTAGATGAAGAAGTCAATTAAACCAGGATGATCCAACGGTGGAGGGATCGTCTTCTCCAACTCAACCTAGGGTTTCAGAAAACCCTCCCTCCATGCAGGGATCTTCACCTTACTCGTTCTCCTTCGTGTGACCATGAAATCAAATAATTCCAAAGCCAAAATTATTCTACTCACTCCCAGGAACACAGCCATGCTCATAACTTTCTCTGAAATGCCTTGTATCGTCTAAACAGAATGCGTGAAGATTAGGGTTCAACCATAATTCTCTGTGATCAACCTTAATGCAACTTAATTCTAATGGTATAATCCTGTTCCTCATATTACCCTAACCATTCTAAACCATACCATGTCCATCAATACCCAACACACGACTCATTCTTGAAACTGAAAGAAACTAGGGTCTGCCATGGAACTTCATGAAACTTTCTCAAATTCTCAGAAAATAATCCTCTACCTTATCTTAACAAGTCTAACCCTAGAACTATGATGGAATGCATATAAATAAGGTGGTATGAGTAGAATCACCAACCTGTCAAGTTGTAATGGTGGATGTGGTTTCACTCCAATTCAATGCTTGCAACCTTCCATGATTGATCTTTAATGGAAGATAAGAATTCTGTATGCAAAAAGATTGATGAATAATGCTTGAATCTTGAGTTTGATATCAATTTGCCTTTCTTGCAAATTCTTCAACAAAGCTTCAAATCTCCATGGATCTTCCTCTAACTCAGTATGCAATTATTCATAAGGATCAGAAGAATGTGTTTGTGGAGAAGAGAAGAATGAAAATGGAAGAGAATGGAAGTTTGTTATGGAATTGCAAATGGAAGAATTTCACTCTTTTGCACTCTAACCTCACCAATAACCAACAACCATCACCAACCCTGGCCACATTGTGATCTAACCAATATATAGAAACCAATGGAAGAGTCTAGATCCATCTAGAAACTTTGAGAATCATTTGGAAAGTTTTAGAACTTCTCTTGAAGTGATACATTGGATATCCCTTATCTCATGCCTTAAGCTTGTCAATTTGGCTTTAAAATCTCCCCTTGTGAGATATTGAAAGAGAATGAGTGAAAAAACAAGCTAAACCTTGCCTTATGCCAAGTTTCTCAAATTGCCTTATTATGCAAGAATGAAAATTACAAAGCAACCTCCATTTTGAGACCTCAAATCAAAATTCTACTTGAACCATTGTTTTTAAAATAATGTTTGGAGTCAAAATGACGTATTGGATGACCCATTTTGGATTTGTACATCTCCTAAACCAAAATTCCATTTCAACTTTTTCAACTTATAAGCCATTTTTAGGTCATTTTTACCCAATCATGAAAATCCTTGCTACAAGCTTTTTCAATAACTCATGACCACTTTCCTAGGCTTAAAATCCCATTTTGAACAACTTAGATGTTTTGAGTTTTTTCATTTGAGGCTTGGAAATAGGAGATATGGCCTTTGCTTAAAATGACCTATAATCACCAAATGACCAAAATACCCCTGTCTTGTTCAAACCATAAGTTGAGTTATACAAATCCTATCAAGTACTTCTAGTACTCTCTAGAAATCTAAGAAGATGCTCTTCAACATTCATGTTGACCAAGAAATCATAGGAATCATCCTACTAGGGCAAAAGTTGTCTGCAAGTTGGGTGACTTTCAAGGACCCAGATTCACACACCTCAGCTGACCTGTAATTTGTCAAAACCATAACTTGAGCTCTGCAACTCCTATCAAGGACTTATACCACTCAAATTAAAGCTAAGAACAATCTCTACAACATTCATGTTGTGTGGAAGATGAGATATCAATCACATCCTGAGCTAAAACTGCCTGGAAGATAGGGATCAAATTAGGGTTTTTTCACTGACAATCCTTGGAAACCCTAACTCAAAACTCCTCAAACTCCTCAATCATGATGAGTTGGTCTAGGAATCATCTTTATAGTATCTCAATACCTCATTCCATGATCACATGGCCCTTGGATTAGGTCTCAACCTTCTCCAAATCTTCAGCTGACCTAGGATTGACCCAGTCAAAACCCTAATTCTACCATTCATGGTTGAATCTTCTGAATTCTTGCACAATGACCTCTCTGGGCTTCATGATGGCTTTCAAGACATCTCATAGACTTTCTCAAATCTTCAAGTTCATTCTCAAAGTGTCATAATCATCTGAGAGGCACCCACAACTCTCAAGTTATGAGACACACAACCTTGGTTTCAACCAATTCCTCTGAGGATCTCTTGAACTTTCTGATGAAGGTATCAACTTTCAAGCACTTGATGGATAAATAAATGTTGGTCAAATTTTGGGGTGCAACAGCTGCCCCTATTCAAACGGCTTGAACCTGACTGGGTGAGGAGCGAACGACTCTCAGCCAATCAAGGTGCGAGACGGTTGAATACCGGTAAACCCGAAAATTTGCCAACTGCACGAGCACACGATACTCTGCGGGGAACAAATCTTCGAATACTGCAATACTAGCTGCACGACAACTAGCTGGAGAAATATCGATCTGACATTGCCGTCAGTTATCCACGTTAACTTCTTCTGACATTGCCTTCAGACAACCACGACACCCAACATCACCGTTGGAAGACTGATCCACCTGACATCACCACCAGAAGCAGACAAAATTCTGAGGAACACCCAACATCGCCGCGGGAACACCAAATCACCGGACATCACCGTCAAGAACAACATAACTCGGGGAAACAACATCCAACATCGCCGCCGGAAAACTAAATCTGACATCGCCGTCGATCACCCAAAACACCCCGCCTCGCCGCTGGAGAACTAAATCTGACAAAATACCCCGCATCGCCGCTGGAGAACTACAGGATCTGCATCACCTAACATCGCCGTCAGAAGACTGGATCAACTTGACATGCCCAACATCACCGCTGGAAAACTGAATCTGACATCGCCGTCGGAAACAAACATTGCTCTGAGAGACACTCGACGTCACCGTCGTACCAACATCATCTCTGCTGGGGATTTAAAGAGTCTGACATCGCCGTCGAACATAATCCTCCAACATCGCCGCCGGAAACCAACATAATCTGACCTCGCCGTCGAAACAAACCTAACCTGACCTCGCCGTCAAACAAACATCCAACCTCGCCGTCGAACACATCCAACATCGCCGTCGAACCAATCATGATCTGACCTCGCCGTCGAAACAAACCTAACCTGACCTCGCCGTCGAACACAAACCTGATCTGACCTCACCATCAAACAAACATTCAACCTCGCCGTCGAACACATCCAACATCGCCGTCGAACCAATCATGATATGACCTCGCCGTCAAACAAATATCCAACCTCGCCGTCGAACACAAACCTGATCTGACCTCGCCGTCAAACAAACATTCAACCTACTCTAACCTGGGGTTCACCCCTGGTAAATGGAACAAAAGGTACACTTGCATATTTGAAACTACTCCGCTGGGAATGAGAGACTTAACCGAGCACACTCTGATCTGAGGTTCACCCTCAGAACCATAACGAACATCGGGGTACTACTGCATAATGATCCCACTGTAGAACTTCAACATCAGAACTATATGAAACCCTGGCCCCTGGCCACTTCCAGCTTCAGCTAGAAAAGATCTTCAAGTACTTCTGAATATGAATGAAACCCTGGCCCCTGGCCACTCCAGATCCGCTGGAGACTCTTCAAGTTCTTCTGAAGATAGATGAAACCCTGGCCCCTGGCCACTCCAGATCCGCTGGAGAATCTTCAAGTACTTCTGAAGATAGACATCCTTGGCCTTCAAGGATATAAACCTTGCCCGTCGGCGATTCTAGCTTCAGCTAGAAAAGATCTTCAAGTACTTCTGAAGATAAGCATCCTTGGCCTTCGAGAATGGCAATTCTGCAGGAGGTATCTTCGACTTTAGTCTAAAGAAATGACCCGGCCTTCAAGGATACATGGGTCTGCCTTCAGGCGACTCCACCTCTGCTATAGAGCATCCGTGACTTCAGTCAGGGATATACTTCGGCCTTCAGTCCGAAAAATGAATCCTAGGTCATTCATAACCTTGGGGGTAACCTTGTCTTCAGGCCCCTTCGCTTCAGCTTGGGATATCTGTGACTTCAGTCAGAGAAATGGTATCCTGAGCCATTCATGACCCTTCGGGGATTCAAACACTTTGCTTTCAAGCAAACTCCGCTTCAGCTGGAGAAACACCTTCGACTTCAGTCAGAAGGAGCACTATTCATTCGATCGCGATCAATCATCACCTCAGGATAACTGACTTGGTCTTCAGGCCAACACGGGTCGCCCTGAATACAAAAGCTGCGTCTACAAACTCTTGAACTTTGTCTTCAGACACACGTTGATTCATCAACACGGAAATCCGAATCCACAGGAACATTCTGCTATCGCCTTCCGGCGCTTGCGACGTCACTCGTCAGGTTAGACATCACTGTTGGAGCACACATATCACGCTGCTAAGGACTTCAAGAGTCATCTTGAACCAACAACTCCGTCGGGTACCTCCGGGAATCATCCTGAACTGATAACCTTTCTGGAGACTTTATTCTGCTGGGTATTCCAGGAATCTTCCTGGGCAACTCTTGCTGGGGACGCTACTGGGGAGCTCCAGAATCATCCTAAGCAAACAACTCGGGAAACTGCGCCGAGGTCTTAAGAGTCATCTTAAGAAAACGGCCCTGCTGAGGAATTCAAGAATCGTCTTGAACTGACTTCGCTGGGGATCTCAAAAATTATCTTGAGCGAACGACTGTGGGGATTACACCGGGGTCTTTAAGAATCATCTCAAGAAAGCGACCTCGTTGGGGAGAATATCAGGCATCGTCCCGAGCAACTGGTCCTTTGGTGGAACACCTGTAAAACAAGAATAGTAACAACCTAGATCATGTTTATGATGCATATGCTTCGGCGCCATGCTCCACACGGTGGAAATGCTATGCGCTTATGCTAAATGCTATGCAATGTTAAACGCTATGCAGTGTTAAATGCTATGCAGTCATGCACAATGACGCGATCCCTTCAGCAAAATAAATGCCGAGGGGGGAAATCCTCCTGTCAAGGAGAAAGAACCATTCAGGTAGAGGAATCATCCTGCTGAGGAGAACGTGGACACGCTAATATCAATTGGACTCCATCTGGGGAAATAATCTTCCGTTGACTGCTGCAGGGGGAACAACTTCGGCTGATTACTGCAGGGAACGAAGCTCTACGAGGACCTGGACCTGCTGGGGGAAAGCGATGTCAGTCGCGAGCATAAACTGCGTTGCTGTCTCGGCTAACCCTCCGGGGATAACAACTCTGTGGGGAAACAACTTCAGCTGCTCAACACTCCACTCCACTGAGGAATCAACCGAATATGGTCTGATCAACTCCCAAGGACTCGGCCCTCTTGGACCTCCGCAAACTCGGCTGGGGAAGGAGAAGTCATTCTGCTCCGCGGGAGAGAGTGCGACTCTGGGGAAATACCGCATCGGCTGTTCAATACTCTGCTAGGGAAAATCCACTCATGGTCCCAACTGCTTTCAAGGACTCGGCTCTTTTGCGGACTCAGCCGGGGAGAGAAATCATTCTACTTCACTGGAGAGTACGACTCTGATGAGGAATTTCAATTTCGCTGGGGGAAGAAAGAATCATCTGACTTCGGGGGAGAGTACAACTCCGCAGGGGAATACAACATCAGCTGTTCCACCACTCTACTGGGGAAGAGGGAATCATCCGGCTTCAGAAGAGAGCGTGACTCTGGTGGGGAATCTCAATTCCGCTGGAGACTTTGGTCTGGCACCATCAGCTACTGAATAATTTCCTGTGAATCCTGCACTTGTGACCCGGTGCTGGGGGGGGGGGAACACCTGCTTTGGCGACTTTACTGGGGAAAACACGAGCTTCGGCACCCGAACATTTCTATGAAACCCGCACTTGTGACCCGGTGCGGGGGGAAAGAAATCTTGCTTCGGCGCGTGACTCAGCTGATGAGGTGACGTTCCCTCAGGACGCATCTGCTTGGGGAAGAGAATCACCTCTGCTTGGGGGGACATATCAATGCTCACTATCTTGCGTTCAGATTCTGCGGAGGAGAGACTACTGAACTTTGATGGAGAAGGAGGACTCGCCCTGCTTCGGGGATGCGCACGGCACATCGTCTGGAAGGTGCTACACCTGCAACAACATAGACAAACAGACAAGATACCCTCCTCAATGGGGCCTATCAAGGTTATTAACTCGTGACAATATTCAGGTAATTAATTGTTTCAACAACCAATGGGCCTAGGCCCACAAGTTTATGTATGCGCATTTTATCAAAAACATCAGCGTTTTCATTCGCAAACAAAACAGATGAATGCTAAATGGGTAAACAGAATTGCTGAACAATATGCATTTTATTGATAGTGAACCCTTGAATGGGCAAAAATGTTTTACAACAGAGGCAAGCTCCTGGAATGAGGAAGCCGCACAAAAATAAATCATGAATGTACATCAGTATATACAAATGTCGGCAACGAGGCGTAGACGAACACCATGAGTTGATCCCTCTAAGACCCACTCGACCTCGATACTTCTCCGACGCTTCAGCTACGGAAGAGATTGATTCAGATAAACGACCCTCAGGTCCTCCAAACCACTAAACAATGAAAGTCCACGCGCGGAACGCAGTCATTTGCTTATTCAAATCCCTAACTTTTGCGTGAACCGCCCTTTACGGGTTTTCAGTTCACCGGGATACCCTTTTTTGCCGAAGCCGCCCAGTGTAGGTTTTCGACTCCGCGGGTGTACATTTTTTCAATATATCCCTAATTTTTGCCCGAACCTTTTATTCTGTTTTTGGTTCGCCGGGATGCCCCTTTTTTGCCTGGACTCTTTCTTTTTTGTCCAGCGGGTCTCTTTCAAGCAAAGTATTTTTTAACTGCGTCCGCGTTCACCGGGGATGCGAAATCTTCACCATCCATCGTGGATAACAACAAAGCTCCTCCCGAGAAGACCTTGCTGACGACATACGGCCCTTCGTAATTCGGAGTCCACTTGCCCCGGTGATCAGAGTGTGGCGGAAGAATCTTCTTCAGGACGAGATCACCTGTCTGAAAGCTTCTAGGACGCACCTTCTTATCATAAGCTTTCTTCATTCGGCTCTGGTACAGGTGACCAAATGCAATCGATGCTAACCTCTTCTCGTCCATCAGGCTGAGTTGGTTCAAGCGATTCGTAATCCATTCTGCCTCGTCGAGTTTCACATCAACCAAAACTCACAAAGAGGGAATCTCCACTTCTAATGGTAGGACAGCTTCCATACCGTACACCAAGGAGAAAGGAGTTGCCCCGGTCGACGTACGCACCGTCGTACGATAACCGTGCAAGGCGAACGACAACATCTCGTGCCAATCTTTGTACGTCACAACCATCTTCTGAACAATCTTCTTGATGTTCTTGTTGGCCGCTTCAACAACGCCATTCATCTTCGGCCGGTAAGGAGATGAGTTGTGGTGTTCAATCTTGAAGCTCTGACACAGCTCCTTCATCATCTTGTTATTCAAATTCGAACCATTATCAGTAATGATCCGCTCGGGAATTCCATAGCGACAGATGATGTCCCTCTTTATGAATTTAGCTACCACCTGCTTGGTCACATTAGCATACGAGGCTGCCTCCACCCATTTGGTGAAGTAGTCGATAGCTACCAGAATGAAACGATGACCATTGGATGCAGTGGGCTCGATCTTGCCTATCATGTCGATGCCCCACATGGAGAACGGCCAAGGGGAGGACATGACATTTAATGGGCACGGCGGCACATGAACTCTATCAGCATAAATCTGGCATTTGTGACATTTCTTCGCAAATTTGAAGCAATCCGACTCCATAGTCAGCCAGTAATACCCTGCTCTCAGGATCTTTCTCGTCATGGCATGCCCGCCGGCGTGCGTACCAAATGTGCCCTCATGGATTTCTTCCATGAGCAAACTTGCCTCTTTCTCATCTACACATCTGAGCAGCACGAGATCGTGGTTTCTCTTATACAACACTCCATCAGGATTGAGATAAAAGTTTCCAGATAGCCTCCTCAGAGTCTTCTTATCCTGGGTTGACGCACCCACAGGATACTCCTTAGTCATAAGGAAGTTCTGGATGTCGTGGAACCATGGCTTGCCGTCGGCGGCATCCTCGATTGCAAAGACAAATGCCGGTCTGTCAAGACGCGAAAGCACAATTCTTGGAGCCTCATTCCAAAAATTGACTTTATACATCGAAGCCAACGTGGCTAAGGCATCAGCCATCTGATTTTCAGCCCTGGGTACATGATGGAGTTCCACTCGATCGAAGAACGGAAGCAGCCTCCTGGCATAATTCATGTACGGCACCAAATTCGCTTGGCGAGTTTCCCACTCCCCTTTAATCTGATTGATTACAAGCGCTGAGTCACCGTATACGTCTAGGTTCTTGATTCTCAAATCAATTGCCTCTTCTAGACCCATAATACATGCTTCGTACTCTGCTTCATTGTTGGTAACTGGAAACGTCAGTCTCGCAGTAAACGGGATGTGGGATCCGTGAGGAGTCGTGATGATAGCCCCGATACCACTTCCATAGGAATTAACCGCTCCGTCGAATATCAACTTCCATTGAGACTTCCTATCTGGCCCCTCATCGGGCAATGGCTCATCGCAATCCTTCGCTTTGAGAAACATAATATCCTCGTCAGGGAATTCGAACTTCATCGGCTGGTAGTCTTTGATTGGCTGTTCGGCAAGGTAATCAGATAATACGCTTCCCTTAATGGCCTTCTGGGAGACGTACTGAATATCATATTCTGTTAACACCATCTGCCATCTGGCAATCCTGCCCGAAAGAGCCTGCTTCTCGAAGACGTACTTGATCGGATCCATCTTCGAAATTAGCATAGTGGTGTGATTGAGCATATACTGTCGTAGACGTTTGGCAGCCCAAGCTAATGCACAACACGTCTTCTCCAGCATCGAGTATCGAGATTCACACTCAGTGAACTTTTTACTCAAATAATAAATGGCATGCTCTTTTCTGCCCATCTCGTCGTGCTGACCGAGAACACACCCCATACTATTCTCCAGAACCGTCAGGTACATGATTAATGGCCGTCCGGCCACTGGGGGTATCAAGATTGGAGGTTCTTGAAGATACTGCTTTATTTTGTCGAATGCCTTCTGGCAATCCTCATTCCAAGTAATCGCCTGATCTTTCTTTAAAAGCTTGAACATTGGTTCACAAGTGGCCGTGAGCTGAGAAATAAACCTTGCAATGCAGTTTATTCGGCCCAAGAAACCACGAACTTCTTTTTCTGTTTTCGGCGCTGGCATTTCTTGAATAGCTTTTATTTTTGCAGGATCAACTTCAATACCTCGTTCACTAACGATAAACCCCAGTAACTTTCCGGACCGCACTCCAAAAGTGCACTTGTTAGGATTCAGCCTCAGCCTGAACTTCCTAAGCCTCTCAAACAGCTTCAATAAATTGACCAGATGCTCTTCCTCCGTTTGGGACTTTGCAATCATGTCATCAACATAGACCTCGATCTCATGATGAATCATATCATGAAACAAAGTTACCATTGCTCGCTGGTAAGTAGCCCCTGCGTTCTTCAGACCGAAGGGCATTACCTTATAGCAGAATGTTCCCCAGGGGGTGATAAACGTCGTTTTCTCCATGTCCTTCGGTGCCATCTTAATCTGATTGTAACCGGAGAAGCCATCCATGAATGAAAACACGGAAAACTGGGCTGTGTTGTCGACCAACACATCGATATGAGGCAACGGGAAATCATCCTTAGGGCTCGCCCTATTCAAATCCCGATAATCGACGCACATGCGTACCTTACCGTCCTTCTTCGGTACAGGCACTATGTTGGCGACCCACGGAGGGTAAGTGGTAACAGCTAGAAATCCTGCGTCCAACTGCTTCTGGACCTCTTCTTTGATTTTTACAGCCATGTCTGGTCTCGTCCTCCTAAGCTTCTGCTTGACTGGAGGGCAATCTTCTCGCAACGGCAAGCGATGAACCACATGTGTCAAGTCCGGGCATATCTTCGTATGACCAAGCAAAGACGTCACTATACTCTCGAAGCATCTCGACCAGTCTATGCTTGACGTCATTCTGCAGCGCAGCCCCTACTCTGACATTTCTGACGAGCTCTTCAGAACCCAGATTTATGATCTCAATATCCTCCTCATGAGGCAGAATAACCTTTTCCTCTTGTCTCAACAAGCAGGCCAACTCTTCCGGAAGGTCTTCGTCTTCATCAATCTCATCCTCGGCTTGATAGATCGGGCAATCGAAGTCGTAGTGAGCCGTAGAGGGTCCAGAGTCGATGTCATCTGTCATGTGGATCCTGCAATAACAAGGGTTAAGTTTAAAGCAAGAATATGCAGGTTAGCACAAACCTCGTTGCCATTTTGCTGTTTTTCGAAATAAACACAAAACAGGAATAACAGAGAACACAATATTTGAGTACGAAGAAAACGCCTTTTATTTATTAACAAAATGCATGTACATAATCCAACAAGGCCCTGACAATAAAACCACTATGCCCCGGGCAGGACATAGGGTTGTACAAAGATTGTAAAAAGCAAATCATTACTCTTCACTTGTCACCTGGATAATCTCCTTGATGGTCCAATTGTTGAGGTGCTCGCCCGGCTTGCTCGGCTGCATCCAGGCGTCAAGATCACAATCGCTATCCCCGCTGTCCTCAGACGCTGCGTTGATGCTTTCGAAAATCACCCCGCCTTTGGTGAATAGGATCGGCCCCTTCCCACGAGACGAACTGCTAGAAGAAGATGAAGCTTCAGCTTCAGAAGAATACCCCAATCCAAACTTATCCTGCTTGATTGGTATATCCAAAACATGCCCCCAGCCTGGGGTGGAACCGGCTTCGACAACGGCCCGAGCTTCCTTAAACGAGGAGAGATTCATTTCTTGCTTCTCTATGACGACAGGAGCTACCTCTTTTACCTTGACAGTTTCAAATGCTTGGCAAAGAGTTTCATGGATTTCGCCATCCATCTCAACATATTTAAAGGATGACAGATGGCTCACCATAATGTCCTCCTCACCGCAGACGGTTACTATGCTGCCCCTGACAGCATATTTGAGCTTCTGATGCAACGTGGACGTCACGACACCAGCAGCATGGATCCATGGCCGACCTAAGAGGCAACTGTAGGCAGACATGATATCCATGATATAGAAAACCGTATTGAACGTCTCCGGACCAACTTGAATCGGCAGGGTCAACTCTCCGAAGACGTGGCGCTTAGTTCCGTCAAATGCTTTCACCACCAGATCACTGGGCGTGCAAAGCAATCCACGGGTATCCAACTTCATTAGTGCCTTCTTCGGAAGCACATTAAGCGACGAACCCGTATCCACCAGGACATGCGACATGATAGTGCCTCTGCACTCTATCGAGACGTGCAAGGCGCTGTTGTGATCTCTTCCTTTAGGAGTCAGCTCTAAATCTGTGAATCCCAGCCCATTACCAGCATTGACATGGGCCACCACCTCTTCCAGCTGATTTACTGATATCTCTTGCGGCACGTAGGCAGCGTTCAATACCTTCAGTAATGCGTTGCGGTGCGCTTCAGAACACAGCAACAAGTTAAGAATAGAGATCTTTGACGGAGTCTGATGAAGATGATCTACAATCTTGTAGTCGCTCTTCTTGATTAACCGCATGAATTCTTCAGCATCTTTAACTAGCAGATCTTTTTCTGCCCCAGAAGGGACCTCCTCGACAGCTTTGCCTTTACCCTTATCTACAGCGTCAGCTTGGACCGCTTTCTCTGCTGCAACCTCTGCTGGCGCGAACACTCTACCGCTTCGAGTAATGCCACTGACTCCGGCAAGATTCTGCACAGTCGATCCGAACAGCTCAAGCTCTATCTTCTGACCATTGCAATAGACTTCGGCGCCGTAATGCCATGGAACGGCGTTAGTGCTTTCGAATGGGATTGGTCCGGCCCTGGTGATAGTGATAGTAGGCGGTCGGGGCGCAGAAATAGTAATAGGGTGACGAGGAATAGTAATGGTAGCAACTTCATCTGCCTGCTTCAGCACGACTTCCCCTGATGCACTTTCAACGCTCCGGCTGAACTGCAAAATACCCTCAGACATCAGAATTTGGATACCTTCAACCAGCTGCTCACACCCATCAGGAAGTGTAGCACAAGCCATACATAACTCTCCGCATCCAGGAAAGAAGCCCTTCTTCAGCAACTTAGCCTTGACAAAACTAAGCGGCGTCTTCAAGTCTTTGACATCAGTCAGCAAGTCTACGCTCTCCTCAGTGATAACGGCATTCACTCCGCCTCCCTTATGATAAGGCATAGGGTTCTTGGTAACGTTGGGCACACTATCAGAAAAGTTAATAACCTTGGCGTCCACCAAGTCCTGCACTTTATGCTTAAAAGCTTTACAATTCTCAATCGTATGGCCCGGTGCCCCAGTATGGAAATCACAAGTAGCGTTGGCGTCATACCCCGGTGGTGGTGCCCCTGTTAAGGGAGCCATTGTCCTCTTTTGAACTAACTGAAGCTGAAGCAACGTTTGTAAGAGCTGTGCATACGACATAGGTGGAGTTTCAAAATGACGATTTGTCAGAGGAGCCCGATTCTGATATCTTCTATACCCCTGCTGATTCTGCTGCTGAGGCTGCTGCTGCTGCTGCGGCTGCGGTGGAGCAGCTGGGATATTTATGCTAGCAATCTGAGGCTGAGGGCCCTTGCCCTTTCTCCGAGCATTAGTGACAGCACTGGCATCTCCCTCTCGACGCTTGCCAGCGTAAGGTTTCTTGCTACTTCCTCCAGCTGAGGATGATTCGCCTTGAATTTTTCCGATCTTTATACCGTTCTCGACATGCTCGCCCATAGTGATGAGAGCCGAGAATGTCCCAGACATGCCACTGACCAGCTTTTCATAATAGATTCCAGGAAGGGTAGCCACGAACATTTGCACTAGCTCGCGCTCAACCATCGGCGGTTGAACTCGAGCAGCCAATTCACGCCACCGCTGGGCGTACTCTTTAAAGCTTTCATTGTTCCGCTGTGAGAGATTCTGAAGCTGAACTCGGTTGGGGGCCAAGTCGCTATTGTATTGATAGTGGAGGACGAACGCTTTAGCGAGGTCTTTCCAGGTGCGCACAGTAGCAGGCTCCAAACCCATATACCATTCGAGTGATGGACCAGAAAGACTATCTTGGAAGAAGTGCATCAGCAACTTCTCATCGTCAGAATAGGCGGACATCTTTCTGTAATAAGATCGAAGGTGGACACGGGGGCAAGTAGTACCTTTGTACTTCTCAAAGACAGGCACCTTGAACTTGTGAGGTACCTTAAAATCAGCAATCAACCCGAGCTTGGACATGTCAACACCCAATGTGTTCTGATTTTCAATGTCTCTCATCTTGTCTTCCAGCGCTTTGAACCTGAGTCGAGCTTCAGCATTCAACTCTGCTTCCACACCTCTCTGAGAGAATACGTCATCCTGATGGTCCTCCAGCCACGGTTGAGGCACCAACAGATTTCCTACACCAGCATTGCCGTTGACCGGCCCTATGTTAACATTGGCTCCCAGACTACCATTGCCGACGCCTGCCGCGTTGAGCCCGATATTAGTCATCAGATTGCCGTTAGCACTGCCGTTGCCCCCGGCAACAGGAACAACGTTCTGTGGAGCATCCACTGGAGGAGGAGTAGGCACAGCCCCTCCATGAAGTATGCCATTACTGTCAACCCTGGAGATCAGAGGTTGAACCAAAGTGCGAAGCTGGTCCTGACCATTAGCGACCACCTGCATCAGCTCCATGAAACGATCCATCCGTTCATGGAGCTCTTGAACATCTGACTGCACCTGGTCCATTATCCTTGTCTGATTAGCGCGAGTTGAGTAGTGGTGGATGAGTCTTCGATCAATCCTGGAGACCGGAAACAGCTCGGAACCTGAAAAACCTGTCAACAATAAAGGTTAGGAAAAGCAATAAAATGTACGCCATGCAAATATGCTTCATGCAGATGCATGCGTGTGTCTGTGTGCGTGGGAGGTTTTCCCCCGATCCTAGTGCCTTAGTGCCAGTGCTGATAATAATAATAATAAGAAGAAATCCGAGCCCAATCATGGAAACATCAATCTCATATATATATGGAAAGGCCTGTCAAGGCAGTACACCGTATCAGCGAGTACAAAACAAATCAACAGCATGACCTCAGCCAACAAGTCTGGTGATGGTCAGCATACATCAAAGATCAAAACAACAGGAATACAACTAGTCAAGTATGGCCGCGGGCGCGATACTCTGCTAATAACTCCTTCGTCTCTGGATGATCTGGCGAAGTGAGCAACCCCTTGACGAGTAGTTCCCTCTGCCTGATGGTATGCTGAAGCCCCTGAACTGAACTCTCCCAAACTCCTTCGCCAAAGCAATCCTCTAGTTTCCGCTTCTTAGACTCAAACATCAGCTTATGCTCCTTCAGGTTAGCAAGAGCTTTGTTGAGTCGAGCTTTAGCGGCGTATCTGCGGGCGGTCTCTTCATCAAACCTCCGCTCACTGTCCTTTACTTCGGTTTCCAGCTTAGAAATCTGCAGCATCAGTTTGTCCTCTCGCTCCTTCCTGGTGGCCATGGAGGTCTTCCAATGCTGGTCGAACTTAGATATCCTCCGATATGCCTCTTCCAGATGCTGCTTCTTCGTAGCTAGTACATCATTAGCAGCCCTGAAGTCTTGACCCAAGCGTTCCCGATCAGCGATCTGCTTTGCCAAGTCTGCACCCAGTTGGTTCACCGACTCTGTTTGCTTTTTGAGAGCATGCACGGCTTCGTTCCTCTCACTTCGAAGCTGAGCTAACTCCTTCTCTAATTCTGCATTTGCTCGCTTCAGTTCATCTCTCTCAGCTAATACCTGGTTGTGCTGATGAATGGTCACAGTGGTAGGCTCTTCGACTGGTGGAGGACTCTCTGGTCTGACATGAGGGAATGGCATCCCTATAGTGCTGGCTCTGGCTCTGATCCAAGATGAATAAGGAGGGTAGGCTTGGCTGTTGCTCTTTCCCAACAAAGGCTTTCCCCTCTTGCTGATACTGTTCCACGCACGCTGAAGCTTGGACAACAAATCCCCCTCTAGAGTACCCGTGAGGTACAGAGATTCCTGTACCTCTTCCTCCTTCGGTGGAGTCCTCAAAGCATATGCGAACTGACGAACTAGCAATGACGGATTGTAGTTGATGCAACCCTTCCTACCTATCAGAGGTACGTTAGGAAACCCACTACAACTGAAGATCACCTCGGTGCCTAACCTGTCTCTGTCAACGAACCAATCAATATCTTCTGCCGACAAACTCATGAGACGCTCAGGCCACTCAGCTGTGGTTGCGGACAAGACGAAAGAACCCCTCTTGGGCAAATGACTATCAAACCATCTGTACAGCAACGGTACATAGCATGAGACATTCTTCCCTCTCCGGTTCTCATTCTTGTAATGCACTGAATGGTAGACGTCTCCGATCAGAGTAGGGACTGGATTCCCTGAGGCGAAGATGTGGAATGCATCAAAGTCCACGAAATCAGGCATGTTGGGGAACAAGATAATTCCATATATGCATAAAGCAAGGATGACATTGAATGCGTCCCAACATTTGTCCTTAGCACACTGCTGGGCCTTAGTTATCAGAAACTGCAAGGAGAACCCTGGGACCTTGTTCCAGCTCGTCACCACTAACTCAGAAGCGCTCAAATAGAGTGAGGAAGCTAAACCAGCCAGATCAGGCTCAGCATCCATGTGGACAAAAGGCATCTGCCTTTTGATAGGCACACCCAGCATATCAGCATACTCTTCCAATGTCGGCGCGAGAACAAAGTCATGAAAAGTAAAACACCTCAGGGGAGGGTCATAAAACTGCAGAAGAGCATGTAACCCATTCAACTCGGACGTAGAAGGTTTGCAAACCAGACTAAGCAACCTGCCATAAGACTTCCTGAACCTATCCTTCACAGAATCCCCTGCCAGGGCTATCAAACCAGTCAGCTTCGACACATCGGGGTTGGGAATTTGTACGCAACAGTCTTCCTGAGAGAGGCCATAATAACAGCAGAAGGCGAGAAATCCGGGATCGGGGAAGCGGTACCTGCAACACAGGCACACGTTAATGGAATGCAGATGAACATGCAATCTAATGCAAAATGCAGGCATGCAATAATATATCCAGGTAGCTGCTGTGGAGATTCTGTATCAACAATCACTGATGAGAAGAAAACCCCGGTGTAAGACTACTAATCTGATCTACTGAGGATAACCATCTGATAGGACCGAGATCAAAATTCCGCTCTGTCAAGAATAAATGCCTGAAAATAGGGACCCGGGTGCATGATCAGAAGATATCTGCTGATGAGGTCTTCAGACCCCAAATCAAAATCTGCCCTATCAAGAACAAACACACAGCTGCTGATGAGATCTTCAGACCCCACTCAAAATCTGCCCTATCAAGAACAAACCGCTGGCGACAATACTCTGATCAAAACCTGCTCTATCAAGAACAAACAAACACCCGATGATAAGATCCTCTGATCAAGAACTTGCTCTGTCAAGAACAGACGAGTCTGCAACTGAGGACCCTGGTACCAACATAACTGATCCACTGTCAAGAAAACCAGGTAGTCTGAAGGTCTAAGTTTCCTGCAATAAACCCAGTCCCGCTCACAGGTATGGACCTAGACTGACTCAAGGTACGACATCCTATGCGTTCATCAGCGTCACAGACTTTCAAAACTGACGATACGATTCCCAGAAGGAGTGGCATCATCAAGTCTTGAAGAGGCCTCACTTAGCTGAATCACAAATGATCGGTCCCCAGAGTCGACAATCCACCAAACCAGCAACCGTCTCAACCTAAAGGGTTGAAAGTGAAGCCAACTGGATGAACCTCGTCTGAGCGTGGATTTCATGAGACACTAGTGCCTACAAAGCAAGCACGCGCCCACTAATTTCCACTCTAAGTCTATGGTGCACTCAAGCCTGGGTCTGGCTTCTCACTCATCAGAACTCCCATCCCACAACAGCACAAATAATTATATTTTACTGAATATAAAAATGCGGGAAATAAAGTGCGAGAAGTAAAAAATGCGATAAATAAACGCAACCCAACAAGCAAACACACAAGCGGTAGGATTGACTCTCTTAAGGGACGTTGGATCCCAAAACTGACTCGCTTTCGGGACGTTGGATCCCTAGGAAACTATCAATCCCCAGCAAAGTCGCCAGCTGTCGCTTGCGCGAAAATAAGGTGCCGGCATGACAGAAGAGTCGCCACCTTTCGTTATTTATCCCTCAGAGCGGGAAAGGAAACGATCGGAGAAACCTGACGAATAAGGGTAAGACAAGGTCATCGCAACCATTGTCTGGGTTCGGGAGTCGGTTACGCAAAGGGAAGGTATTAGCACCCCTCACGTCCGTCGTACTCGACGGGATCCTCGCTTGTTTGTTTACTTGGACAGGTTGGTTGTAATCTATCTACCTATCAAGGCTGGCTGAAAAAGAAAAGAAAAATGACTCGGCAAAGCGTCGCACTTTATGCCTACGTATTCTCATCAGAGAATGAGAAATCAGAGTCAACGTAGTTCGGCCTACGAAGGGATTATGGGGGAAGGTAGCTCGCCAAGACATCGCCATCTTGTGCCTACGTACTCTCAACAGGTACGAGAGATCAGAGCTCACGTAGTTCGGGAAACTACGGTTTATTTCCTGTCTTTTACGAAAGAAATGTCTTTTATTGTGTTTGCGATTTCAACCGCACTAGAGACTATGACCTGAGAGTGAATGCGTCGCATGTCACCCGAAGGGTACCATACTAAACATCCAGACTTGTCGCTACGCGAAAAATGACACAGAGTCGCCACCGGATTATATTTATCCCACGGGGGGAAAGGGAAATAGCGATAAAACCTTTGGGAAAAGAGCGTGGTCATCGCAACCAAGTCTTAGGGTTCGGGAGTCGGTTATGCGAGGGGAAGGTATTAGCACCCCCTCGCATCCATCGTACTCGATGGGAACCTCCTAGGTTATTTCGCGTGAATGGGTGTTTTATTCTAAAAGTTTTCTTGTTTAAGGAAAAGAGGGATTGGTTTATTTATTTTAATGCTCGCCAAGGATTGTGGCCCTTGTGCCTACGTATCCTCACTTAAAAGAAGTGAAGAATCAGAGCTCCGTAGTTCGAAGGCTTTATGAAATTGTTGTTTGTTGGTTGATTTTATACCTTGAAAAAGGTTTTTTTGGATTGACGCCCTAAGGCAAAAATAGTTTGATGAGTTGATGTTGTTTTTAGTTTTTTTTTGAAGAAAATGTGTTCTTGGCTAGGATTATACAAAAGACTTTGGATAGAGATGAATGTCTCGAATAACCAAGTCGAGCGCCTTGTATTCGAAACATTCGGAATGAGTGTAGGAGGGTTCCATTCTCATTCCTTCTCCAGCACTTTAAAGTTCATGGTGCATAATTCCAATCATATATTTTATTGTGTTTTTTTTGTATTTTTATGCGAAAAGAGAAACACTTGATGTTGGATCAAGATTTATTGCTTGTAAAGATATTTGAAGTGATGCGATTTAGGTCGATGGCGGTGCACAAGGCATCCGACTTACATGGTCAAAAATGACTCGATAAAATCGAGAGTTTACTTTTAAAAATAGTTTTTGGAAACAAAGGTCAACAAGGGCCATAACAATATTCACATACAAACATCATACAAGCATAAGCCACACGACTCAAAAAAAATCGAGACACACAAAAAAAACGGAAAATTTTTTTTTAAGGTAAAACCGGTAAAAAAATATGGAGGAAACAGTGGTGTGACACGGGTGAAAAAAGTTGAAACAGTGATGCAACACGCCCGGCCGTGTTGTGTGATATGGCCCGTGTTGCAAGGCCTGGGGAAAAAAACTTCATACAGTAGCGTGACACGGTCGGCCGTGTCGTGTGACACGGCCCGTGTTGCTGGTCCAGGTCGAAATCTCACATTTTTTTTATGTTTTCGTTTCGTTTTTGTGGTTCCTTGAGGATGGTTTCTTAGTCCCTTAGGGGATCTTACATGATATACAGTTCAACAACACATAAAAGAGTGAATGAAATGAATATAAAAGCAAAGAATAAAAGGAGAAAGATTTGAAGAAATGGATACCAAGAGCTTTCTATCCTTCTTGCAAGTACTCCAATGACCTTTGTTGGATGTGCTCTCCCCTCTTCACTCTATGTTGTGAAGGTTTGGTTTCTCAATGATCCTCTTGTGTCTCTATCTCACTCTTTTTTTTTCCTGTTTTTTGGGGGTTTCTTGCTAACTATTTTCTGGTTTTTTGCTCTTACTCTTTGCTCTCTATGTGTAGTCTCTACTCTGCTTGCTTCTTGTGTTGTGTTCTGTTTTGATAGTAAGGAATACTATGTTTTCTATGCTTGCTTGCAGCCCATTTTCCACCTTTTCTGTCAACTTTTTCTGCTGTCCTAAAGCCACACACTTTGCACACCTTTTCATCACCAACTTTCCATTCTTGGCAATGCCTTTTTCTTCCTTTTGTGCAGCCCCACTTTTCCCTTCTATTTCTAGTATGACTTGCTGCATTTTTCTGCTGTAGCATACTATACTACTATCCCTCTTTTTGCCCATTAGTCTCTTGGATGGTATTGCTTTGTATCTTGCCATGTAGCCAATTGTTACCACTCTTTGACAGCATTTGCAAACTGATATTTAGCAAGTAAATATATCATTTGCATGCTATTTCCTTGACTTTGTGACATAAAAAATGATCTTGTAACATAGTACATGTTGTCCTCTTGATTTTGTGACATGTAGTAATTTCTTCAACTCTTGCATGGGGCTGTTTTGCCTATGATTGAACATGCATAATCTTGGCCCATAAACATTCCAATGTTGATTTAATTCTTGCATATTTCTTGGATGTTTGTGAGCATAATGTAGCACATGAAAAAAAATGGTGTAGTATGAAGAGTACCATATCATAGATTTGATTAAAGACTTGAGTGAAGATTTAGAAATAGATTAATTTCTAAACATCATCTAGAGTTGGATTTTTTGTAACAAATTACATGATTGTAATGTCACAAAATTCCTCTTAGTATTATTTTTATCTCCATTCATGAATCTTGAATTTTGGATGATGGATTCCCTCATGTGCTTAAAAATGAAATCTTGAATTATGCATTGATGATCTTGATTCATGCCTTAATAATTTGCACTCCACTTATGCCATAAAAATAAACATGTATGAAGGAGCTTTGGATTTGGCCTAGCATTCATGTCTATTAATATTTATCTTGAATATCCTTGTATTTTGTCAAGTAACTTCCCCTTGCCAAAATTTTCATGAGTAGAATTTTTCCTCAGATCAAACCTTAGGTGATGAACCTTTTTTCATGTAGTCTGAAAATAGACAAGTTACAACCAAATGGCCTAGTACGTACCTTGTGAACCCGCATGCTCGATACACAATAGAATGATGTATGATATGCCGAATGTAGGGTATAAAAGGCTAACGGTGAAAATGAGGGTGTGACAAGGCTGTGGAACAGAAACTCTCCCACAATCCTTTCTCAGATAGCTTAAGGCTCGTAACGTACGAAAGAAATCATTCATGATTACTGTATCTTAAACTGTTTGAGATGAGAAGAGAACAGGCCCAACTAGGAGGGAGACTATCAAGTCCTACTGTTGTCATGCCATGGATTCATCCTATGGTTGAGGTTTGAACAGGGAACTCCTAGATGTTGTCATGCATAGGTTTCAACCTAAAAGTCTATCATCAAATCCTTATCAAAGGAAGTGAGAGTCCTAAGGGATCATGTCAATGATACACCAAAACAGACTAAGCATCAGCTTAACAGTAAAATGCATGCAATGCAAGTGAGGGAGGAAATGTGTGTGGGGCTTCAGCCTCCACAAGCTCGTCTCAACCTCAAGCCAGTCATGAAATAACAGTAATCATACTGAAGAATAAACAACATGCTATCAAGCAATAAACAGTAAACTGCAATCATACAGATAAAAGGAAAACATGCTATCAAGCAACATAAACCCATGGGCAAGGGAGCTGGGCTCTACCGAATACCCGCAAGCAAAGCCACGCAATAACAATACAAGCAGAGGGAGCAACTCAACCTCTAATGCACTCATGCTCTTAGACTGAACTTATTCTAGATGGACTTATTCTAATGCAACAGACAAGTCAAACAAAACACAGCAATACAGAAAAGAAAAACAGAAGAAAGCCTCAGCTCCTCCAACAGCAACTCAGTCTTCAGACTTCAGAGATCACTTGCTTTCCAGGTATCAACCCTACAACATGAGTATCAACTCATCTTCTCCCTTAAGCTTCAGCTTCTTTGATCAGCTCCACCTTCAGGCTTCACTATCTTCAGGGATCTTCAAGTATCAACTTGATCTTCACAAAGTCTTCAGACTTCAACAATCTTCAAGGAATCATCCTCTTCACAGCTTCAGCTTCTATCTTCAATGACTTTTAGCTCTTCAATCAAGTCTTCAATACTTTCCATTGCTATCTTCAACAACCCAAATGCTTCAGCAAACAAGATTCAGTCAACAAGATGAGGTGAGGATGTTACAGTGCTCACTGACTTCCAAAGGATGCCATTGAGGACTTAACATCAAAGGGAAAGGCTCTCTCAAAGTTCTACCTCAGAGGGCAAGGTCACTAATCCCTCCAAAGGAGAGAGGTGAATACCCTTAAGGGACTTTATGTCATAGAGAAGGAAGGAGGTGAATAAGACACTCCTTGTTTATTGAATAGAAGTACTCTATCTAAAGCTCTACCTATGTACTTATGATCCTATAAACAAAACAAACAAAAGCTAAAACTAAGCTCCCCTGCAAGGTCTTCAAAGCTTCAATGATGATCCACAAGGTCTTCAACTCAATCTCAAGGCTCACACACTCAAAGGAGAAGAAAAGAAAACAAAACAATACAAACTATGCCTTTAAGCAACACACATACTAACCATACATTCAAAAATCAATTAAAAATACTAAAATACTATATAATATTCTAGAAAAATTCTAGGGGATTCTATACATACTTACCCTTAACCCATATATTCCCCATACCCTAATATGGCCTATAAAACCCAAAACAACATGGTTCAAATCTACTTATACAACCTAAAACCCTAATTTGAGCACCTAAATGTCAAACAAGAAAACTATATCAAATTTTAATCTACAAATTGTGAATTAAATCCCATATGATTTATGATTCAATATCTAACTATGCCAAAAAGAATGGCTCAAAAATCCTAAGGGAAAGTCCTAAAAGAAATTATACAAAATCAAGTATTAACCAAAATCAATTAAAAAGACTATTTACAAAAATAATATGCTAAAAATATTAAAATAAAAATAAAATGGAATTTTATTTATTTGCATTTTGCTAGACATGATTATGAATATGTGAAAAAAAGAAGCATTAAAAAATACTAATTTTTCTATTTTATATGGATTTTTTAATATGCAAGAAATATAAAAGAAATTAAAATATGAAAATATAAGAAAAAGGGATGGGGGTGTCATGAGTAACTGCGCCCAGTTATAATCCCTGATGGGCTGAGAACCTGGGGTGCAAATAGAAGCTGAGCCTAGGCCCACACGTTCAGAAAATCATTTGAAAAATCAATCAGAAAATAAATATGAACACGGTGCAAATAGCATGCTCTACACGTTCAGAATTGGACTTGGGCCGCGGGTGGGGTGTGAGTAGCGAGATCTGCTGAAGCCCAGGATTCACAACTAATTCAAACGGTGCGTTTTGGTTCTGGAATTTCCCTCCCCTTTCAGAATTAAATCGTGACCGCTAGATTAGATGAAGAAGTCAATTAAACCAGGATGATCCAACGGTGGAGGGATTGTCTTCTCCAACTCAACCTAGGGTTTCAGAAAACCCTCCCTCCATGCAGGGATCTTCACCTTACTCGTTCTCCTTCGTGTAACCATGAAATCAAATAATTCCAAAGCCAAAATTATTCTACTCACTCCCAGGAACACAACCATGCTCATAACTTTCTCTGAAATGCCTTGTATCGTCCAAACAGAATGCGTGAAGATTAGGGTTCAACCATAATTCTTTGTGATCAACCTTAATGCAACTTAATTCTAATGGTATAATCCTGTTCCTCATATTACCCTAACCATTCTAAACCATACCATGTCCATCAATACCCAACACACGACTCATTCTTGAAACTGAAAGAAACTAGGGTCTGCCATGGAACTTCATGAAACTTTCTCAAATTCTCAGAAAACAATCCTCTACCTTATCTTAACAAGTCTAACCCTAGAACTATGATGGAATGCATATAAATAAGGTGGTATGAGTAGAATCACCAACCTGTCAAGTTGTAATGGTGGATGTGGTTTCACTCCAATTCAATGCTTGCAACCTTCCATGATTGATCTTTAATGGAAGATAAGAATTCTGTATGCAAAAAGATTGATGAATAATGCTTGAATCTTGAGTTTGATATCAATTTGCCTTTCTTGCAAATTCTTCAACAAAGCTTCAAATCTCCATGGATCTTCCTCTAACTCAGTATGCAATTATTCATAAGGATCAGAAGAATGTGTTTGTGGAGAAGAGAAGAATGAAAATGGAAGAGAATGGAAGTTTGTTATGGAATTGCAAATGGAAGAATTTCACTCTTTTGCACTCTAACCTCACCAATCACCAACAACCATCACCAACCCTGGCCACATTGTGATCTAACCAATATATAGAAACCAATGGAAGAGTCTAGATCCATCTAGAAACTTTGAGAATCATTTGGAAAGTTTTAGAACTTCTCTTGAAGTGATACATTGGATATCCCTTATCTCATGCCTTAAGCTTGTCAATTTGGCTTTAAAATCTTCCCTTGTGAGATATTGAAAGAGAATGAGTGAAAAAACAAGCTAAACCTTGCCTTATGCCAAGTTTCTCAAATTGCCTTATTATGCAAGAATGAAAATTACAAAGCAACCTCCATTTTGAGACCTCAAATCAAAATTCTACTTGAACCATTGTTTTTAAAATAATGTTTGGAGTCAAAATGACATATTGGATGACCCACTTTGGATTTGTACATCTCCTAAACCAAAATTCCATTTCAACTTTTTCAACTTATAAGCCATTTTTAGGTCATTTTTACCCAATCATGAAAATCCTTGCTACAAGCTTTTTCAATAACTCATGACCACTTTTCTAGGCTTAAAATCCCATTTTGAACAACTTTGATGTTTTGAGTTTTTTCATTTGAGGCTTGGAAATAGGAGATATGGCCTTTGCTTAAAATGACCTATAATCACCAAATGACCAAAATACCCCTGTCTTGTTCAAACCATAAGTTGAGTTATACAAATCCTATCAAGGACTTCTAGTACTCTATAGAAATCTAAGAAGATGCTCTTCAACATTCATGTTGACCAAGAAATCATAGGAATCATCCTACTAGGGCAAAAGTTGTCTGCAAGTTGGGTGACTTTCAAGGACCCAGATTCACACACCTCAGCTGACCTGTAATTTGTCAAAACCATAACTTGAGCTCTGCAACTCCTATCAAGGACTTCTACCACTCAAATTAAAGCTAAGAACAATCTCTACAACATTCATGTTGTGTGGAAGATGAGATATCAATCACATCCTGAGCTAAAACTGCCTGGAAGATAGGGATCAAATTAGGGTTTTTTCACTGACAATCCTTGGAAACCCTAACTCAAAACTCCTCAAACTCCTCAATCATGATGAGTTGGTATAGGAATCATCTTTATAGTATCTCAATACCTAATTCCATGATCACATGGCCCTTGGATTAGGTCTCAACCTTCTCCAAATCTTCAGCTGACCTAGGATTGACCCAGTCAAAACCCTAATTCTACCATTCATGGTTGAATCTTATGAATTCTTGCACAATGACCTCTCTGGGCTTCATGATGGCTATCAAGACATCTCATAGACTTTCTCAAATCTTCAAGTTCATTCTCAAAGTCTCAGAATCATCTGAGAGGCACCCACAACTCTCAAGTTATGAGACACACAACCTTGGTTTCAACCAATTCCTCTGAGGATCTCTTGAACTTTCTGATGAAGGTATCAACTTTCAAGCACTTGATGGATAAATAAATGTTGGTCAAATTTTGGGGTGCAACACAAGTTGACACTTGCTATTGGAGATGATAGCCTTGAAGAGTAGTTGAAGACTGAGGACTGAACTGCTGTCAGAGGAGCTTTGCTGTGAAGCTGTGGAAGCTGTTGATCTGCTTCCTTTCCTGTCTGTTTGCTTTCTGTGCAACTGTATTGATGTGACTTGTTTGATTTGCTTGATGCATTAGAATAAGTTCATATTTAGATTGATTTAAGCTAGGAGCATGATTGCACTAGAGGTTGAGCTGCTCCCTCTGCTTGTATTTTTACTGTGTGGCTTTGCTTGCGGGTATTCGGTAGAGCCCAGCTCCCTTGCCTATGTGGTTTGTTACTTGCTTGATGGCATATTATTTCATTTCTTCTGTATGATTGCAGTTACTCATATTTTGCTTGATGGCATCTTATTTCTCCTGTATGATTGCAGTTATTCATATCTGGCTTGAGGTTGAGATGAGCTTGTGGAGGCTGATGCCCCACACACATTTCCTTCCTCACTTGCATTGCATGCATTTTACAGTCGTTTACTGTATATCTGTTTACTGTTTAAGCTGATGCTTTATCTGTTTCTGTTTATCATTGACATGATCCCCTAGGAATCTCACTTCCTTTGATAAGGAAGTGATGATTAGAACTTTAGGTTGAAACTTATGCATGATAACTTCAAGGAGATCCCTGTTTCAAACTTCAACCATAGGATGAATCCTTGGCATGACAACATTAGGACTTGATAGTCTCCCCGTAGTTGTCCCCCTCTCTTCTCATCTCAAAACAAATTAAAATACAGTAATAAAGGTTAACTGATGTCGTACGTTACGAGCCTTAAGCTATCTGAGAAAGGATTGTTGGAGAGGTTCTTTTCAACAGTATGGATGTTTAGTATGGCACCATTTGGGTGACATGCGACGCATTCATTTTCAGGTCATAGTCTCTAGTGCGATATTGGTTGCAAACATCCATAAAAAACAGTTCTTCCGTAAAAGACAGAAAACAAACTTCAAACCTTTTTTCCCCGTGGGCCCGTAATTCAAAGGAAAGCTTTTCTGAAGAAAAGAGAGTCGTTAACTCTCAGACCTATTGCAAACGGTAACGCATAAGTCTCCAAGGGTCGAGTTGCGTACGCCAAACTGCTGGAACTGTTTGTTAACCCTACTTGATAAAACAGATGAATCTGAATCCCCGTAATCCGTATTATCCCGAACTACGTAAGCTCTGATCTCTCATACCTGTTGAGAGTACGTAGGCACAATACTGACGTATTGGCGAGCCACCTTCCCTATCACCCATAGTTAGTCGAACTACATTGACTCTGATTTCTCGTTCTCTGATGAGAATACGTAGGCATAAAGTGCGACGCTTTGCCGAGTCATTTTCTTTTCTTTTCAGACCAGCCTTGATAGGTAGATAGTTAAATAAACCCGTCAGATAAACACAACAAGCATGGATCCCATCGAGTACGATGGACGTGAGGGGTGCTAATACCTTCCCCTTGCGTAACCGACTCCCGAACCCAGACATTGGTTGCGACGACCTTGTCTTATACCTTTTTGCGTCAGGTTTTTCCGGTCGTTTCCTTTCCCATTCCGAGGGATAAATAACGAAAGGTGGCGACTCTTCTGTTTTGCCGGTACCTTATTTTTGCGGAAGCGACAACTGGCGACTCTGCTGAGGACTTGATAGTTTCCTGGGATCCAACGTCCCGTATGCGAGTCAGTTTGGGGATCCAACGTCCCCTGCGAGAGTCAATCCTAGCGCTTGTATGATTACTTGTTGGGTTGTGTTTAGTTATCGCATTTTATTTCCCGCACTTTATTTTCAGTATGATATGATTATCTGTGCTGTTGTGGGAGGGGCATTCTGATGAGTGAGAAGCCAGACCCAGGCTCGAGTGTACCTAGCATTAGTTGTGGAAATTAGTGGGTGCGTGCTTGCTTTGCAGGCACTAGTGTCTCATGAAATCCACGCTCAGACGAGGTTCTCCCGGTTGACTTCTTTTCCGGCCCTTTGGGCCTAAGGGGTTGTTGGTTTGGAGGATTGTCGACTCTGGGGACCGATCATTTGGGATTCAGCTGAGTGAGGCCGCTTTAGGAGATGGTGATGCCACACCTTCTGGGTATCGTATCACCCCTCTTGAATGTCTGTGACGCTGATGACCGCATAGGATGCCGAACTTGTGTCAGTATAGGTCCATACCTGTGAGCAGGGTTGGGTTTGTTGCAGGACACCTTAACCTTCAGACTACCTAGTTTTCTTGATAGTGAATCAGTTTTGTTGGTATCAGAGGTTCTCATCATCAGATGTATATGTGTTCTTGACAGAGCAGATTTATGGTCCTGTATCAGAGATCCTTATTATCAGATGTGTGTTTGTTCTTGACAGAGCAGATTTATGGTCCGATATCAGGGCTACTTCTCACCAGAGATATGGGTGTTCTTGATAGAGCAGTATTATGGTTCTGTTGATACAGAACCTTCATCTCTTCAACAGCACAATCGTCTTGATCTCCTGCTGCATGATTGCATTTTGCATTGTTTTGCATATTCATCTGCATTTCATTAACGTGTGTCTGTGGCGCAGGTACCGTCTCCCCCGGTCCAGGTTTTCTTGCCTTCTCTTGTGCTATCATGGGCTCTCTGAGGAAGACTGTGGCCTACAAGCTCCCCACCCCTGATGTTGTTCAGCTGACTAGTTTGATTGCTTTGGCAGATGATTCTGTGAGAAGTGAATTCAGAAAGTCTTATGGGAAACTACTCAGCCTGGTTCGTAAACCCTCGGTGTTTGAGTTGAACGGGTTGCACGCCTTACTGCAGTTCTACGATCCTCCTTTGAGATGCTTTACTTTCCAGGATTTTATTCTCGCACCCACACTAGAAGAGTATGCTGATTTGTTAGGTGTGCCTATCAAGAGTCAGATGCCCTTTGTCCATATGGATGCTGAGCCTAATCTGGCTAGTCTAGCTCCTTCACTTCATCTGGATGCCTCCGAGTTGGTTTTGTCTAGTTGGAACAGGGTTCCCGGTTTCTCCTTGCAGTTCTTAGTTGGAAAAGCTCAGCAGTGCGCCAAAGACGGATGTTGGATCGTGTTCAACGCTATTCTTGCTCTGTGCATATATGGCATCATTCTGTTCCCCAATATGCCTGACTTTGTAGACTTCGACGCCTTTCACATCTTTGCATCAGGGAATCCAGTCCCTACCTTGATAGGAGATGTCTATCATTCCGTCCACTACAAGAACGAGAACATAAGGGGCAAGAATGTCTCGTGCTGTGTGCCCCTACTCTATAGATGGCTTGATAGTCACCTACCCAAGAACGGCCCCTTTGCTTCGTCTGCAGCCACAGCTGAGTGGTCTGAGCGCTTGATGAGTCTGTTAGCGGGGGATATTGCCTGGTTTGATAGAGATGCGTTGGGTACTGAGATTATCTTCAGCTGCAGTGGATTTTTGAATGTGCCTTTGATAGGCAGGAAGGGCTGTATCAACTATAATCCATCTTTGCTGGTCCGACAATTTGCTTATGCTTTGAGAGCTCCGCCGAAGGATGAAGAGGTGCAGGAATCTCTGTACCTCACTAGTCTTCTAGAGGGGGATATGTTATCTAAGCTTCAACGCGCTTGGAATGGTATCTGTAAGCAGGGAAAGCCATTGCTGGGGAAAAGTAATAGCCAAGCCTACGCTCCATATGTGGCCTGGATCAAAGCCAGAGCAGATATCATAGGGATGCCGTTTCCTCCTGCCAAGCTAGAAATCCCTCCAGTGATTGAAGAGCCTACCACCATGCCTATTCAGCAGTACAATCAGGTGTTAGCTGAGCGAGAGGAGCTGAAGAAGGCAAATGAAGAATTGGAGAAATAATTGGCTCAACTCAGAAGCGAGAAAAGCGAAGCCGTTCATTCCTTCAAGAGGCAAACAGAGTTGGTGAACCAGTTAGGGACGGATTTGACTAAGCAGATGGCCGAGCGTGAGCGCTTGGGTCGGGACTTCAAAGCTGTCAATGACGTACTAGCCACTAAGAAGCAACACTTGGATCAAGCGTACCGGAGGATATCCAAGTTTAATCAGCATTGGAAGGCCACCCTAGCCAATGGCAAAGAACAGGAGGATAAACTGAAACAACAGATCTCCAAACTGAAAGCCCAGGTGAAGGCTAGTGAGAAAAGGTTTGATGAAGAAACCGCTCGCAGATATGCCGCTGAAGACCAGCTCAACAAGGCTCTTACTAACCTGAAGGAGCGCAAATTGACGTTTGAGTCTAAGAAGCGGAAGTTAGAAGATTGTTTCGGCGAAGGAGCATGGGAAGACTCAGTTGAAGGTCTCCAATACATTATTAGGCAGAGGGAGTTACTCGTCGAAGGGTTGCTCGCTCAGCCTGATCATCCAGAAACGAGGGATCTGTTAGAAGAGTTCCGCGCCTGTGGCCGTGCTTGACTATATCTGTAATCCTTTTGTTTTGATCGTTGTTGTATGCTGAGCATCACCAGGCTTGTTGGTCGAGGTCATGCTATTGATTCTGCTTGTACTCAGTGACATTGTGTACCGCCTGGATGGGCTTTCTTTATATGTATGAGATGTTATTTCCATGACTGGACTCGGACTTCTTATTATCAGCACTGGCACTCAGGCACTAGGATCGGGGGGGAAATCTCCCTAACACACAGACACACGTTTGCATTTGCATGAAGCATCTGCATAACGAGCACTTTGTCGTTTTTCTAACCCTTTTGTGTATACAGGTTGTTTCAGGTTGTTCCAGGATTGATCAAAGACCAATCCACCACTATCCGACTAGAGCAAATCGAGCTAGAGCAATGGAGCAAGTGCAGACCGACGTTCAATAACTCCGAGAAAGGATGGACCACTTCATGGAACTCATGCAAGTGATTGTTGTCGCTACTGCGAAAATCGGCGCCGGCTGGACAGAAGAGTCGCCACCGTGCGTTATTTATCCCACGGGAGGGAAAGGAAACGCTCAGAGTAAACCTCGCACAACACGGGAAAGGTATGGTCATCGCAACCAAAACCTGGATTCGGGAGTCGGTTACGCAAGGGGAAGGTATTAGCACCCCTCACGTCCGTCGTACTCGACGGGATCCACGCTTGTTTTCGGGTATAGATTGTTATTCTATCTAAACTATGGGTCGAGGGTTAAAAAGAAAAGAGAATGAAAATAAAATGACTCGGCAAAGTATCGCACTTTATGCCTACGTATTCCCGTCTGGAACGAGAAATCAGAGTCAACGTAGTTCGCCTACCTACGGGAAAGGAGGGGAAGGTTGCTCGCTAGGATATCGCATCCTATGCCTACGTACTTCCACACTGCATGGAAGATCAGAGCAAACGTAGTTCGGGCCACGTACGACACAAGTCTGTCTTAATTGTTTTTATTCCTCCTGAAAAAGGTTTTTTCTGATTAACAGTCCCAGCGGACAAAAATGACGTCTTGATGAGTTCACATTCTTTTACGGAAGAAGTGTCTTTTATTGTGTTTGAAATCTTTATGTGTTTTTCTGTTTGTTTCGAGAGAGAAGAGACAGAACTCTAACCTACGGTTGCGAAGGGAATCAAACTATCCTAATGTTATCATGCATGGGTTAAGACCTAGTGTCTATCATGCTCCTCTCTTGCGCAGAGAGAAACAGAGATCCTACGGGATAGGCAGAAACATAAACAATAACAGATATAATAAAGCAGTAAAATGCATGGATGCAACAGTACAAGCGAGGCAAGGGAGTCCCACTCAACCTCGAACCTAGAAAACAATAGGCAAAAGTGAACAGACTTCACTTTCAACCCAGCAGGGTAAACAACAAACAATACAGTCCAGAAAACCAATCAATACATCAGAAATGAAATACAGCAATAAAACAAACAGCTTCAGCAGCTCTGAATCAACATCTGGCTTCAAGTAATCTCCAATCAGTTACAGTCTTCAACAAGCATCAATCTCCATCTTCATGGCCTTTAGGCAAGGGCTTTGATCATCATTCTTCCATCTGCAATGGCTTTTCTTCAAGTTCAAACCTCCAGGATGAGGAATCAGTCACAAGAGTGAATTGGGTGTTAAGCAATCAGTTGACTACCAAGGGTGGTGAACAGACTGCTTCTAACACAAAAGACATTTTCTCTCAAGAGTTCTATCTCTTAGACACTATCACCAAGCCTTCCAAAGGAAGGGGGTGAGTGTCTTAGAGAGACTCTGAATCACAGAGAAGAATGGATGCAGACAAGGCAATCCATGTTTGAAAAACAAACTTTCTAATCTAGAGCTCTGCCTAGCTCCTAAACCCTAGTCTCCTCAGCATCTGCTAGCAAAAATCTTATCTTCAACTCTGGAAGTTGATCTCCAATCTCTGGATCTCCAATGGCTTCCCCTTCTCAAGTCTTCAGCTCTCCCAAGTCCCCAGACAATCCCAATACCCAAGCAAGCAAGCAATAATCCCCAGAGGGCACACCACACCAGTCAATCAGATATACACAGAGCATTAATAGCAGTAGGGGAATCCTAACTTTTCTCTAAGGGGATCTAATAACTACCCATAGCCCCTATAGTCCCATAACTAATCTAGTCAAACCCTAAGTCCTAAGGGAAAGAATCAAACTTCCTAAGTCATCACCTAAAAACCCTAATTTGTTCATGTTATTCAAGCCTACCTTAAGCACCTAAAAATAATTCCTAAAAATGGGAACTAAATTGAATCTACAAGTTCAATATCTCATCTAAACAACCTAAAAAGAATGGATGAAAAATATGAAAGCATTTAGTAGAACAAAAATTAACAAAATCATGCATGAAATGAAGCTATTTAAAATGACATTTATTTAGAAAATATGGAAAAAATATGAAATAAAAATAAAAATGCAATTTTATTTAATGACAATTTTCTACACATCCTAAAGAAAATAGTGTAAAAAGAATGGATTAAAAATGATTTTTTATGTATTTATTATGAATTAATGAAAATGCATAAAAAAAATTAAAGAATATAAAAGAAAATAATGAAATAAAGGGAGGGGGTTTGAATAGAAGACACGCGCAGTTCATTTCAGGATGGGCCAAGCAGGGGTGGGGTGCGCGTAGCACTTTGCACTAGGCCCAGAACCACTCAGCAACAATGCAAAAATAAAAAAAGGCGCAGGGGGTGAGAATAGCATAGGATGCACGTTCAAATTGATTGGGCTTGGTAACTGGGGGGTGGGGATATAAAACTCACTCAGGCCCGCCCGTTTCAATTAATGAAATGGTGCGTTTAGGGCACCAACGCTTCCCTCCAAAATCTGAATCAAATGAGAGCCCTTCGATCGCTCTCTGAGTCAAAAGTCCAACATGGAATGAACGTTCCAGATTTCGTCTTCTCCAATGGATCATATGAGCTAGGGTTTCCACCATGAAACCTCATGCACGCACCAACTTCTACCAATCTGTTCTCACTCTACAATCCATGAAACGCCACGCTATAAACATGAAAATTACTCTACATCTCTCCCTCTACACGTCTATGGTCTTTAATTGCCCTGAAACTCACCCAATCAATAAACCCGATCGATACAAGTTCTGGTCACCATGGAAGTACTCTGCAACTCACCAACGCAATTCTCCATCAAACCTAGACTAATCTCTTCCATGACTAATGGTGATCATCCTGCGCTAACAACCTAATATTATAATGCACTATGCTGCAAGTTCTACATCCTAACAGTTTTTACAACCTGCTAACAATCATCACCAAACCCTTCCAAACTCATCCTAATTGCTCTACTAACATCCTACATCATATCTAAACTAACAAAACCATGCTAAACTAACTAA
Source organism: Lathyrus sativus (assembly GCA_963859935.3). Lineage (NCBI taxonomy): Eukaryota > Viridiplantae > Streptophyta > Magnoliopsida > Fabales > Fabaceae > Lathyrus > Lathyrus sativus. The sequence goes on from OZ012735.1 coordinate 936,571,046, forward strand.
AACAAGCTGTGGCAGAGAAAATGCACCTGGTGTGAAATCTTGTGGATGATGATGATACTTGTGGATCTGAGGCTTTTGAGGCTTGGATCTTGATCTACAAACTCAATGCTCGATTCTGTATGCAACACCTGGATGATTCTTGATTTGAATTGTGCTATCCACTTGAAATTGCACTTTTGATGTTGATGATTATAGTGCTCGAAAATGGATTGATCACACCTTGTTCTTGGTTGAATTCTGATCTATGATGATGAATCAGTATGATGAAGTTGATTTTGATGGTAATTGGTGAAGAATTTGAGGAATTGAAGTGAAAATGCAATGAGAAAGAATGAGAGAATTTGGGAAATTCTTGGTGAAAAATGAGTCCAACCCTTGATCAATCTTCATTTCATGTTTATATAGGGCTCAAATGAACTTTCTAGATCCATCTTACAATTTCCCTTGCCTTCCAACTTTGATCCATTTTTGAAATGTTTCTTAAAATGCAAGTAACCAAGGATAACTTTGAAATATTCCACTAAACTCAAAAAAGTGCTTGAACCATTGTTCTTAGAATGTATTTTCCATTCAAAATCATATATTGGAAGTCTCCATTTGGACTTATAAATCTCCCAAACCCTTTTTCACTTTGACTTTATTCAAGTTATAAGCCATTTTAGTTCAAATTTGGACCAATCATGCAACTTCATGTTATGAGCTTTTCCAACAATTTGTGACCTTCTTTCTAGACTTAAAATCCCATTTGGAGCAAGTTTGATGTTGTAAGTTTTTCCATTTGAGGCCTCCTTGTATGAGTTTTGGACATAGGTTAAAATGACCTGTAATTCACAAATGCCCAAAATACCCTTTGCTTGCCAAGACCATAAGTTGAGTTCCACACATCATATGAAGGCATGCTATACCATTCTAGAAAGCTAAGACAATGAGGAACAATTCTTATGTTGACCAAGAATTCATTTGAAATCTCCTTGAGGGGTAAAAATTGCTTGGAAGTCAAGTCACTTTCACAGACACAATTTCAGATACCTCAGATGGCCTGTAACTTGCAAGGACCATAACTTGAGTTCTATAAATCTCCTTGATGTCTTCCACCACTCAAATTAAAGGTATTGAGATCCTCTACAAGTTTCATGTTGGCCAAGAAGCCATTTGAAGCTAGCATTTTGACTTATCTTGCTTGGAAATTTGACCTAAACTAGGGGATTTTACACAGAAACCCTAATTTAGAAACTCCTCTTCTCCTTGATTTCTCTTGAATTCTCCTTGGCATATCTCCATGTCCTTCTTTATATGTCCAATGATGAACCCCACATCTCTCCACTAGACTTGAATGCCCCTTAAATCAGTCAATTGACCTAGGGTTGACCTAGGGTTGACCCAGATGAAACCCTAGTTGACTGCCTTCAGCTATAGCTCTTGTGCTCTCATCAATGACTTGTCTCCTTCTTTAAATGAATTTCTAAGTCTCTCATAATGTCTAGATACTCTCCATGCCTTCACTTCACAGCTCACAACCCTCTTGTTGACCCTCAGACACCCTCAGCTAGGAGATGGACTCAAGGCTTGATCTGCTGAGCTCTTTGCTTTCAAATTCTTTCCTGATGACTTGAATAAGATTGAATTGGGATAATAACCTCTTGATAGGCTTCTAGAGATGAGAATAATGATTGGTCCCCCTGTTGTATGACTTGCTATGCTTATGCTATGCAGATGATTAGACTATGTACATGACTCTATATGCAAATGCTAATGACATTGAAACATAAACCAAGGAATAAGGTTGGGCAAATTTTAGGGTGCAACAGCTGCCCCTATTCAAGCGACTTGGACCCGATTGGGTGAAGAGCCCGGAGCCTTCAGACATTCGCGGTACGAGACGGTTGAATACTAGTGAAACCAGAAATTTGCCAACCGCAAAACTAAATTGCGCTCCTGCTTGAGGAATGACATTCATCAGCTGAATCTGACTGTTACGGCAACCCACTGATCTTGTGCGAGCGTGCTGGGGATTGTCTTCATCGTTCTGAAGAGGATTCTGTCATAACAGATTGCTTGCTTGTCCACGTTAGGACTCTGTCCGTCATCAATACGAAGAAATCTCAACTAAAACCTGTCCACGTTAGGACTCCACTTGCTGTTAACCCAGAAAAATCTCGGCAACTTCGCTGGGGATAATTCGTCTGCATTTCCATAAACTGAATCGTCCACGTTAGGAATAAAACTCTTCCACGTTAGGAGTAACACCTGTCCACGTTAGGAATCATTCATTCTGTATCTGAACCTGTCCACGTCAGGACTCAACTTTTCATCTTTCTACGTCAGGAAGCAATCTTCTTTCCACATAAGGAGAACTATATCAATCTGTCCACGTAAGGACTCCAATACCACATGACATGTCCGCGTCAGGACTCCAATCTTTCCACGTAAGGCATAGAACTTTGGTTCCGAACCTGTCCACGTCAGGACTCAACTTTTCTTGCATCTGTCCACGTAAGGAACCCAATTTTTCCACGTAAGGAGTAAATCTTCTTCTTCCACATTAGGAATAACTTCTTTGATCTGTCCGCGTCGGGACTAAACTCTTCCACGTCAGGAATAATCCATTTCTTTCCACGTCAGGAATCAATCTTGATACGTCCGCGTGAGGACTCAATCTTTCCACGTAAGGAATAAGCTCGTCTTTCCACGTAAGGAAACCATCTTCTTTCCACGTAAGGAACATAACTTTTCCACATAAAGCAACCAACTCCTTCCGATTTGTCCGCGTCAGGACTACATTTTTCCAGGTAAGGAATGCCATCTTAATCTGTCCACGTAAGGACTCTACTCTTTTCGCGTTAGGAATCACCTCTTTTGATATGTCCGCGTAAGGACTACATCGTCCACGTTAGGACCCACTTCTCCACGTTAGGAATAATAATTTCTTTGATTTATCCACGTCAGGACACTGATCTCGTCTTGATTTGTCCACGCTAGGACTCAGGCGTCTTCGTCCCGCTGAGGAAATAAGACTTGTCCACATAAGGACTCACACACTGGTCTGATCTGTCCACGTCAGGACACCAACACAAAGAGTAACCACTTTTGTCAACGTCATGACCTCCCATTCCACTAATTTCGAGAAACTGAATCTGCCCACGATAGGACTAACACACCCCACCAGTCCGGGGAAATAAACCTGTCCACGTTAGGACGCCCACTTCTGAAGAAATCCCGTCAATCCAGGAGTAAATTGTCCGCGTCAGGACTTAGTTCTCCACTGATCCTCACCCACAAACTTCTTAGCACTGACGTGACAGCAACTTTGAGACGGACTCTACTGAGGATGTATGGAAACCAAACTATCGGACGCCTGCTCTGATAACCGGCGGTGGCCTCTGAAATTCTGATTCATGGAACTCTTGATGACAACTGATTCTGCCTGGGAATAAAGAGAAACTTATCCTGGTAACTCTGTGGGGAATACAGCCGAAACTGACATTGGATGTCCCATACCGAGATCTTGACTGTTTGGTAGTTCATTCGAGCAAGAGCTCTCTCTACATGAACGGCTAAAATACAGGAACTGCTTCAGCAAAATAAATGCTGGAAGGATAATGCCGACTCCGCCGGGGATAGCCAGATGCTACAGAATTATTCCAGCAAAATAAATGCTGGAAGGGTGAAGTTGACCCTGCTGGGAAATTGGGAACTTAAACCAAGCACCTTGTCGAGGTGACCCCCTGCTGGGGAATATAACTTTGCTGGGGAATAGCAGATGTGCATAGTACGATCGGACTTTCTGCTGGAACGTGAACTGATATTACACCGCATCCTTGACAAAATAAATGACAGGACCCACCATCAACTCTGCTTTGGAGAGTCATAATCTTCGAGTTCCACTGGAAGGAATGAAAACACTTGCAAAGAGAATTCCGCTGGCGATGGGATGATTTGCTTGGGGAAAATTAACTGACTCCCTTGGGAGAGAGTGCCTGACCTTGCGGGGAAAGATGAACCTGTCTGAATACAGCCTTACGATCTTAGAATCGCCAAACTCTGCTGAGGACGAATAACTTTTCTGGAGTACGTCCTTTGGATAAGCTACGGCTAGTTGGGGAATTCCATCATTCTTCAGGAAGAACATGCATGACCTTCGTGGGGACTGAGTCTTTCGTTATTGCGATCTTTTGATCATCTTCCTCGTATGGTTATGAAACCTGCAACAACACAAACAAGACACGACAAGCCTATGCAATCAAATCAATTCAGGTTAGTGACGTTACACTCAGTTAATTCAAAGCTTTAGCAATTGTTGGCAAGGGCCAGTGATGTTATACTCATGCTAGCTTCAATAAACTTGGGCGTTTTGTCATGCACAAAACAGTAAAGAACAGTGTCAAATACTGAATAACGTGTTTTATTGATCGGGCCCCTGAATGGGCGGAGTTTTTGTACATGGGATGTAACTCCTGAAAAGAGGAAGCTACGCAAAGCAAATACATAAGTATGCACAAGAAGCAAGAATATTTTGACAAATTAAATTTTGTACACATGTCGGCAACGGGATGCAGATGAACACCACGAACTGATCCTCCCATGACTCGCCCGACTCTAATGCTTTCCCGGTATCCCCACTTCTGAAGAGATTGTATCCGATAACTGACTCCTCAAATGTATTCTCCCGCATTGATGCTCATTGAATTCGGACCGCAGTCATTTGCTTTTCAAATCCCTAACTTTTGCGTGAACCGCCCTTTACGGGTTTTCAGTTCACCGGGATACCCTTTTTTGCCGTAGCCGCCCAGTGTAGGTTTTCAACTTCGCGGGTGTACATTTTTTTCAATTTTATCCCTAACTTTTGCCCGAACCTTTCATTCTGTTTTTGGTTCTCCAGGATGCCCCATTTTTGCCTGGACTCTCTTTTTCTGTCCAGCGGGTCTATTTTAAGCAAAGTATTTTTTAACTGCGTCCGAATTCACAGGTGACACAAAGTCTTCTCCGTCCATGGTGGACAACAACAACGCTCCTCCTGAGAAGACTTTACTAACAACGTATGGCCCTTCGTAGTTGGGGGTCCACTTGCCCCTGTGATCTGCTTGCGGCGGGAGAATCCTTTTCAGCACAAGGTCGCCCGTCTGAAAGCTTCGCGGAAGTATCTTCTTGTCGTACGCTTTCTTCATTCGTCTTTGGTACAACCGACCGTATGCCAGAGAAGCTAGCCTCTTCTCATCCATCAAACTCAGTTGGTTCAATCTATTCGTTACCCATTCTGCCTCGTCCAGCTGAACGTCTCGCAATACCCTCAGAGACGGGATCTCAACCTCCAATGGTAATACCGCTTCCATTCCGTATACCAACGAGAACGGAGTTGCCCCGGTTGATGTGCGTACCGTCGTACGATAACCGTGCAAAGCGAAAGGTAGCATTTCATGCCAATCTTTATAAGTCACCACCATTTTCTGGACGATTTTCTTGATATTTTTATTGGCCGCTTCGACAGCGCCATTCATCTTGGGTCGGTAAGGGGAGGAGTTGTGATGTTCGATCTTGAAATTCTGACAGAGCTCCTTCATCATTTTGTTGTTCAGGTTAGAACCGTTATCCGTGACTATCCGCTCGGGGATCCCATATCGGCAAATGATATCTCTCTTGATGAATCTGGCCACCACTTGCTTCGTTACATTCGCGTAAGACGCCGCTTCCACCCACTTGGTGAAATAATCGATTGCTACTAGGATGAACCGATGCCCGTTAGAAGCTGTCGGCTCGATCTTTCCAATCATATCGATTCCCCACATCGAGAATGGCCATGGAGATGACATCACATTTAAAGGACTCGGAGGCACGTGTATCTTGTCAGCATAGATTTGGCACTTGTGGCACTTCCTCGCGAACTTGAAACAATCAGTTTCCATCGTCAGCCAAAAGTAACCTGCCCTCAGCAGTTTTCTCGTCATAGCATGCCCACCAGCATGCGTACCAAAGGTACCTTCGTGAATTTCCTCCATGAGAAGCTTTGCCTCTTTCTCGTCTACACAACGCAACAACACCAAATCGTGGCTCCTTCTGTATAAGACGCCATCCGGATTCAAATAGAAATTACCCGCTAATCTCCTGAGAGTCTTCTGATCTTGACTGGATGCCCCAGCCGGATACTCTTTATTCTTCAGGAAATTAAGGATATCGAAATACCACGGTTTGTCATCAGATGCTTCATCAATAGCAAATACATAAGCTGGCCTGTCCAACCGAGAGATAGTGATTTGGGGAGCTTCGTTCCAGAAGTTGACTTTGTACATGGAAGACAAAGTGGCAAGGGCGTCAGCCATTTGATTTTCTGCCCGCGGTACATGATGCAATTCAACCTTGTCGAAGAAAGGCAACAATCTCCTTGCATAATTCATGTAATGTATCAAATTGGGCTGACGTGTCTCCCATTCCCCTTTGATCTGATTCACTACCAGAGCTGAATCTCCGTATACGTCTAGATGTTTGATTCGCAAATCAATGGCTTCTTCAAGCCCCATTATACAAGCTTCGTATTCGGCCTCATTGTTGGTAACGGCAAAGGTCAATCGGGCAGTAAACGGGATGTGCGACCCGTGTGGCGTGGTGATAATTGCCCCTATTCCGCTACCGTAAGCATTCACAGCTCCGTCAAATATCATCTTCCACTGGGACCCCAACTCTGGTCCTTCGTCTGGCAATGGTTCTTCACAGTCCTTCATCTTTAAGTACATGATATCCTCGTCAGGAAAATCAAATCTCATCGATTGGTACTCTTCAATAGGTTGCTCCGCCAGATACTCGGACAGCACACTCCCCTTTATAGCCTTTTGCGAGACATATTGGATATCATATTCAGTCAAGACCATCTGCCAACGGGCAATTCTACCTGACAACGCCTGCTTTTCGAATACATATTTGATGGGATCCATCTTCGAGATGAGCATGGTTGTATGATTCAGCATGTATTGCCTCAAACGCTTGGCGGCCCAGGCTAGCGCGCAACAAGTTTTCTCCAGCATTGAGTATCGAGATTCACAGTCTGTAAATTTCTTACTCAAGTAATAGATCGCATGCTCTTTTCTCCCTGTCTCGTCGTGTTGACCGAGAACACAACCCATGCTTCCCTCAAGAACCGTCAAATACATTATCAAGGGTCTCCCTGCCACTGGGGGTATCAAAATAGGAGGCTCCTGCAGATACTTCTTTATTTTATCGAACGCCTTTTGACAATTTTCGTTCCACGTTACAGCTTGATCTTTCTTCAACAGCTTGAATAATGGTTCACACGTGGCCGTTAGGTGAGATATGAACCGGGCAATGTAGTTCAATCTCCCTAAAAACCCGCGCACCTCTTTCTCTGTTTTAGGCGTCGGCATTTCTTGAATTGCTTTTATTTTAGCAGGATCGACCTCTATTCCTCTTTCGCTTACGATAAACCCCAGCAGTTTACCCGATCTCACCCCGAAGGTGCACTTATTAGGGTTCAGCCTCAGCCTGAACTTCCTAAGTCTTTTAAACAACTTCAGCAGATTCACCAGATGCTCTTCCTCTGTCTGGGATTTGGCAATCATATCGTCAACATAAACTTCGATCTCTTTATGCATCATGTCATGAAAAAGAGTCGTCATCGCACGCTGATATGTTGCCCCAACATTTTTCAAACCAAAGGGCATCACTTTGTAGCAAAATGTTCCCCAAGGCGTTATGAAAGTAGTCTTCTCCATATCCTCTGGCGCCATTTTAATTTGATTATAGCCTGAAAAGCCATCCATGAAGGAGAATACGGAGTATTGAGCGGTATTATCAACTAACACGTCAATGTGAGGAAGTGGAAAATCGTCTTTTGGGCTTGCTTTATTCAAATCTCGATAATCCACGCACATCCGAACCTTGCCATCTTTCTTTGGCACTGGTACGATGTTGGCAACCCATGAAGGATACTTCGTCACAGCCAGGAAACCAGCGTCCCACTGTTTCTGCACCTCCTCTTTGATCTTCATTGCCATATCTGGTCGAGTTCTGCGAAGTTTTTGTTTGACCGGCGGGCAATCTTCTTTCAGTGGCAGGCGATGCACAACCATATCTGTATCGAGCCCTGGCATATCTTCATATGACCAAGCGAATACATCATTATACTCTCGGAGCATTTCAACCAATCTTCGCTTGATATCACTCTGCAGTGCGGCTCCGACACGAATATTCTTCTCAACCCCTTCCGACCCCAAGTTGATAATTTCGATGACCTCATCATGAGGCAGAATGGCTCTTTCCTCTTGCTTCACCAACCAAGACAGTTCCTCAGGAACGTCACTATCTTCGACAACCTCTTCTTCAGCCTGAAACACCGGGTGCTCAAAGTCGGGACGAGTCATAGGTGGCTCAAGGATGTCATCTGAAAATGTTATCCTGCAAAAGGAATGGTTAAGTGCTTCAAAATGCGTATAAAGCGAATAACCACATTGCCATTTTATTGAAAAATACAAAACAGGAAAGACAGGGATTACGGTATTTGCACATGAAAAAACGCCATTTATTTAATGATTAACACGCAATGTTTATAACAACACAGCCCTAAGCAAATCCTGATGCCCCGGGCAAGACATCAGATTATTCAACAATTAATAAAGCAAAGCATTACTGTTTAAAAGTCACAGGAACAAGCTCCTGAATAGACCAGTTGCACAGTCCTTGTCCTGGCGTGCTTGGCTGAATCCAGGCATCCATATCACAGTCGCTGTCTCCTTCATCAGACTCTGAAGCAGCATTGACAGTTTCACGACATACTCCACTGGCAGAGATGGTGATTGACTTTCTGAAACGGGGGGCCTCCACGGAAGGAGTTGATGACGACGGTCGGTACCCCAGCCCGAACCGGTCCATTTTCACAGGAATGTCCAGCACTTTGCCCCAGCCCTTGGCTTCTCCTGCTTCCACTAGAGCTTGAGCTTCTTTATACGATGAGACAGCTATCTCTGGCACTTTACTCGGCCCGGGACCTTTGTCCTTGATGCGCAAACCTTCGAATGCCTGGCATGGTGTCTCGTGGATCTCCCCGTCGACTTCCACATATTTAAACGAGGATAGATGGCTGACCAGGATGTCTTCTTCTCCGCACACGGTGACTACACTGTCTCCGACCATATACTTTAACTTCTGATGCAGGGTAGACGTGACGGCCCCTGCCCCATGAATCCAGGGTCTTCCAAGCAAGCAGCTGTACGCAGGCTGTATATCCATTATATAAAACTCAGTTGCAAACACTTCCGGCCCCACTTGCAGAGGCAAGGTAATCGATCCGAAGACTGTTCTCCGCGTGCCGTCAAACGCTCTGACTACCAAATCACTGGGTGTACACAAAATCCCTCGAACATCCAGCTTCATCATCGCCTTCTTGGGCAACACATTCAAAGATGATCCGGTGTCAACCAATACGTGTGACATTACCGATCCTCTACACTCAACCGATACGTGTAATGCCATATTATGATCTCTCCCTTTCGGAGTCAAGTCAAAATCGGTAAAGCCCAGACTGTGGCCTGCATTCACATGTGCTAACACTCCTTCCAGCTGATTCACGGAGACGTCTTGGGGTACAAAAGAAGTGTCCAGGACCTTCAGCAACGCATTTCTGTGAGCTTCCGAACACAGCAGCAATGATAGGATAGATATTTTGGACGGTGTCTGCTGCAGATGCTCCACAATCTTATAATCACTTTTCCGAATCAAGCGCATGAACTCTTCTACATCCTTCGATGCCGCTTCTTTTTCACTTGCTTGTACCGAACATTTTCAACCGCTTTCCCTTTTCCTTTCGCTAGTCTTTCAGCCTCCACTTCAGGAGATATAAAGATCCTGCCGCTCCTCGTCATGCCTCCTGAGCCAACAACATTATCCACAATCTCCGCTGACTGCTTGTTAATATCAATCTTTATCCCATCACAATACACCTCTAACCCATATGACCATGGGACTGCTTTCGTATTCTCGTACGGGATTGGCCCGGCCTTAGTTATGGTAATCGGTGGTCGCTGAGCTGGTGCTGCGATAGTGATCGTCTTCCGAGGAATTGTTACCGTGGCCACATCACTCCGATTATCCACTACTGCCCCTGCAGGCTCGTCAGTTGCCGCTCGATCAAACTGCAATATACCTTCATCAATTAAATCCTGAATGCCTTTCTTCAAATCCTCACACCCCCCAGCTAGGGTCCAACAGTCTAAGCAATACTCGTTACATCCTGGGTAAACACCTCCTTGTAACAGTCGACTCTTTATCTCGCTCAGCGGCGTCTTTAAATCTTCAACATTCATAATCAGATTCAGACCTTCCTCAATCAGAACGGCGTTTGCCCCATGATTAGGCATGGGTTTCTGGACTATATTCGGACCTGCCGTTCCAAAGTTGATAGTCTTGTTGTCCAAAAGATCCTGCACAACGTGCTTAAAAGCATGGCAACCTTCTATATCGTGGCCCGGGGCCCCAGAATGAAACTCACAGTGCCTGCTTGCATCGTAGCCGAACGGGGGAGCTCCCGTTATTGGTGCCAGAGTTCTTTTCTCTACCAGATTCAATCCCAACAATGTCTGCAATAAATCAGCATAGGTTGAGGGAGGCTTCTCAAACACTCTTCTCGGTTTACTGCCCTGGAATCTTCGTTGAGCCTGCTGTGCCCCTTGCTGAGGCTGCTGCTGCTGTGGCATTGGTTGCTGCTGAACCGGTTGTTGTTGCTGGAGTGGTTGTTGCTGATATGGGATAGTAACACTCGACACCTGCTGCGGCTGACGATATTGACCTCGTCCCCTGCCTCGGCCTCGGCCTCGGCCTCCAAATACTGCGCTGGCTTCGCCCTGACGGCGCCCACCATAAGCTTTCCTATTACTGCCAGATGCAGTTGATTCCTCGACTTGGAACTTTCCTTGCTTAATATTACGCTCAATCTTTTCCCCCATCAGAATCAGGTCTGAAAAACTGGCCAGAGACGTATGAAACAACATATCATGAAACAGCCCTGTGAATGTGCCGACAAACATATCATTCATTTCCTTATCTTCCACCGGAGGACGGACCCTGGCAGCCATATCGCGCCACCTTTGCGCGTACTCTTTAAAACTCTCCCCCTTCTTCTGCGACAGCCCGGCCAACTGGACCCGATTGGGTGCCAGGTCGCTGTTATACTTGTAATGGGCTACAAATGCCTCCGCCAATTGCTTCCATGTCTTGATATCAGTTGGCTCCAACCCCATGTACCACTCTAGGGAAGGGCCCGACAGACTATCCTGAAAGAAATGCATTAGCATTCTTTCATCAGTTGAGTATGCAGACATCTTTCTGTAATAAGCTCGCACATGCACTTTCGGACATGTGTCTCCTTTGTACTTGTCGAACGCAGGAGCTTTGAATTTAATTGGCACCCTCAAGCCAGGTACCAGGCCCATTGTTGCCATGTCCAAGCCCACAGCACTTTGGTTTAAGACTCCCTTCATCTGCTCTTCCAGCATTCTAATCTTTTGGGAATCATCCATCGGCCCTTCAAAACCTCCTCCGGAGAAGGCGTCCTCCTGCTGATCTTCTTGCCACATACCATTTCCAGCCCCGTACCCATCGTACGCATTATTACGTCCAGCTCTGATCTGATTCATTCCCGGACCTCGGCCTCTGTTGCCGTACCCTTGAACACCTCCAGCAGGACCAAAAGCCATAAATCCAGTACCGTTTCCGTTTCCAAAGCCTCCGTAACCCTGATTGACCATACCATAACCATCTTGCCCAAAGCCTTGAGCATTAAAGCCATACTTCCCAGTGTTATCGAATCCCTGATCGTTGAATCCGAACCCAGTATTGACAAAGCCATTGCCCCCTAGATTATCTCCCAAATTGACATCACCCAGCCCAGCATTATGGACAGCAGTCTCATTCCCCCCTCCGACGTTACCGTTCACAGCAGCGGTAACGTTGTTGACATTAGCAGCAGGTATATTGACTACGGGCGGAGCCACTGGCGTGGGAGTGCCGTCTCCATGAGCAGTATCAACCCGGACGGACTGATGATCTTCATTACCATGACCAGCGTTTCGAGCCAACAGAGGCTGGACCATGGCCTGCAGATTCTCTTGCCCTTTTGCTATAGCCTCCATGGTCTGCATGAAGAGGGCGAGCTTCTCGCGCACATCTTGCATCTCGTTCTGCATTTGGTCCATGACTTTTCGACAATTGGAGCGTGTAGAATAGCGGTGCGGATGCTGATCTGCAATCCTGTTAAGTACCTGGTGCAAGCGGGAAGTAAGACACTATTCAAAGATTACCTGTAATGCAATATGAATATGAATGCAATGCAATGTGTCTGTGCATTAGGGAAGTTCGTTCCCCCAGTTCTAGTGCGAAGGTGCCGGTGCAGTGACAGTGTTGACAATAGGAATATCGGAGCTGAATCATAGAAAGCCTCATATATTGCAGGGAGAATCAATAAGCCCAGGGTACAAAGTCACTGAGAGTACAAAGAAGGCATGACCTCAACCAACAATCCTGGTGATGGTCAGCACTATGCAAATAAAGCATACAAGTTACTACATGAAATGTTCAAATCCTCCCAAAAGTCTGGTACTCCTCTATCAACTTCTTGGTCTCCGGATGGCTTGGTCGATCAAGCAGCCCTTCAACAAGCAGGTTTCTCCTCTTAAGGACACGGCGTACGTCTTCAGCAGTTTCTTCCCATGTTGCTTCTCCGAAGCAATCTTCTAACTTTCGCTTTTGAGACACCGCTTCATCTCTGGATTTGATTGCCTTGTTCAGTGCATGTTGGACACCATACCGGGTCATCACTTCTTCCTCACACTTCTTGATGCTAGACTTCAACTTCTCTTCGAGGTCGGAGATTTGCTGCTTCAGCTTATCTTCTCTCATCTTATTGTTGGTGAGCGTAGCATTCCAAGTCTTATTGCAAGAGGATATCTCTCGGTGTGCTGCGTCGAGCGCTTTCTTTTTGGCTTCCAGCATGTCATGGGAGCTTCTGAACTCTTGCCCCAGACGTTCACGCTTTTTCTTTTCCTCAGTCAACTCAGCCCCTAATCTGTTTACTAGCTCGATCTGTTGTTGGAAAGCATATACGACCTTGTTTTTCTCGCTGAACTCTTGCTCTAACCCTTCATTAATCTTCATCAAGGCTTCTTTTTCCTTCACAACTTGCTCGTAGACTTCCCTAGAAACAGTAGTTGGCTCCGCTACCGGAATGGGAGCAAGAATTGGTGCATCTGGAAACGGCATCCTCAACTGACTAGCCCTCTCCTGAATCCAAACTCTATAAGGTGCATAGGCCTGACAGTCATTCTTTCCTAACAAAGGCTTCCCTCTGCGGTTAATACGCGTCCAGGCATGTTGCAACTTGGATAATAACTCCCCTTTCACTTCACCTGTGAAGTACAGAGATTCCTGTACTTCTTCCTCCTGAGGCGGGTTCTTCAGTGCATATCCGAACTGACGGACCAACAGCGATGGGTTGTAGTTGATACACCCTTTTCTTCCAATCAGTGGGACATTAGGGTAACCAGAACAACTGAAGATAAGCTCGGATCCCAGCAGGTCTCTATCAAACCACTCCATATCTTCCGACGATAGCCTCATCAGGCGCTCTGGCCAACCAGCTGGAACTGTAGTCTCTGCAACAGATCTTCTCTTAGGGAGGTGACTCTCAAACCACCTACTCAACAAGGGTACACACAGATGAACATTCTTCCCTCTTCCCTTCTCATTCTTGTAATGCAGTGAGTGGTAGAGATCCCCGAGTAAGGTAGGTACAGGATTACCAGCGGCAAACAAGTAGAAAGCATCAAAGTCCACAAAATCCGGTATATTGGGGAACAATACTATGCCATAAATGCACAAAGCCAACACAGCATTGAAAGCAACCCAGCACCCGCTCTTGGCATACTCTTGGGCTTTACCAACTAAGAACTGGAGTGAGAAGCCTGGAACTCCACGGGAAACAGTAGTCACAAGTTCAGAAGCATCAATATGCAAGGCTTTTGCCAATTCCTCCGGCTTGGGCTTGGCGTCATAATGAATGAATGGGACCTGGTTCTGCACGGGCAGCTCAACATACTCAGCGTATTCCTCCAGGGTTGGTCCCATAATAAAGTCAGAGAACGTAAAGCACCTCAAAGCAGGGTCGTAGAATTGCATCAAAGCATACAGCCCATCTAACTCTACCTCTGTAGGTTTGCACACCAATCTCAGTAATCTACCATAGCTCATCCGGAAGCTCCTACGAACACCCTCATCAGCAAGAGAGATCAACCCCAGTAAAGGAACAATATCAGGAGTAGGCAATTTGTAAGCAACCGTTCTCCTTAAGCTAGTCATGATCAAACACTCAGAAGTCTGGGCACTAGAACTAGGGAAATGCAAATGCACCTGCAGCACAGACACACGTTAGTGAAATGCAAATGGTAATGGATATGCAGGCAATGCAATGCAAGTAACATGCAACAGGGACCAAAGCTGTAGCTGAATAGCCTGAACCCAATCAAGAAAGGTCTCAGATAGACCATCCAGAAGTCATCAAACCCTGGTCTCAGATAGACCTAAAATAAAACTCCAACGCTGGTCTCTGACAGACCTCAAACCATAACTCCAACTGGTCTCTGATAGACCTCAAATCACATCTCTAATTGGTCTCTGACAGACCTCAGAACTCTCCAACTGGTCTCTGGTAGACCTCAAAACACATCTCCAAATGGTCTCTGACAGACCTCCTAACTCTCCATAAATACCCAGGATCTCTGATCAAGAAATAACCGGTGGTCTGAAGGTCTAGTTACCTGCATAACCCTGAATCCCCTCACAGGTGGGTGGCCCTATAACTGGCACAAGGTACGGCATCCTATGCGGTCGTCGGCGTCACAGACTTTCAGGGTTGATGATACGATTCCCAGAAGGAGTGGCATCATCAATTCCTGAAGAGGCCTCACTTAGCCAACTTCCAAATGATCGGTCCCCAGAGTCGACAATCCAACTAACCAGCAACCCACGCCAACCAAAGGAAGGGGCAGGAGGCCAACCAGAGGAACCTCGTCTGAGTGTAGATTTCATGGGACACCAAAGCAAGCAAAGCAAGCGGGCGCCCACTAATTTCTACTCTAATTCTAGGTGCACTCAAGCCCAGGTCCGGCTTATCTCTCAATATCAGAACACCCGTCACACCCCAATACAGCAATAATAAACAATATATATAATGCTGAAAATAAAGGTCAGAAATATAAATCCATACAAAATCCTCGACGGGAAAACAAGCGTTAGGATTGACTCTCTTAAGGGACGTTGGATCCCAAATGCATAAGAACCATCGCAGTCCTTAGCAGCCAGGGGACGTTGGATCCCCAGCAGAGTCGCCAGCTGTCGCTACTGCGAAAATCGGCGCCGGCTGGACAGAAGAGTCGCCACCGTGCGTTATTTATCCCACGGGAGGGAAAGGAAACGCTCAGAGTAAACCTCGCACAACACGGGAAAGGTATGGTCATCGCAACCAAAACCTGGATTCGGGAGTCGGTTACGCAAGGGGAAGGTATTAGCACCCCTCACGTCCGTCGTACTCGACGGGATCCACGCTTGTTTTCGGGTATAGATTGTTATTCTATCTAAACTATGGGTCGAGGGTTAAAAAGAAAAGAGAATGAAAATAAAATGACTCGGCAAAGTATCGCACTTTATGCCTACGTATTCCCGTCTGGAACGAGAAATCAGAGTCAACGTAGTTCGCCTACCTACGGGAAAGGAGGGGAAGGTTGCTCGCTAGGATATCGCATCCTATGCCTACGTACTTCCACACTGCATGGAAGATCAGAGCAAACGTAGTTCGGGCCACGTACGACACAAGTCTGTCTTAATTGTTTTTATTCCTCCTGAAAAAGGTTTTTTCTGATTAACAGTCCCAGCGGACAAAAATGACGTCTTGATGAGTTCACATTCTTTTACGGAAGAAGTGTCTTTTATTGTGTTTGAAATCTTTATGTGTTTTTCTGTTTGTTTCGAGAGAGAAGAGACAGAACTCTAACCTACGGTTGCGAAGGGAATCAAACTATCCTAATGTTATCATGCATGGGTTAAGACCTAGTGTCTATCATGCTCCTCTCTTGCGCAGAGAGAAACAGAGATCCTACGGGATAGGCAGAAACATAAACAATAACAGATATAATAAAGCAGTAAAATGCATGGATGCAACAGTACAAGCGAGGCAAGGGAGTCCCACTCAACCTCGAACCTAGAAAACAATAGGCAAAAGTGAACAGACTTCACTTTCAACCCAGCAGGGTAAACAACAAACAATACAGTCCAGAAAACCAATCAATACATCAGAAATGAAATACAGCAATAAAACAAACAGCTTCAGCAGCTCTGAATCAACATCTGGCTTCAAGTAATCTCCAATCAGTTACAGTCTTCAACAAGCATCAATCTCCATCTTCATGGCCTTTAGGCAAGGGCTTTGATCATCATTCTTCCATCTGCAATGGCTTTTCTTCAAGTTCAAACCTCCAGGATGAGGAATCAGTCACAAGAGTGAATTGGGTGTTAAGCAATCAGTTGACTACCAAGGGTGGTGAACAGACTGCTTCTAACACAAAAGACATTTTCTCTCAAGAGTTCTATCTCTTAGACACTATCACCAAGCCTTCCAAAGGAAGGGGGTGAGTGTCTTAGAGAGACTCTGAATCACAGAGAAGAATGGATGCAGACAAGGCAATCCATGTTTGAAAAACAAACTTTCTAATCTAGAGCTCTGCCTAGCTCCTAAACCCTAGTCTCCTCAGCATCTGCTAGCAAAAATCTTATCTTCAACTCTGGAAGTTGATCTCCAATCTCTGGATCTCCAATGGCTTCCCCTTCTCAAGTCTTCAGCTCTCCCAAGTCCCCAGACAATCCCAATACCCAAGCAAGCAAGCAATAATCCCCAGAGGGCACACCACACCAGTCAATCAGATATACACAGAGCATTAATAGCAGTAGGGGAATCCTAACTTTTCTCTAAGGGGATCTAATAACTACCCATAGCCCCTATAGTCCCATAACTAATCTAGTCAAACCCTAAGTCCTAAGGGAAAGAATCAAACTTCCTAAGTCATCACCTAAAAACCCTAATTTGTTCATGTTATTCAAGCCTACCTTAAGCACCTAAAAATAATTCCTAAAAATGGGAACTAAATTGAATCTACAAGTTCAATATCTCATCTAAACAACCTAAAAAGAATGGATGAAAAATATGAAAGCATTTAGTAGAACAAAAATTAACAAAATCATGCATGAAATGAAGCTATTTAAAATGACATTTATTTAGAAAATATGGAAAAAATATGAAATAAAAATAAAAATGCAATTTTATTTAATGACAATTTTCTACACATCCTAAAGAAAATAGTGTAAAAAGAATGGATTAAAAATGATTTTTTATGTATTTATTATGAATTAATGAAAATGCATAAAAAAAATTAAAGAATATAAAAGAAAATAATGAAATAAAGGGAGGGGGTTTGAATAGAAGACACGCGCAGTTCATTTCAGGATGGGCCAAGTAGGGGTGGGGTGCGCGTAGCACTTTGCACTAGGCCCAGAACCACTCAGCAACAATGCAAAAATAAAAAAAGGCGCAGGGGGTGAGAATAGCATAGGATGCACGTTCAAATTGATTGGGCTTGGTAACTGGGGGGTGGGGATATAAAACTCACTCAGGCCCGCCCGTTTCAATTAATGAAACGGTGCGTTTAGGGCACCAACGCTTCCCTCCAAAATCTGAATCAAATGAGAGCCCTTCGATCGCTCTCTGAGTCAAAAGTCCAACATGGAATGAACGTTCCAGATTTCGTCTTCTCCAATGGATCATATGAGCTAGGGTTTCCACCATGAAACCTCATGCACGCACCAACTTCTACCAATCTGTTCTCACTCTACAATCCATGAAACGCCACGCTATAAACATGAAAATTACTCTACATCTCTCCCTCTACACGTCTATGGTCTTTAATTGCCCTGAAACTCACCCAATCAATAAACCCGATCGATACAAGTTCTGGTCACCATGGAAGTACTCTGCAACTCACCAACGCAATTCTCCATCAAACCTAGACTAATCTCTTCCATGACTAATGGTGATCATCCTGCGCTAACAACCTAATATTATAATGCACTATGCTGCAAGTTCTACATCCTAACAGTTTTTACAACCTGCTAACAATCATCACCAAACCCTTCCAAACTCATCCTAATTGCTCTACTAACATCCTACATCATATCTAAACTAACAAAACCATGCTAAACTAACTAAAACAAGCTGTGGCAGAGAAAATGCACCTGGTGTGAAATCTTGTGGATGATGATGATACTTGTGGATCTGAGGCTTTTGAGGCTTGGATCTTGATCTACAAACTCAATGCTCGATTCTGTATGCAACACCTGGATGATTCTTGATTTGAATTGTGCTATCCACTTGAAATTGCACTTCTGATGTTGATGATTATAGTGCTCGAAAATGGATTGATCACACCTTGTTCTTGGTTGAATTCTGATCTATGATGATGAATCAGTATGATGAAGTTGATTTTGATGGTAATTGGTGAAGAATTTGAGGAATTGAAGTGAAAATGCAATGAGAAAGAATGAGAGAATTTGGGAAATTCTTGGTGAAAAATGAGTCCAACCCTTGATCAATCTTCATTTCATGTTTATATAGGGCTCAAATGAACTTTCTAGATCCATCTTACAATTTCCCTTGCCTTCCAACTTTGATCCATTTTTGAAATGTTTCTTAAAATGCAAGTAACCAAGGATAACTTTGAAATCTTCCACTAAACTCAAAAAAGTGCTTGAACCATTGTTCTTAGAATGTCTTTTCCATTCAAAATCATATATTGGAAGTCTCCATTTGGACTTATAAATCTCCCAAACCCTTTTTCACTTTGACTTTATTCAAGTTATAAGCCATTTTAGTTCAAATTTGGACCAATCATGCAACTTCATGTTATGAGCTTTTCCAACAATTTGTGACCTTCTTTCTAGACTTAAAATCCCATTTGGAGCAAGTTTGATGTTGTAAGTTTTTCCATTTGAGGCCTCCTTGTATGAGTTTTGGACATAGGTTAAAATGACCTGTAATTCACAAATGCCCAAAATACCCTTTGCTTGCCAAGACCATAAGTTGAGTTCCACACATCATATGAAGGCATGCTATACCATTCTAGAAAGCTAAGACAATGAGGAACAATTCTTATGTTGACCAAGAATTCATTTGAAATCTCCTTGAGGGGTAAAAATTGCTTGGAAGTCAAGTCACTTTCACAGACACAATTTCAGATACCTCAGATGGCCTGTAACTTGCAAGGACCATAACTTGAGTTCTATAAATCTCCTTGATGTCTTCCACCACTCAAATTAAAGGTATTGAGATCCTATACAAGTTTCATGTTGGCCAAGAAGCCATTTGAAGCTAGCATTTTGACTTATCTTGCTTGGAAATTTGACCTAAACTAGGGGATTTTACACAGAAACCCTAATTTAGAAACTCCTCTTCTCCTTGATTTCTCTTGAATTCTCCTTGGCATATCTCCATGTCCTTCTTTATATGTCCAATGATGAACCCCACATCTCTCCACTAGACTTGAATGCCCCTTAAATCAGTCAATTGACCTAGGGTTGACCTAGGGTTGACCCAGATGAAACCCTAGTTGACTGCCTTCAGCTATAGCTCTTGTGCTCTCATCAATGACTTGTCTCCTTCTTTAAATGACTTTCTAAGTCTCTCATAATGTCTAGATACTCTCCATGCCTTCACTTCACAGCTCACAACCCACTTGTTGACCCTCAGACACCCTCAGCTAGGAGATGGACTCAAGGCTTGATCTGCTGAGCTCTTTGCTTTCAAATTCTTTCCTGATGACTTGAATAAGATTGAATTGGGATAATAACCTCTTGATAGGCTTCTAGAGATGAGAATAATGATTGGTCCCCCTGTTGTATGACTTGCTATGCTTATGCTATGCAGATGATTAGACTATGTACATGACTCTATATGCAAATGCTAATGACATTGAAACATAAACCAAGGAATAAGGTTGGGCAAATTTTAGGGTGCAACAGTTGCCAACGGCCAAGACCAGCTCAGAACATTGGTCCAACCTCTGATTTCAAGGGTTGACAGCAATTGTGTACTCCATGGTGGGACTGTTCCAACCCCTCCACCTGTTGAAACTCCTCAGAATGGCATCCCCGTGACTGGGGGGAATGGTAGTGGTAACGGCAATGTGATCGCTAACATGGGGCTCAATGGTAATATGACTGGCGTCGGTAATGGGAATTTTGAAGCTAATGTCAATGTTGGGCTGGGCAACGGCAACACAGGTGTTGGGAATCTGTATGGGCCTCAGCCATGGTTAGAAGACCGTCAAGAAGACTTGTTCTCACAGAAAGGTGCTGAAGGAGAGCTGACTGCTGAAGCACGTCTGAGGTTTAAGGCACTCGAGGACAAGATGAGGAATTTTGAGAACCTGAACACTATGGGTGTTGACATGTCCAAGATGGGACTGATTGCTGATTTCAAGGTGCCTCCCAAGTTCAAGGTACCCGACTTTGAGAAGTACAAGGGCACCACCTGCCCTCGCGTCCACCTAAGATCATACTACCGGAAAATGTCCGCTCACTCTGAAGACGAGAAGTTGCTGATGCACTTCTTTCAGGATAGCTTGTCCGGGCCATCCCTGGAATGGTACATGAGTTTGGAACCTACCAGTGTGCGCACGTGGAAGGAACTTGCTGAAGCATTCGTGCACCACTACCAATATAACAGTGACTTGGCTCCGAACCGGGTCCAACTGCAGAACTTGTCGCAGAGGAACAACGAAGGGTTCAAAGAATACGCCCAGCGGTGGCGCGAATTGGCAGCTAGAGTTCAGCCGCCGATGGTTGAACGGGAGCTTGTTGAAATGTTTGTAGCCACCCTCCCAGGGGTCTATTACGAGAAATTGGTCAGCAGTATGTCTGGAAGCTTCTCAGATCTCATCATCACCGGCAAGCACGTTGAAAATGGGATCAAGCTGGGGAAAATTCAAGGTGATCTGTCCTCAGCTGGAGGAGGAAAGAAACCGTATGGTGGCAAAAGGCGGGAAGGAGAGACGAGCGCCGTGTCTAACGCTCGAAGGAAAGGCAAGGGCCAGCACCAACAGGTGGCTAGCATAACCATCCCCGCGGTCCAACAGCCACAGCAGCAGCCGCAGTAGCAGCATCCAAATCAGCAAGGGTACAGAAAGTATCAGAACAGGGCACCTCTATCAAGTCGCCACCTCGAGACGCCGCCCATGTCTTATGCTCAACTGTTACAGACTCTGCTTCAGTTACAGCTAATCCAGAAGAGAACCCTGGCTCCCTTGACAGGGGCACCGCCGCCAGGTTATGATGCGAATGTAACTTGTGAGTTTCACTCAGGGGCACTAGGCCACACGATAGAAAATTGCAAGGCCTTCAAGCACAAGGTGCAAGATATGGTGGACGCCAAGATCATCAACTTCTCAGATAATGTACCAAATGTCACGAAGAACCCTATGCCGAATCATAGGGGAGGTGGAGTAAATGCCATTATTGAAGACGAAAGCTTGGATTTGTTGACTGACGTCAAGGATCTGAAAACACCGCTTAGCTTCGTTAAAGCCAAGCTGATGAAAAGAGGTTTCTTCCCAGGCTGCGGAGAATTGTGTATGGGCTGTGCGACTCATCCTGATGGATGTGAACAGTTGATAGAGGGGATTCAGAGTCTGATGACCGAAGGAATCTTGCAGTTTAGCCGAAGGGCCGAATGTGGATCCGGAGAGGTAATGCTGAAGCAAGAGGATGAGGTTGCCACCATCACCATCCCTCGCCGGACGATCACCATTTCTACATCCAGGCCGCCCATGATTACCATCACCAAAGTTGGGCCGATACCTTTTGAAAGCACCAATGCGGTCCCGTGGCATTACGGGGCAGACATCTACTGCAACGGACAGAAGTTAGAACTTGAACCATCTGGGTCGTCTATGGATAACCTAGTGGGCATTGGCGGAATCACGCGCAGCGGAAGAGTATTTGCTCCACCTGAGATCGTGGCGGACAAAGCGGACAAAGCTGATGTAACTGACAAGGGAAAGAGTAAAGTCGTTGAGGAAACCTCTCGTAGGGTAGAAAAGGACTTACTTGTTAAGGACGCTGAAGAGTTTATGAGGTTGATTAAGAAGAGTGACTACAAGATCGTGGATCACCTCCATCAAACACCTTCGAAAATTTCCATCCTGAATTTGTTGTTGTGTTCTGAGGCACATCGCAACGCGCTGTTAAAGGTTTTGAATGCCACGTATGTACCGCAGGAAATATCGGTTAACCAGTTAGAAGGGGTCGTAGCCCACGTGAATGCTGGGAACGGGTTAGGGTTCACTGACCTGGAGCTGACGCCGAAGGGAAGAAACCACAATAGCACCCTGCACATCTCGATAGAGTGTAGGGGAACGATTATGTCCCATGTGTTGGTGGACACGGGGTCATCGCTCAATGTTCTTCCGAAGAAAGCATTGATGAAGTTAGACACTCGCGGATTGATTTGTACACCCAGTGATCTGGTTGTGAAAGCGTTCGATGGAACCAAACATCATGTTTTCGGGGAGATGACGTTACCAATCCAAGTTGGGCCGGAAACATTCGATGCAATCTTCTATATCATGGACATCATGCCCGCCTACAGCTGTCTCCTAGGCCGACCATGGATCCATTCTGCTGGCGCCGTGACCTCCACGTTGCACCAGAAGCTCAAGTATGCTGTTGGAGGTAGCGTCGTGACTGTATGTGGCGAGGAGGATATAATGGTGAGCCATTTGTCGTCCTTCAAATATGTTGAGATGGATGGGGAAATCCATGAAACCCTATGTCAGGCGTTCGAAGCTATTAAAGTCAAGAACGTAGCTCCTGTAATCATTGAGAAACCATAGATGACTCTCTCTTCCTTCAGGGAAGCCCGAGCTGTTGTTCAGGCCGGATCTACCCCAGGCTGGGGGAAAATTCTAGAGATACCTAACAAGCAGGACAAGTTTGGGTTAGGATACTCTCCTATGGCTGAAGCCTCTTCTTCTCACAGTGCGTTGCAAGGTAAAGGGCCGATCCAGTTTACCAGTGGCGGGGTAATATTTAAAAGTATCAACGTGGTGTCTGAAGACGGCGAAGACAGCGATTGTGACCTAGACTCTTGGATCCAGCCAAGCAAACCAGGCGAGAGCCTCAACAATTGGTCCATCAGGGATATCATCCAAGTGACAGGCAAAGAGTAATGATTTACTTTCTCCAATCGTTGTACAACCCTATGTCCTACCCGGGGCATAATGGTTTTATTGTCAGGGCCTTGTTTGATTATGTACATTCATTTTACCAATAAATCAAAAGGCGTTTTTCTTCGTATTCAAATGTTGTGATCTCTGTTATTCCTGTTTTATATTTGTTTTGAAAAACAAAAAAATGGCAATGGAGTTTGTGCTAACCTGCATATCCTTGTCTTAAGCGTAACCCTTGTTATTGCAGGATCCACATAGCAGATGACATCGACTCTGGACCTTCTACGACTCACTTCGACTTCGATTGCCCGATCTATCAAGCCGAGGAAGAGATTGATGAAGACGAAGACCTTCCCTAAGAGTTGGCCCGCTTGTTGAAACAAGAAGAGAAAGTTATTCTGCCTCACGAAGAAGAGATTGAGATCGTGAATCTGGATTCTGAAGAACTTGTCAGGAACGTCAGGATAGGGGCTGCATTGCAGAGTGATGTCAAGCAGAGATTGGTCGAGATGCTGAGAGAATATAGTGACGTCTTTGCTTGATCATACGAAGATATGCCCGGACTTGATACTGACATTGTGGTCCATCACTTGCCGCTGCGAGAAGATTGTCCTCCCGTCAAGCAGAAGCTTAGAAGGACACGACCAGATATGGCCGTTAAGATTAAAGAAGAAGTGCAAAAGCAGCTTGATGTTGGCTTTTTAGCGGTCACTACTTACCCTCCTTGGGTCGCCAACATAGTGCCTGTACCGAAGAAGGACGGTAAGGTACGAATGTGCGTCGATTATCGGGATTTGAATAGGGCGAGCCCTAAAGATGATTTCCCGCTGCCTCATATCGATGTGTTGGTCGACAATACAGCTCAGTTCTCCGTATTTTCGTTCATGGATGGCTTCTCCGGCTACAATCAGATCAAGATGGTGCCGGAGGACATGGAGAAAACTACGTTTATTACACCCTGGGGAACATTTTGCTACAAGGTAATGCCTTTCGGTCTGAAGAACGCAGGGGCCACTTACCAAAGAGCAATGGTTACTTTGTTTCATGACATGATTCATCATGAGATTGAATTCAATGTTGATGACATGATTGCGAAGTCCCAAACAGAGGAAGGACATCTGGTCAATTTGCTAAAGCTTTTTGAGAGGCTTAGGAAGTTCAGGTTGAGGCTGAATCCTAACAAGTGTACTTTCGGAGTACGGTCTGGAAAACTACTGGGGTTTATCGTGAGCGAAAGAGGCATTGAGGTTGATCCTGCGAAGATTAAAGCGATACAAGAAATGCCAGCGCCAAAAACAGAAAAAGAAGTTCATGGTTTCCTGGGCAGGATAAACTACATTGCAAGGTTTATTTCTCAGCTCACGGCCACGTGTGAACCGATGTTCAAACTGTTAAAGAAAGATCAGGCAATTATCTGGAACGAGGATTGCCAGAAGGCACTTGATAAGATAAAACAGTATCTGCAGGAACCTCCAATCTTGATTCCCCCAGTGGCCGGACGACCTTTAATCATGTACTTGACAGTTCTTGAGAATAGTATGGGGTGTGTTCTCGGTCAGCATGACGAGATGGGCAGAAAGAAGCATGCCATTTACTACTTGAGTAAAAAGTTCACAGACTGTGAATCTCGTTACTCGATGCTGGAGAAGACATGTTGTGCGCTAGCCTGGGTTGCCAAACATTTACGACAGTACATGCTCAATCACACAACCATGCTAATTTCGAAGATGGATCCAATCAAGTACGTCTTCGAGAAACAAGCGCTTTCGGGCAGGATTGCCAGATGGCAAATGATGTTGACGGAATATGACATTCAATATGTTTCCCAAAAGGCCACCAAGGGAAGCGTATTGTCTGAGTACCTTGCCGAACAGCCGATCGAGGATTATCAGCCGATGAAATTTGAATTCCCTGATGAGGATATCATGTTTCTTAAAGCGAAGGATTGCGACGAACCGTTGCCCGACGAGGGGCCAGATAGGAAGTCCCAATGGAAATTGATATTTGACGGGGCGGTTAATTCTTATGGAAGTGGCATTGGAGCGATCATCACGACTCCCCATGGATCCCACATCCCGTTTACCGCTAGACTGACGTTTCCGGTCACTAATAACGAAGCGGAGTACGAAGCATATATCATGGGTCTAGAAGAAGCAATGGATTTGAGAATCAAGAACCTAGATGTATATGGTGACTCGGCACTGGTGATTAACCAGATTAAAGGGGAGTGGGAGACTCATCAATCGAATTTGGTGCCGTACATGAACTATGCCAGAAGGCTGCTTCCGTTCTTTGATCAAGTGGAACTCCATCATGTGCCCAGGGTTGAGAATTAGATGGCTGATGCCTTAGCCACGTTGGCTTCGATGTATAAAGTCAGTTTTGGAATGAAGCTCCAAGAATTGTCCTTTCTCGTCTTGATAGACCTGCATTCGTCTTTGCGATCGAGGAAACCTCCGATGGCAAGCTATGGTTCCATGATATCCAGACCTTCCTTATGACTAAGGAGTATCCGGCGGGAGCGTCAACCCAGGATAAGAAGACTCTGAGGAGGCTGTCTGGAAATTTTTATCTCAATCCTGATGGAGTTTTATATAAAAGAAACCACGATCTCGTGCTACTCAGATGTGTAGATGAGAAAGAAGCGAGTATGCTCATGGAAGAGGTCCATGAAGGCACATTTGGTACGCACGCTGGCGGGCATGCTATGACGAGAAGGATCCTGAGAGCAGGATACTACTGGCTGACGATGGAATCAGATTGCTTTAAATTCACGAAGAGATGTCATAAATGCCAGATTTATGCTGATAAGATTCACGTGCCGTCGTGCCCGTTAAATGTCATGTCCTCCTCGTGGCCGTTCTCCATGTGGGGCATCGACATGATAGGCAAGATCGAGCCCACTGTATCTAATGGTCATCACTTCATTCTAGTAGCTATCGACTACTTCATCAAGTGGGTGGAGGCAGCCTCATATGCTAATGTGACCAAGCAGGTGGTGGCTAAATTCATAAAGAGGGACATCATCTGTCGATACGGAATTTCCAAGCGGATCATTACTGATAATGGTTCGAATCTGAATAACAAGATGATGAAGGAGCTGTGCCAGAGTTTCAAGATTGAACACCACAACTCATCTCCTTACCGGCCGAAGATGAATGGCGCCGTTGAAGCGGCTAATAAAAACATTAAGAAGATTATACAGAAGATGGTTGTGACCTACAAGGATTAGCACGAGATGTTGCCATTTGCACTGCACGGTGTAACACGGTGGGAGAACTGACTTTAAACAATGTTGCGGATAGCAAGAGTCGCCACCGACTTTTATTTTATCCATAAGGAAAGGTTATAAAAGAACAGGAAAGACCTTAGAGAATATTTTGGGTCCGGGGGGTAGGTTATGAAAAGGGAAGGTGTTAGCACCCTTTTCATCCATGGTTATCCATGGGCTCTTAGGTACTTAAGCTCACTTTTGAATTGTTTTGAAAGTGTAGTGTGTGAATAGAAAATTTTCAGAATAGTTAATAAATAATCCATATAAGGATGTGTTAAGAACTTGTTTGAAAACTTGTTGAAAATTTGTTTAAGTGCGAAACAGTTTTGAAGTGAGCAAGAACCTAGGAGTAACCTACCCTAATGTTTAAAGGTCTTTCTTATTCTTCATTCTTTCCTTTAGTAAGACTATCCCTACTATAATGGAGTAGGTAGTCCTTACTTTGGATGTTAAGGGACATGTGAGGGACAATTGGGTTTTTGAAGGCCATTGTGGGGTGTAATAAGCAAACTGGAGGGACTATCATCATTTTTCGAAAGGGACTCGATTCGTAAAGGCAACCATAAGGGACTTTGATGATTTTCTTTTTGAGGGACTTGCTTTATACACCCCACTTAACCAATATTCATAGGCAACTTGAGGGATATCCTTAGGAAGTGAGACGGCGATTAAAATCGACTTACGTGTGTGACGTGTTTATTTTAATTATCTTTACTTAAAAGTGATCTAAATTTATTTTAATATTACATACATGTTGTTACACTCCCTAATTACTAACCATAATAATAATTAAATAATTAAACAACTTTACATCCAAGAAACAATTACAAAATAATAAGCAAAATAATTAAATAGCAAAGATAAATAAAATATAAATAAGCAATAATAAATAATAAAGGGGGTTAATTCTAAGTTTACTCGGCAAGACATCGCATCTTGTGCCTACGTATCCTTACGGGAGTGGAATCAGAGTAATCGTAGTTCCCCTCAATAGGGAGGTTAGAAACTTCTTGACTGTGGTCAAGGTCTCAAGGGGAATAAACGCATCTTAAGGACACGCTTACGTGGAGTGTAGAAACTCCAAATCTCTACGTTGAAATGTTAAGTTGTAATTAGGGTTAAATTAGGGATTCCACGGCGGGAAACCCTAAAATGAGCGCGGCGGCTCTTTGACCTAATGCTAGGGGTAAAATTGTAATTTTGCCTGCGGCGAGGCATTTGTGAAAATTAGGGTTTGTAAAAGTTGTAAAGGGTTGAAGGTGAGGACTATTGACGCGGCGGTCATATGCTAGACCTAATTCCTTCGGAGGTGTGTGCAGTGTGACAGAAATATTAATGAAGGTGTGAGATGATTGAGCTATGCAAGCAGAAAATAAGACAGAAGTTAAAGCCATGCAGACAGAAATTTAAAAGCAGAAACTTAAAGCGCGATTATTGGTTCGCGGGGTTACATATGAGGAGCAGATACAATATGATAATGAAATTTGAATTGAACAATAATAAAATAAAATAAATAACGGTTCTAGTTATTATTTAAAAAAAGATTTTAGTTATTATTTTAAATTTATCTAAAAAAAAGTTTTTCTTAAAAATAATAGGTTTTCATATTAATTTGGAAAAGATGTTAATGTTATTTATTTTAAAAAACAGATTTTTATATTATAACAAATTTTAATAAATTAATGATAACAATAATAGTAATAATGGTAATAATAATGATAATAATGATAATAATAATAAATAATGATAATAATAATAATAATAATAATAATAATAATAATAATAATAATAATAATAATAATAATAATAAAGCAATAATGAATTTTAAATGTGCCAAATAACCCAACAATGTTGCTAACGCAGAAATGCGCTCATCGCAACCAGATCTAAATCGGACGAAACAAAATTTATCGCAAAGAAAAAGAAATTAAGCAAAAAATAGTATTATTGCTCACAAAAAAATGCGATCATCGCAACCAGATCGAACTAACACAAATATCACGCGTCATGCACACAAATGTGCAAACATCGTATCGACATAATTCGATCAAAAATCTTATATATATAAACTCTAACAATTTAAAAATTATATATATATAGACGTAACAGTAATAGATAAAGAAAAAGAAATAACGGTAATAGATGAAGAAAAAGAAATAACGGTAAAAGATGAAGAAAAAGAAACAACAGTAATAGATGAAGGAAAAGAAATAACGGTAAACGATGAAGAAAAAGAAACAATAGTAATGGATGAAGAAGAAAACTAAATAACGGCAAACGGCACTCACTCCTCTTAGGTTTTTTTCATTCTCCTCTTTTTTCCAACAAGGCAACACATGTATATATAGGGAACAAATTAGGGTTAACACCAAATTGTCAATAATGTCCCTAAAGCCCATTTTAAAGCCCAAACTAAATAATTAGTTAAGAAAAAATAAAATTTAAATAATTTAAAATAATTAAAATAAACTTAAAATAAAAACTAATAATCCTATTGATTCCTAAAATAAAAAATATTATAAAAAGAAAAAAAAAATTTCAATATTTTTTATTTTATGATTTTTTGGATATTTTTATGAATAATTTAGAAAAAAGTGAAAAAAATAATATTTTAAAAAATAATTTAATTAAAATACGAAAATAATAATTAAATAATAATAAAAAACTATTTTTGTTATTTTTTTAATGAAAGACAGAAAAATTTAGAGTAAAAATAATAAAAAACAAAAAAAAGTGACAAAGGTGAGATTCGAACTCTCAACCTCTCACACTCATAACTCCTTACACATGTCCTCCTGCCAATTGTGCCATTTTTACTTTTTAGAAAAAAAATGCATGCCATATGATATTTACCTGCAAAAAGTCAAACGACTACACAAATTTGTTAGTAATTGATTAAATGCAATGAAATGCGACGACAAATCTTAGGGCAAAATTTGGGGTATTACAGTTATTATGATAATATTTCTCACCCAACCTCTCTTTGATGTTGGCAAAAAAAAAATCATGAAGTTTGACTTTGGTTTGACCACAGTTGACCTCAGTTTGACCTTTTAACTGCATTGACTGCTTTTGACTTATCTGATCATCTGACTGAGCAAACTTTTGAGAAAAGTCTTGAAACTTGACATGGGGGTTCTTATACACATATAAGATGTTATGAAGCTCACTTGAAGTCTTGGAAGTCCATTTAGCCTGATTAAAGTCAAAACCCTAGTTTTGGATGCACTGCTTAGGAGGTGCATTGTCTGAGGGAATTGTCAACTCTTCTGACCAATTGTGAATTTTGTGAACCTTGTGAACCTTCTTGGAACACAAAGTCTTGTATTGTGAGGGCAAATTTTGGGGTGCAACACACGGTTATCGTACAACGGTACGTACATCAACCAGGGCAACTCCCTTCTCACTGGTGTACGGTATGGAAGTTGTCCTACCGTTGGAAGTTGAGATCCCTTCTTTACGAGTAATGGTTGACGTAAAACTCGATGAGGCAGAATGGATTAAGAATCGACTAAACCAACTCATCCTGATGGATGAGAAGAGGTTAGCATCGATTGCATATGGTCGTCTGTACCAAAGCCGAATGAAGAAAGCTTATGATATGAAGGTGCGTCCTAGAAGCTTTCAGACGGGTGATCTCGTCCTGAAGAAGATTCTTCCTCCACACTTCGATCACCGAGGCAAGTGGACTCCCAATTACGAAGGTCCGTATGTTGTCAGTAAGGTCTTCTCGGGAGGAGCCTTGTTGTTGTCCACGATGGATGGTGAAGATTTTGCATCCCCGGTGAACGCGGACACAGTTAAAAAATACTTTGCTTAAAAAGGACCCGCTGGAAAGAAAAAGAATATCTAGGCAAAAATGGGGCATCCCGGCGAACCATAAAAAGGAAAAAAGTTCGGGCAAAAATTAGGGATATAAAGAAAAGAATGAACACCCGCAAAGTCGAAAACCTGGAAGGGCGACTTTGGCAAAAAAAGGGTATCCCGGTGAATCGAAAACCCGAAAGGGCAATTCAGGCAAAAGTTAGGGAGTTGAAGAAGCAAATGACTGCGTTCCACGTATGGACTCTCATTGTTTAGTGGTTTGGAAGACCTGAGGGCCGTTTATCTGAATCAATCTCTTCTGAAGTTGAAGCGTCGAAGAAGTATCGAAGTCGAGTGGGTCATAGAGGGATCAACTCCTGGTGCTCGTCTACGCCTCATTGCCGACATTTGTGTATATACTAATGTATATTTATGTTTTTATATTTGTGCAGCTTCCTCATTCCAGGAGCTTGCATCTGTTGTAAAACATTTTTGCCCATTCAGGGGTTCGTTATCAATGAAATGTATACTAATCAACAATTCTGTTTGTTTGTTTAGCATCTATCTGTTTTGTTTGCGAAAAAGAACGCCGATGTTTTTGATAAAATGCGCATACATAAACTTACTAGCCTAGGCCACTGATTGTTGAAACAATGAATTACTTGAACATTGTCACAAGATGATAACCTTGATAGGTCCCTTTGAGAAGGGTATCTTGTCTATTTGTTTGTGTTGTTACAGGTATAACATATTCCAGAAAGTACACTGTGTGCGTTCCTAAGCAGGATGATTTCTTCCTCTCCAGCAAGTTCAGCAGCACCTCCCCGTGGAGTTTGAACATGAGACCGTAAGCATTGATATGTCTCCCCAAGCAGAGAAGATTCTCTCCCCAACCAGATGTATCCTGAAGGATCGTCGCTTCCCCAGCTGAGTCATATACTGAAGTATGCGGCTTTCAAAATTTCAGACTGAAGTCTCCAGCGGAATTGAAATTCCCCACAGAGTTGTGCTCTCCCCTGTGAGTAGGATGATTCCTACATCCCCAGCCGAGCCTGCAGTTCCCCAAGAGAGCCGAGTCCCTGGAAGCCGTTCAGGCCATGATTGGTTTTTCCCCAGTAGAGTGTTGAATAGCTGATGTTATATTTCCCCATCGGAGTCGTTATCTCTAGGAAAGTTTTGCTGCGAATGCCATGCAGTTTATTTCTGCGATTGATATCGTTTCCTCGACAGTTTGTGGTTTGAATACCCGGTTGCGCGGGCAGGTTCTTGTAGAACTTTGTTCCCCGGAAGCAGTCAACTGAAGTTTGTTTCCCCAGGCGGAATCCAATTGAGATTGGTGTGACTTCTTCTCCTCGGCAGGATGATTCCTTCTCTCCGCCAGAGTGGTTCTCTCTCCTTGACAGGAGGATTCTCCCTTCAGCATTTATTTTGTTGATGGGGTCGTAGCATTTTGCATGATTGCATAACATTTACCCTAAAAATGCGTAGCATTTCCACCGTATGGAGCATTACGCCATTGTCGAAGCATATGCATGAGCTAGGTCTTTACCGTTCTTGTTTTGCAGGTGTTCCTACGCAGAATGGTTTGCTCAAGATGATTCTTGAATTCCCCAGTGAAGTTGCTTTCCCAAGATGATTCTTGAATTCTCCAACGAAGGTGTTTGCTTAACATGATTCTTAAAATCCCCAGTGAAGTCGCCAGAGAGGGTTGCTCAAGTTGATGCGTAGAGTCCCTGACATAGTGTTTGCTCAGGATGATTCCTGAAATCTCCAGCAGAGTCATTGGTTCAGGATGATTCTTGAAGTCCCCGGCGGAGTTATTTGTCCAGGATGATTCTTGAAGTCCTCAGCAGAGTTGATTCGCCCAGAATGATTTCTGGATCCCCGAAGCAGAGTTACTTGATAGTTCTCCAAAATCCCCCAGCGGAGATGTGTCACCCCAACATGTTTTTAAGATAAGTTGAAATTTCCTTGAAGACTTGATGATTGAAGTCCGGCAGCGGTGCCAAAATCCCAGACTTACTAATGAAGTCCAACCGTGATGTCAACGCAGTTCTCTCAGCTGATGCGGAGTGCCTAATGGCAGAAGTTTGTATATCCTTATCTGGTTCATGATTGACTGAAGATTCTATTCCAGGCTTACTGATGAAGTCCGGCTGACGCCCGAAAATTCCCTTGAATGCCTGATGACATGATTAACTTGATTGTTAAAAAGTTCCTAATGACCTGATGAGTCCCGAGGAATTCCTCTGCAGCAGCGTCGCAGGGTGCCTGACGGCAATATCCGCTATGTATCGCCGGTTGCCGAATGACCCGCGACCCCTTAATAACTTGAGGACGAATATCTACAGCAAAATCAGATGATCATCCTGACGGATGTT
This sequence comes from Lathyrus sativus, assembly GCA_963859935.3. Taxonomy (NCBI): domain Eukaryota; kingdom Viridiplantae; phylum Streptophyta; class Magnoliopsida; order Fabales; family Fabaceae; genus Lathyrus; species Lathyrus sativus. The sequence continues at coordinate 936,603,823 of OZ012735.1, forward strand.
TAAGATTAGACCCTTCACCGGTTACCGTGTGACCAATTCCCCAGCAGAGTTGCCGTGCAACTATCATGCTCAGTTTTTGAAGATGTGCCTACCAATCAAAGTATCGTTTACCTTGGCGGTGGCAGATCGCCTGTTGCCGTGTAACCAGTGATCCCTCGATGATTTGAGGATGCAATGATATCAGATGAATCAGAGAATCATCCTGAAGGAGGTTCAGATCAATATTTCTCCGGCTAGTTGCCGTGCAACTATCATTTCAGTTTCCGAAGATTTGTCCCTATCAGAGTACCGTGTACTTGTGCAGTTGGAAAATTTCCAGGTTTCTTGGTATTCAACCGTCTTTCACCTTGATTGTTTGAGAGCCGTTCGCTTCTCACCCAGTCAGGTCCAAGCCGTTTGAATAGGGGCAGCTGTTGCACCCCAAAATTTGCCCAACATTTTTTACCTAGCTTATGTTTCATTTCATGCACATTAGCATTATCATTTGCATTTCATTGACATGTATGCAGGAGATCAAGAGGTATGATTACCAATTAAGGGCTACACAAGACTTTGAAGCTAGCTGGGAGGCTTATTCAGGTGTTCAAGGGTTGATATCCTTGTCAGAGAAGTTAAAAGATCCTCAGAGAGAGTGATTGAAGCCAAGAGGGTGTGTCTCCTAACTTGAGAGTTGTGGGAAGTCATCAGATGATTCTGAAGCCATGAAGTTAGACTTGAGGTCTTGAGAGAGCTCATGAGAAGTGTTGAAGATCACTTTGAGGCCTAGACAGGTCATTGTGCAAGAGTAAGAAGGCTCAGCCATGAGTGGTGCAATTAGGGCTTGACTGGGTCAACCCTAAGTCAACTGATGATTTGAAGAAGTTTGAGACCTAACCCAAGAGCCATGTGATCATGAATTTATGCCTTAAGATGTTCTAAGGATGATTCCATGGTAAACTCATCATGATTGAATAGTTTGAGAAGTTTCAAGCTAGGGTTTCTAAGGCTTGGCAGTGTAAAATCCCCTAGTTTGACCCCTATCTTCAAGGCAATTTAGCTCAAGATGTGATTGTCATCTTATCCTACCACCAACATGATTGTTGTAAAGCATGATCTTAGCTTTAATTTGAGTGCTAGTAGTCCTTGATAGGGATTATAGAACTCAAGTTATGAGCCAGACAAGTTACAGGTCATCTGAGGAATGTGAATTTGGAGCTTGAAAGTTACCCAACTTGCATGAAACTTTTGCCCAAGGAGGATGATTCCTATGAACTTTTGGTCAACATGAATGTTGTTCCTTATCCTCTTAGATTTCTAGAGAGTACTATAAGTCCTTGATAGGATTTGTGGAACTCAAGTTATGGCTTTGACAAGTCAAGGGTATTTTGGACATTTGGTGATTATAGGTCATTTTGAATCATAGGCCATTTTCACCAACTTAGAGGTCTCAAATGCATTTTTGTTCAATATGAAAGTTGTTCAAAGTGATGTTTTTAGCTTGTCTAAACATCAAGTGTTCATTGATATGGATTATATCAAGCATTGGTTGAAGAAACTTCACATAAAAGCCATTTTAATGAATTAAAATGAGAAAATTCAAAATAAATGAGATTAACATGTTTCCAAGTCAAATTTGTGGTCATTTTGAATGGAATTTATGTTTTAGAAAGATTGGCATTGCCATAGTTTTGATTTGAGGTCCATAACCTAGCCATTTGGATGGTTACTTCACAATTAAGAAACATATCATATACATTCCATATGTTGAAACCAAAGGAGGAAAACACTTCAATCACATTCCACAAGTGTTAAATGATTCATTTGGAATGAGGTTGGAGCATGAGTAAGGCTTGAAGGCACACATCCATGTTGAAATTTGGAAGGAAAAGTGAAGATCCAAAATCCATAATTGGGCCTAGTTTGGGCTTCTAATCCATCTGAACACATTATAAATAGGATTTGGATCATGATAGGAAAGTTCTAGTGCAGAATTCTGTTGAGAAGCCATTGGAGTGAGGTGAAGGAAAAGCTTGAAAGTTGAAAATTCGTTTTGGAGAATCAGGAAGTTTCAACCAGAATTAAGCATCAAGAATCGTCCACCATTACTTCTTGAAGGATTCTACAAAGTTTGGAAGAGAATTGAGGCGCATAACCACTGCAATTCAAGATTCAAGGTTGGTTCTAATTTCTTGAAATATCTCTCTGATTTTGCACTTTTAATCCATTAGAAGCATGTGGTTAAGTTCCCCTTAGGATATAGATGGATTCTGGTTAATTAATTTGATGATTAGAGACAAGTTAGGGTTTATGCCATTTTCGGTTGAGATCGTGTTTTTGCAAACCCTGCGTTTTTAGCATGAACTAATGGTATGGTTGGATTCCTGAGGAAATTCTGGTCAAGATTCATGTAGACATCGTGGCTAATGGTTGAGTGTAGAGGGATCTAGGGTTGCACAGGGGTGACCGGAGGAGTCACCGACGACGACCTTGTTGTGCGCGTAGGTTTGATACTTGCAGAGATTCAAATTGGAGAAGAGATAATCTCCTCCGTCCGTTTGTGTGAAGAACTTGACTTGTCTCTTCATCCTAGTGCTCTCGTTGAGCCACGTAAGCTGGCCTTGCAACGCACCGTTTTGATTAATGAGAACTTCAAGCTTGTGTGCTTCGCTGCATATACCAAAGGTGCATGGGTTCGAGTCTTCTTGTGTAAACTTTTTCTTTTAATATTTGTGAACTAAGAATTGGCGCGTGGGCTTGGGTTGTAGCTGCTCTTCACACCCCCTTTCTGGCCCAAACTTTGATTTGAACTGGTTTCATTTGCTATTTGCCACGCTGGGTTTACCAATTTCTCTTATTTTCCTTTATTTTCTTCATTCTACCTAGTTTAGTAAATAATTCATAAAAAATTGAAGAATAAGTCAATTAATTCCATTCTTTTTTCCATTGATTCATGATTGAATCTAGTTTTTTTAGATAAAAAATATTAATATTTCATGCATTTTGATTTTATTAGCATTTGTTGAATTTTAATTGATATTAAAATAATCATGGTTGATACTTTGTTTTGTTGAATTTGGTTTGAGAACTTGGTGATGATTCTTGCCTTGATTTTTTGTGTGTAGCTAGCATAGATATGCATGTTCCCCTTAGATTTTTCTCACATTTTTGTGATGAATGTAAGTGGTAGGTTTAGGTTGAAACTTTAGGAGCTCCATTTTTAGGGTTTATGGTTAATACCTTATGATTTAGGTTTTATATCTAGAACTTGGTGGATGATTCAACCTCTGAATTTTATATGGTAGATTCATGATTGAATTAGGGTATCTTAGGATTTTTTGTAGAAATTTATAATGTAGTTTTCTATTTTTGTTTCATTTTAGTTTAGGTGCTAACTTTGGATGATTCTAATGCACTACTTTGACTAGATTAACCCCTTAGGTTCCCTTAGAGTAAGCTTGTGTTGTTTTTACCCTTGGTTGAGGATGAAGGCAAGTTGAAGATGCAATGGAGTGCTTGAAGAAGTTTGGATGTGAAGATCTTCCCTTCTTTTGGTGTAGTGTTGATTAGGTGTTAAGATTAGGGTTTGTAGGCAGAGCTTCTAGATAGATTCTCTTCCTTCATAAACATGGAAGATGTTGATCACTTCCATTCTTCCCGATGATGCAAGGTCCCCTGTGAAGGCCTCATCCCTCCTTTGGTAGGATGTGTGGCTCTTCACCAGTTGGTAGAACCTTTGAGGGTCCCTTCTCTGATGATAGGATGCTTAGTGGTGACCTTTGGTCTTCACTTTGCTACCAATCATCCAAACTTTGCTCTTGTCAGATGAATCTTTCTCCATTGCTAGAGGATAGAGTTCCTTGTTAGAAGACTGAAGAGGCTAGAAGTTGATACTTCTCTGTATTTGAAAACTGTCATTGAAGCTGAAGCTTGTAGATCAGGAAGAGCAAGTTGATACTTGTAAGGAAGAAAGAGCTGAAGCTTGAAGAAAATGAAGAACAAGTTGATACTTGTGAGAGGAATTCACTGAAGGTGGAGTCTACTTTGAAGCTGAGGCCTAGAGAAGAGAGAATAAGTTGATACTTATGTTTGATAGTTTAGAAGCTTGAAGAAGCAAGTTGACACTTGCTATTGGATATGATAGCCTTGAAGAGTAGTTGAAGACTGAGGACTGAACTGCTGTCAGAGGAGCTTTGCTGTGAAGCTGTGGAAGCTGTTGATCTGCTTCCTTTCCTGTCTGTTTGCTTTCTGTGCAACTGTATTGATGTGACTTGTTTGATTTGCTTGATGCATTAGAATAAGTTCATATTTAGATTGATTTAAGCTAGGAGCATGATTGCACTAGAGGTTGAGCTGCTCCCTCTGCTTGTATTTTTACTGTGTGGCTTTGCTTGCGGGTATTCGGTAGAGCCCAACTCCCTTGCCTATGTGGTTTGTTACTTGCTTGATGGCATATTATTTCATTTCTTCTGTATGATTGCAATTACTCATATTTTGCTTGATGGCATCTTATTTCTCCTGTATGATTGCAGTTATTCATATCTGGCTTGAGGTTGAGATGAGCTTGTGGAGGCTGATGCCCCACACACATTTCCTTCCTCACTTGCATTGCATGCATTTTACAGTCGTTTACTGTATATCTGTTTACTGTTTAAGCTGATGCTTTATCTGTTTCTGTTTATCATTGACATGATCCCCTAGGAATCTCACTTCCTTTGATAAGAAAGTGATGATTAGAACTTTAGGTTGAAACTTATGCATGATAACTTCAAGGAGATCCCTGTTTCAAACTTCAACCATAGGATGAATCCTTGGCATGACAACATTAGGACTTGATAGTCTCCCCGTAGTTGTCCCCCTCTCTTCTCATCTCAAAACAAATTAAAATACAGTAATAAAGGTTAACTGATGTCGTACGTTACGAGCCTTAAGCTATCTGAGAAAGGATTGTTGGAGAGGTTCTTTTCAACAGTATGGATGTTTAGTATGGCACCCTTTGGGTGACATGCGACGCATTCATTTTCAGGTCATAGTCTCTAGTGCGATATTGGTTGCAAACATCCATAAAAAACAGTTCTTCCGTAAAAGACAGAAAACAAACTTCAAACCTTTTTTCCCCGTGGGCCCGTAATTCAAAGGAAAGCTTTTCTGAAGAAAAGAGAGTCGTTAACTCTCAGACCTATCGCAAACGGTAACGCATAAGTCTCCAAGGGTCGAGCTGCGTACGCCAAACTGCTGGAACTGTTTGTTAACCCTACTCGATAAAACAGATGAATCTGAATCCCCGTAATCCGTATTATCCCGAACTACGTAAGCTCTGATCTCTCATACCTGTTGAGAGTACGTAGGCACAATACTGACGTATTGGCGAGCCACCTTCCCTATCACCCGTAGTTAGTCGAACTACGTTGACTCTGATTTCTCGTTCTCTGATGAGAATACGTAGGCATAAAGTGCGACGCTTTGCCGAGTCATTTTCTTTTCTTTTCAGACCAGCCTTGATAGGTAGATAGTTAAATAAACCCGTCAGATAAACACAACAAGCGTGGATCCCATCGAGTACGATGGACGTGAGGGGGTGCTAATACCTTCCCCTTGCGTAACCGACTCCCGAACCCCGACATTGGTTGCGACGACCTTGTCTTATACCTTTTTGCGTCAGGTTTTTCCGATCGTTTCCTTTCCCGTTCCGAGGGATAAATAACGAAAGGTGGCGACTCTTCTGTTTTGCCGGCACATTATTTTCGCGGAAGCAACAGGCGCGCATTATGCGGCCTAAGAAAGGAGGATTTTTGTCGAGTTGATCAGGCCGGAGTTCATTTGATCTATATCTTGAAGAAAATGATCAAAATAAGCTGGCCTTATTATACTGCTAGTAGGATGTATGCCCTCCGAGATTCGGGTTTAGGTACTGCTCTCTCCTATGGTTTATTCAGGAGATTTTGAACAACGCTCAAGTTACACTTCCGTGGATTCCATATAGATCTCTCACTCCGGATCAAGAGTTTTGTCAAAAGACTCTTACAATGATGGGTTATTTATGGATGCCGGAAGAACATCGTTATCGATTTATTGTCAAAGCAACCACCTCTCAGTTGGAAGACTCCGATGGGAGTGATTGAAGGTGAGATAATACTTAGAAGGGGGGTTGAATAAGTATGAAAGATAAAAACTTAAAATTAAAACACAATTATTTTTATCCTGGTTCGTTGAACTCAACTACTCCAGTCCACCCTTCCTAGAGTGATTTGTCTTTCTCAACAAGGACTTAATCCACTATTTAATCAAACAGATTACAATAGTAAAACCTAAGAACAACTGTTCTTAGTCTTCTCAAGAGCTACTGATTCCAACTGAATCCTCTTAAGGAAATCCTTTACAATCAATGTAAATCTAATACAAGAGTAAGAATGCTTCTAAAAAGCTTTTATCACAACAGTGATATTTCTCTTAAGTTTAAGTACAATTAATTCTAAGAATGAATATGAAAGTATGAGAGCTTGAATGTTTTAATTCTTTTTCAGCAAAACGTCTAACTGAAGAATTTGGTGGAGACTTGCTTTTATAGGCAGCTGATCCAAGGTGAGCTGCACGTTGAGAAGAGTGTCCCGAAAAGGTCTGAGCCTTTTTGTCTTCACATCAAGTGACCTTTCCTAGAAGAAGAAAGCACAGAAAAATCCTTTTTGTCTGTGTTCTTGTGTCTAGCATAAATGAGGAAAGAGACGTTTGATTTACTCCAACGGATATAATCTTTGAATATTTCTTCTTCAGTTTTCAGCAAGTTCATCAGAGTCTGATTTGGTCAGAGTCTTCTAATGATGATCAGAACTTTGCTGTATCAGAGTCTTCTGCAGCATATGTGCTTTCAGCGTGTTAAATATCAGAGCATATTTGAAAGAGAACTTCAGTACTGGCAGCTTTAGTACTTTCAGAATCTTCTGTAGAAACTATGCTTTGAAAAACTCTTCATACAATATTCTTCTTTGCTTCAGATGCTTTTGACTTGCTTCAGATGCTTCTGACTTGCTTCAGATGCTTCTGGAGCTTCTGCTTCAGAATCTTCTAGAGCTTCTTGCTTCAGATCCTTCTGGAGGCTACGCTCAGGATCTTCTGTTAGCAGCAATCAGAATCTTCTAATGTATGCATCTGGCGCTACAGATTCTAGTTAATTTCTTGTATTCAATTCTGATTTGCTTCTGGAGTGTTAATTTCTTTACTATCTGCAGTAAAAACTCTCAAGCAAATTTTAGAGTATATAATTCTTAAATACAAAATTTCCTAATAGTTATCATCAAAACAAAGAGATATTATTAAGATCCAATCTGTGTTCTAACAATCTCCCCCTTTTTGATGATGACAAAAACATCAGAAATTTTGTTTAATTGAAAATATTAAGATTATAACTCCCCCTGAGATGATGAATCTCCCCCTGAGTTAAATACAAATAAGGAATAGAAACTTCCCTTTTGTCTTGAGTAATCTTCAGAGTTAGATCTTGTTTGTTCTTTTAACATTTGAAAGTCAGAATGTCTTGCAGATTTAATATTCAGAGTTTGATAATGGTCAAATGATCTGAGAGACTCAGAGTTTCTTTTATAGAATGTACTTATCAAATGTTCTGAAATAGTCAGATTAAATGTTAGATAGAATAAATATGTCTGAAGTTTCATTCTGGTGAAGTTATATTAAACAGTTCAGATCTATATTTTCTCCCCCTTTTTTGTCATAAGCAAAAAGTAAAAACTTTAAAAAGACAAATAAAAGGAAACAGTAAATGAGATAATACAATGGAGAAAACTTTGATTCATTCAATAAGATCAGATCAAGAGTACATGGATCAGAAGATATATGAATAAAGTACATAGGCAAACATTAAATGCAAAAACATTAGAATGAAAAAAATGAAAATCTAAGAGTGTTTGGACAAAAGCATCTTCAATAGATCTGTAATCTCAGAGGAGGATTGCTCTTGCTTGGACATCCACTTAGCCATAGTTTCATTCTTTTGATCTTGCTTTGACATCCATTCTATCATATTCTCAGACTTCTTATCCTGTTTTGCCATCCAAGACTTGATCTCTAACTGGCCAGCTTCCAGAGCAGCAATCTTATCTTCAAAATCTGGATGTTCTTTCTTTATCTCAGATGAAGAAGTATGATCAGGTTCTGGAGCTTGAACAGAGTCAATTTCCATTGGTTCTGTAGAGTCTGGAGCATTGGAGTTAGAAGGAGGGTCTACCAGAGTCATAGCCAACGGATTTTCCTCAGATGCAATGTCAGTAGATTCTGCTGAAGGTGGAGGAGCATCTGTAAGAAGCAGAGGTTCAGATTTCTTGACAGTCCAGAATAGAGTCCTTGTAGCCTCAGCAAATCTGAGCTTCGCATCATCAGAACAAATGTTCTTCAGATTTGAGGCCACAGAGTTGAATCTGTTGATGAATCCATTCCAGATGATGTCAGATTCTTTGGCATCCATTGTTGCTGAGCATTTCTTCTGTACAGTACCTAAATACAACTGTATTTCTTACAAAAATGATTGAAATAAAGGATTAATATTAAGTCTGGGCTTAGGATGTAACAGAGTTTCCAGAGTTACAGGTTTTGGTTGGGGAGTTGGTGGAAAAATTGATTTTTGGATGGAGATCAGAGGAGGAGGAGGATAGTATGGAATGAAAGGTATTTCAGGAGCTTTTTCTTTAGATCTGATTAAGGCATTTAATAGATGAGGTTTTGCTCTGGTGTGAAGGGTAACTACATCAACAGGTTTATTTGAGTAGGTTTGGAAGGCAGATTTGGGGGGTTCATCAGATGCAACATTGTTATCAGATGTAATTGGCAGAGATGAAGCAACAACTTTATCAGATTTTGCAGAACAGGATATAATTGCTAAGGATCCTACATCTGACATGGATTTTATATAGTCAAGAATCACAGATGGAAGGGTCATAGTGAGTTTTGGTTTCAGAGGGTTGATAGGGTCAGATGGTTCAACTCTGTCATAAAAGTCTTTGAGTTTGAAACCATAAGCCAGATTATAAAATAGAGATGATACTTGGGCACAAGATATAAATGATCTTGGGTTTGAATTTGGGATCAATATTTCAGATGATGGTACAGGTGTGGGAATAGGATCTGGAATGGGAGCTTTTGAAGGTATAATGGGTTCAGGTTGGTTTACCTCAGAGTCTCTGTGAGATGGAGAGACTAGAAAGTCTGGGTGGATGTCTGATTCTGAGGAGTTTGAGGAGGTGGTTGGTGTGCAGGAAGTAGAAGATACTTGAAACACAATTTTTAAAGGTGTGACATCAAGAACTTCTGTCTCAGGAATGTGAGGTTCAGAAGTGTTGGTTGGTTCTGAAGGAATTTCAGAGGGTTTTGTTGGTTGTTCTGAGGTAGGTGAATCAGATGGAATTGTGATTGGTTCTAATGAAATTGGAACAGGTGTTATTTTTGTAGGTTCAGATGCAGTGGGTTCAGATGATTTTGATGGTGGATTATTTGATGGTGGTTGATTTTCAGAGGCTTTTTCTGGTTGAGATTCTTGTGGTTTTTCTGGTTGTTTTTCTTGTGGGTGCTTTTGTTGTTTAGATTGCTTTTGTTTAGATTGTTTAGAGGGTTTTTGTTGTACAGAAGGTTGTGGTTGTTGTTCTGTAGGTTGTTGTTCTGATGATTGTTTATGTGAAGATTGTTTTTGTGGAATAAACTGTTTGATTTGGATTTTTGGTTGAGATGATTGTGGTACAGAGACTTTTGGTGTTTGAATGGTTTTTGTTATTGTTGGTGTTGGAACAGAAGTTTGTTTTTGTGGAGATTTTGAACTTGGAGCAGTAACAGAAGTAGTTTGTGTAGAGGGTGGTTTTGGAACAAACTTAATATTAGAATCATTTAAAACAATTGTATTTGCAGAAGATACAGAAGATTTAGTACCTTTTATCTTGATCCTCTTGGCTGGTACAGAAGAAGTGTCTTCATATTCTTTTCTTTTCAAGAGCTTCTTTGGCTTCTCAGCAATCTTGACCTTCTTCTGAGCAGGTGCAGCTTCTGCTTCTGGCTGAGTCCTCTTTCTCTGTAGTTGTTCTTCTTCTTCTGCATCAGGTAGTGGTTGTCTTGCTAGCTGTATTACGTTTGCAGGAACATGCTTTCCTTCCTTCTTACATTCATCAATGTACATAACAAAAATGTGTCTGGGCTCTTCAGCAAAGAACAATGGAAAGTCATCTACAGGAATCCTCTTCTTACTCAGTTCAGACATATTCAGCTTCTTGGGAGCTGTTGTGAGTTCATCAACTATTTTGAGTCTCTGAAGACTTTTGGCATTCAGAGGCTTTCCCATTATGAATTCCAATTCCTCTGTAACTCCAGCAGCGTACAGAGCAGTGACCAATCCATTTTCAGTTAGAAGATCTGAGATCAACCTTCCAAAAGGGATCCAGGTTCTGATCTTCTGTCCTTTTTCTTTCACATACTCTCTAGATGCATTTATATGGTTCCACAGATGCATAAAAAGAATATATGGAAGATCTACCTTAGTGCTCTGACTGAGGCAATACATGAAATAGAGTTGTTCATTATTGACATAGTCTAGAGAGTTTGTTGACTTCCTATGATGGATGCATCTCATGAAGATCTTAGCCCAGATCTTGTAGTCAGGCTTCAGATCCTTGAATTTGTTAGAAGCTTGACCAACAGTCATCACTTCTTCATACACCTCATCCATATCCACACGCCCAGCTGGCAAGTGGGAAACACCATCTGTTTCTTCATATCCAATTAACTTTCTGATCAGATCTTCTGTTATAATGATTTCTTTTCCCAGTACAAAAGATAGGATGAACTTAGGGTAAACTGATGCATGGATCCAGAATTCTTTCACAAGGAGGGGATAAACTGGTCCAAAGAGTCTATCAAAGTACTTTACCCATCCTTGAGCACCAATGATAAAACGAAACTCAAAGCCATTTTCTGCAAGTGAATCAAATTCTACCATTGATTCACACAAAACCTCCAACTTCTCAACAGGGGTTAAAAGAGTTCTTTTGGGAGGAGAATAAGGAGCAACACCCATGTTTGCAGAAGTAACTGCAGCCATTGAAGATTGGAATTGAGCAGTTGTTGATGATGAAGTTGCCATTGAAGATTGCTTTGTCACACGCTTAGGTTTAGGGTTTTTATGCAGAGAAAAGAGAAGACAAAAATGCATATAATTTCTGAGATGTGAAAAGTGTGAAAGTGAAGATAGGTCATGTATTTATACTTAAACAATTAGGCATACCATCAGCCAGAATTTTTTGCACGTTTGAACAAGCATTAAATGAAAAGAATAATAATCATTTCAAACATTTATTGCTTCTGACAAAATGGGGGGAAAATCAAGATTTTCACTATTCAAACTTCACCTCAAACGTCTCTTCAGTAATGTACACGCCACCTTTGCAGATTTGGTGTGACACGTGTTTGCTTGCATGTGTTCTGAATTCTCTTGAGAAATGAAACGTTAGCCAACGTTCAGATCTTCTAAGGATTGTTAGTTCAGAGTTTCACAAAAAAAATATCAAGCAGAATAAGTAAGCAATCAGAAGAAATACTTCAGAGCATTAGGCATTTTTGCATCTGTAAAAATTTGCTTCTGACAAATATCATTCTGGACAAAAATCCATACCAATATTTTTTAGAATAAATTTGAATCTATCTTCTACAAGGGGTTTTGTAAAAATATCTGCCCATTGATGATCTGTATCAACAAAGGCTAAATTTATTATTCCCTTCTGAACATAGTCTCTGATGAAATGATGCTTAATTTATATATGTTTTGCCTTAGAGTGTAAGATGGGATTCTTGGACAAACATATAGCAGAAGTATTATCACAAAAGATAGAAATGTTACTTTCAAAATTTTGATAATCTTCTAGTTGACTTTTCATCCAGAGCATCTGCATGCTACATCCAGCAGCAGCAATATATTCTGCCTCTGTGGTTGAAAGTGCAATTGTGGGTTGCTTCTTGCTGTACCAGGAGATTAGATTTCTTTCTAGAAATTGACAACTTCCAGAAGTACTTTTTCTTTCCACTCTGTCTCCAGCGTAGTCAGCATCACAGAATCCAACTAATTTGAAATCATCAGATTTTCTGTAACACAAACCCACATTAGAAGTACCTTTCAGATACCTTAGAATCCTCTTGACAGCTGTCAAGTGTGATTCTCTAGGATCTGATTGGAATCTAGCACACAGGCAAACACTAAACAATATGTCAGGTCTAGAAGCAGTTAGATAAAGAAGAGAACCAATCATACCTCTGTAGAGCTTCTGGTCTACTTTCTTACTTACCTCTTCCTTGCCAAGTGAGCTAGTAGGATGCATGGGAGTCTTTGCCAGCTTACTATCAGACATGTTAAATTTCTTCAGAAGTTCTTTAACATATTTGGTATGATGTATGTAAGTGCACTCTGGAGTTTGATTGACTTGGATTCCTAGAAAGAATCTGAGTTCTCCCATCATGCTCATTTCAAATTCTGCCTGCATACATGTAGCAAACTCCTTTTCAAGCATAATATTTGTTGATCCAAAAATAATATCATCTACATAAATTTGACAGATTAGAAGATCTTTCTTAATTGATTTACAAAAGAGTGTTGTATCCACTTTTCCTCTGATGAAGTTTTTCTCCAGAAGAAAATTGCTCAATCTCTCATACCAAGCTCTGGGAGCTTGTTTTAAACCATATAGAGATTTCTTTAGTTTAAAAACATGATCTGGAAATTTTTCATTTTCAAAACCAGGAGGTTGGTGGACATAAACTTCTTCTTCTATAATACCATTAAGAAAGGCACTTTTAACATCCATCTGATACAGAGTGATGTTATTTTGTGCAGCAAATGAAATAAGAAGGCGTATAGATTCTAACCTTGCCACTGGAGCATATGTCTCAGTGTAATCAATACCTTCTTGTTGACTGTACCCTTGAGCTACAAGCCTTGCCTTATTGCTTTCAACTTCTCCTTTCTCATTTAGCTTATTTCTGAAGACCCATTTTGTACCAATTATATTGAATCCTTGTGGTCTTTGAACTAGATCCCATACATCATTTCTGGTAAATTGATTTAGCTCTTCTTGCATAGCAATAATCCAATCATTGTCTTGCAGAGCTTCATCTACAGAAGATGGTTAAATTTCTGACACCAGTCCAAATAGTGATGCTTCAGATGATCTTAGAAAGGATCTTGTTCTGATGGGATCATCCTTCTTTCCAATAATGACATCCTCTGGATGAGAAGCTTTAATTCTGGATGATGATCCTCTAATAGTTGATTCTTTAGAAATGTTTAGATTATTCATCTGAGAAATTAAAGGAATAGCATCTGGCGTTGCTTTTGGTTCCTTCACTTGAATTTTGTCTGCTTCTGGGACTTCAGAGTCAATGAAGACTACTTCTCTATCTGCAGAGTTTTCAGACTGCTTTGGCTTTTCAGAGCCGAGCTTATCATCAAATATGACATGAATGGATTCTTCCACAATCTGTGTCTCAGTGTTGTATACTCTGTATCCTTTAGAGTGTTCAGAATATCCAAGCATGAAACACTTCTGTGCTTTGGAATCAAACTTGTTCAGATTTTCCTTAGTATTTAACATATAGCAAATACATCCAAAAGGATGAAAATATGAAATGTTGGGCTTTTTGTTCTTCCACAGTTCATATGGAGTCTTCTTCAGAAGAGGTCTTACAGACACTCTGTTCTGAATGTAACAGGCTGTGTTGATTGCTTCTGCCCAAAAGTGTTTTTCCAGATTTGTCTCATTGATCATGGTTCTGGCCATTTCTTGCAGAGTTCTGTTTTTTCTCTCTACAACTCCATTCTGTTGTGGAGTTCTAGGACAGGAAAAATCATGAGCAATGTCATTTTCAGAAAAATATTTTTCAAAATATTTATTTTCAAATTCACCACCATGATCACTTCTGACTTTTATAATTTTGAAATCCTTTTCATTCTGGACTTGCTTGCAGAAGTCAAAGAACACAGAATGTGACTCATCCTTGTGTTTTAAGAACTTTACCCATGTCCATCTACTATAGTCATCAACAATGACTAATCCATACTTCTTGTGTTTGATGGATTCAGTTTTCACTGGTCCAAACAGATCAATATGAAGTAATTCTAGTGGTTTGGAATTAGAAACAACATTTTTTGATTTAAATGAAGATTTTGAAAACTTCCCTTTTTGGCATGCTTCACAAAGAGCATCTGAAGTGAATTTCAGATTAGGGAGTCCTCTGACAAGATTAAGTTTATTAATCTGAGATATACGTCTCATATTAATATGGCCCAATCTTCTGTGTCAGACCCATTGCTCTTCATTAACAGACAAGAGGCATTTAACATTTTGAACTTTAAGTTCTGAAAGATTTATTTTATAAATGTTGTTTTTCCTCTTACCACTAAATAGGATAGAGCCATCCTTTTGACTAATAGCTTTACAACATTTTTGATTAAAGGTGATATCATAACCATTGTAACTTAATTGACTTATGGACAATAAGTTATGCTTTAACCCTTCAACAAGTAAAACATTAGTAATAGAGGGAAGTTTACCATTTCCAATAGTGCCAGATCCAATGATCTTGCCCTTCTGGTTCCCTCCAAACTTCACATCACCTCCAGATCTAAGTTCCAGGCTTTGGAACATAGACTTTTCTCCTGTCATGTGTCGTGAGCATCCAGAGTCCAGGTACCATGATTGGTGTCCTGACCTTGCTGCTAAGAACATCTGCAACAGGAATTATTTTATTTTTAGGTACCCAGATCTTCTTGGGTCCTTTGGGGTTAGTAGGTTTGTCTAAACTTCTGTTTTTCAACATAATGTTTATTCTGACTTGCCTTGGGTTTAAACACATAAGTATTCTTCTCAGAGCTTGTGTGTTTAATGTCATTTAAGTGACCAAATTTAAATTGAGAATACAGAGGTGTCTTCTTGATGAAAATTTTGTCAACAGATTTTGGATTACTTCCAGATGAAGATTCATATCCAATACCTCTTCTGTTGTTCCCACTAACACCATAGATCATAGAAGCCATCTTGCTTCTGTCTATGCTCTTAGTAAGGAATCTCTAAAAGCTAGAGTCATATTTTTCTAAAATGTTTTCACATGACTTAGTCTCAGATTCAGATTCTTGTTGAGTTATTTCAAAGTCATTTTTGATTTTCAGATTAATTTCTTTTTGCTCAACAAGTTCTGTCTTCAGAAGATCAATCTCAGATTCAAGATTGCTTTTCAGCTTCTTGTATTTGAGTTTGATATTGTTATAACTTTTAAGAACTTCTGATAAAACTTTTATAAGTTCTTCTTTAGTAAGTTTAGCCATTACCTCTTCAGCGTCATCATCAGATTCATAATTTGATTCATATCCTGAGGTTCCTTCCTCCTGATCTTCTGTGCTGGCCATCAGTGCAACATTAGCACATTCTTCTTCTGATTCAGAAGATGATTCAGATTCATCTGAGTCATCCCATGTTGCCATCAGAACCTTCTTATTTTTATTAAACTTCTTCTTGGATTTTTCTTTTTGGAGTTTGGGGCAATCATTCTTGTAATGCCCAGGTTCTTTACACTCATAGCATACAACTTCTTTCTTGCCAGATCTTCTATGCCCAGAAGATTCCTTTCTATGATCAGATCTTCTGAAGTTGTTGAACTTCTTTCCCTTGTGCTTCCAGAGTCTGTTGATCCTTCTGGACAACATGGATAATTCATCTTCTTCTTCAGAAGAAGATTCTTCAGAGCTTTCTTCAATAAACTGCAAAGCTTTAGCAGATTTATTAGATTTTAAGGCAACAGATTTACCTTTTTCTTTCTTCTGAGGTTCATCTTCCTCAAGCTCAATTTCATGGCTCCTTAGTGAGCTGATGAGTTCTTCTAAAGAGATCTTGTTCAGATCTTTAGCCATCTTCAAAGCAGTCACCATTGGTATCCATCTGGTAGGTAGACTTCTGATGATTTTCTTTACATGATCTGATGTGGAGTATCCCTTGTCCAGAACCTTTAGCCCAGCTGTGAGGATCTAAAATCTGGAGAACATAGCTTCAACAGATTCAGAGTCTTCCATCTTGAAGGCCTCATACTTCTGGATTAGAGCCAGAGCTTTTGTTTCCTTGACTTGAGAGTTTCCCTCATGAGTCATCTTTAAGGATTCAAACATATCAAAAGCAGTTTCCCTGTTTGTAATTTTTTCATACTCAGTATGAGAAATTGCATTCAATAATATTGTTCTGGCCTTATAATGATTTCTAAAATCTTTCTTCTGAGCATCTGTCATAAATTTTCTATCTATCTTCTTGCCATTCCCATCTGTGGGATGGACATATCCATCTATGACTAGATCCCATAAATCAGCATCATATCCAAGGAAAAAACTTTCAATTCTGTCTTTCCAGTAATCAAATTTCTCCCCATCAAACATAGGGGGTTTGGTGTTGATTCTGTCCCTTTCTTCATATTTATTGTTAATGTTGGATATTGTATTATCATCCATTGTAACAAATAAATATATATATCAAAGTATTTCTCTCTGGATCTTTACTGTCACTATTAAGTGGTAGCACACACAGAATCGGAGCTCTGATGCCAACTGAAGGTGAGATAATACTTAGAAGGGGGGTTGAATAAGTATGAAAGATAAAAACTTAGAATTAAAACACAATTATTTTATCCTGGTTCGTTGAACTCAACTACTCCAGTCCACCCTTCCTAGAGTGATTTGCCTTTCTCAACAAGGACTTAATCCACTATTTAATCAAACAGATTACAATAGTAACACCTAAGAACAATTGTTCTTAGTCTTCTCAAGAGCTACTGATTCCAACTGAATCCTCTAAAGGAAATCCTTTACAATCAATGTAAATCTAATACAAGAGTAAGAATGCTTCTAAAAAGCTTTTATCACAACAGTGATATTTCTCTTAAGTTTAAGTACAATTAATTCTAAGAATGAATATGAAAGTATGAGAGCTTGAATGTTTTAATTCTTTTTCAGCAAAACGTCTAACTGAAGAATTTGGTGGAGACTTGCTTTTATAGGCAGCTGATCCAAGGTGAGTTGCACGTTGAGAAGAGTGTCCCAAAAAGGTCTGAGCCTTTTTGTCTTCACATCAAGTGACCTTTCCTAGAAGAAGAAAGCACAGAAAAATCATTTTTGTCTGTGTTCTTGTGTCTAGCATAAATGAGGAAAGAGACGTTTGATTTACTCCAACGAATATAATCTTTGAATATTTCTTCTTCAGTTTTCAGCAAGTTCATCAGAGTCTGATTGGGTCAGAGTCTTCTAATGATGATCAGAACTTTGCTATATCAGAGTCTTCTGCAGCATGTGTGCTTTCAGCGTGTTAAATATCAGAGCATATTTGAAACAGAACTTCAGTACTGGCAGCTTTAGTACTTTCAGAATCTTCTGTAGAAACTATGCTTTGAAAAACTCTTCATACAATATTCTTCTTTGCTTCAGATGCTTCTGACTTGCTTCAGATGCTTCTGACTTGCTTCAGATGCTTCTGGAGCTTCTGCTTCAGAATCTTCTAGAGCTTCTTGCCTCAAATCCTTCTGGAGGCTACGCTCAGGATCTTCTGTTAGCAGCAATCAGAATCTTCTAATGTATGCATCTGGCGCTACAGATTATAGTTAATTTCTTGTATTCAATTCTGACTTGCTTCTGGAGTGTTAATTTCTTTACTATCTGCAGTAAAAACTCTCAAGCAGGTTTTAGAGTACATAATTCTTAAATACAAAATTTCCTAATAGTTATCATCAAAACAAAGAGATATTATTAAGATCCAATCTGTGTTCTAACAGTGATGGGGAAGATGAAGAAGACGAAGAAGAACAAAATGAACAAGGTGATAGACAACCAATGGAAGTTGTCGATCACATAAATGTGAGTTGGGCTAACCAATCCCCTACTTCAGATCATGGAAATAGTCAAGGTTGGGGCAAATGGAAAAATATTGGTTGGACATCATTACGTGACAACTATCAGCCTCCACAATATTCGGAGTATCAGGAAACTCCGCAGTGGGGTCATGAGGAGTCTTCACATTGGGGCTATGAGGAGCCTCCACAGTGGGGCTATGAAGAGCAAACACACTTCATGAATCCCCTACAACAGCATTTTGCCGAACTCCTCGAGATGATGAGGAACATGTAATTAGAACAACATGCTTTTATGACTGATCAGGATGAACGTCTCTCACAACTTCATACTCAATTTGAGACGCAGACTGAAAACTTCAACACATTCTCCTCTAATATCAATCAACGGTCGATGCTCTGGTTGAATTAACTAAAAGTCAGCACCAAGTCATTACAAATATCCTCAACACCTTGAACCGTTTCGTTTTGGAGTTTACTGACATGGTCGAGGCTTAAATGCTTCCGCCGTATCCGTATCATGGGAGAGGCCAACATTTCAGGGGGAGGAGACATTGAAGACTATGCACTCTGCATCATTGCATTTCATCATTGTGTTATTTTGTCATGTTATTTTGCTTTGTTTTAAGTACATTTATATTATGTTAATGACTTGCATTATGAACCTATATGTCATTCCTTGGGTGTATTTTTCTAGCAACAACTGTAATTTTTTTTATCATTCTATAGTGCTATTTATCTATTTGTTTCTTGATCATTAACTCTGTCATGTGTGGGCGATTGTTAATGTTTATCCTGTTGTGCATGTTTTGATATGAGCTTCAGTTATATTTTTATCATTTCTTAACGGACATTTCTTTCTTTTTGATGTTGTCAAAGGGGGAGAAAGTGTCCAGCTGTTTAGTAGAACCATAAAGATCAAAAGTGAAGACGTTGCATTTAGCGCAAATGAGTAATTGATAATGAAGGCATCAAGTAAGGGGGAGGATAATGTCGCACATCATACAGACGGGTTCCACGTGTTTTGCCAACATCAATCCATTGTGCTTCAGGCTTAGGCACAATCATGTTATTCTCGTCGGTCATAGTTATTTCAATTGGACCGTTAAGAATGACATTTCACACCTTTCGATCAATGGAATTAATGTGCACCCACATACAGTCTTTTCAGTAACTGTAATTTTCTCCATTAAAAACAGGAGCTCTATTATAGGCCCCTTTAGGTTCGTTAGCCATTTTCTACTAAGTTATACTTGAAGCACGAAGTGAACTAGTGCTCCTGATACCACTTGTTAGACGATGACACGGATCTAGAAGGGGGTTGAATAGATCCCTTATTTAAAAAATGAGTCGGCGCTACCAATAAAATTGGTTTTTGAAAATTGTTTAATTTGCGGAAGCGGCCATGGAAAAATACCGTCTATAACAAACGGTTACTAGAAAACCGGATATGTGTTTTATCCGATGGAATTCAGATAACGAGTAATGAGAATCACTACACTAGTCACACTATTAACTTGATTTAGATCACTACTTGGTATGACTAGTTCCAATGCCTTAAAACGCCAACAAAATAAATGGACAGCACACAAGGATTTTGGTTCAGACAATTTATCAAACACTTGGCGTGCGGAGCACTTCAAGTGAGTTCCGCATACAGACGGGTTCCACGTGTTTTTCCATCATCAAAAATGGGGAATATGTGAGGGCAAAGCCTCATATACTAGATATACGGGTTTCGATGATGTCAAAACTTAGCTGCATGGAAGAAGAGATGTTTGGTGTTATCACCATAATACATAAGCATATCTTATTTCTCATGTTTCATTTTCTTGCACAAAATATCTCTAGTACTGCACTGAGTGCTGTTAAAATATGCGTCATACGAGTTAAAACTCATTGGTCGTCATAGGTATCATCTAAGAGTGTCAAAAACATCAAAATTAGGCATTTTCTGAAATTACAGGTCTTTGAGTCGACCATACCTCTGCTCCGGTCGACTCATGGTAAGTGTCTCAAACTTGCATTTTCCTCGGGTTAGGTATGGTTGACCCACCGGTTGACGCATATTGTTAGCATTTGTATCTATCTAAGAATTCAGGCTTTGCGTCGATGCATAGCCTTGTTCCGGTCGACGCATAACTGCTTGTTTTGCATAATCTGTTTGCCTCGGGTTAGCTCAGGTCGACCCTGCACTCTGCATGGGTCGACCGCTCGTTGTTTGCTGCATAATTCCTGATTTGTCTATTAATTTTGAAAGGTGGTTTTTATCAGTTATAACAGTTTTATCTGGTATAAATATTCAGTTGCTCTATTCATTTCATATCAATTGAATCAATTACAAAAACAAGTAAAGTGAAAGAGGTGTCAATTCAAGTTCTCATCATCTTCATATTCTACATTTCATACCACAACAATCACACACAATAATCTTTGCTGTGCATTATAGATTGTTTAAGGTGATAACGTTCGAAGCCGTGATTGGGTAATCCGGTCCGGGTTAAGGAATTGACAGGTTTTTCTTGAATAAAACCTCTAGGGTTTTGTCCTCCAAGATTCTCTGAATTTGGGGTTTTTTGGACGAGTCTTCTCAACATATATTCGACCGAGTGAAGGTGATCGAGGAGCGGTGTGTTTCGTCGGTCTAGTAGCGGTAATTGGAGAATTGTGAAGGAGAAGTTTGGGTTTGACACGCGAGTGTTTGAGATTAGCCGGGCTGGGGTTTAAAGACAGAAGGATGTTCAAACATAGAGCTATAATCGGAGGTTCATACACAAGCTGTCGAAGGACTTTAGTCGACTCGAATCAAGGGATAAGAGGAGATAACTTCTACAACAACAAAGGAGTTTGTTTGTTTGATTGCTATTTCATTCTTGTATATACGATTCTACAACAGGTTAACTTTATATTATAAAAGCTCAATTCTATTGTTAGAATTAAGGGCAGACGTACCCCGAAGCGAGGACGGCGGGGGAACTGCCTCAACAAATCCTTGTGCCTTTTACCTTACGCTTTTACATTTGCTTAATATTTGTGTGATTTTCGTACAAACAATTTTATCAAATTTAGAACTGTTTTGAGTAGTGCTGAACTGATTTTGACTCTAGTATAATCGTTGATTGTACAAGGAAATTAGAGCAACTCACTCAAAGTGGAACTCACTTGAAGTGCTCCGCACGCCGAGTCTTTGATAAATTGTCTGAACCAAAATCCTTGTGTGTTGTCCATTTATTTTGTTGGCATTTTAAGGCATTGGAACTAGTCATACCAAGTAGTGATCTAAATCAAGTTCATAGTGTGACTAGCATAGTGATTTTCATTACTCGTTATCCAAATTCAATCGGCTAAAACGCATATCCGGTTTTCTAGTAACCGTTCGTTATAGACAGTATTTTTCCACAGCCGCTTCCGCAAATTAAACAATTTTTAAAAACCAATTTTATTGGTAGCGCCAACTCATTTTTAACATAAGGGATCTATTCAACCCCCCTTCCTTTATATCTCACACTCCTGTTCACAATTCTTAATGGGACAAATTGTGGAGCCGTCGATTATGTTTCTGATTCTTATTGTGATTACATAGGGGACCTAGCCATATAATATATATAACCCTAATCACTACCCATTATGGGCTCAAGGTTAAAGTCCACACTTTTACCCACACCAATAATATTTCAGATACTTAGTCTTTAGTTATAAAAGAGATCACTTAACTAATAATGTGGCTTATATATGCACCTCATCGGAATCACGATTAACCCGTCTTTCACAAACTAAACCACAATTGATTGTAGCCCATAAAAAGTTAAATAAATCTAACATGTTTTACTAGAGAATGCTTTTGATGTATAAAATTATCTACATGAAAGACACTCAAAACTTTTGATTAATAAAAACTCAATAAATCAAAAATACTATGATAAAAATCTAATACATACAAAAATTGAGATTGATCAAAATTCAAAATAATTATAACTATTTTTTTTATTAATACATAATTATATTTTTGATGTGTCTTTTTTAATTATTGTAATTGTATTTTTTTTTAAATTTGAATCTTTTTTAAAATCAGAATGGAGCCTTCGAGATAATTAGACCGGCTCTGCTCAAAATTTGATAGGTCACATTTCCACTATCTGATCTTCTATCAACAATAAAAATAAAATTCTAGAACATTTCTTAAATACTTTATTGGGTTTAAAGGTTTATGGGAAGACTTCAATTTGCAAATGTCTTTTAACAATTTGCATATGTATTCAATAATATTATTGTGTTGCTCTAAATTTTGCTCAAAGTTGCAGACTTAAAAGAGCAAGTTACTTAATTTTTGATAGATTTGAATGACATGTTTTATGCAGTGAAATGTCAAGTATTATTTATGAACCCCTTTACAATTCATAAATCGGAATTATTCTTTTGTTAATGATGCTCAAAGACTTGATTTCAAAAACAAGAATAATTTCACTACAATATTTTTACTCTATAACAACGCCTAATTTTAATTCGAATAATTCTAATAGGGTTTGCACATTATGTCATTGCAATGGACATACCATAAATTTCTGCTATGAGAAGCATGGATACCCCTATTTTAACAAAGGCAAACCTTTTGTAAATGTAGATAACAATGATGGCAATGAAGTTACTAAATCTAGTGGCAAAATTGAGGTGACTTGTTCTACAAACACCTATATTCCTATTTTTCAAGCTCTCGGATATGATTTTCTTGTTTAGAGGTGTGCAAGATATCTGATTGTGAGATTTAAATTCAAAATTTATTTAAAATATTTGGATATAATTAGATGGTTATTAACCAATTTAATTATTAATGGTAATTTATCCAACCATATTTTATTTTTGGATTCGGTTATAATTTAGTTATTATCCAAAATTCAAAATTTCAATTTAACTATAATTTTTTTTTGGAAAATGAATTATATTTTTTGAAAAATTAATTAATTTTTGTGAAAAAAATTAAATAAATTTTTGAAAAAATAATATTTTTTTGTGAATTTTTTTGAATAAAAATTAAATTAAAAAAATATATATTTTTCGTGAAAAATATATTTTTTTAAAAACTAATTAAATAATTTGTAAAAGTAATTTGTTTTGAAATAAAAAATTACTAACCGATTATATAACCATAATCAAATTTAAATAGTTTAAAAATAATTATAATTTGATTTCTAAAAATAACAAACCATGTAAACCCTAAAGCTTGTCAACTTCCTCAAACAAGACAACTTAGCAAACTCAGCTCAAGTTTCAACCATCAACCAAGTTTCAACTTCATCCATGGCTCACTATCATCCACTTATTTAGTCTACCTCAGGTATTATTTTCAATATTTCTACTAAGTCAGTTTGAAAAATCAATTCTTAGATATGGGACTCTGGTGCCAATGATTATACGTATTCTCTTGTTACAAAATTAAGCTTGTAAAATTAATCTTGCCAACGGAAGCTTTGTGTTTGTCAAGTATGTTGCTAACATCACTTTATCATCTAATATATATTTTACTCATGTCTTGTTTTAACCTGAATTCCACTTAAATTTAATTTCAATTTCAAGGCTATGTCAACATAAACTAGCGTTTTCCATGACCTAAATACCTCAAAGAATATTATTGATTTAGGTAATCAAGTGGAAAGCTAATATAAATTGTAGGTTGTTGTGAATTAGATATCTTTAAACAAACTATAAACTGATTTCTTAATGATTAAGAAACACACAAATTTAGAGTTAATAAAGAAGACATTGTAAAACAACAAGGAACAACAATGATTGGTTATTAAACAGTTATTCTTTCATTTCTCTTAGAACAAGATTACAAGTATAAAAGAATAACAAAATAACCTCTCTCTCTTGAAATTAGGATCTTATCTTCCTATTTTTCCTTGTGCCAAGATTGAGAAATTAGCATCCTATTTATAAGGAAAAATAACACACTAACCTAATGGGTTTTTTAACAATTACCTATTACAAACTAACTTAGGGTACAAGCTAACTTAAACCATTGGGCTTACAAGCAAGGCCCAATTCAACATGCTACCAAACCTAGAAATATTGACTAATGCATGTTAGAACAAACTTCGACTACAACACGCATTATCTTCGACAGTAGCATGCGAACAGACTTCGACCTCATACTTAATTCCTGTCGAAGCAGAAGCTGTCATTCGATCATACTAGAGTTCGATCTAATATCTCACATAGGTAAATGGTTTTAATCTCGAAGTCTAAGTCAATAAACACAACTTGATTAGCTCTGTTAGTTGACACCTCATACTTCACTCAGTGAAGATGTTTAACAGAAAAATAAAGAAAGTGAAAGAGCTAAGAGAGGAAGATAGAAAGCTTATGATTCATTCATTAGAAGTATAGTTACAAGGGTTTGGCTTATATACACAAGAAGATCACAATGGCAGTTAGTAACTGTGCGTTTTTAATACAACAAATCAAAATAAGCCTAAAGTATTATATCTCTAACATGTAGCATCGGGTTATGGGATAACATAACATCACTCAAATTGTCACATAGGAGTGTAGGAGTGTGAAATGAAATATTGAATTCTGAAAGTAATGATTCTAACCACAATAGCTCCGAGGTTGAATGTGCAAAGATAAAGAGCGATAATAAAAGGCCATAGTCACTTGTACCACTTAGGTATCTTAATAGCCTCCTAACAGCATACCAATGTGTCTCAAGAGGAGAGACCATGAACCGAAACGCCTTATTGACACTGAAGGCAATGTCTGGCCTAGTTAACGTTACATATTGTAACGCACCTACAATAGACCTGTACAGATGTGCATCAGAAAATAAATTGGAACCATGCCTACTCAACTTACAAGTGCTTAGCATAGGAGTTGGAACTCCATTTGCATTGATCATTTTTTTCCCTTGCTAGTAAGTCTTTGATGTACTTATATTGTGTAAGGAAAAGTAAGCCATTTCTGCAGAGCTTGACTTCAATACCTAGAAAGTAGCTAGGTCTGCTCAACTTTTTCAGAGTAAATGTAGTGTGCAGTTTGTTGATCAAATCATGAATAAGAGAAGAACTGGACCTAGTGACTAAAATATCATCAACATAAACTAAAGCATACATAGATATACCTTGTTTACAGTAGACAAAGAGAGAATTATCACCTTTAGATGTAGAGAAGCCAAAGTGAATGAGGGCTTGAGTTAGTTTCTCATACTGAGCCCTTGGGGCTTGCTTGAGACCATAAATGGCTTTGTTGAGCTTACAAACCAAGTTCTTGTCTTTGCTCACAAAACTAGGTGGCTATGTCATGTGGACTTCATCAGGGAGTATGCCATTGAGAAAGGCATTGTTTATGTCAATCTGTTGAATGTTCCACTTATATGTGATGGGTAGGGTTAGAATCACTCTAATGCTGGTAGGTTTAACAATAGGGGAAAGTGTTTATGTATAATCAAAGCCTTATTCTTGGTGGTACCCTTTTGCAACAAGTCTAGCTTTATGTTGAGTAGACTACCATCAGAGTTGTATTTAACTTTGAAAACCCATCTACACCTTACAACTTTTCTATCTGAAAGAAGAGTAGTAAGATTCCATGTGTTGTTAGCTTGGAGGGCATTAAATTCAACTTCCATGGTCTGTAACCACTCAGGAATAGGCAAAGCCTGTTTGACACTTATGGGTTCAGCCTCAGTGTGAGAAATGAAGGCTTTGGGTTTGGAGTTTCTTGTCTTAGCTCTAGTGAGCATGGGTGGTTATTCTCAAGAAGAGGTGCAGAAGGTTTACTCGAGTATATTGAGGGAGAGTTGGAAGATGTAGATAAGTCTTGAGTGTTGGGATGGATTTGAAGGGAGGGAGAAATAGGAGTTGCACATAAAGGATGTGTAGTAGTCACTATGTTGGTGTCTTTGTTACCCTCGAGATAACTAGATACATTATGTTCAGATTTAAAGCTATTATCTGTCGGTTGTTAGGAAGTTTTAGAAGTACTAAATTGGGCATTATCCTCAAGATAATGTGTATGAAGGGACCCTTGGTTAGGACGTGTAACATTAGGCTTGTCAACTGCTAGATTAGTAGGAATTATTCTACTGGGTATAAGTACTATTGGAGCAGGTCTGGTACTGTGTACAATATGACTAGGTGTACTAAGGAGGCCAGGAGAGAGATTTAAGTTATCAAGGCTAGGTTTTTTCACTGTTCTGCCCCAAATTGAAGAAATAAATTCCATAATACCCCACTTCCAAAAATATTTATGAATTTGCCCTGGTTTTAAACAAGTTCGCCCAATGAATGGGCGAGCTAGTGCAGAAAGAAAAGTAGGGGGTGCAGGCTCGTCCAATCAAAGGGCGAGTGTCTGATTTGCTTGCTGGGCCTCATGGGCTCGTCCATTCAATGGACGAGCGTGTGTTGATGTTTTTTTTTTGTTTTTCTTTTTAATTTTAATTATTATATAATCTAATTTTATAATTTTAATTTTACTAATATAATTTTAATTATTTAAGGATTTTGATAAATATGAAAACTATATAATTAATAATTAATAAATTATATAATTAATGATAATGTTATTAATAATTTTAATTTTAATTATTAAAAGTGTAATGTTAATAATAATTTCAGATTTTAATTATTTAATGATTTACTAAAATGTTAAATAGTTAATTTTAATTATTAAAATGTCATTAACAATGTTAATTTTAAATATTAAAATGTTGACGTAATTTTTTGTCAAGTGTCTCGGTCATTGAATGACCGAGCTCAAACTTAACTTTTTTTTTATAAATAAGTGTATTGCGCATCAGCAAATATCATTCGTGTCAACTTATCCGATTTATAAAAATGTTTGTGCAAGCTCTTGTTTTCTATGGACCGGAGAAAAAAACCAGTGTTTACCTAAATCCGCTGTGGAATTTCAGAACCGTGGTTGCAGCAATTAACACCGGGTTTCGGAAGTTGGGCGGTCGTCGCGTGACAGCGAGAAAATTGGAGTATCGTTGTCCATATATAACGCTTACTGATGCTAGCCCGGAGGGGACGTACATGTACTACCTAGATCATATAGAAAATGATGAAGATGTCCATTGCATGTTTTCAGCACATAGTGGCGAAGTCAACAGAGGAGTCACAGATCCACTTGTGTTGGTCGCTGTTGTTGGTTAGAGTTTATGTTAGCTTCATGAGTTTTATTTTTGAGTTTGTGGAGTCACAGATCCACTTGTGTTGGTCGCTGTTGTTGGTTAGAGTTTATGTTAGCTTCATGAGTTTTATTTTTGAGTTTGTGGAGTCACGTAATTGTTGTAATTTGAAAGTTGTTTTGAATTAAAAATAATTAATGGATCACATACAAAAGTAGTACAATCAAATTATCTATTCGGTCGGTTTGACGGACCGGCAACATTGGGACATTTTCTACGCATATGACCTATTTCTCTGCAAATCCCACACCTTCTCTTCTCTTTTTCTCCGTCGTCCATCTCAGTTCTAATTCTACTACTTTTTGGACGCCCCTTTTTATTTCTTCTCATGGAATCGTCGTGGCACAAAGTAAAACCTTCATATTTTGGTCAGTTCTCCTCGTGCGGTAGTCCCAGGAAGCTTTCCTTGTAGACCTTGAATACGTTAAGAACTGTGAAGACCTCTGGAATGTGAATTGTGTAGTCCTGTCGTATGATAGTACATGTCGCTATCACGTGGGAGCAAGGCAAGTGAAATGCCTGAAATTTTCCACAGTCACAGAAACGATTATGCAAGTCAACGCCTGAAATAGATTAATTACAACGATGGTCGTCCAACGGGTACCATGAAACAGAATCTTTCGCGATCAAATTGCATGACGTTGTGTGTGTTAGCCTTGGCTACCTCATCAGCCATTCCCTTGTTACAACCATCTGTGAAAACTTTTCCTGAAGATAGCATTTTAGTCCATTTGTGTCCTCGTTTACCAAAGAGTGAACCCATTCGATAGTATGTAGACTGGACCAATGCAGTGATTGGAAGGTTTCTGGTTGCCTTTAGTACAGAGTTTATGGCCTCTGCCAAATTAGATGTCATGTGTCCCCAACGTTGCCCTCCGTCAAATGCTCTAGCCCATTTCTCCCTAGGAATGTTGTCTATTCAATTTGAAGCCTCAATGTTTGTTCTTCTAATTTCTCTGTGATAGTAGTTAAATCTAGCCTCCGTCAATGCGTAACCTGTAACAGAACTTGTGTGAAAAAAATGATAACAGTGTGGTACAAAACTTTAGATAAGTGAAATGTATTTGGTTACCCATGTTAACAAGTTTTCTACGTAGATCTTTGTCCTTAATCTCGCGCATGAAGTTCTGAGCAATGTGTCTTATGCAGTAGACATGTGAAGATGGTGGATGTTGCCATCCATTTTCGGGATTGTTGTATGCACTCTTTATCGATTCATGTCTATCAGATATTAGACACAAATTAGGCTGTGGTGTCACGTGTAATCTCAGGTTCCTCAGAAAAAAGCTTCATGCTTCCTTTGTTTCACCTTCGACCAATGCGAATGCTATTGGGAAAATATTTGCGTTGCCATCCTGTGCCACCGCCATCAATAGAGTTCCTCTGTACTTTCCATACAACCAAGTTTCGTCTACTTTCACAATAGGCTTACAGTAGGCGAAGCCACGTATACACGGACGAAATGCCCAAAACAGACAATGAAATATTCGTTTTTCCAGAGATTTGGGAACCATCACTTGATATCGCAGGTAGGGTTTGCAAATCTATAACGGTTCCTGGAAGGAAGGTTTTCATTACCAGTATCCACTGCGGTAGGTCGTTGTAAGATGTTTCCCAATTGCCATAAAGTGAATCTACCGCCTTGCACTTAGCGATCCATGCTTTCCTGTAAGATATAATGTACCCGTATTTTTCAAGAATATGGGCAATGATCACCCTTACCTTAAGTGAGGCGTCACTGTTGACAAGTTCTCTGATACTATGGCTAACCATTTCTGAACTAAGCTTCTTATGGTCTTGTGCCATAGACGCCGTAGTGCATGTGTGAGACCCAGACAACTTACCGATCACCCATTTCGAGTTCCTTTTTCTCAAGGAAGCTCTGCACTTGAAACTGCAGTCTTGTTTCTTACACTTAATGACATATCGTTCATTGTCAGACTGATAGACCCAATAGTCCACATTGTGTGTAATGTACCAATGCTGCAGAGCGAGGATGCAAGCTTCCTTATTTTCGAACTCCATCCCAATCTATATTTCGTCACCTATATGGTTTTGAATAGCACTTCTAAACCCGGAGGTTGTATCGTCATGTTCGAAACATATATTTTGCATGTGCGCGGGCGAGTTGTACAAACTTATGGGTTGCGCACGGATCAGTTGCATAGACACGATAACTATATCTTCATTGTCTTCGTCATCGCTGTCACCAAAAATATCTTGCATCCTGACCTCCTGACTATCGTCATCACTTGCCTCTCAAACCTCCTCATTTGGTATGAAAGGTAAGTTGTTTTGTGTTGGTTCGTCGTCGGATGTTCGGCTCATCCCGTACCAGTGTGACTGTGTCTCTTGCGTCAGAAATGTTTTGGGATTGTCTAGTAGTCGGACATACAACTCAATTGTAGGTAACTGACCAAACATCATGTGGCACCGAAACATTGCCTTCACATCTTCGTCGTTCCGGATCGGCGTCATTATGTAAAAAATGGTACAATCGTCTTCATTAAGTGTTGGATGGCGATAAAGTATTTCCTCAACGCTTCGTGCCAATTTTTTTTTCCATTCTATCTTTAAAATGAAAAAAAATCAAAACTGACATGAATTTTGAAGGCGTATGTATCTGTGTTGCTGAACGAGAATCCAACAGGGCTATTTGCTGAAACAACACCGTTAAAGTGGCATGTGACAATTATATTTCTCTGGGACATTTTGGAGTGTAAAGTAGAAATTCTTTGTAGTAAATATTGATGTGTACAATATAAGTTTTTGGTAGTCAATATAAATTGTAGACTATTGATGTGTATAAATAAAATGATACATATATTCTGGGAATCAACAACTATATAAGACGACTATGAGAAGAGGTGGGAATATTGTGACTAGTAGCTCGCCCATTCCAAGGACGAACTTGTGACTTAAAATGTGTGTGCGTCCAAAGAAAGGACGAGCTCGTGCCAAAATGTGTGTGTGTGTGTGCGTCCAATGAAAGGACGAGCTTGTGGTGTCATTAAGGAGCTCATCCAATGAAAGGACGAGCTTGTGGTCTTTGTATGGCATGCAACAAACATTGTATAGGAACTCTAATCAATCTATTACTTTGCATGCATGCAAGCTACTATAGTGCCATGCAAGAGTCTTATCATACTTTTAAATTTAATTTTATTACCTCTAACTTTGAATTTACCACACACTACTATAAATACAATTTTCTACACAAGTTTTTTACACACATTACTTTCTTCCAAGATTTTCACAAAAGATTTTCACACAAATTTTATTACCTCTTGCAATCGTTACACTGAATTAACATGGCATTGTTGTGGATGGGCAATGAACATCATGGAGCACAAGAAAATATCCAAGCTAGTGTACGTTTTTTCTCTATTAGAATGCATTCAAAATTAATGTCTATTGTTGTGTAGTTAAATATTATTTCGTAGCAAAAATCGTGATTACATTTTCTTGGTTTAATATTGTTGCAGACTAATTCCCCAAGGTTTAGAGTGCATTCACATTCTTCTATTCAAGCGAGTCAGAGAATAACGACTTATCTTAAAATAGCAGGTTTTGGACATATCTCAAAAAGAAGTAGTTTAAAAGTCGACTCAAGTTTAGTTGTGGCTCTGTTGGAGAAGTGGAGACCCGAAACACACATTTTTCACTTCCCAACAGGTGAATGCACAATAACGCTTGAAGATGTGTATATGTTACTTGGTTTACGAGTTGATGGAAAAGCTATCAACGGTCCCACCGAGATAACAAACTTTGTTTATATGGAAAACTTGGGGGTGGAACCTACAGAAGACAATAAAATTAAATGTTATGTTAGGATCACCTGGTTAGAGAGTTTATACGAAACTTTAAAAAATAAAACTGTCCCCACACAAGAAGAAGTTCTGTTAGAAGCCAAAATTTATATTTTACTTGTAATCGCTACAATTTTGTTTCCTGACAAAAGTCAGAATCTATTGCATTCTTCTTGGATCCCTTTCGTAGGGGATCTTGTCGCATGTGGTACCTATAGTTGGGGTTCTGCATGCCTTGCAAAATTGTACAGAGAAATGTGCAAGGCAGTAGTCAAAGATGTTAGGAGCATGAGTGGTTGTGTTCTTCTACTGACTTCTTGGGCATTCTGTTCTTCTACTGACTTCTTGGGCATTCACACGTATATCATTGTTCGCTCCTGTTACCACAGTGGAACCCTCGTTTCCATATGCACAAAGATATTTTTGTATTAAAACACCCATTTATGTGTACATATATATATATATATATATATATATATATATATATATATATATATATATATATATATATATATATATATATATATATATATATATATATATATATATATATATATATATATATATATATATATATATATATATATATATATATATATGTTATTCAACTATGCCTAACAATATTTATTTTTTTTGGTTATGCAAGATGGGCGCAAAGAGGAATGAATTACCATGTAAATCCTCGTTTTCATCTTCAAGGATATCGAAACGCATTTGACCATATGCAAGAACAAGATGTAAGTTTGAAACCATATGAAAACAGTTGTCGATTCTACTCGTTAATTGTATTCTTAATTTTCTTTTTTATGTGGCAGTTTATATGGAGGCCGTACATTCAATATCCGGTGCCCAGTCTTAAAGATCGCCAAATCTGGAGTGCAACAACTTACCTTATTTGTTTCTATACCGTTGAGATGCATCAAACGGATAGGGTAAGACTCCAGTTTGGATTAGACCAACAAATTCCTCCCCTGCCAAGGTGTCTAAGGGAACACCACGCAATGACCATGAGAAAAGCTCAAAAAGTTAATTAGCGAGAGTTAAACAAGGAGGAGGTGAGAGAATGGAGACACAGAAGAAATGTGATTTTGCGGGGGGAAGCTGCATTACGTGAACGCAAGCCAAGCCAAGAGTATTTAGCTTGGTTTCGTGTCATTCCTTACGTGCATGTTGCTCCAGAACAATTTTTGACCGACCCACGCACGCAAGCATCATCATCAACACAACCGACTGCCGCATCAGTGCATCAGGATGTGCCACCAACCTACACATCTCAATTTGGGGGGCACGCATCCTCGCCAACTCGACATACATACCAACAACAAACACCCAATAATCCATTCCCTCAACAAAACTATAACTACCACTACAACCAACAATATCAGCCCTAACCCTACCTCCGACCACCCATGCAGTTCACCCCAGTCCCACCCCCCAACTTTGACCAGACCGGCCCACGTTTCCAATATCAAACCTTCAACACTACCTTCTCTCAACCCACCTCGACCTTCACGCCTGATGACGTCTACTACCCAACCTTTCAACAAACCCAACCCGAAACCTACCCGTAACCACCACACTCATTCCAAATTTTTTTGCTTACAGACGAGCAACTGATGCACATGCCAAATTTTAACATTGATGATCTTCTCGATGAGCAACCAGGACCCTCTTCACGACAGGCAAACCCCCCTACAACACATCACAACGAAGACATGTCTTCCGACTCATCTCAATCACCTAGAAATGAGCGTTTGGGCAGGGGATATAGATAGCGAAGGACCACTAGGTGTGGAACTGGGGGTCATCTCCAATGAAATGTATTTTTATTTAATCAATTTTATTGTTGTAATTTAATCTTAAATAGTTAAAATTATTTACATTTCTTATAATCTACTTTTATAATGTAATTATTATTAATTAGTATTTTATAATTAAATTTTTTAAAAATGTATTATAAAAATTGTAATTAAAAATTATTCACATAAAAAATTGTAATTAAAAACTATTAACACTAACTATTTAAAATTATAATTAAAAAATTGTAATTTATAATTAAAATTAGATTATAAATTTGTAATTTATAATAAAAATTAGATTATAAAATTGTAATTATAAAATTAATTAGTATTTATTATTAACTATTTCAATTTAAAAAAATATTAACATTACAATATTTAAATAATTAAAATAAAATAAAAAATACGCATCAGCACACGCTCGTCCATTCAATGGACGAGCCCACGAAACCCATTTCAGCATCCAGAAGCTCGCCCAATGAAAGGACGAACATGCACCCCCTAAAATTCTTTCTTCACTAGCTCACCCATTCATTGGGCGAACTTGTTTAAATCTGGAGCACTCTGGTAAATATTTTTAAATGTGGGGCATTATGGGATTTATTATTTTAATATAGGGCAGAACAGTGAAAAAATCTCAAGGTTATGTTCCTGATTGTCAGATTGTAGGGGACTATGTTCATCAAGAGATGGGACTTGATTGGTTGAATTAGGAACCTCTAGATTGTTAGTTTGTGTATTATTACTTAGTGTTGGAGAAAAGGAAGAAACATGGGTATGAGGGACAAAATTGATAGCAGTAGGTAAATATCCTATTGATACCTCCTGTAGGGATAGGCTTTTGATGTGGTTGTTGGCCAGGAAACATAATTGGAAAGGGAAAATGGTTCTCATTGAACTTAACATCTTTAGAGATGAAAATTCTACCCTCTTTACTAAGACATTTGAAACCCTTATGTTTAGGAGATACTCCAAGGTATATGAACTATTGCCTTATCAACTGTAGCTTATGTTTGCTGAAGTGTCTCAATAGGGGAAAACATGAACAATCAAAAACTCTTTAGGACTTGTAATCTGGCTGCTTGCCATACAGGGCATGAAAGGGTGAACTAGCTTTAGTCAGGGCAGTTGTGGGTAGTTTATTGATTAGATAAGTAGCAGTAGAGAAACTATGATCCCAATAATCTAGAGGTAGGGAGGCATGAGCTAACAGGGTAAATCTCATTTCAATAGTTTCCTTATGTTTTCTCTCCACATTGTCATTTTTGTGAGAAGTGTGAGGGCATGTTAGCTTGTGCGTAATGCCTAGTTCTATTAGAAACTTAGTAAATGAGTGAAATTCTCCGCCAAAGTCAGACTGGACAGCCTTAATGTTTACACTGAATTGTATTTGAACAAAGAGATGAAACAGTTTGAATGCTTGTAGGGCTTCAGATTTTTGTTTGAGAAAGTACAACCATGTGTATTTTGAATGGCCGTCTACAAAAGCAATGTAGTACCTATAGCCAGAACTAGATAAAAATAAAGAAAGTAAGAAAGAAAAGAGATCGAAAGCTTATGATTCATTTATTAAAAGTATAGTTAAAAGGGGTTTGACTTATATACACAAGAGAATCACAGTAGCAGAACTAGATAAAAATAAAGAAAGTGAGAAAGAAAAGAGATCGAAAGCTTATGTTTCATTTATTAAAAATATAGTTAAAAAAGGTTTGACTTATATACACAAGAAAATCACAGTGGTAGTTAATAAGTATGCATTTTTAATACAACATATCAAAATAAGCCTAAAGTATTATATCTCTAACAAACTCGATCAATACTTTAAGTACACATAACTCTGTAATTCTCACGTGGCATATTATATTTGATCATGTATCTCATAAGAAACTATTGCAAATAGCTCAGTTGTATTCATCATTTTCATTTGACAATAAAGTCACTTGAGACATATATCATTTAGCGAGACAAAAAAAATCACCATTTAATTCAAGTCAGTATATTGTCTCTAGCATATTTGAATTGCCGCACTTTTGACATTTGAGGGACATAAATTGTTTCATTGTTATGAGTAGAGTTTATTTGGTAAGATCAAGAAAGAGCTTTTAGTTTTGTTTTATTTTTTTCAAAGCTATTTGAAGTAGTTTTTAAGTTTGTAACTTTTAACTTACGACTTTTTCTTTTTTTCATTTTTATCCTCACTATTTTATCAAACTCCCATTTTTTACCCTTTATATTTTATTATGATTTAAATTATATTTTAATTATGAGAATAAGAAAGATTAATCATTATTTTTATAGAACAAATTCACAATACAATTCATCTTCCATTTTATTACTAATGAAATATTTTGATTCATAACATTGAATTATTTTTTATTATTTTTAAATTATTATTTTAATTATTTATTACTTGAGTTTTAAAATATGTATATATAACCGTTTAATATATTTTTATATTAGGTTTAATTTTATATTTATATTTTAAAAAATTTGCATTTAATACGTTTGAACAAAAACTAATTTAATAAATAAGATCATTATTTTTTAAAATCAAAAATGTTTTTTTTATGTCATTTTGCATTTATTAATTAATATAACCGTTAATTTACCAAACACTCAAATGAATTAATCAACTATAAATCATCATCTATAAGATATCAGTGATCAGTTATAAACTATTAATTATCAACTAATTTATGAGTTATCAGCTAGTTTTCAAGGCATCCTTTGATGACCACACCAGATTTGTATGAATGATATTACTTAAAAACAAAACATAAGTATCTTTACATATCCAAAACTTTATTATCATAAACAAATAATGGGTTTGAGTTCACGTTAAACCAATGGTGCTGATCAGCCAAAATATTGTGTTGAAATTCCTGGTTGAAATAAAGCATCGACACTAGTCAATATTTGCAGAAGCCATATATACCAAAATAAATGATCAAAACCTTATTGATCCTATGTCATTCATCATAAATAGAATGACCATTTTAATTCTGCATAACAACTCACCTTAACGATTCCTTTATGACAATTCTTGACATCAACTCATTCAAAGTATTTGACTCACTATGTTACGCCTCTATTCTTCATGTGCATAGAATCAAACTTTATCCAAAGGCAATTCTACATAACAAATCACCTTTAAGATTTCTTTATGACAATTCTACATAACAAATCACCTTAAAGATTTCTTTATGACAATTCTTGACATCAACTCATTCAAAATATTTGGCGCACTATGTTATGCCTTTACTCATTCATAGGCCTCTATCCTTCATGTGCATAGAACCAAACTTGATCAAAAGGATCAAGAAATATACTTGCCTATCAAACAATTTAACGATCACCATACACTTCTTGGCATTATTTCCCATCTGCATAACTTTGACTTGCCTCAGAACTTAATTCAGCAAATCTTCATTTACAATGGTTTTAACCTAAACCATGCAAATACTTTTACCATGAATGAACTGTTTCTGCATATCAAAAATAGATTCACCTTGCTTCCTGAAATATTTCCTCTCCAACCAAAACAAAAGAAGCTCGTATACATGAAAGCTTACGGAACAGCAGCTACATGAATGATGTGAGACTGAGACTTATCCCATGAAATTGAATATTATTGGTGTTCAGCATGAACCAAAATCTTACTGAACATTAACCACTGTTATAAATAAAACTAAATTTTAGCCTATTGTATAACCAACCATAAAATAGACCAAATCTCAATCCAAAAATCGAATCACTATTATACTAAGTAATGATATTCTATATAAAAAAAACAATCAAATTTCCCAATAGGCTTCTCAAGATTATTGTAAATTTAATTTACATTTTGTTCATGCAAAGAAGCCACAAAAGTTGTGCCAATTAATTTCTTACTTTATGTAGCCAAGAATTTCTTCAATCCCGACTTCTGATCCGCATTGAGCCGAGATGGGAATTTGATGTTGAACTTTATCCTCAAGTTTCCCTTCTTTGTTGGATCCTTTGGCAGTGGCATTCCTTCTCTTGGAACAACTTCCTCGTACTCCGGATGAACGACATTGTTGACAACTATAGTCAAGTTTCTACCATCGAGTGTGGTGAGATTCACTGTACAACCGGATAATGCTTCTGCAAGAGAGATCTTCTGAGTGGCAATCAGATCATTTCCTTCCCGGGTGAAGACGCTGTGTGGTTTTTCATCAATCACGAACACGATATCAGCTGGTATTGAATTTGGATGCTCGTTTCCCTTCTCCGGGAAGGTGATCTTTGTGCCCTTCTTCCAACCAGGTTTGATGTTGATCGTCAAGATCTCGTCCAACTGCATGAGTTTGCTGCACCAAGAAGGAAATGAAAGAAAAATTATCAATAGGGCATTCTACAATACTAACAATTCCATAACGAGAGATATCAATATTCAGTATCATACATAAATTTCAGATATTCAAACCTTATCTGGAATTCTAGATGATTTAGTTAGAGGATATAATGCAGACTAAGATAGAAAATCCATTATGCCAGAACGACAATGCATGATCCTAGCTAGAACAATGAAAATGCCAACCCCGACAAGATGTATAACCCCATTATTACATTAGACTAGGGCATACCAATTATTAATTCCATTTAACAAACACCAAGCTATTGCAACATAAAACAATAGAAGGATAAAACATCATAGTAACAGACTTCATCGAGATGTTCATCTGCAATCGAGATGTTCATCTGCACAAGACTTCTCTACTCCTAGACTAGAATGAAAAAGGACTAGTAATAATATAATCTCAAAAATCAGACACACAAACTTCATAGCAAATGCACGATGGGATCCACAGTTTCTATACACTGTTATCTGATGTGAAAGAGCATTGTTAAACATCACAATTCTAGTATTCCTTATCCGAAAAATACTACTTTTAATCATATTTTGAGTGTAACTATGCAACATGGTTATTAAATCAAAAGTCCTTTAAAGAGCAATTTGCCAAGCAGCTATTTACTAGCTATAAACAGTACTTCATGATTAAAATTTAAAGTTTCATCAACTCATTACTTAGAATAGAAACAGTACAAATTTATAACAATAGAATTCTAGCTTTCATATAAGGCATATACATTTTATTTGATGTCAACTACGAACAACTGAGTAATACTTCTGCTACCAGTGCAAAACCTACCAAGAAATTGTTCTATAAGGAAAAACTCAAGGCAAACCTAACTTGGGTGATTGAAAAGTTGATTCAATTTAATTCTGAAGCCTCGGTATATCACATTGGGAGAAGAGCGGTATGAATCAAAGCATATTGTAATCATTTAAACAATTAGTATAACTTCTAAGTAGTTTTCATCTTTCAACAAAGAAGCAAATGCCACAAACATTGCATCATCCAGAACTACAAACTACAAAGTCAACTAGCATGTTCTCAGCAAGATATGTGGATTAACAAAAACAAGGATAAATGAATGATACAACTGGCATAATAATTGCTTCTAAATAGAACAAACAAGAATCAGCTATGAATAAAACCAAAATTGCTAATCGCCAATCTACAAGGCCAATCAGCCTCTTCTCCCGTTAATCCGCGAGTGTTTGTACTTTTACTAAAACATGTGAATCTCAGCAATGTTACACAGCAAACACATCATATAATAATCCATGACAGTAAACACATTATTGCAAAATGAACCCAAAAAGAACTAGGAAGGTAAGAACAACAACTAACCCATGAACATCAATAACTTCTCTGGTGATCTTCATCTTCCTTGTGGTCCCTTTATATATATCCTCAAGAGCACACGGCAATTTGTTCTCAATAGACGGTGCCTTACGAGGAGCACTTTGATGATGCGCATGAGCTCCACTTCCTCCTCCATCCCCAAAGGATCCAAACACATTCTCAACAAAGACGCCATTCGGAAGCCTTACTCCCATGCCACCCGAACCACCCGCCCCTCTTCCTATCCCTCCCATCCCCCCAAAGGGACTTGAAACCCCGAAAAACTCAGCAAATATATCATCAGCATTCCGCTGATTGAACCGAAACGAAGACGGTATATCTCCAGGGGAATAATAACTATGTCCACCACCACTAAAAGCTTCCGATGGTGGTGGCATTTGACCCTTCAAACCATCTTCCCCATATTGATCATAGATAGCCCTCTTCTGAGAATCACTCAGAACCTAAACAAACAATAAGAAAAAATAATCCCAACTCAAAATCAGCACAACCCAGAATCCAAAAACAATAAAAATCAAAACTTTAATCGAGATCCAATCAAAATTGTACTCAAAACTTACATCATAAGCTTCAGAAATTTGCTTAAATTTGGCTTCCGCTTCTTTTTTGTTGTTAGGGTTTTTGTCAGGGTGCCACTTCATAGCGAGTTTTCTGTAAGCTTTCTTCAAATCATCCTCTTTAGCGTTCCTATCAACCTGAAGAAGCTTGTAATAGTCAACACCCATGGCAGGTTGTTGCGCTTCTTCTTCTCGCTTTCTCTTCGTCAGCTTTGCAGTTTGTGGTTCACCGTTGTGTGGTTGTTGAAGATTGTTTCGGTTTTCTGCGGCGTTAGAAAAGGTTTTGATGGGTTGAGAAAGAACAGAAAGTTCCAGAAATTTATAAGGTTGGGTGGGTTTTGAGTCTCACACGATTGTATTGTATCTGACCACTATTGCGTATGCTAAACTTCATGACCTTGGCATATAGGTTATCACAAACATTTAAAATAGATTAGGGTAATGTTAACTTGTGCTTTGGAGCACATGTTAAAAAAATCAATTAGAAAAAATAATTTAAAAATTAATTTTATATTTAAAATTCTTTTTTTAAATTTATTATTATATATTTTAAAATGCAAAAAACTAATGTAGAATAATAAAGTTAAATTATTAAAATGTTTACAAAATATAATTTGATATAAGTCAAATAAAATAATATTATTACTAAAAAGATTCATGTATATTTAAGAATGTCAACATCCTGAATAAAAATATTAAAAATTTATTGACTAAATGTAAAATAAGATAGACCTTACGTTAATGTGAGTCGGTTAATTTTATTCCGTTTGTATATATATTATTTTTGTGTTTATATAGTTATTAAAAATAAAAATATGATATTTTATTTTAAATTTTTAATGGTATATGATTATTATTTAATTTAATTAGTCATGTGGTTTATTAATTTCATTTATGGTTTCATATGTTGCTCCATCATTAGTCAATAAATATTACTTTAAAGTCTCTTAAAAACATCTCTTCTGACAGCTAATAAATTTATGTTTAATTTTTTCAAAAATATTGGATAATCAACTTCAAATACAAGAGAGAATGGTGAAGCTTGAAAAATATTTTATTGAAAATAATTTTTTTGAAAAATTCAAAGTTTAAAATTATTTGTAAAGGAATAAGTAACGGAATGAAGTAGAACAATAAGTTTAAATTATAAACAAATTTAAAAAGTATAATTTAATATAAAGTCAAATAAAATAAATTATATAAGAGATATGGTTGTTTTTGTTATTTTTCATGATACCAAAGACAAATACATAACTTGTAAAATAAAGGAGAAGATATACTAGATTGGGAGAGTTATAAAGTATAAACCAAAAGTTTCACATCAATCTATTTAGCCATCATAAAAAATGAGAGATTGTGAATAAGATGTTCTTCATATATCTTAGCTTAGTTTTGATGAAAATAATAGCTTATTAATGAAAAAAATCAAAGAAGAAAAATATGGAAATCAAGTATTAAGATTGCAAAAGCTTTAGGATCTTACCTGATCAGAAATGAATTAGCAGTCTGTCACGCGTCGTGAGCTCCTGTGATTACTGATATTATGGAAGAGGAGTGGGTGTACCTGCAAGGTACTCTGATGCTTAAGTGAGTAACGAAGTTAGAAAGTGCAAGTACAAAGATAATAGATGTAGAAAATAGACTACCTGACCCTCTAGTGAAATAGGGTATTTATAATGTGCCCCCAGCGCAGGGCCAATAGTTACTTGGCATTGGACTGGATTGCAAGGTCCAATAGAGTAACTTCTAGGGCTTACGTGGCATAGGGAAGACCAGCACGTGGTCTTCGTCCTGGATCAACTGCCTCGTAATCTTCGGAAGGTCGGCTAACCAGCTCTTTCGGAAGTGGGTAGTTGCCTGATGACGTGTTCCCGCGTGGGGAACACATGGAGAACGTGGGGGAGACGCGTGAGTCCTCCATGTGCTAGACAGTCTGCCTGACTGAGGGGCCTTGCTGAGATGCGTGCCCGACATGAGAGGACTAGACATTGTTGGGCCTCCCTAATGTAGTATTGGGTTGGGCCTGCCCGACTGTGGGGCAGGTCTCAACCCAGTCCAGAACAAGAGCCCCCTAAATCGTTGGTCCTAAGTGGATGAGTAATGACTTAAGAGCTGGTTGGAGTGTCAAGGATCAGTTTGGAAGACGGACAGCTTGTCCGGCATACAGAGTCGGGTTGTGCGCGCGGCCAGAAGTTATAGATGTCCGCCAAAATAGTAGGTCATGGGGAGATGGAAAGTGAACGAGCGTGCTTGATCTCCGGGCACGAGGTGAAGCTGAGGGGACACGCGTGGTGTCCCCTAGCGACACGTGTCACACGTAATTAATGCCTAGGGCAGCTACGCATAGGGGCACTTGAGTACCTATTGTCGCCTCGCTTCTCATGCCAGGCTTATAAATAGAGGGAAAGTTCCTCTCATTTGCACATTTCCTCTTCCTATCTGCCAGAATCCTCTCCAAGTTCTTCTTGTCGTCGCTGCCGTCATCTCCCTTATTGTCACCACTCTCCGTCGTCCAGATGCTCCTCCTACAAGTAGGTTTTTGTTTCCTTTCTATAGTGTTATGAGTTTTCCAACGACTCTCAAGAAGTTTTCGGGAAAGCTATGAATTTCCCGATCTGTCTTATGAAGTTTCCGACCAAGGTATGAAGTTTTCGGCAAGGACGTCGGGAAGTTCATGAAGATTCCGGGATCTTCATGAAGTTGCTGATGAATGCCTCGGGGACCTATGTAGAAGGTCTCGGGGGGCTAGGATGAATGCCTTTGGGAGCCTTGCTCACAATAAGTGCACGTCCATCGTGGGGAGGTTTCCTTAAGGGTCTCCCGCGCGTGTCAGGGTCCTCCCAATTGGGAAACATCGCAATCGGGGAGCCTTGCTCCTCGTAAATGTACGGCCATCGCGGGGAGGTTTCCCTAAGGGTCTCCTGCACATATCAGGGTCCTCCCAATTGGGGAAACATCGCAACCAAAGAGCTTTTACCTAGGGTCTCCCCACGCGTGTCGGGATCCTTCCAATTGAGGAACATCACAGTCGGGGAGGTTTCACTCAAGGTCTCCTCACGCGTGTCGGGGTCCTCCCAATTGGGGACAAATGGTCGTCGACGAGGGGGTCCATTGCTCTGGGCTTCCTATCCTTCCTTTCTCCCTTTCACTTGATTTATGGTTGAAGGGTGGATTTGATCTTTGAAATCAAATTCACTGTTTTCCTCTGCTTTAAAAGTAAAATGGTTGTAAAGACTGAGGGCGTCATCCATATTGATGACGAGTCGGAGCCCGACATTCTCGTCGAGGTCGAATGAGCTAAACATGTTTGTACGCCCGCAGACTGGGTCGGGCAAGAACCTCTTACTATAGCGTCGTGCTTCGCCTTTGATGACACGGACGCTTTTGCCACTGTCGAGGACCGTCTGGAAGGTTCCTCCACGAGCTGGATGGTCTAAAAACCCAAGGGAAAACCCCACATCTACTCGAGTTTTTGGGATATGAGGTTCTCTATGTATGAATTTGCGTTTCATGAAGCGGGGATGCGCCTCCCCTTCAGCAACTTTCAGAGGGGAGTGTTCTGGTGGCTCCGTCTGGAACCTTTACAACTGCACCCAAATATCATAGCGTTTGTGCGGGCATTCGAGCTTGTTTGTGAGTATCTTCGTATCGGGGTTACACTTCCCATGTTCTTCCGCACCTTCCATCTCCATCGCCAATCCTTCGAAGGTAGGCACAGTTGGGTATCCTTGAAGCAGCCGAGGAAGCTGTTTCGGGCATACCAAGATTTTGTCCGCACCTTAAAGGATAGGTTTTACATTGTGAAGCTCGTGTCGCATGCGGCCGTTGACTCTTTATACAACCTCGTGGTCAATAGGAGCACAGGGAGTGTGAGGAAACCTTTGTGTCAAAATTTCCGCTTGAGTGGGTCGAGGACCATTTCAACCAGGGCACGAATGGTTATATTATGAAGCATGTCGACCTGGATGGTAGTGACCGGTTAGCTTACCAAAAGATGGTCAATTTTGTCTCCAGCTTCACTCCCGCCAAGTGTGTGCATAAGGATAGG
The DNA here is from genome assembly GCA_963859935.3 of Lathyrus sativus. Taxonomy (NCBI): domain Eukaryota; kingdom Viridiplantae; phylum Streptophyta; class Magnoliopsida; order Fabales; family Fabaceae; genus Lathyrus; species Lathyrus sativus. Next base: position 936,646,844 of record OZ012735.1, read on the forward strand.
AATTTCATCCTCAACGAGCACAGGGAGATTTGTCGCGAGGCTTGACTGATTAACACCGAGGCTCTCCTCGAGTGTGGTTCTCGCGAAGAGGCCTTTAGGTTTTTAGGTAATGAATATATTTTTTGGCGGGGTTCCCGTCTTTTTTCTCTTGTTACTGACTTGGTTTTCTTTGTTCACTGTTGCAGGCCAAATGTCAAACACGCAGGAACGCATACTAAAGCTCGCGGTGACAAAGGGAGGGAAGAAAGGCAAGAGCAGAGTCTCCCAAGTCTAGCAGATGATGGGACCCAACCAAGGAGCTGGTGGTTCTTCCTCCCTTCAATGCAGCCAGTCTCCTCCCACGCAAGATACTTCATCGAAAAGGCAGCGCACTGAGGGACCTGTGCTAGTCGACCTTGAGGAGAGTGCACTCGCTGAGAAGTTTGTGCTACCACCTTGCCACACCCAGCGGGACTTCTTCTCTAGGGACCACTCCCCGATGGTGGCCGAGGCTAAAACCAAGGCGATCATGAGGATTGACCGGGCGGCCCGAAGAAAAACATTGACCACGGACATGGCCGCCATGATGAGGATCTTTGCAACGACTCTGGTCCTTAACGATGAAACCAACCCTACTTCCAAGATGAAGACGCTACAGGGCGAGGACGTCGTCCTTGAGGTGGAGAAAAACAAGGCAGAGAGCGACATGCAGGAGGCTCAGACGAGGTATGAAAACCATGTGCGCCTCCTTCATGGGATGAACGAAATGAGGGAGGAGCTGAAGGAGACAAAGGAGGAATGGGGTCGACTGTAGACCTTGGTGGCCGAGCTAGAGTCTAAAGCTAAGCCTGTTAAAGATGAGTCCGCTGAAGAGAAGCTCATGGCATATCGGGCCGATCTGGTGTTGAAGATCTAGAAGCTCGAGCAGGATTGTCTAGGGGTTCTCGAGGTCGGTTTTAACTGTGCTGTGGAACAGCTCTAGATGGTGAACCCTGGCGTCCAGCTAGTCACCGAAGAAACATGCCCTTATCATCGGGTGGTCATGGTCATGCCAGAAGCCAAAGAGGAGGATGACGGTCAAGCCATGGCGAGCGACCAACTCGAGGAGAATGAAGTTGTTTAGTGTTTTTTGTTGTATTTATATTTTCTGGCATGCATGCCATATTTTGATATAGTTGTTTCTGGCCTGCGTGCCATGTTTGTAACCTTTGGACAATGGGTTTTTCCTGTACTTTGGAAATGTAATATTCTACTTTTATGTTGTGTGTGCTCTATTTTCTTTGTTTTTTATGCGTATGATAGTATGCGTTGTTTGTTCATCATCGGGGGTTTTGCTCGACATATCTTGTGACCGACTATGCAGGGAACTGGTCAGGTGATCGAAGTTGGTATTCGATCGGTAACAGATCTAAGACCTCGATCAAGGTATTTGCCTCACGACGTGAACTTTCCATCGAGAGCTGGGTGTTCTGCCTTAATGGTACGACAATAGTGGAGCTCGATTGAGGGGTCCCTGTCGGATCAAGAGCCTTCTCGCACACCTAAAGGGCAGACTTTTGTCTTTTTGTTTTGAATATAGGAGTCGCACATTTACCATGTCGCGCCCCTGTGGTCGCAACGCTCGTGGGTCGCGGGCAGTGTCTAACTGTAGTATTGTTTGAGTTTTTCAGCGTTCCAGTGTCAAGCATGTTCTTCCCCATGCGGGTTTTTGAGGTAATAAGCCCCATTGCGCGTTTTATCTCGGACTCGGTAGGGGCCTTCCCACCTTGCGGCGAGTTTGCTCTCACGTGAGTCCTTCTAATTCCTTCGTAGGACCAGGCTACCCACCTAGAACTCGCGCTTGATGACTTTACTTTCATGCCACAAAGTTATATTTTATTTCAGCGAGGCTTCTCGTAGGGATGCCTCTGACCTGATTTCCTCGACTAAGTCGAGTTCCTCCCTTAAGGCCTCGTCGTTTGCCTCCTCGTCGAGGGGAGACTCGGTTCTCCAAGAGGGCTCTCTTATTTCCACCAGAATCACTACCTCAGTTTCGTAGGTTAGTCGAAATAGGGTCTCCTCAATTGTCGAATGTGGGGTAGTCCTATAGGCCCAACGCACGCTGTGTAGCTCCTCGACCCACCTCTTCTTGGCGTCTCCCAACCTTCATTTCAGGCCCCGCGGTATCACTCTGTTCACAGCTTCGGCCTGCCCGTTCGTCTGCGGGTGTTCGACCGAGGTGAAGTGTTGCTTCGTGCTCATCCTGGTAATGAAGTCCTAGAAGTTCTTGTCGGTGAAATGAGTCCCGTTGTCGGTGACGATGGCCTGGGGTACGCTGAATCGGGCAAGTATATTCCTCTTGTAGAAGTGGAGTATATTTTGGGCCGTGATTTTGGCTAAGGCTTCGGCCTCTATCCATTTAGTGAAGTAGTCAATGTTGACTATCAAATATTTGTTTTGATACGATCCTAGGGTAAAGGGTCAGAGGACGTCCATCCCCCATCAGGCGAACGACCATGGGGACGAAAGCATTTTGAGCTCGTTGGGCGGGGCCATGTGCATGTCCCCGTGTCGTTGGCATTTTTTGCACCTCGTGATGTTCTCTTTGGCGTCCTGTTGCATAGTGGGCCAATAATATCCCGCCCACAGAGCCTTACGAGCGAGTGATCTCCCACCCAGGTGTTGGGCGTTGATTCCTTTGTGGATCTCTTAGAGTATTCCCGACACATTGGACTCATCAATGCACTTGAGGAGTGGAATGAAGAATCCCCGCTGGTACAACTTGTCCTCGATCGAGACGTATGAGCAGGCTCAGCGCCTGACCATGCTGGCCTCCTTGGCATCGTCGGACAGTCGTCCTGTGCTGAGGTAGGTGTATACGGGGGTCATCCAGCAGTTATTGTCGTCGATAGCGTTAACATCGGCAATTGTTGTGTCCTTCTCGATGCTCGGGCGATGGAGGACCTCTTGTATTACAGACTTATTTTCGCCTTTCTTCTTCGTGCTTGTGAGTTTCGACAAGATGTCTTCCCTGGTGTTGTGTTCGTGTGGAATGTGTCGTACTTCCGCAGACTCGAAGCTCTTCATTTTCTCTTTTACCAAGGTGAGGTACTCGACGAGGTGTCGATTTTGGCTTGGTACTATCCCCTCACCTGGAAGGCCACGAGCTGGGAGTCGGTAAAGATTTTTACTTCCTTCGTGCCAAGGTCTTCGGCCAGGCAGAGTCCTGCGAGGAACGCTTTATACTCGGCTTGGTTATTCAATGTTGAGAATGCCAATGCGAGGGAGACTTCTATCAGGATACCTTTTTCATTCTCCAAGATGATGCTCGCTCCACTTCCCGTCGAGCTAGAGGTGTTGTCGATGAAGATGGTCCATTTGTATGCCTCGGGGTCGGGGACTCCGTGGAGGTCATTTCTGCGACGAAGTTGGACAGGACATGAGCCTTTAGGGCTTTTCTGCTCTCATACTGGACGTCAAATTCTGAGAGTTCGAGTGACCATTTGAGCATTCTTCCCGACATTTTCGGCCGCCCGAGTAGCTGCTTAACAGGCTGGTCGGTTCTGACTATGATCGTGTAGGCCAAGAAGTAATTTCATAGCCTCCTGACCGTGATGATTAGGGTCAGATCAACCTTCTCGATCTGCTGGTATTTGAGCTCGTGGCCTTGGAGGGCATTGCTCGTGAAGTATATTGGCTTCTGCCCTTCGGGGTGTCATACCCCAAATTTGTCCTACCTTGCTCATGTTCTTGTAGATAACTTTGTGTTACTTCTTTTGATCTCCCCTTAGATGATTATTTGGCCTTTGACTATGGTCCTCTAAGATATAGGTCATAAAGATGGGAGTAGGAGTGTGTGACCTCGCTTCAGCTCTGCACATGGATAATTGATTGCGGGTGTTAAAATAATTTGGGCAGTTGATTTGAAGGATAGATCACGCATGGAATCAAACTATCAAGGTTATGTTAAATTTCATCAAGTGAGATTTTTGTTGGTTTGAATGACTCTCCAAGGTATCACTATTCATGGGATGAACAAGATTTGTAAGGTGAAATTATAAGATGTTCAAGTTTAGTGCGTTTGGGCTCGTGGTTCAAAATCGATGCAAGATATCTATTTTCTCAAGGTCCCACTATTGTTCCCTTGTACAAAGAAGAATCCAGAATGCCGTAAAAAATTAAATCTAGTTCATGTTAGTTTCTCCTTTCAAATTTCGTATCAATCTCAAGTTCATTACAAGTTTTCACATTTCAAAGTCCAATGTTCAAACGATCATTCAAATATCCATCCAAATCCAATTTTATTCAACGGCCTGTGTTATAATCCTAATATTTCCAAGTCCATTTCAAGTCACTTCACAAAGTTCCAAAAAAAATATATACCAAAGTTCTATACAATAAAAGAATCCATTTCATTCAAAGAATATAAAAGTCTCATAATTCTAACAAGGCCCATTCATTACTAAAATATATTTGGCCCAAAAGAAGAGGTGGAGAAAACCTAGTTTGGGTTATATATATACTCTTCTAAAGGTAGAGGGTGGCGGCTGGAAGATTCTTTTTTCAAACAAGTGAATTAAAATTAAAAAAGGGAGGATAGAACCAGGAAAGGGAGGTAGAGTTTTTTTTTATTTCTCTGCTTCGTGTATCTTCTCCACCAACTACCACACAAAACCTCAAAAACCTCATAACCCCACCTTTCCTTCAATATAAACCTCCATGAAACTCCCTCAACCTTGTGTTTTCCTGTCTTCGCTATACAATAAAAATAATAGCAACCTAGCAGAAGACTTGCAAAAAAATAATAACAATACACAATACCAATCTCCTTCAACATCATCATTGTGAGCCTTCTTCAACTTCCTACATCAACCACAACAAATGCACTACACAAAACCAACAACATCAACTTTCTCTTAACACTCACATCGATATGCAGAAACCTTCCTCTTCACCTCAGAATTTTCAAATGAAGGTCACCTAGATAAGATCTGTGACCAGGTCTCAGATGCCATCCTTGATGCATACTTGGAGCAAGATCCAGACTCAGGATTGTCTACATGAAAACTAACACGGTTATGGCCTTTGATGAACTCACAACTAAGGCAACAGTGAACTATGAGGGAATGGTTCGTGACACTTACAGAGGTAGCGGGTTTGTGTTTGATGATGTTGGCTTTGACGCTGACAGCTGCAACGTTCTTCTCAAATATAGACCATCATAGCAATTCACGGTCACTCTTCTGAAAAACCTGAGGATATTAGAAGCTGGTAATTAAATTTACATGTTTAGATACACCACGAATGATGCCGTCTTCCAGCAGTTTGCGATTCACCATTTTTGTCAACAGCAACAGAACAAGCTTTGACCTTTCCTCAACCCTCAATATCATCATCTTTAATAGACATACACTTCAAATGTGACACAACTTCTCCCACTATCGTAGCTAGCTTCAACTTTCCGCCACGGATACGTTCATATAGTCAGCTTACTGCCGCAAGCTCTATTTGTTACGCAACATGTAGATGTTCTCACCGACAACTCACAACTACAACACGCAATAACAGTTCGAGCTCATTATGAAATTGGCTTGTCTTCTTGAAGCCTGTTTGGTAGCAGCTGTGTAAAGATTTACTTCAATGGTTATTGTTTTTCTCTTAAAATGGCTCTTATGCAGTACGTGGGTCAATCAACTCCGTAATTTTCCTAATACTACTGTGAAGCCTCCAAAAATCTTCAACAACTATACGCATTCAGCTCGACTCAATCTGCATCGCTCATGCCTGTCATGGATTAACAACATTAGAGAGCATGCTATTGGAGACACTACACTCTCGAAGTAGGAATTTGTGAACTCTATTGAACTTGCAACATCTTCGAGCCCGAACGCAGATATAAGCATGATTTGTGAGAAGCCAGGAGTTTCAGATTGCCTGACCATTATGGACATTGATAAAGAGTTAAAGGACTCTAAAGTTGGAGTCATTGCACCCCTGATTTATACTGCAAATCACGAGTAACTGAGCTTGAAAATTAAGGTCTCTCCCAATTACATAAGAAACACAAGCTCCAAAGGCTGAAAGAAAGATTCGGAATCATTGGTCACAGGTTAGCCCCTAGGAAACATAACAGCTTCATATGTGACTTCTATTATATTGTTGGGGATGTATTGTGAGTCGATAATAGTTTTGAGCTACTGATGGCATCGCGAGGAGACGAAGAACAACCGCACACAACTTCATGGGTTATTGATATCACCATCTTTAGCAGACATGCACAACAAGTGCAACAGAGATAACAAATCCATTATTATCGAAGCTAGCTTCAACTTTCCGCGGCGAATCCGTTCATGTAGTCAGCTTACTGACGCAAGCTCTATTTGTAACGCAAAGTTTCCCTCCACTGTGTTTCCATACACGTTCACACACTCTATCTTCATGTAAGTATCTTCACTGCGCAGGCCAACACTCTTCGCATCGTCACCGCCATGAATCTCCTTCATCCAACAACAACTTCAACTTCGCTTCCGCCGATAACATACCGTTCGAAAGTAGTAGCCAACAAAAACAATAAGTTGATAGCAACAAACTCTCATTGCAATGTCGGTAATGATTCAACAACTCCAAGCAACTCAGAGACTCCAGTTATTCGGCTCAATGGTTATTTTCTCACGTCGACAACATCTTCACAACTCAGGACACACTCCAAGCAATAATGCGAACAAATCCCTTGTTTCAGTCAGGAATGTGGCATGGCTCCATAGCGACCAAAACCATTTTGAATTCATGCACTGATATGGGAGGTTTCAGTCTATAATATGCAAGAATTGCTCATAAACCTTCAATTATCCTCCATCAATCTCCAACAATTTCGTCGCCCTTTCACTCCATTAACCTCACTATCAAACCGCATCACTACCCTCTTCGTTCCGTTTTCAACACACACACAAATAGTGAGAATAATAAAGGATTGAAAGTCTGGACAAGGAGAGAGCAAACCTAAAGCAATCCACCGCGAGAAAGAGGGTGAAGAAGAGTGACCCATTAAGTTTCCGCCGACGTGTCGAGCCTCCGCCAACACAAAATCGAGACCAAGAGGTTTGAAGGGGAGGACAAATAAGAGGGATGAGGAATGGGTCTACATACCTTCCATCCCGGATTACACGAACCAACGATTCCGCCGGAGGAGCACTTCCGTCGACGGCAAGGTGAGTTCGTCAACTTTCCCTTTTTCATATTCCCTGCGTTTTGTAGAAGATAATCAGATCACGTTTTCTTTCCTCTTTTATTTTAACTAATTATTTACTTAATTATTTTATAAAAATTTAAATATAGTTGTTGGGTTTAATTTGGGCCCAATAACATGACTTAACTCTCCATATGAACACCCTCCTCTCTTTTGAGACCCCCCTTTTTTCCTTTTTATGAATTATTTTTACTTAATTATATTTTGTTTAAATAATGTTGATGTTTAGATAGTTTGGTTAAGTGATATACTTGTTTATCTATTTATTTCTTTTCGCTAACTAATAAAAATAATAAAAAGTTAATGAATTTGATTAGTGGTTTAAAATATGATGTAATTGATTAACTATTTTGTTATGGTTATTATCTCTACAAAATTTATATATTCACCTTTAATTGATTAGTCCCTTCAAATTCTTATATCAAATCATTTTTTCAAAAAGATTCTCGATTTATCGAGCCAATTTCTACCCTTGTAAGTCGAGTGCTTTCAAAGCCTCGCCATCAACCTTTTGGTCACAGACACAACATTTTAAAGCTTAATCTTGGGCTTCCTTACAGTGATACCTATTTGATCAATTATTTCTAATTGGTCACTTAGAAGACTAGCCCACTTTGCTAGTGTACACGTTAAAACTCTAATTTCAAACCTCGACTCACATCGAATATTTTCTCAAATCAAACTTAAAATACTTAATAACTACTAAAATACAATTTCAATAAAAGATGAAAAAGAGAGAGTTCCAAGTCTTTGGTTCACTCTCCCAATTGTTTGGGTCAGAGAAGTCTTTCTTAAGCCTGAATAATTGTCTTCTAAAAAACGATAAACTTATTCAAATCTATTTTTTCTAAACACTTAGGATGAAAAAGAGAGAGCTCCAGGTCTTTGGTTCACTCTCCCGATTACTTAAGGTCTAAGAAGTCTTTCTTGAGCTTCGAGTAATTGTCATCCGATTAATACACTCTAATATTATTAAACATCTTTCATAATATTAGATGAGAAAAGGAGAGAGCTCCAAGTCTTTGGTTCACTCTTCCGATTACTTGAGGTCCGAGAAGTCTTTCTTAAGCTTCAAGTAATCCTCACCTGTTAAAATACCTTAATCACGTCCTATCTTTCGAACACCGCTCAAACAATTCCTTTTGCAATGAAAAAGAAAGTTTTCCAAGTCTTTGGTTCACTTTCTCGATTACTTGGGTCCGAGAAGTCTTTCTTAAGCTTCGAGTAATCGTCATCCGTTAAACTTATTCAAACCATACTCAATTCTATCCTTTCGCCTTTGAGGTTGAAAAAGAGAGAGTTCCAAGTCTTTGGTTCACTCTCCCGATTACTTAGATCAGAGAAGTCTTTCTTAAACCTCAAGTAATCGTCACTTCTAGTTAAATATCCCAATACTTACAAACAATATTCCTCGCCATCGCGCGACCTACCATTCAAATAATCCTTTTCACCAAGAACATTGTTTAGTCCCTTCTTCCGCGCATAACAAACTTGTGTTTCAGCCTCCCCTAGCGAGCAGACAAGCTAACGTTTAGCAGTTAGAATGCGACCCAAACTCTCGTTCATGCAAAACACAGACCTTTTAGCAAACCGTAAGCCGAACTACGGCTGCTCTGATCTCTCATATCTATTGAGAGTACGTAGGCATAGGATTGCGATAATCCTAGCGAGCACAATTCCCAAACCTTTACCCGTAGTCCCACGAACTACGAATGCTCTGATTTTCCACTTCTTACAAGTGAAGATACATAGGCACAAGGGCCCTAATCCTTGGCGAGCACCCTATCTTAAAACTACTCCATTTTCCCATTAGCAAGCAATTCCTTAGAAGATAAACAAACATAGTTAACTTTCTCTCGCGAATCGAATCAAGAGGTTCCCGTTGAGTACAACGGACGTAGAGGGTGCTAATACCTTCCCTCTATGTAATCGACTCCCGAACCTAGAATATTGGTTGCGATGACCATGTTCTTATCCCTTTTAAGGTTTTATCGATATTTTCCTATTACATCCTTGGAATGAATAAAGTTCGGTGGCGACTCTGTTTCGAACAGTATTTTCCGCGTCCATCGCGAGGATCGTATTTTTCGAGGTACGACAGATGGCGACTCTGCTGGGGAATTATCATAGCCCTATGCTAGAGAGAGTCAATCCTAACTTGACTCGATTCGCAAGAGTTGGATCCGTTTGTTTGTGAATCTTCTTCTTTTGTTTACTTGTTTTATTTACTTGCTTGCTTTTATATATCTTATTGTTGTTTCTTGTGATACTATTGGGGGTCCTATGATTGTGGGAACTTTGTGAGATGGCTCTACACCCGAGTCCGAGAAAAAACATAGGATTAGAATGGTGGTTGTGTAGTGGATTCCCTCGAGGACTCTTTCTCGTTGGGAGGAAGCGAAAGCCCCGCTTAGAGTTGATTCCCTTAATGATGTTATTGTTGTGGTGAGTCTTTGCCATGGCAGTAATGTTTTAAGGTTGAATCTATAACTCTAAGGACCTTTTACCCTCAAACCATGGTGGTTGGTAGTGTTAACTCATGAGGGTCACTCCTTTTTGGGTTGATGCGAACGCCCCAATCAGATGAGATCCCTTGAACGTATCGTTATTCTGACAATGATGTTTTCAACCTCGATCTATGACTCTGAGGTCCCTTTGAGAAACCTTGGACTCGATGGTTGTGTAGTAGAGACTCGCGAGGAGTCTTTCTCGTGGGACGACACGAAAACCTCACCTAGAAGAGATCCTTCGATGGTATTATTATTGGACGAGTCTTTGTCATGGTAATAATATCTTTGAAAAGGTCCATGACTCTAGGCACCTACGCGTTTAAAGCCTACCTATGGGGTTCCTTTTATCATAGATATCTGTTATTTACCCGTTCTTCTGTCTGACTTCAGAATTGTGATTGAGCCTGTGATCATGAGCATTGCATTGCATTTGCATATCATTTCATTTGCATTGCATATCTGTCTCTCAGCCAGAAATCTTATCCATCCTTTGTCCATAATCCGCAGTTGATTTCTCGACACCCGTATCAGACTTGAAGTAGCTCTGAAAGACCATGGAACCCTTGAAGCATAATCGAGTTGAGCAGGGAAAAGACACGAACAACGTGGAAGGCAAGATGAAGCAGACGCCAAAAGTGGGAAGAAGAAAGGAAAAGCTTCAAGAAGGTACCACAACTAGGATTTTTACTCCTATAGTTCATGCCACTCCGCAATCTGCAGTGAATGGCCCGTTGTGTGTTGTTCCTCTTGGGTTTTATCCCCAACCAATTCTTCCAAAGCCTTGGAATCAGCGGCCATCACCTATTCGGGATCGGAGAGGTAGTAAGAAGTCTCAGTCTCGCCCTATTCTCGACCCTATTCCTGTACCGTGTGAACAACTGCTATCATACCTGATTCAGAGTTCATTGGTGGTACATGTATCCCTCGGGCCAGTTCGTACTCCTCCTCCACCTGGATATGATCCTAATGCGCAGTGTGAATACCATAAAGGGGCTAGAGGACACTTTATTGAAGGTTGTTGGTCATTCAAGAATAAAGTTCAAGAGCTAATTAACAACAAGCGCATAGTCTTCGAGGAAGACAATCCAGGGGCAGAGTGTGGGTATCATATTGGAACTATAGGGCATGTTGTCGAAGAGTGTGAAAGCTTTCAAAACAAGTTGCAAAGATTGACCAGAAAAGAAGGCCCTATCCCAAATGGTTCAACTCAAAGATCTGGCAAAGAGGAAGTACAAGAGTTTTGTGGACCAATCAGAATCCGGTACCACAAGGAAAAGGTTGAGTTTTTGGCAGATGAGATGTCTTTTAATCATGTGGAGACCATGATCTCAAGAGAAGAGATGGAAGAGAAGTTCAAAAGGGTTGTATTTGCTGAAGAGACCTCGAAAAGTCGCTTGGGAGAGCCTCCTACCAATACTGAGGAAGATGATGACATCCACCTTTGGATCCCAAAAGGGCAGCCAACAATACCCAGGGAACCATGTCAGAGGCCTTGGATTGCTCCCTATGCAAATCAACGAGCGTATGGACAAGGAAATCAGGATCTACGCCAAAATCAACACAGGCCTCGCAACAATTTGGGAAGAAGGAACACTCCTCTTCACCCAATTCCTGTATCGCACACTCAGCTTCTGCCACATTTGATTCGAAATTCATTAGTGGAACCTAAATCTCTCAAGCCAGTGCCAGAACCATACCCTCCTGGGTATGATCCCAATGCACATTGTGGATACCATGCTGGATCAATGGGGCATTCGACAGAAGATTGCAAAGCTTTTCAGGCTAGGGTGCAACAATTGATTGACCAGGGATGTATATCCTTTCAAGAAGGGAGTTTGGTTGTGCGTGTCCGACTCGCACTAGAATGAGTTTGGGGACTTCAAGACGCATCTTCTCAAGACAACTGATCAAGCAAGAAAAGCCCAGTTCCTCCATGCTGGCATTTTTTAGATCATGTTTTTTATGCAATTGTAGTTTCTTTTCTGTTAATTACTACTTGCTTTTAGACATTGTTTTGTACTAATGGTATTGTTAATGTGATAATCATGCATGTTTTGATCAAATCCATTCGTATTCACTCACAGTTTCTCATTTATTGCAAAAATCACAAAAATATTTCACTTCCTTTATCGCACTGCTGTTTTGAGGGAGGATGACGAAAACGAAATACCCATAATTGCTGATAAGTATGCTTGTGGATAAAATCACGCCGATGATGTACAGACATTGCTTCAAATTCCCAAACACTGAAGAGATAAGGAGTTAGTCCCTAGTTAACCACTTCGAGCCTAGAAGTAGGAGTTTCCTTCGGATTTCTAAACCCTTATACTTAACCTGGGGCATGGGTAGTATTCAGTTAACTTGATTACGCACTCGAATCACGAAAGAAAACCCAAATACAAGATGGTTGTTCATCAATAACCCTTGACATGGCAGTCACAATCCTTCAAAAAATTCAAAAGCCTGCTAAGTCGAACACCTCAAAATGAGACTTAGGCAAAAATCAAGGCAATCCCGATGGATCTGACAAGCAAAGTCAGTCCATGCAAAAGTTAGGGATCAAAAACAAAACCAAAAAGAGGTCCTCAAACCCTCAACAAAAACAAAATAAGATTCAGTGGCCACCCAAATCAAGGGGTTACTGACATCCATCAAAATAAGATGGCTGCCATTTCAAGCAAACTTTGAACCATCAAGTTTACATCGTCAAGCAGGTGCAAAATTAATTGAACGTAGGTATGGAGATCATTACGAAGAAGGGGTGGGTACAAATAATACTTTGAGCCTAATATCCTTTATTTCTATAACCGTGAACCAGACCACGTTACAACCCTCGAAAGACCTAATTGAGGCGAGGTTTATTCTGAAAGCATACTACAGCAAGGTTGCGTAAACTGACTCCTACATATTTGCTAATTTTATGTATTGGTGTCATATTCTTGCTATATCTTTCACACCAATTAAATCAGCATTGCGTTTGGATTAATAGTCCACTCGTCACACATTTTCACATCATTCCCAATAATTGATATTTTCAAAACTTACATGAATGTCGCATTAAAATTACCATTTTTGAATGAACAATTTTAAACTGCAAATCAGTACTTGACATTATAGAAATTCCAACAAAGTGCAGTCAAAGAGGAACTTGATCGCTCATCGGTGTTGACCTGAATCAAGACTTTCTCATAACCCTATGAATCTGGGGCAAGTCCTTTTGAGGTTTAAACCGGGGAAAACCACTACAAGGTCCAGACTCTGGGGCAAATGGGTTCAAGCCATATCCTGGTATAATCATCGCCAAAGTTCTCATCCCAGAAGAAAATCCTTCAAATACCCGGCAGACTGGGGCAGACCATTTGAACTGGGGCAGATTAGCTGAACAGGGACAATTTCCCTTCACGCTTTCAAATTTGATCAAGATGACCATACCAGACACCAGTAATGGTTAGGGTCCATAAACGTCAAAAGCCTTGGGGCAGAGCAAAAGCACGACTAACATGCATTGGTTAAGTCGCTACACTCACGCAATCCATATGCATTGGTTAAGTCGCTACGCTAGTACGAGTAACACGCATTGGTTAAGTCGCTACGCTCGCGCAGTCAACCTGCTTTGGATAAGTCACTACGCTCAACATTTGTAAGCTATCATGACGTATCAGCTAGAAGCGAGGTTCTTACAAGAACAAGAATACCACTTCTGCAAAGGATCCAACTTGGAGCACTAAGAGTATCCACATCTGTCTTCTGATTGTGGCGCTGTCATATACCATGTGTCGGGAAGTCAAATCCTTTTACCAATAAAAGTCCAATCTCGCTTGGCACGTCCTTAAAGTCCAATCTTTTATTGGCAACTACAAAAAGCCACTCCAATTGGCACCTTCAATTCACCCTAAAAGTCCAGTCTTCATTTGCAAACCACTAAAAGTCCACCCTCGATGGCATCCTCAATAACCGAAGTCCAAACCATTTGACAACTACCAAATCCAGTCCCTGGTGATACCCCCGACAAGATTTTATCCCCAGCATACCTGATCATTTGCATTATCATAAGCACGACATGCAATATCACATCATATCATAGTCATATCGAGCATTAGCATATCATTTGCATTCACATCTTGCACTCCCTAGCAGTTGCATCTTAGTTGCATGTTTATGTATCATAACGCATATCATCGCTGCCTTCAGCAACATAACATAGCAGCATAGCAGGATCCAGGATCGATTTGCGAGCATCTTGGCCAGTCCTTCGTCAAAGTCGGAAATATTTCTCTACAAAGAGTTGATATCCCGCAAGTTCAGGGAATTCTACTCCCTAGCAAGTCATTCTTCAACCATGCAGTTGATAATGATAGTCTCCGGCGACCGTTGCTCTTATGGCTCCCCAAGCAGAGGTTATCTTAAAAAGTCTTTTGAAGACTTTCCCCTATAGAGTTTGGACAATGTCGTTCCTCTAATAGGAATTTTAGCTCAACTATTCCTCAGCAAATTTATCGTTCGAGATACTACTTTGGTATCATCGAGGAGCCTTAATGGATAAGGTGCTGCTTCGACCACCCGAAGAATCTCAGGTTTTGTTCGAGATACTACTTTGGTATCATCGAAGAGCCTTAATGGATAAGGTGCTGCTTCGATCACCCGAAGAATCTCAAGTTTTGTTCGAGATACTGCTTTGGTATCATCGAAGAGCCTTAATGGATAAGGTGCTGCTTTGACCACCCGAAGAATCTCAAGTTTTGTTCGAGATACTGCTTTGGTATCATCGAAGAGCCTTAATGGATAAGGTGCTGCTTCGACCACCCGAAGAATCTCAAGTTTTGTTCGAGATACTGCTTTGGTATCATCGAAGAGCCTTAATGGATAAGGTGCTGCTTCGACCACCCGAAGAATCTCAAGTTTTATTCGAGATACTGCTTTGGTATCATCGAAGAGCCTTAATGGATAAGGTACTGCTTCGACCACCCGAAGAATCTCAAGTTTTGTTCGAGATATTGCTTTGGTATCATCGAAGAGCCTTAATGGATAAGGTACTGCTTCGACCACCCGAAGAATCTCAAGTTTTGTTCGAGATACTGCTTTGGTATCATTGAAGAGCCTTAATGGATAAGGTACTGCTTCGACCACCCAAAGAATCTCAAGTTTTGTTCGAGATACTGCTTTGGTATCATCGAAGAGCCTTAATGGATAAGGTGCTGCTTCGACCACCCGAAGAATCTCAAGTTTTATTCGAGATACTGCTTTGGTATCATCGAAGAGCCTTATTGGATAAGAGGCTGCTTCGACCACCCGAAGAATCTCATGTGTTCAGAGATACTGCTTTGGTATCATTGAAGAATCTTATTGGATAAGAGACTGCTTCGACCACCCGAAGAATCTCATTTATTTAGAGATACTGCTTTGGTATCATCGAAGAATCTTAATGGATAAGGTACTGCTTCGATCACCCGAAGAATCTCAATTTTTGTTCGAGATACTGCTTTGGTATCATCGAAGAGCCTTAATGGATAAGGTACTGCTTCAACCACCCGAAGAATCTCATGTGTTCAGAGATACTGCTTTGGTATCATCGAAGAATCTTATTGGATAAGAGACTGCTTCGACCACCCGAAGAATCTCATTTATTTAGAGATACTGCTTTGGTATCATCGAAGAATCTTATTGGATAAAAGGCTGCTTCGACCACCCGAAGAATCTCATGTGTTTAGAGGTACTGCTTTGGCATCATCGAAGAATCTTATTGGATAAGAGGCTGCTTCGACCACCCGAAGAATCTCATGTGTTCAGAGATACTGCTTTGGTATCATCGAAGAATCTTATTGGATAAGAGACTGCTTCGACCACCCGAAGAATCTCATTTATTTAGAGATACTGCTTTGGTATCATCGAAGAATCTTATTGGATAAGAGGTTGCTTCGACCACCCGAAGAATCTCATGTGTTTCGAGATACTGCTTTGGTATCATCGAAGAGCCTTATTGGATAAGAGGCTGCTTCGACCACCCGAAGAATCTCATGTGTTCAGAGATACTGCTTTGGTATCATCGAAGAATCTTATTGGATAAGAGACTGCTTCGACCACCCGAAGAATCTCATTTATTTAGAGATACTGTTTTGGTATCATCGAAGAATCTTAATGGATAAGGTACTGCTTCGACCACCCGAAGAATCTCAAGTTTTGTTCGAGATACTGCTTTGGTATCATCGAAGAGCCTTAATGGATAAGGTACTGCTTCGACCACCCGAAGAATCTCATGTGTTCAGAGATACTGCTTTGGTATCATCGAAGAATCTTATTGGATAAGAGACTGCTTCGACCACCCGAAGAATCTCATTTATTTAGAGATACTGCTTTGGTATCATCGAAGAATCTTATTGGATAAGAGGCTGCTTCGACCACCCGAAGAATCTCATGTGTTTAGAGGTACTGCTTTGGCATCATCGAAGAATCTTATTGGATAAGAGGCTGCTTCGACCACCCGAAGAATCTCATATGTTTAAAGGTACTGCTTTGGCATCATCGAAGAATCTTATTGGATAAGAGGCTGCTTCGACCACCCGAAGAATCTCATGTGTTCAGAGATACTGCTTTGGTATCATCGAAGAATCTTATTGGATAAGAGACTGCTTCGACCACCCGAAGAATCTCATTTATTTAGAGATACTGCTTTGGTATCATCAAAGAATCTTATTGGATAAGAGGCCGCTTCGACCACCCGAAGAATCTCATGTGTTTAGAGGTACTGCTTTGGCATCATTGAAGAATCTTATTGGATAAGAGTCTGCTTCGACCACCCGAATAATCTCACGTGTTTAGAGACACCATTTTGGTATCGCAAAGGACCTTAACGAATGAGGGACTGCTTGGACCACCCAAATAGGCTCGATTATACTACTCTGGTATCGCGAAAGACCTTATTGGATAAGAGACTGCTTCGACCACCCAGAGAATGTCAGGTTATCTCGTTTGTATCTTGTTCATCCTGTTAACCCATTCATGGTACTTTTCATTCCTATACCGGATAAATTGTGGGGTCTTCTTGTATCTAATTGACTTCCACCTTAAAATGAACGTCATGCAACTGTTCATTCTCTTAGGTTCAAGGCAATTAGATAGGGGCATCTGTCATACCCCAATTTGTCCTACCTTGCTCATGTTCTTGTAGCTAACTTTGTGTTACTTCTTTTGATCTCCCCTTAGATGATTATTTGGCCTTTGACTATGATCCTCTAAAATATAGGTCATAAAGATGGGAGTAGGAGTGTGTGACCTCGCTTCAGCTCTGCACATGGATAATTGATTGCGGGTGTTAAAATAATTTGGGCAGTTGATTTGAAGGATAGATCACGTATGGAATCAAACTATCAAGGTTATGTTAAATTTCATCAAGTGAGATTTTTGTTGGTTTGAATGACTCTCCAAGGTATCACTATTCATGGGATGAACAAGATTTGTAAGGTGAAATTATAAGATGTTCAAGTTTAGTGCGTTTGGGCTCGTGGTTCAAAATCGATGCAAGATATCTATTTTCTCAAGGTCCCACTATTGTTCCCTTGTACAAAGAAGAATCCAGAATGCCGTAAAAAATTAAATCTAGTTCATGTTAGTTTCTCCTTTCAAATTTCGTATCAATCTCAAGTTCATTACAAGTTTTCACATTTCAAAGTCCAATGTTCAAACGATCATTCAAATATCCATCCAAATCCAATTTTATTCAACGGTCTGTGTTATAATCCTAATATTTCCAAGTCCATTTCAAGTCACTTCACAAAGTTCCAAAAAAAATATATACCAAAGTTCTATACAATAAAAGAATCCATTTCATTCAAAGAATATAAAAGTCTCATAATTCTAACAAGGCCCATTCATTACTAAAATATATTTGGCCCAAAAGAAGAGGTGGAGAAAACCTAGTTTGGGTTATATATATATACTCTTCTAAAGGTAGAGGGTGGCGGCTGGAAGATTCTTTTTTCAAACAAGTGAATTAAAATTAAAAAAGGGAGGATAGAACCAGGAAAGGGAGGTAGAGTTTTTTTTTCTTTCTCTGCTTCGTGTATCTTCTCCACCAACTACCACACAAAACCTCAAAAACCTCATAACCCCACCTTTCCTTCAATATAAACCTCCATGAAACTCCCTCAACCTTGTGTTTTCCTGTCTTCGCTATACAACAAAAATAATAGCAACCTAGCAGAAGACTTGCAAAAAAATAATAACAATACACAATACCAATCTCCTTCAACATCATCGTTGTGAGCCTTCTTCAACTTCCTACATCAACCACAACAAATGCACTACACAAAACCAACAACATCAACTTTCTCTTAACACTCACATCGATATGCAGAAACCTTCCTCTTCACCTCAGAATTTTCAAATGAAGGTCACCTAGATAAGATCTGTGACCAGGTCTCAGATGCCATCCTTGATGCATACTTGGAGCAAGATCCAGACTCAGGATTGTCTACATGAAAACTAACACGGTTATGGCCTTTGATGAACTCGCAACTAAGGCAACAGTGAACTATGAGGGAATGGTTCGTGACACTTACAGAGGTAGCGGGTTTGTGTTTGATGATGTTAGCTTTGACGCTGACAGCTGCAACGTTCTTCTCAAATATAGACCATCATAGCAATTCACGGTCACTCTTCTGAAAAACCTGAGGATATTAGAAGCTGGTAATTAAATTTACATGTTTAGATACACCACGAATGATGCCGTCTTCCAGCAGTTTGCGATTCACCATTTTTGTCAACAGCAACAGAACAAGCTTTGACCTTTCCTCAACCCTCAATATCATCATCTTTAATAGACATACACTTCAAATGTGACACAACTTCTCCCACTATCGTAGCTAGCTTCAACTTTCCGCCACGGATACGTTCATATAGTCAGCTTACTGCCGCAAGCTCTATTTGTTACGCAACATGTAGATGTTCTCACCGACAACTCACAACTACAACACGCAATAACAGTTCGAGCTCATTATGAAATTGGCTTGTCTTCTTGAAGCCTGTTTGGTAGCAGCTGTGTAAAGATTTACTTCAATGGTTATTGTTTTTCACTTAAAATGGCTCTTATGCAGTACGTGGGTCAATCAACTCCGTAATTTTCCTAATACTACTGTGAAGCCTCCAAAAATCTTCAACTATACGCATTCAGCTCGACTCAATCTGCATCGCTCAGGCCTGTCATGGATTAACAACATTAGAGAGCATGTTATTGGAGACACTACACTCTCGAAGTAGGAATTTGTGAACTCTATTGAACTTGCAACATCTTCGAGCCCGAACGCAGATATAAGCATGATTTGTGAGAAGCTAGGAGTTTCAGATTGCCTGACCATTATGGACATTGATAAAGAGTTAAAGGACTCTAAAGTTGGAGTCATTGCACCCCTGATTTATACTGCAAATCACGAGTAACTGAGCTTGAAAATTAAGGTCTCTCCCAATTACATAAGAAACACAAGCTCCAAAGGCTGAAAGAAAGATTCGGAATCATTGGTCACAGGTTAGCCCCTAGGAAACATAACAGCTTCATATGTGACTTCTATTATATTGTTGGGGATGTATTGTGAGTCGATAACAGTTTTGAGCTACTGATGGCATCGCGAGGAGACGAAGAACAACCGCACACAACTTCATGGGTTATTGATATCACCATCTTTAGCAGACATGCACAACAAGTGCAACAAAGATAACAAATCCATTATTATCGAAGCTAGCTTCAACTTTCCGCGGCGAATCTGTTCATGTAGTCAGCTTACTGACGCAAGCTCTATTTGTAACGCAAAGTTTCCCTCCACTGTGTTTCCATACACGTTCACACACTCTATCTTCATGTAAGTATCTTCACTGCACAGGCCAACACTCTTCGCATCGTCACCGCCATGAATCTCCTTCATCCAACAACAACTTCAACTTCGCTTCCGCCGATAACATACCGTTCGAAAGTAGTAGCCAACAAAAACAATAAGTTGATAGCAACAAACTCTCATTGCAATGTCGGTAATGATTCAACAACTCCAAGCAACTCAGAGACTCCAGTTATTCGGCTCAATGGTTATTTTCTCACGTCGACAACATCTTCACAACTCAGGACACACTCCAAGCAATAATGCGAACAAATCCCTTGTTTCAGTCAGGAATGTGGCATGGCTCCATAGCGACCAAAACCATTTTGAATTCATGCACTGATATGGGAGGTTTCAGTCTATAATATGCAAGAATTGCTCATAAACCTTCAATTATCCTCCATCAATCTCCAACAATTTCGTCGCCCTTTCACTCCATTAACCTCACTATCAAACCGCATCACTACCCTCTTCGTTCCGTTTTCAACACACACACAAATAGTGAGAATAATAAAGGATTGAAAGTCTGGACAAGGAGAGAGCAAACCTAAAGCAATCCACCGCGAGAAAGAGGGTGAAGAAGAGTGACCCATTAAGTTTCCGCCGACGTGTCGAGCCTCCGCCAACACAAAATCGAGACCAAGAGGTTTGAAGGGGAGGACAAATAAGAGGGATGAGGAATGGGTCTACATACCTTCCATCCCGGATTACACGAACCAACGATTCCGCCGGAGGAGCACTTCCGTCGACGGCAAGGTGAGTTCGTCAACTTTCCCTTTTTCATATTCCCTGCGTTTTGTAGAAGATAATCAGATCACGTTTTCTTTCCTCTTTTATTTTAACTAATTATTTACTTAATTATTTTATAAAAATTTAAATATAGTTGTTGGGTTTAATTTGGGCCCAATAACATGACTTAACTCTCCATATGAACACCCTCCTCTCTTTTGAGACCCCCCTTTTTTCCTTTTTATGAATTATTTTTACTTAATTATATTTTGTTTAAATAATGTTGATGTTTAGATAGTTTGGTTAAGTGATATACTTGTTTATCTATTTATTTCTTTTCGCTAACTAATAAAAATAATAAAAAGTTAATGAATTTGATTAGTGGTTTAAAATATGATGTAATTGATTAACTATTTTGTTATGGTTATTATCTCTACAAAATTTATATATTCACCTTTAATTGATTAGTCCCTTCAAATTCTTATATCAAATCATTTTTTCAAAAAGATTCTCGATTTATCGAGCCAATTTCTACCCTTGTAAGTCGAGTGCTTTCAAAGCCTCGCCATCAACCTTTTGGTCACAGACACAACATTTTAAAGCTTAATCTTGGGCTTCCTTACAGTGATACCTATTTGATCAATTATTTCTAATTGGTCACTTAGAAGACTAGCCCACTTTGCTAGTGTACACGTTAAAACTCTAATTTCAAACCTCGACTCACATCGAATATTTTCTCAAATCAAACTTAAAATACTTAATAACTACTCAAATACAATTTCAATAAAAGATGAAAAAGAGAGAGTTCCAAGTCTTTGGTTCACTCTCCCAATTGTTTGGGTCCGAGAAGTCTTTCTTAAGCCTGAATAATTGTCTTCTAAAAAACGATAAACTTATTCAAATCTATTTTTTCTAAACACTTAGGATGAAAAAGAGAGAGCTCCAGGTCTTTGGTTCACTCTCCCGATTACTTAAGGTCCAAGAAGTCTTTCTTGAGCTTCGAGTAATTGTCATCCGATTAATACACTCTAATATTATTAAACATCTTTCATAATATTAGATGAGAAAAGGAGAGAGCTCCAAGTCTTTGGTTCACTCTTCCGATTACTTGAGGTCCGAGAAGTCTTTCTTAAGCTTCAAGTAATCCTCACCTGTTAAAATACCTTAATCACGTCCTATCTTTCGAACACCGCTCAAACAATTCCTTTTGCGATGAAAAAGAAAGTTTTCCAAGTCTTTGGTTCACTTTCTCGATTACTTGGGTCCGAGAAGTCTTTCTTAAGCTTCGAGTAATCGTCATCCGTTAAACTTATTCAAACCATACTCAATTCTATCCTTTCGCCTTTGAGGTTGAAAAAGAGAGAGTTCCAAGTCTTTGGTTCACTCTCCCGATTACTTAGATCAGAGAAGTCTTTCTTAAACCTCAAGTAATCGTCACTTCTAGTTAAATATCCCAATACTTACAAACAATATTCCTCGCCATCGCGCGACCTACCATTCAAATAATCCTTTTCACCAAGAACATTGTTTAGTCCCTTCTTCCGCGCATAACAAACTTGTGTTTCAGCCTCCCCTAGCGAGCAGACAAGCCAACGTTTAGCAGTTAGAATGCGACCCAAACTCTCGTTCATTCCAAACACAGACCTTTTAGCAAACCGTAAGCCGAACTACGGCTGCTCTGATCTCTCATATCTATTGAGAGTAAGTAGGCATAGGATTGCGATAATCCTAGCGAGCACAATTCCTAAACCTTTACCCGTAGTCCCACGAACTACGAATGCTCTGATTTTCCACTTCTTACAAGTGAAGATACGTAGGCACAAGGGCCCTAATCCTTGGCGAGCACCCTATCTTAAAACTACTCCATTTTCCCATTAGCAAGCAATTCCTTAGAAGATAAACAAACATAGTTAACTTTCTCTCGCGAATCGAATCAAGAGGTTCCCGTTGAGTACAACGGACGTAGAGGGTGCTAATACCTTCCCTCTATGTAATCGACTCCCGAACCTAGAATATTGGTTGCGATGACCATGTTCTTATCCCTTTTAAGGTTTTATCGATATTTTCCTATTCCATCCTTGGAATGAATAAAGTTCGGTGGCGACTCTGTTTCGAACAGTATTTTCCGCGTCCATCGCGAGGATCGTATTTTTCGAGGTACGACACGGGGGTTTCACGTATCAGCGCTGGACTGACGACTCGGTCGTGACGGAAAGTTACAGGTACAAGGTTCCCCGACCTCGGGCCTCGACAGTATCGGTGGTTCTGAGAGGACTTGTTTGAGGTGGAGGAGGGCCTGATTGCACTCCTCGGTCCATTTGAACGCGGCCTCCTTGCGCAGAAGTTTGAAGAAAGGGAGGGCGTGTTGGGCAGACTTGGCGACGAAACGTGATAACGACATGAGCATCCTGTTTAGGGATTGGATGAACTTCTTTGTTTTCGGTGTGGCAAACTCGGAGAAGCCCTACACTTGTCTGAATTCGCCTCTATTCCTCGTTCTATTAGGTAGAACCCGAGGAATTTTCTTGCCCGCACGCCGAAGGTGTACTTCTCGGGGTTGAATCTGATTCTGCACTTCCTCACCGTCTTGAAGACCTTCTTGAGATGGATGGTGTGGTCTACCTCTTTTCGTGACTTCACAATCATGTCGTCCAGTGCCAATCTTTAGTTACTTCCTTGCTAGATCGGGGAGTCCAGTGCCAATCTTCACGCTTCTTTTTGGGTCATCTCCGAGACCGATGAGCTCGAAGTCTCCATCTAAAATGGGGCACGTTGAGTGGGAAGGCTTCCCGCTGTCTACTGGAGGTGCATCCTCAGATTCTGCGGTCTGCTCTTGCTTGCTGGGGAACCTGCTATCGAGGTCAATAGAGTTGACGCAGGGCAGTGGCTTCTGCTCCGTAGCCCGGGCTGATTTGTTGGTCGTCTTGGGGGTGATGTTGATTGAGTTGAGGCCCTTGATTACTGCCTCGAAACATCTCCTAGCCGCCTCAATGTCCCCGTGGAGGGTGTCGACTCGTCCTCTGGTCGTGTAGTACTTCATCTTCAAGTGTACTATAGATGGCACTACGGTCAGTTCAACTAAAGTCGACCTTCCTAGGATACACTGGTACAGAGAAGGGCACTCAATCACTAAGAAGTGGACCTTTACTTGCTTGGCAGTCTCCTCGACTCCGAATGTGATGAGCAACTTCACGTATCCCCAAGGATTTGTGGTGGTGCCGTTGAAGCCCTGTAGGTTGGATCCGACATATAGGGTCAGGTGGCTCTCATCGAGCTAGAGGGTCGTAAATAGATGAGAGTACATTATATCCACCGAACTCCCTTGGTCGACTAGGATTCAACGCATGTCAAAGTTTTCCATCTGGGCCCTGATCAAGAGGGGGATACTGGAGTTGGGCGCACCCCCGGGGAGCTCCCCGAGGTAGAAGGTAATCAGGTTCGATTGACCTTTGAACTTGTCGAGGGTAGCGTTTGTCTTCGAGCTTTTGTCGATCAGCTCCTCAAACTTTCTCTTGATCGACCCGACTGAGAGCTTGCTAGGCCCCCCGCCAGATATGACTAAGGCGGCGGGGAAGTCCTCCCATGGACTACGGGCGGACAGTAGTCTGGAGGACTCGCTGAAAAGAAGAAAATCCTCTGGTCGGGAGACACATAGGGCGACCTGCAGTCCGGCTTCTTCGGAGGGCGGAGACACTTCTTCGACCCTCTTGGCTTTGCGAGTCTCTTGTCAAGGAGCCTCGCCTCTCCGGGTGTACTATTTCAAGTGCCCCTCCTTAATTAGGATCTCGATTGCATCCTTGAGGTGGATGCAATCTTCCATAACGTGTCTATGACTCCGGTGGAATCGGTAGTATTTGGATTTGTCGACGTTGGGATTTGGGGGCGTCGATTTCGGGAAACAAAGATCGCCTCTCTAAAACTCTGAATTAATACACTCGGCCAGGATGCACTCACAGGGAGCTGTTAGTAGCGTGTACTCAGTGAACTGGCCTGGCAGCCTCCTTTATTCACGGGGTCAGTCCTCTCTTCTTCTTTCTTCGCCTCTTCGAGGAGCAGCGACATCCTCGTGCCTGGCGCCTCTGATTCCTTCTTGATTCCGAGTGTCGCGAGCATCATGGGCAACCTCCATTTCCTCATACTGAATGTATGATTAGGCCTTGAGGAGGAGGGCATTCAAGGTGCAGGGCCGTTCGATCCCGACGGCCTTGGTGAATTCGGTGCGAGGACACAGTCCGAGGTGGCCACCTGGACAGCTTCTCGGTTGAACCTCTCTATATAATCCCGAAGAGGTTCGTTATTTCTCTGGATGATGGCTTCCAAAGATGCCTCTGTCTTTAGATGGCACCAGAAGCTGTGAAGTGCCTAAAGAACTGCCACTTCAGTTTGCCCTAGGAGGTGATGAACTCGGGCGAGAGGCGCTTGTACCACGTCATGGCACCATTCCTTATGGTGGTGGGGAAAATCCTGCACTTGATGGCACCCCGTACATTTCGATAGTCGAGCATTGCATTGATGCTTTCTATGTGGTTGTCCGGGTCGGTCATTCCATCATATATCGCCAAGGGCGGGGGATTTTCCATCCTGACAGGTAGGGGAGTCTCCCTGATGGCCCTAGACAGTGGTGAACACCGGCCATCCTCTTCGCTCCTGACAGGTGACCGTGAAGGGGATACTGATCCCTGTTTGTTTCTATTTCGTCGGGGAGGACTCCTCGGACGGCTCTTTGGTTTCCTGTTGCCTCCTTCAGCTTTGTTCCTTTTTAGCATGGGGAGCGTCGCTCCTTCTAGGGAGGTGAGCGATCACGCTTTTAGGAGGCCACTGGCTGAGGCCGCTCCAAGCAAGGGCGACACCCAGTAGGTCTGGGAAAAAGGCTCCGAGATTCATCGTGTCGCGTCCTCCGCGGGGGAGGAGAGGGGCTGTTGGAGATGAGGTGATGATGTCTCCGCGGGGGAGAGCGTGATTGTCGCTCCTTCTCGAGCATCCCTATAAGCTTATTTTGCTGGAAGATCATTAAGTTGGTTTGGTTGATCACAGCGAACAGGGCCACCATGGTGGGGTCGGCGCTGGGATAGACTGGTAGACAACCGGGCTATCAAAGCGATGGACAACATTGAAGGCTGCGTCTTTCAAGGAGGGAGAGGCAGTGTGCCTGTCCCTAGAGTCTCCCTCCTCGACGGGAACTGTCACATTGGGATTGTGGCTGTCACCGTTGGTGAAGGGGACGAATGCGGTTTTCGGAGCGTTGTCATTGCGTGGGCTGGTCATGATCAAACGGAAGTTGATTATTGCTTTGGTTCTTGAGCTTCTATGCTTCTATAGGAGAAAGAACAGGAGAGCAAAGGGTTCCCACAGACGGCGCCACTGATCTTACCAGATCAGAAAGGAATCAGCAGCCTGCCACGCATCGTGAGCTCCTGTGATCACCAGTATTATGGAGAAGAAGGGGGTGTACCTGCAAGGTACTCTGATGCTTAAGTGGGTAACGAAGTTAGAAAGCACAAGTACAAAGAGAGTAGGTGTAGAGAATAGACTACTTGACTCTCTAGTGAAAGAGGGTATTTATAATGTGCCCCCAACGCAGGGCAAGCGGTTACTTGGCATTGGGCTGAATTACAAGGCCCAATAGAGTAATTGTTAGGGCTTACATGACGTAGGGAAGACCATCACGTGGTCTTCGCCCTAGATCAACTGCCCCGTGATCTTCGGAAGGTGGGCTGACCAGCTCTTTTGGAAGTGGGTAGTTTCCTGATGACATGTCCCTGTATGGGGAACACATGGAGAACGTGAGGGGAGATGCGTGAGTCCTCCCCGTGCTAAGCGGTCTGCCTGACTGAGGGGCCTTACTGAGACGCGTGCCCGACATGGGAGGACTGGACCTTGTTGGGCCTCCCTAACGCAGTATTGGGTTGGGCCTGCCCGACTGTGAGGCAGGTATCGGCCCAGTCCAGAATACTTTTGAAATTAAAGGATTCAATCATGAAAATTGAGGTATCAATGGCCTTTCATTTGTGTATACATGTTATATGCTCAAACATTTTCATATAAATATTTTCTAACATTTTTGCATGTATTATTTCAAATTTGCATCTTTAACTTAAGAGAATTTTCAAGTTTTTGGAAAGGTAAATCAATTTACCCCCTATGTAAATTGATTTACAATCTCTCTGCCAAATGAAAATTTGAAAATGAACAATGGTGAATCGATTGAACTCCTAATGTAAACCGATTTACCTAGTGTATTTTCTCAAAAATTTTGAACACTGAAGGTAGGTAAATTGATTGACACCATAGGTAAATCAGTTTACCTCTGCAACTTTTAAAATTTTTTGAATCATTGTTATACCTTTTCATTACACATGTTCATCATACATTTTCCAATCTTATTTTTCAAACAATTAATCTATTGTTTCTATGTGTTCATAACTTTTTGATAGCAACTTTTTGAGCATAAATTTCATACATCATAGAAAAATTTCTTAAACATTATATATATATATATATATATATATATATATATATATATATATATATATATATATATATATATATATATATATATATATATATATATATATATATATATATATATATATATATATATATATATATATATATATATATATATATATATATATATATATATATTCTCGAATTATATTCAAGTAGAAAAGAAGATAAAAAATGTTATATCTTATAACTCAAGTCATGTTGAAAAGATTATTCAAAGTTGTATTCTTAATTTGTATTTATAATAGTGTGTGGTGACATTTGTTTGTAATAGTGTGTGATGACATTTGTTTTATAATAGAAAGTAGTGTTCTTTTGAAGTATTGTAAACAAAAAGTGGTGTGATTTTCTTTTTATGTGATAATCATCATAGTGTTGGTGATTATTAGAAAAAGGTCATTTGAAAGTTGATAATCATCTTAAGTTGTATTATTCAAAGTTGTATTCATAGTGTATGGTGACACTTGTTTCTAACAGAAAGTAGTGTGCTTTCTAAGTATTGTAAGCATAAAGTGGTGTGGTTTCTTGCTTATTTGATAATCATCATAGTGTTAGTGATTATTGGAAAAAGACCATTTAAATTGGTTTGATTCAAAGTCCATAATAAGTTTGGTGTTTATGTCAGAAGATGATACAAAGAAAATGTTGTTTGACAAAAAGGCAAAGAATATTCTTCAATCAACCCTACTATAGATAAATTATTTCGCATATCTTATTGTAAAATAGAAAAAAAGATTCAGGTACTTTAGAAGTGACACATGAAGTCACGGTAGAGGTAAAAAGATCCAAACTAAACACTTTATCATAAGAATATGAAATATTTATAATGCGGCCCGGTAAATTAATTCTTGATTTTCAAAAGAGATTCGCTCACTTAACAAATCATTTGATGGCTCTTAGAAATTATTTTACAAACGACGAATTAAATCTCAGGGTCCTTAAGGGCATGGAAATTGAAGGTGATGGCAATATCAGAAAAGAAAAATCTTTGTAAAATGTCTT
Organism: Lathyrus sativus; assembly: GCA_963859935.3. Taxonomy (NCBI): domain Eukaryota; kingdom Viridiplantae; phylum Streptophyta; class Magnoliopsida; order Fabales; family Fabaceae; genus Lathyrus; species Lathyrus sativus. The sequence continues at coordinate 936,674,656 of OZ012735.1, forward strand.
TTGCAATATTTTTCGGAAAACTACAAGAACATGAGATAGAACTTGAGAGATTAGAGAAACACAAAGAGAATGAAAAGAAATACAAAACTATTGCAACTCAAGATTTTCTTGGCCATTTTGGTTTCAAATGAACTTGTTGGATATGCATTTGTCATCACCGTTCTCTTAAGATTTATAAATGGAATATTGTTAACTCTTGTTTCTCTTCCTTTTAGTGGTATAGACTATAGTTTACTTATTTCAATTTTTTAGATTAAATTTTTTTGTCTTTATGGAATTAGTTTGCGTATCTATTTTTAAAAATTGAGTTGGATATCGAAGATGCGAGATATTCAGATAATGGTTCAATCGATTGAATTACGATTGAATAAATTGATTTACAAATAAATAAATATAATATAATATAAGAATTGAAAAAAAGGTAAAGACATTTTGCGGAATCAAATAAAGACGAAAAGGATTTAATCAATCAAAGTTTAACTTGATTCGATCTAATTTGAGACACTCATGATTCATTTTGATATAGTTAGTCAGCGGTTGAGAAACTGATTGGCTCTTGGTCGAACCAGATGATTCTGAAAACATCACTTAGTATCTATTTTTCAATCTCTAAAATTACAAGAATGCATGTTTCTAATATCTATTTTAGGGTTTTTCCTAAATGCAATAAGCTTTAGAGAAAATTTTTTTTTTTTATGTTTTTCATTTACAAATGGATTTTGACTACCTATTTTACAATTTATTTAAAAAATGATTTTTTTGAATCACAATTATGTTTTCTAAAATAATAATTTTTAGGCAAGAAAAACAAAGTAAAAGGATTAATCAATCCACTTAGGTTAACATTACAAATCTAAAGCAATAAAATTTGAATAAATATTATTATTAAAAAATAATTTTTTAGAAGACATAATTATGACCTGGAAAATTTTATTTTTAGTAAATCGTAAAATAGGTAGTCCAATTCGTTTGTAAGTAAAAATCAGAATGAAAATAAAAAGAATTTCTTCAAAGCTTATAGCATTTAGGAAAAACCTTAAGACAGAGATTAAAAACGTACATTTTTGTAATTTTAAAGATTGAAATTAAGATACTAAGGAATTTTTTAGAAATGTTTGGTTCAACCAAGACCAATCAGTTTCACAACCTCTGACTAAATATATCAAAATAGATCATGAGTGTCTCAAATTAGATCAAATCAAGTTAAACTCTAGTTGATTCTATTATTTACGTCTTTGTTTATTTCCATAAAAAAATCTTTACCTTTTTTTTCAATTCATATGTTATATCAATTTATCTATAAATCATTCAATCAATTCAACCAAGAACTGAATATCTCACCTCTTCGATCTCAAACTCAATTTTTAAAACATCAATAAATAGACTAATTCCATAAAAGCTTAACATATATAATAAAAAAAAAACAACAAACTATAGATTATACCACTAAAAGTATGAGAAAAAAGAGTTATCAATATTGCAATTATAAATCTAAAGAGAACAGTGATGACATGTGCATCAGAAAGGTTAGTTGAACCAATATGGCCAATAAAAATTGGGTTTTTATCAGGATGCCATTTCATAGTGAGTTTTATGTAAGCTTTCTTCAAGTTATCATTTTTAGTGTTCTATAACATGTCTCCTCTTTGACAACAACTCAAAAGTGTTGCCAAATTTGAGAAAGCGTTGCCTAAAAGAATAGGGGGCGTTTTTCAAGCGTCCTCGGTGTGAGTGTTGCCTATTATTTAAGGGGGCATTTTTTTTTGCTTTTTGGACACACTTTCCTAAAATGTCTCATAAATTATAGGAAAAGAGAGACGTTTTTCCGTTACATATTAGGCAACATTTTTAAGGTGTTGCTAGAAATTGCAACGGTTGAAAATGGTTCCCTAAAAATGGTAGAGTGAGAACACTTTAAGGAGACAGTTTTTAAATGTTGTCATATCTGGTAACAATTATCAATTGTTCCCTAAAATAAAATAGTGGGAAATCTTGGTAAATATTTCCATAAATTACTTAAGATTATTTTTACCATATTTTTTATAAAATAAACAATTCAAACAAGAATTGCACCTAACATAAACTGCATATATAAATTTCATTTACCTTTAAAATTGTATTAATAAAGTCTTCAAACACTAACTCAAATACACATAATAAACACAAAATATCTAACATCAATTAATACTATAAGTTTAATACTTAGAAGTATAAGTCTAACAAAATACACGATTTCTTTAAGTTTAACGCTTAAGTACAAGCCTAAAAAAACAACATCCAACTCATTTAAATTTGTCGAACTCATCGTCATCTTCATCATTCTCTTCATAACATATGCCGTCCTCTTGAAGTTCATCCCCTATGTCGTTCTCTTAACGTTCATCACCTATTTCATCCTCATCACTTAAGTCATCATCTTGAAATTTGTCACTTATGTCGTCGTTCTCATAATCATCTTCATTGATATCTTGTTGCATTAGAAATTCAAAACAAAATCAACAAAACATATTATTACAAAAATCCAAGATAAACAAAATCAACCACTATATTTTCTTCAACTACAAATATATTATTAATGATGCGTCCGCAAGTGTACGGAAATATCGAAGTAATATAAAAGATATGTCGAACCCACAGAGACCAATATCAACCTACAGTTATCTATTGCTGTAGCGTAAAACTAAGGCTAATGGAATTAGGAAAGTTAAATGCGAATGAAATTAAATTTAAAGGAAATAAAGGTTATTAGTTTTAGAAATATATTGATAAGGGATATCGGTATGCAATGCCTTAGTTATCGGAGATTCGACAGGTCACCAGTGCTTTTTAATTTTTGCAAATACTTTTCAGGAGAAAATACTCATTTAAAGACCTTTGCCTCACGCTGGTTGTTGACTTGGGTCATAATTCTAAGGCGGAATGTACGCTCTCGCAGTCCCATTCGGGGTTAAAACTACTTTTTGAAAACAAATAAATTCTGATATCTTTTAAAGCGCTTTCGCTGTGTTTAAAATTAATGCCTAGTTTTTACTATCCGGTTCAAACCCCATGCTCTCACGTGTCGACTTGAACCTTAATAAGTTTCCCACTCTCATGGCAAAACCGTTGGAAATAATTTCTCACTCTCGTGACGAAGGTTTATTTAGAAAATTAAATTAAAAACTACAGCCAGAAAATTGTTTGTAAAAAAAGGTAATGGCACCAGGTGTTATCGAATCCCGTCATTCTAATTTGCTTACATACCGATAAAACTAGTTTAGCTAGACATGATAATTAATTCAAACAGAAATAAACATAAACATCAAAATAATATAACATGCATAATGAAGGAAATAAAATAAGTATTCAATTAATAAGAACCTGAAAAGTAGTACTGAAATTGAATTCTCGAGTAGTCCTCCACAATGTCAGCAGGATTCTACTATGGCGAAATAAAAGTGCAGAAGGAAATACAATGCTCTCAACAAAAGAGAAAAAGGAAAGGAAATAAAAGAAACAATAGAAATGGAAAAATGACTTCAACAGAACTTTGGCAGCCCTTCGGGACGTAGAATCCACCCCCTCGAAGCTGTGAATCTAAGGCCTATTTATAAGAGATATTTCATTTCTCAACTTCCAGAGATCATGCATGAGTTATGAAGAAAGTGGGAGTAACTTCCTGTAGTGGATAGTTAGTGGAGAAAGTGTAGGAGAAAAGGAGAAAGTGTAGGAAGAAATTAAGTTGAGGGTGTTCGTGGCCACTTCTGTTTTGAACAAACTGAACTTGGGGTCGTGACGATCGTGACGAGCTTTTGACGGTCGTCACACTTAAGTGATGCTCGTGACGGTCGTGGTGGAGTCTGTGACGACCGTCACACCTACAAAATCTGCTTTTCTGTTTTTCTTCTCTATTTCTTTCTTTCTTTCTTTCTTTAATCCAAATTATCCACAATCTGCAAAACATAGTAAATTAACTGTATAATAGAACATAAATCAAGATAAATTAACAATAATCGCAAATAAATCCATGTATGTCAAGTCAAATAAACAATATAATTTCGTGTTATCAAATACCCCCATACTTAAACCATTGCTTGTCCTCAAGCAATCAACCAACACGGTAAAAAGAAATAAGTATAATTTGAAACAAAGACACGATGGGACTCTAATCATACGTGGTTGATATGCTAATGTTAGATCGATAGGTACTAAATATCAATAACAAGGATACCGTAATGACACAATTTCAAAAATTCCCTACATATGCAGACCAACCTGAATTATGCCATTATAACTCAACCTATATCTCATGCTCTCTTTCACCCCATTTCATTCTAGTGCAATCACATTAAGCCTGTTATCCATACACATTCATGGCAAGTAAACCTGTTAGTGACTATGATCTCATTGTTATTTCATTTTTCTCTGCAAATATGCTTAAGCATCAATTGAACTTAAAGAGTTTGTACCGTTGGGCTAAGTGATCGGGTGAGGAGCACCTAACTTAGAAGGAACATGTCTTTTTATTCATAAGTTTTTCTTTCTTAATTTCTCATTTTAAACCAAAGATCATACACTTATTTACATTGGTTTCTTACTTAGTGTGTTTAGGATGGTGCTGACTACTTAAATAAACTACTTAGGGATTACTAAAAAAAGACTGGAGCTTTAAGGTCTCGGCATAACGGGTACTCAAATTGATTTTGCATACTTAGGGGGTTAAGGGTGTCAAGATGATATCAATTTTATCAAAACTTTTCCAAGTTTTTCTAGCATAGCCTGAACAGGCTATATACTCTCAGAGTACCATGTTATGAATCAAAGCAAAAAATTGTTGGAGGTTGAAATTTTGAAATTTTGGGGAAATTGAATAACAAGTGAAAACCACGCATAAAGACTCGACAACACATGCAAAGACTTTGACATAACGTTAAAAATAGATAAAATTCCTAAAAGTATGAAATAAAATATAAAACAATAAATCAAACTAAAAAGCGATAAAATGAAAGCGGTAGAGTTCCTCCCCCACAGTTAAACCAAACATTGTCCTCAATGTTTTAGTAAAAGGTGGAAAAAGGAAAGATAGAACATGTATAAATGCTACTGCGTGCCAAATCCTCTATGATCCTGCTCTTGATGTCCATGTCTTTGTTGATCACTTCTACTTCGGCAGCGAGAATTTTTGAGATACCTTCGTTTGTGTAATTCTAGAACTCACTCATCATATTACTTGCTTCCGGAGGAAGTACCTACAAAAGTGTTAAAAAAATATGGTGCGGTGTGAGCCGGTGGAATATGACCATACGAAGAACGAGGAAGAGGTGAGTTACGGATGGGAAAGACATGCTTTCTCCTATCATACTCATCATCATTGTCACCACCAGCAGCGACATTCGTAGGAATGTCTGTGGGCACAACTCATCTTCCCAGATCGTCATCTAGAGAGTTTTCGCCTAGATCTAGCTAAAACGTGACAAGCGATACATTTCTTTATTTTCTGCAAATTTAAACAAACAACCATAACAACTTAAAATAAATATCTTGTGGATTGCCTCCCACACAACACTTTGTTTAAACGTCGATAACTCGACGACTAAGGAGTGCAAGTACTCATGGTGGTTCTTTCGAGAATAGTTCCTCGATCGAATTTTGAATAGTCTTCAATTTACATGGCCACTTATCAAGCCATCGCTCATATCCTTCACCTTTTCTTTTCTTTCTTCTGTAGGGTAGTTCATTGTTTTGAACTTGTGGTGGTGGTTCTGGATCTATCCTTAGTATCAGTTTTTCAAATTTGGGCTTAGTTATTCATCCACCACCTCAAAAGTTAATCTCACCCTTTTAGCAGTAATGATGACCCTAGTTTCATGGTCCTTGAATTTTCTTTTTTTATGAAGGACCTTAGACAAAGGTGCATTGGTGTGGGTATTTTCCAATACCTCCACATATGTTTTGGACTGGGAGTCTACCTTAGCTTCCACAACCCTTTGTGGGAAAGAAATAAGTGGGGTATAGGGAGGAGGAGCAACAATATGTGCTTTCTTATGTACCTCTTCGACAACCTCCCTTTCAGGTGGTGTCGGTGGATTTTTCTCAATATGTATGCTTTTCTCACCAAAACTCTCCTCAGACTCATGATCACTCTCCCTAGGATTTTCTAATTGTTCTTCATTAATGGTTGTTACAACATCCACATGTCTCTCAGGGAAAGGTCCTAAAGGTGTTTGTGTAAGCAGAGAGGTTTGAGTCTCCAAAGACTCGTTGTGAATCACGAGGGAATCGACCATAATGCTCATCTGCTTAAGATTTTCATTAATTTGGAGATGTTGTTTTCTAAAATCTTCATTTTGGAGATTTTGTGTCTCCACAAAGCGCTCCACCATAGATTCTACCCTAGAGTGAGTAAACGTCGCATTGAGTTCTTCTAGTAATAGTTTGAGGTTGGTTGTATCGTAATCTTGCGGTTCCTCAAAATATTGGGAGTGGTAATTGTAGAGGGAATTTGTATGAGAGTGTGTCGTATTGAAATCCTCCAATAGTATTTCGAGGTCAGATTTAAGCGGATTTTGTGGTTCCTCAAAATATTGGGGGTGGTAGTTATAAGGGAAATTTGGGTTATACATAGTAATTTAGATAAGAGTGCCTTAGTCTATACTATGCAACAACGGAATTACAATATTGACGGTTGGTCCCCGGCAACGGCGCCAAAAACTTGATGTGTCCGCAAGTGCACGGAAATATCGAAGTAATATAAAAGATTTGTCGAACCCACATAGACCAATGTCAACCTACCGTTATCTATTGTTGCGGCATAAAGCTAAGGCTAATGGAATTAGGAAAGTTAAATGCGAATGGAATTAAATTTAAAGGAAACAAAGGTTATTAGTTTTAGAAATATATTGATAAGGGATATCGGTATGCAATGCCTTAGTTATCGGGGATTCGACAGGTCACCGATGCTTTCTAGTTTTTGCAAATACTTTTCAGGAGAAAATACTCGTTTAAAGACATTTATCTCACGCTAGTTGTTGACTCGGGTCATAATTCTAAGGCGGAATGCACACTCTCGCAGTACCATTCGGGGTTAAAACTACTTTTTGAAAACAAATAAATTTTGATTTCTTTTAAAGTGCTTTCGCTATGTTTAAAATCAATGCCTAATTTTTACTATCCGGTTCAAACCCCATGCTCTCACGTGCCGGCTCGAACCTTAATAAGTTTCCCACTCTCATGGAAAAACCGTTGTAAATAATTTCTCACTCTCATGACGAAGGTTTATTTAGAAAATTAAATTGAAAACTACAGCCAGAAAATTGTTTGTAAAAAAAGGTAATGGCACCTGGTGTTATCGAATCTCTTCCTACTAATTTGCTTACATACCGATAAAACTAGTTTAGCTAGATATGATAATTAATGCAAACGGAAATAAACATAAACAGCAAAATAATATAACATGCATAATGAAGGAAATAAAACAAGTATTCAATTAATAAGAACCTGGAAAGTAGTGCTGAAATTGAATTATCGAGTAGTCCTCCACAATGTCGGTAGGATTCTACTATGGCGAAATAAAAGTGCAAAAGGAAATACAATGCTCTCAACAAAAGAGAAAAAGGAAAGGAAATAAAAGAAACAATAGAAATGGAAAAATGACTTCAACAGAACTTTGGCAGCCCTTCGGGGCGTAGAATCCACCCCCTTGAAGCTGTGAATCTAAGGCCTATTTATAGGAGATATTTCATTTCTCAACTTTCAGAGATCATGCATGAGTTATGGAGAAAGTGGGAGTAACTTCCTGTAGTGGGCAGTTAGTGGAGAAAGTGTAGGAGAAAAGGAGAAAGTGTAAGAAGAAATTAAGTTGAGGGTGTTCGTGACCACTTCTGTTTTGAACGAACTGAACTTGGGGTCGTGACGATCGTGACGAGCTTGTGACGATCGTCACACTTAAGTGATGCTCGTGACGGTCGTAGTGGAGTCTGTGACGACCGTCACACCTACAAAATCTGCTTTTCGGTTTTTCTTCTCTATTTCTTTCTTTCTTTCTTTCTTTCTTTCTTTAATATGAATTCTCCACAATCTGCAAAACGTAGTAAATTAACTGTACAATAAAACATAAATCAAGATAAATTAACAATAATCGCAAATAAATTCATGTAAGTCAAGTTAAATAAACGATATAATTTCGCGTTATCAATTAACAAAATAAAAACTCAACAACTAAGTCATTCAATCAAAACAAGAAATAGAAGTCATCCAATCCCAACAATTAATATTGTAAATGAACCTAACATAACCAATTAAAAAAAAAGATTATGGAGGTTGCATGTTTAATTTTAACAAACAATATTTAACGCAAACAATGTATTAATTAATAAAAAATAAATTGATATAAAGCAGACAATTCTAAGTAAATTATAAATTTATAATATAATACTATAAGAGCAATAATAAGGTACACAAAATATGATAGTAAATTTGGTAAAAAAAGATATGGTAGTAAATAATCATAATTATAGGCTTAACATTAACACAACGATTACAAAAAGTATGGAACAACTAAATATGATTCAATATTATAATAAATCAACATCAAAATTACATTATAAACTCTAAAAGAACTTAAGCATACTTATTTAAAACATAAAAGCAAGTACTTTAGAATAATAAATTCAACTCATGTTGAGCAGAGACACATAAATCATACACAAAGGTTTGTTAAAGGTACAACACAATCTCTACTCAACTCTCAGTCCTCACATACTCATATTGACTTTTACTTATCTGTTTTTCATCTTAGTCATTCTTAGAAATGTAAACAACACTTTCATATGACTTCTCTATTTTATCATCGATCAAAGTTACAAAATCTTGATTCATGAACAACCTTTGGCACAGTGGCGGAAAGTTTTTGAAGCCTGGATAAAAATTTAAAGACAATAAATTCATATTGTATATATAAATAGTTATTAATCAAAATAAAAGATTTTTAATTTAATTGATTTCGGCAGAATTTTAAAACTAACATAGCCATATCCAATTTGAGGCTGATACTAACATGGAATATCATTTCATGTGATTCATAATAATTCTTAAAATTAGTAACAAATTAACAACATAATTTTATTTACTAACTATTGTAACTACAAACTAAATTTAAAATACAAATTCCTAGTTAACATCACTTGAACCATATAATTTAGAGTTAATATAAATTGAAGAATTGGACCTAATATATTTTTTATATTATTTGAGGATAAAATTTATTCTTTTCTTCTTCTTTTTTACAACACTATATATGTTTTTTTTTATAATTTTAGTAGCTGCTACTTTTATTTTAAATTTTATTTTTTTTAGTATTCATTTTTTGTTTTTGGTTAATTTGGTCATAAATAGCAACTTTATTTTAATTTTGCACTTTTTGTAATGTACTTGAATCTAAATATTATCATATAAAAAAAAATTAATATAATGTATGCTTAATTGCATAAAAAAAGAAAAAAAATTATGTTTTATTTCTGAAAAATGTTTAAATTATGGCGGTTAAAACTACCATCATCAACGACAAAAAACCGCCTTTTTACTTAATATATATTATGACATGAGAAATTTTATTCAAAATTACTATTTTTCTGCATTTTCGTTTTTGGCGGTTTTAACCGCCATAACAGAACTTATTAACCGCCACAATTTTCATATTCTTTTATAACAGAAGGCAAAAATTTGGAGCCGAGCCCGGTCACATGTCCAGTCTGGCCGGGCCTTAAAACCGCCCATGCTTTGACATGAGATGTGTTGGGCAAAATGTTGGTATAAAAAATGAGAAAAGTTAAAAGAATAAGATTTAGAAGTAATAAACAAAGAGGAATACCAGCCCATTTCCCCATTTAACACTTGCATGAGTAACAACATACTCCCAAGAATATTCCCAAGAATATTGCAAAGCATTTTCAAAAATAAAAACTTTGAGGCCATCAACTTCATGCTCATTATCATTTTCAACTTCACCTATGTCATTCTATCTCAAAGAATTCATGCATGAAACATCCATTCAATTAATAAATTGCAAACCATCCTATGAGAGAGTTCCTATAAAGTATAAATTACTACAAGGTTAACCCACAAAATTGAAGAAGTCATTCATATTAAATGAGTCTGAAATCAACTACAAGCAAAATATCAATCAATATCTACTCATCTGCAACTGTGAAGGATTTACTTAGACATAATATTAACATAAAACATCAAGAAAAGTTAAGAAGATAGTTAAGAAACATCAACATAAATGAATGCTTAAATTTTGATAAAGATGAATCTATTTTCATTTTTTTTAACCTTAGGCTTATTTGTTGTTACTTTTCTTTTTCTCATTAGAAAAGTGTGATGAATCATTGATCGCGTGAGCCTAAAAAATTATATGGCTAACAAAAAATCCTAAACTTATTTGTTGAAACCTTTACTTGACAATTTAATCTTTGAATCCATAACATATAGAAGTTCATTGTTGAGTTGAGTGTATAAATTCGTCTTTCTCTCTTTATAGTTCTTATGAAGTACAAGTACTAATTTGATCTAAATTTTATAAATTTAAAAATAAACTCATGCACATAATAAAATTTAAAACTAAACTTAAACCTGTAGATACTATACTACTCTTTTATGGCAGAAAACAAGGTGTTTCCAAATCTAGTGGATGAATATTCCATTCTCAAATACATTCGACAAGCAAAGTAACAGAGTTCTTGTGTTAAATATTAGGTATCAAGATTATTATTATATAAAGGTTAACAAACCAGTAAACTTATCATGTAAACTTCTTTCCAAATTTCAATTATATCTAAATTTGATTTGAATTGGGTCTAAGTGTTGAGAATCCTAAACAATACCCTTGCATAAAGGACCGTATGAAACATAGAGTGTTAGTTGTTAAAAACAATGCGTGAACAATGTAAAGAAGAATGAGCGTAGCAACACCAAGAACACAACAACTCAAAGAAGCAAGAACACAACAACGACAAAAATGCCACAAACGTAGAATGTGTCAAAAATGGTGCTTCACCATATGTTCAAAGAAGTTAATAAAATTGGATTGAATTATATGCTTCTTAAGTACAACAAAGACATGGTATAAAAAAACAACAACACATCAACCTAAAAGAATATAAGGACTAGTGATGATTCCTACTACAGTTGAATGAACACTTACAAAAAAAAGTAGAAACAAGACGATAACAATCGTGTAGTAGCAACACACTCCACCAATATGACCAGTGGAAATACGACCACGACAAAACAACAACGGTGTTATGTCTAGCGTGACACAGCAAGACGTGCAGCGACGCACAATAACTCGAGCAACGGGGTGAAAATTTTTCCCAGAAGTATTTTAGGAAACATTTTTGAGATGTTGCGAGATTTGTCTTGACAACAGACAAAAAATGTTGCCTAATTTTTTTAGACAACAATTTACTTATGTTGCATAAAAAAGTGTTACCAAAAAAAAATGTTGGAAAAAGCAAAAAATGTTGTAGTAGTTAGCAACCTGAAGAATTTTGTAATAGTAAACACCCATGGCAGGTTGTTACGATTCTTCATCTCGCTTTCTCTTTGTCAACTTTGCAGTTTGTGGTTCACTGTTTTGTGATTGTTGAAGATATTTTTAGTTCTATGCAGCGTTAGAAAATGGTTTGATAGGTTAGAAAGAACGAAAAGTTCCAAAAATTCATAAGGTTGATGGGTTTGTGAGTTTCACAGAATTGTATTGTATCTGACCACTATTGCTTATACTAGTAACAAATATGCTAAGTTCATGAACTTGACATATAACTTATCATAAACTTATAAAATACACTATATTACTAGTTTATATAATAATTCATTTTTTAGTTTATTATAATATATTTAAAAATGAAAAAAGATGATGTAGAATAATAAATTTAAATAATTTAATAATAAAAAATATATAATTTGATATAAAGTCAAATAAAACAATATTGGCTTAATATTCTTTTTGGTCCCGTATCTTAACAACGGTATTCATTTTAGTCCCTTAACTTTAAAAAGATTCATATTGATTAATTAACTCTTCAAAACGTTCCATATTAGTCTTTTTTTATCCTATTAGCGATGGAAAAATTCAAAAATCAGTCGCTAAATTTGTCGATAATTAGACAAAAATGACTAATATAGAACATTTTAAATAGTTAAGGGACCAATATGGACATTTTTGAAATTAAGGGACCAAAATAAATCTCGAGGTTAAGATACACGACTAAAAATGATATTAAACCAATAATATTATTAGTAAGAAGATTCATGTATATTTACGTATGTCATTGTGACTAAAAATTATTGAAAATGTTATTTGACTAAACGTAAAATAAGATAGGCCTTACGTCACTCTGAGTTGGTCTATCTTATCTCGTTTCTCGTTTGTATACATATTACTTTTTAATTTTATACATTTCTGTAAAATAAAATTTTTGATATTTTATTTTAAATTTTTAGTGTATATACTTATCATATAAGTTTAATTACTCATATAGTTTATTACTTTAATTTTTGGTTTCATGTTGTTTTCTTAGAACATCTTTAATGCGGGTTTTTAATAGTTAAATTTTTTTATAGTTAACGATGATTATAAAGAATTTGCATTGGAATGACTATGACATGACATTTAATTCACTAACGTTTAGTTTTCGGTAATTATATAACTATTGTATGCTATTTATTTTGAAACATATAATATTATTATTTATATCATTTAAAATAATTAAATTAATGGTAACTTCAATAAAAAATAATTACAATTAAAAAATATAAAATATAGGGTCAAGTTTTAGTTTTTTATAAACAACTATCATTAAAATAAAAACAATTCAAATCAACTATAAATTTTTTAAATCCTACAAATCACTTTGGGTTCACAAAAAATATCTTAGTTTACTCAATTAAGATACTCCCACTGAAGATGCTCTTAGTCAATAAATATTATTTTTAATTGTTAGTCCATAAATTTATGTTTAACTTTGTAAAAAATAATGGATAAGTAACTCCAAACACATGGGTGAATTGTGGAGTTTTGAAAATATTTTAATTAAAATAAATTTCTTGAAAAAATCAAAGTTTAAAATTGTTTGTAAAGAAATAAGTAGCGGAATGATGTAGAATAATACATTTTAATTATAAAAATATTTAAAAAGTATGATTGGATATAAAGTAAAATAAAATAATATTATTGATACAAAAATTCATGTATATTTCAACATGTCGTCATTCTAATAAAAAATGTAAAAAAAAGTTATTTGATTACACATAAAATAAGCTATGTATATTTCTAAAATAAAAAAATTTAATATTTTATTTTAATAATTTAATGATATATATCTATTATTTAGGTTTAATTAATCATGTGGTTTGTTAATTTAATTTATGGTTTTATTTTGGTGTCTTAGTTAGTATTGGTTACATTTTGGTCTTTTATAATATCTATGTTAGTTAATTAGGTCTTTTGTGTTAAATTTTTGTAAAATAAAATATTAAGTTATGCTTAGTTGGCATCTTATATGGTATATTTATTCAAAGTTGTGAAGAAGATGTACTTTATCAATAGAGATGGTTGTTTTAGTTATTTTTTAGAATACCAAAGACAAATGCATAACTTGCAAAATAAAGGGGGAGATATATTAGTTAGGGCGAGCGATCAAGTATCAAGCAAAAGTTTTCTATCAATCTATTTTGTCATCACCAAAAAGGTGAGATTATGAATAAGATGTTCTTCACCTATCTTAGCTTAGCTTTTATGAAGACAATAGATTTTCAATGAAGAAAAATCAAAGAAAAAAAAGATTGAAATCAAGTATCAAGATTACAAAAGTTTTGGAAATCAAAAGATTGAATCATGAAGGTTGAGGTACCAATGGCATTCCATTTGTGTATATATGTTACGTGCTTAAAAAATTTCATCTAAATCATTTTCAACATTTTTGCATGCATTGTTTCAAAGTTGCATCTTTAACATAGAGAACTTTCAAGTTTTTGGAAAGGTAAATTGGTTTACTCCCTAGGTAAAATGATTTACATACTCTCTACCAAACAGAAAGTTAAAAATGAACAAAGGTAGATCGATTTACCTAGTATATTTTCTTAAACATTCACTATAATAAAAATGACTTTAGGCAACGGCATAAAAACCGTTGCTTAATGGTACTATAGGCTGCATTTTTTTACGCGTTGACACTTTTCTAAATTTTTGGTGAAAATTGTCCCTTATTTACTACATGTTATGGTTTTATAAGTGTTTCAGTAACCTAACCGTAGTCTACAACTAAAATCATGGACTTTTGATGTTTCATGCGACAGTGTTTTGAATTAGTTGGTAAAAATAAAAAACCGCGCTCTAAAGGAATAGCCAGCGACCGTTTATTTCGTCCCCTAAAACCTTATGCTAAGATTATTACACTTTAGGTTGTGGTTTTGTGTTGTTGCCAAAAGTCATTGGGAAGTGCTAGACATCTCTAAGATGAATAACTGGTTTAGTATTGGCTATCGTCCATCATCAAGCCTGCTCGGTCCTGAAGATCCGAAGAAATTCTACCATATCAAGAAAGTGTTCAACAATGTTGGGTTCAAACATGACGAACTTGTGGCAGTCAAAGGAGATGCAAGAGGAGAAATTCCAAGCTTCGTACACTAGTGTCCACCTGACTTCATGTTGAATAACTGGACGACTTCCGTGATTCCTACAGTCTTTTCAATGTTAAAGTAATGCATTTGTATCTTCTGAATCCCTTGTCCCCGCCCGAGGTAAGAGGTGAAGGTGAGATAATACTTAGAAGGGGGGGGGGGTTGAATAAGTATGAAAGATTAAAACTTAGAATTAAAACACAGATATTTTTATCCTGGTTCGTTGAACTCAACTACTCCAGTCCACCCTTCCTAGAGTGATTTGCCTTTCTCAACAAGGACTTAATCCACTATTTAATCAAACAGATTACAATAGTAACACCTAAGAACAACTGTTCTTAGTCTTCTCAAGAGCTACTGATTCCAACTGAATCCTCTTAAGGAAATCCTTTACAATCAATGTAAATCTAATACAAGAGTATGAATGCTTCTAAAAAGCTTTTATCACAACAGTGATATTTCTCTTAAGATTAAGTACAAATAATTCTAAGAATGAATATGAAAGTATGAGAGCTTGAATGTTATAATTTCTTTTCAGCAAAATGTCTAACTGAAGAATTTGGTGGAGTCTTCCTTTTATAGGCAGCTGATCCAAGGAAAGCTGAGCTTTGAGAAGAGTGTCCCAAAAAGGTCTGAGCCTTTTTGTCTTTACATCAAGTGACCTTTCCTAGAAGTAGAAGGCACAGAAAAATCCTTTTTGTCTGTGTTCTTGTGTCTAGCACAAATGAGGAAAGAGACGTTTGATTTACTCCAACGGATATAATCTTTGAATATTTCTTCTTCAGTTTTCAGCAAGTTCATCAAAATCTGATTGAGTCAGAGTCTTCTAATGATGTTCAGAACTTTGCTGTATCAGAGTCTTCTGCAGCATGTGTGCTTTCAGCGTGTTGATCATCAGAGCATATTTGACACAGAACTTCAGTACTGGCAGCTTTAGTACTTTCAGAAACTTCTGTAGAAACTATGCTTTGAGAAACTCTTCATACAATATTCTTCTTTGCTTCAGATGGATCTGCTTGCTTCAGATTCTTCTGGGCTTCTGCTTCAGAATCTTCTGGAGCTTCTTGCTTCAGATCCTTCTGGAGGCTTCGCTCAGAATCTTCTGTTAGCAGCAATCAGAGTCTTCTAATGAGTGCATCTGGCGCTTCAGAGTCTAGATAACTTCTTGTATACAATTCAGATTTGCTTCTGGAGTGTTAATTTCATTACAATCTGCAGTAAAACTCTCAAGCAAATTTTAGAGTATATAATTCTTAAATACAAAATTTCCTAATAGTTATCATCAAAACAAAGAGATATTATTAAGAACCAATCTGTGTTCTAACAATCTCCCCCTTTTTGATGATGACAAAAAGCATCAGAAATTTTGTTTAATTGGAAATACTAGAATTATAACTCCCCCTGAGATGATGAATCTCCCCCTGAGTTAAATACAAATAAGGAATAGAAACTTCCCTTTTGTCTTGAGTAATCTTCAGAGTTAGATCTTGTTTGTTCTTATAACATTTGAAGGTCAGAATGTCTTGCAGATTTAAGATTCAGAGTTTGATAATAGACAAATGATCTGAGAAACTCAGAGTTTCTTTTATAGAATGTACTTATTAAATGTTCTGAAATAGTCAGATTAAATGTTAGATAGAATAGATATGTCTGAAGTTTCATTCTAGTGAAGTTATATTAAACAGTTCAGATCTATATTTTCTCCCCCTTTTTTGTCATAAGCAAAAAGTAAAAACTTTAAAAGGACAAATAAAAGGAAACAGTAAATCAGATAATATAATGGAGAAAACTTTGATTCATTCATAAGATCAGATTAAGAGTACATAGGCAAACATCAGAAGATATAGCAAATAAAGTACAAATGCAAACAACAGATGCAAAAACATTAGAATGAAAAAAAATCTAAGAGTGTTTGGACAAAAGCATCTTCAATAGATCTGTAATCTCAGAGGATGATTGCTCTTGCTTGGACATCCACTTAGCCATAGTTTCATTCTTTTCATCTTGCTTTGACATTCATTCTGTCATATCCTCAGACTTCTTATCCTGCTTAGCCATCCAGGATTTGATCTCTGACTGTCCAGCTTCCAGAGCAGCAATCTTATCTTCAAAATCTGGATGTTCTTTCTTTATCTCAGATGAAGAAGTATGATTAGGTTCTGTAGCCTGAACAGAGTCAATTTCCATTGGTTCTGTAGAGTCTGGAGCATTGGAAGTAGAAGAGGGGTCTACCAGAGTCATAGCCAATTGATTCTCTTCAGATGCATTTTCAGTAGATTCTGTTGATGGTGGAGGAGCATCTAAAAGAAGCAGAGGTTCAGATTTGTTGACAGTCCAGAATAGAGTCCTTGCAGCCTCAGCAAATCTGAGCTTTGCATCATCAGAACAGACGTTCTTCAGATTTGAAGCTACAGAGTTGAATCTGTTGATGAATCCATTCCAGATGATGTCAGATTCTTTGGCATCCATTGTTGCTGAGCATTTCTTCTGAATAGTACCTAAATACATCTGTATTTCTTGCAAAAATGTTTGAAATAAATGATCAACATTAAGTCTGGGCTTTGGACGTAACAAAGTTTCCAGAGTTACAGGTTTAGGTTGGGGAGTTGGTGGAAAAAGAGATTTCTGAATAGAGATCAGAGGAGGAGGATAATATGGAATGAAGGGTATCTCAGGTTTTTGAGGTTGGGATTTGTTTAAAGCATTTAACAGATGAGGTTTTGTTCTGGTGTGATTGGTAACAACATCCAAAGGTGTATCTGAGTAGGTTTTGAAGGCAGATTTGGGTGGTTCATCAGATGTAGCAGTGTTATCAGATGCAATTGGCAGAGCTGGAGCGACAGCTTTATCAGATTTTGCAGAACATGAAATGGTTGCTAAATATCCTACATCTGACATAGATTTTATGTAATCAAGAATCACAGATGGAAGGGTCATTGTGGGTTTTGGTTTCAAAGGGTTGATGGGGTCAGAGGGTTCAACTCTGTCATAAAAGTCTTTCAGTTTGAAACCATAAGACAGATTATGAAATAGAGATGATACTTGGGCACAAGATATAGAAGATCTTGGGTTTGGATTGGGAATTAAAATCTCAGATGATGGTGTAGGTGTAGGTGTGGGAATAGGATATGGAATGGAAGCTTTTGAAGGTATAGAAGGTTCAGGTTGGTTTACCTCAGAATATTTTTCAGATGGAGAGATTAGAAAATCTGGGTGGAGTTCTGATTCTGAGGAGTTAGAGGATGTGGTTGGTGTACAGGAGGTAGAAGATACTTGAAACACCGTTTTTAAGGGTGTGACATCAAGAACTTCCGTCTCAGGGATGTGAGGTTCAGAAGTGTTGGTTTGTTCTGAAGGAATGTCAGATGGTTTGGATGGTGGTTCTGAGATGGGTGAATCAGATGGAATGGTGATTGGTTCTGATGAAATGGGAGCAGAAGTTACTTTTGTAGGTTCAGAAGTAACAGGTGCAACGGGTTCAGATGATTTTGATGGTGGTTGATGTTCAGAGGCTTTTTCTGGTTGAGATTCTTGTTGTTTTTCTGGTTGTTCAGATGATTGTTGTTGTACAGATTGTTGTGGTTGTTGTTCTGTAGGTTGTGTTTGTGGAACAAACTGTTTGATATGGATTTTAGGTTGAGAGGATTTGGGGATAGAGACTGGTGGTGTTTGAGTGATTTTTGTTGTTGTTGTTGGAATAGAAGTTTGTTTTTGTGGTGATTTGGAACTGGGAGCAGTAACAGAAGTGGTTTGTGTTGAAGGTGGTTTTGGTACAGACTTAATATTAGAATCATTTATAACAATATTTGCAGAAGATACAGAAGATTTAGTACCTTTTATTTTGATCCTCTTGGCAGGTACAGAAGCAGCGTCTTCAGATTCTTTTCTCTTCAAGAGCTTCTTTGGCTTCTCAGCAATCTTGACCTTCTTCTGAGCAGGTGCAGAGTCTACTACTGGATGAGTCCTTTTCCTCTGTAGTTGTGCTTCTTCTTCTTCTTCTGCATCTGGTAGTGGTTGTCTAGCTAGCTGAATCACATTAGCAGGAATAGGTTTTCCTTCCTTCTTGCATTCATCAATATACATAACAACTATATGTCTGGGCTCTTCAGCAAAGAATAAAGGAAAGTCATCTACAGGAACCCTCTTATTCAATTCAGACACATTCAACTTCTTGGGAGCTGTTGTGAGTTCATCAACAATTTTGAGTCTCTGAAGACTTTTGGCATTCAGAGGCTTTCCCATTATAAATTCTAATTCCTCTGTAACTCCAGCAGCGTACAGAGCAGTGACCAAACCATTCTCAGTAAGAAGATCTGAGATCAACCTTCCAAAGGGGATCCAGGTTCGGATCTTCTGTCCTTTCTCTTTCACATACTCTCTAGATGCATTGATATGGTTCCACAGATGCATAAAAAGAATGTATGGAAGATCTACCTTGGTGCTCTGACTAAGGCAATACATGAAATAGAGTTGTTCATTATTGACATAGTTTGGAGAATTAGTTGACTTCCTGTGGTGGATGCATCCCATGAAGATCATGGCCCAGATCTTGTAGTCAGGCTTCAGATCCTTGAATTTATTAGAAGCTTGACCAGCAGTCATCACTTCTTCATATACCTCATCCATGTCCACACGCCTAGCTGGCAAGTGGGAAACACCATCTGTTTCTTCATATCCTATTAACTTTCTTATCAGATCTTCTGTGATAATGATCTCTTTTCCCAGTACAGAAGATAAGATGAACTTGGGGTAAACTGATGCATGGATCCAGAATTCTTTCACAAGTAGAGGGTAAACTGGTCCAAAAAGTCTGTCAAAGTACTTAACCCATCCTTGAGCTCCAATGATGGAATGAAACTCAAACCCATTTTCTGCAAGAGAGTCAAACTCTACCATAGATTCACATAGAACTTCCAACTTATCAACAGGGGTTAGAAGAGTTCTTTTGGGAGGAGAATAGGGAGCAACACCCATGTTTGCTGAAGTTACAGCAGCCATAGAAGATTGGAATTGAGCAGCTGTTGATGATGAAGTTGCCATTGAAGAATGCTTTGTCAAACGCTTAGGTATAGGGTTTTTATGCATAGAAAAGAGGAGATGAAAACGCATGTAATTTTCTGAGAGTGTGAAAAGTGTGAAAGTGAATACAAGTCATGTATTTATACTAAAACACTTAGGCATACCATCAGTCAGAATTTGCACATTTTAACAAGCATTAAATGAAAAGAATAATAATCATTTCAAAACATTAATTGCTTCTGACAATTTGGGGGGAAAATCAAGATTTTCACTATTCAAACTTCACCTCAAACGTCTCTTCAGTTATGTACACGCCACCTCTTCAGATTTGGTGTGACACGTGTTTGCTTGCATGTGTTCTGAGTTCTCTTAAGAAATGAAACATTAGCCAACGTTCAGATCTTCTAAAGATTGTTAGTTCAGAGTTTCACAAAAGAAATATTGATCAGAATAAAATAAGCAAACAGAAGAAATACTTCAGAGCATTAGGCATTTTTGCATCTGTAAAAATTTGCTTCTGATAAATATCATTCTGGACAAAAATCCATACCAATATTTTTCAGAATAAATTTGAATCTATCTTCAACAAGGGGTTTTGTAAAAATATCTGCCCATTGATGATCTGTATCAACAAAGGCTAAATTTATGATTCCCTTCTGAACATAGTCTCTGATGAAATGATGCTTAATTTCTATATGTTTTGCCTTAGAATGTAAAATGGGATTCTTGGACAAACATATAGCAGAAGTATTATCACAAAAGATAGAAATGTTACTTTCAAAAATTTGATAATCTTCTAGTTGACTCTTCATCCAGAGCATTTGCGTGCTACATCCAGCAGCAGCAATGTATTCAGCCTCTGTGGTTGAAAGTGCAATTGTGGGTTGCTTCTTGCTGTACCAGGAGATTAGATTTCTTCCTAGAAATTGACAACTTCCAGAAGTACTTTTTCTTTCCACTCTATCTCCAGCGTAGTCAGCATCAGAGAATCCAACTAATTTGAAATCATCAGATTTTCTGTAACACAAACCCACATTAGAAGTACCTTTCAGATACCTTAGAATCCTCTTGACAGCTGTCAAGTGTGATTCTCTAGGATCTGATTGGAATCTAGCACACAGACAAACACTGAACAATATGTCAGGTCTAGAAGCAGTAAGATAGAGAAGAGAGCCAATCATACCTCTGTAGAGCTTCTGGTCTACTTTCTTACTTACCTCTTCCTTGCCAAGTGAGCTAGTAGGATGCATTGGAGTCTTTGCCAGGTTACTATCAGACATGTTAAATTTCTTCAGAAGTTCTTTAACATATTTTGTCTGATGTATGTAAGTGCACTCTGGAGTTTGATTAACTTGGATTCCTAGAAAGAATCTGAGTTCTCCCATCATGCTCATTTCAAATTCTGCCTGCATACATGTAGCAAACTCCTTTCCAAGCATAATATTTGTTGATCCAAAAATAATATCATCTACATAAATTTGGAAAATTAGAAGATCTTTCTTAATTGATTTACAAAAGAGTGTTGTATCCACTTTTTCTCTGATGAAATTCTTCTCCAGAAGAAAATTGCTCAATCTCTCATACCAAGCTCTGGGAGCTTGTTTTAAACCATATAGAGATTTCTTTAATTTGAAAACATGATCTGGAAATTTTTCATTTTCAAAACCAGGAGGTTGGTGGACATAAACTTCTTCTTCTATAATACCATTAAGAAAGGCACTTTTAACATCCATCTGATACAGAGTGATGTTATTTTGTGCAGCAAATGAAATAAGAAGGCGTATAGATTCTAACCTTGCCACTGGAGCATATGTCTCAGTGTAATCAATACCTTCTTGCTGACTGTACCCTTGAGCAACCAGCCTCGCCTTATTCCTTTCAACTTCTCCTTTCTCATTTAGCTTATTTCTGAAGACCCATTTTGTACCAATTATATTGAATCCTTGAGGTCTTTGAACTAGATCCCATACATCATTTCTTCTGAATTGATTTAGCTCTTCTTGCATGGCAATAATCCAATCATTGTCTTGCAGAGCTTCATCTACAGAAGATGGTTCAATTTCTGATACTAGTCCAAATAGTGATGCTTCAGATGATCTTAGAAAGGATCTTGTTCTGATGAGATCATCCTTCTTTCCAATAATGACATCCTCTGGATGAGAAGCTTTAATTCTGGATGATGATCCTCTAATAGTTGATTCTTCAGAAATGTTTAGATTATTCATTTGAGAAGTTAAAGGAGTAGCATCTGGAGTTGCTTCTGGTTCCTTCACTTGAATTTTGTCTGCTTCTGGAACTTCAGAGTCAATGAAGACTACTTCCCTATCTGCAGAGTTATCAAACTGCTTTGGCTTTTCAGAGCCAAGCTTATCATCAAATCTGACATGAATGGATTCTTCCACAATCTGTGTCTCAGTGTTGTATACTCTGTAGCCTTTAGAGCGTTCAGAATATCCAAGCATAAAACACTTCTGTGCTTTGGAATCAAACTTGTTCAGATTTTCCTTAGTGTTTAACATATAGCAAATACATCCAAAAGGATGAAAATATGAAATGTTGGGCTTTTTGTTCTTCCACAGTTCATAAGGAGTCTTCTTCAGAAGAGGTCTAACAGACACTCTGTTCTGAATGTAACAGGTTGTGTTGATTGCTTCTGCCCAAAAGTGTTTTGCCAGATTTGTCTCATTGATCATGGTTCTGGCCATTTCTTGCAAAGTTCTGTTTTTCCTCTCTACAACCCTATTCTGTTGTGGAGTTCTAGGACAGGAAAAATCATGAGCAATGTCATTTTCAGAAAAATATTTTTCAAAATATTTATTTTCAAATTCACCACCATGATCACTTCTGACTTTTATAATTTTGAAATCCTTTTCATTCTGGACTTGCTTGCAGAAGTCAAAGAACACAGAATGTGACTCATCCTTGTGTTTTAAGAACTTTACCCATGTCCATCTACTATAGTCATCAACAATGACTAATCCATACTTCTTGCCTCTGATGGATGCAGTTTTCACTGGTCCAAACAGATCAATATGAAGTAGTTCTAGTGGTTTGGAAGTAGAAACAACATTTTTTGATTTAAAAGATGTCTTTGAAAACTTCCCTTTTTGGCATGCTTCACAAAGAGCATCTGAAGTGAACTTCAGATTAGGGAGTCCTCTGACAAGATTAAGTTTATTAATCTGAGATATACGTCTCATATTAATATGGCCCAATCTTCTGTGCCAGACCCATTGCTCTTCATTAACAGACAAGAGGCATTTAACATTTTGAACTTTAAGTTCTGAAAGATTTATTTTATAAATGTTGTTTTTCCTCTTACCACTAAATAGGATAGAGCCATCCTTTTGACTAATAGCTTTACAACATTTTTGATTAAAGGTAATATCATAACCATTGTCACTTAATTGACTTATGGACAATAAGTTATGCTTTAACCCTTCAACAAGTAAAACATTAGTAATAGAGGGAAGTTTACCATTTCCAATAGTGCCAGATCCAATGATCTTGCCCTTCTGGTTCCCTCCAAACTTCACATCACCTCCAGATCTAAGTTCCAGGCTTTGGAACATAGAGTTTTCTCCTGTCATGTGTCGTGAGCATCCAGAGTCCAGGTACCATGATTGGCGTCCTGACCTTGCTGCTAAGAACATCTGCAACAGGAATTATTTTGTTTTTAGGTACCCAGATCTTCTTGGGTCCTTTGGGGTTAGTTAGTTTGTAGGTTTGTCTAAACTTCTGTTTTTCAACATAATGTTTATTCTGACTTGCCTTGGGTTTAAACACATAAGTATTCTTCTCAGAGCTTGTGTGTTTAATGTTATTTAAGTGACCAAATTTAAATTGAGAATACAGAGGTGTCTTCTTGATGAAAAGTTTGTCAACATATTTTGGATTACTTCCAGATGAAGATTCATATCCAATACCTCTTCTGTTGTTCCCACTAACACCATAGATCATAGAAGCCATCTTGCTTCTGTCTATGCTCTTAGTAAGAAATCTCTGAAAGCTAGAGTCATATTTTTCTAAAATGTTTTCACATGACTTAGTCTCAGATTCAGATTCTTGTTGAGTTATTTCAAAGTCATTTTTGATTTTCAGATTAATTTCTTTTTGCTCAACAAGTTCTGTCTTCAGAAGATCAATCTCAGATTCAAGATTGCTTTTCAGCTTCTTGTATTTGAGTTTGATATTGCTATAACTTTTAAGAACTTCTGTTAAAACTTTGATAAGTTCTTCTTTGGTGAGTTTAGCCATTACCTCTTCAGCGTCATCATCAGATTCAGAATCTGATTCATATCCTGAGGTTCCTTCCTCTTGATCTTCTATGCTGGCCATCAGTGCAACATTAACACATTCTTCTTCTGATTCAGAAGATGATTCAGATTCATCTGAGTCATCCCATGTTGCCATCAGAACCTTCTTCTTTTTGTTAAACTTCTTCTTGGGTTTTTCTTTTTGAAGTTTGGGGAAATCATTCTTGTAATGCTCAGGTTCTTTGCACTCATAGCACACAACTTCTTTCTTGCCAGATCTTCTGTGCCCAGAAGATTCCTTTCTATTATCAGGTCTTCTGAAGTTGTTGAACTTCTTTCCCTTGTGCTTCCAAAGTCTGTTGATCCTTCTGGACAACATGGATAATTCATCTTCTTCTTCAGAAGAAGATTCTTCAGAGCTTTCTTCAATAACCTGCAAAGCTTTAGCAGATTTGTTAGATTTTAAGGCAACAGATTTACCTTTTTCTTTCTTCTGAGGTTCATCTTCCTCAAGCTCAATTTCATGGCTCCTTAGTGAGCTGATGAGTTCTTCTAAAGAGATCTTGTTCAAATCTTTAGCCATCTTCAAGGCAGTCACCATTGGTCTCCATCTGGTAGGTAGACTTCTGATGATTTTCTTTACATGATCTGATGTAGAGTATCCCTTGTCCAGAACCTTCAGCCCAGCTGTGAGGATCTGAAATCTGGAGAACATGGCTTCAACAGATTCAGAGTCTTCCATCTTGAAGGCCTCATACTTATGGATCAGAGCCAGAGCTTTTGTCTCCTTGACTTGAGAGTTTCCCTCATGAGTCATTTTTAGGGATTCAAACATATCAAAAGCAGTTTCCCTGTTTGTAATTTTTTCATACTCAGTATGGGAAATTGCATTGAATAATATAGTTCTGGCTTTGTGATGATTTCTAAAATCTTTCTTCTGAGCATCTATCATAGATTTTCTGTCTATCTTCTTGCCATTCCCATCTGTGGGATGGACATATCCATCTATGACTAGATCCCATAGATCAGCATCATATCCTAGGAAAAAACTCTCAATTCTGTCTTTCTAGTAATCAAATTTCTCCCCATCAAACATAGGGGGTTTGATGCTGATCTTGTCCCTTTCTTCATATTTATTGTTAATGTTGGATATAGTATTATCAGCCATTGTAACAAATAAATATATATCAAAGTATTTCTCTCTGGATCTTTACTGTCACTGTTAAGTGGTATCACACACAGAACCGGAGCTCTGATGCCAACTGAAGGTGAGATAATACTTAGAAGGGGGGGGGGGTTAAATAAGTATGAAAGATTAAAACTTAGAATTAAAACACAGATATTTTTATCCTGGTTCGTTGAACTCAACTACTCCAGTCCACCCTTCCTAGAGTGATTTGCCTTTCTCAACAAGGACTTAATCCACTATTTAATCAAACAGATTACAATAGTAACACCTAAGAACAACTGTTCTTAGTCTTCTCAAGAGCTACTGATTCCAACTGAATCCTCTTAAGGAAATCCTTTACAATCAATGTAAATCTAATACAAGAGTATGAATGCTTCTAAAAAGCTTTTATCACAACAGTGATATTTCTCTTAAGATTAAGTACAAATAATTCTAAGAATGAATATGAAAGTATGAGAGCTTGAATGTTATAATTTCTTTTCAGCAAAATGTCTAACTGAAGAATTTGGTGGAGTCTTCCTTTTATAGGCAGCTGATCCAAGGAAAGCTGAGCTTTGAGAAGAGTGTCCCAAAAAGGTCTGAGCCTTTTTGTCTTTACATCAAGTGACCTTTCCTAGAAGTAGAAGGCACAGAAAAATCCTTTTTGTCTGCGTTCTTGTGTCTAGCACAAATGAGGAAAGAGACGTTTGATTTACTCCAACGGATATAATCTTTGAATATTTCTTCTTCAGTTTTCAGCAAGTTCATCAAAATCTGATTGAGTCAGAGTCTTCTAATGATGTTCAGAACTTTGTTGTATCAGAGTCTTCTGCAGCATGTGTGCTTTCAGCGTGTTGATCATCAGAGCATATTTGACACAGAACTTCAGTACTGGCAGCTTTAGTACTTTCAGAAACTTCTGTAGAAACTATGCTTTGAGAAACTCTTCATACAATATTATTCTTTGCTTCAGATGCATCTGCTTGCTTCAGATTCTTCTGGGCTTCTGCTTCAGAATCTTCTGGAGCTTCTTGCTTCAGATCCTTCTGGAGGCTTCGCTCAGAATCTTCTGTTAGCAGCAATCAGAGTCTTCTAATGAGTGCATCTAGCGCTTCAGAGTCTAGATAACTTCTTGTATACAATTCAGATTTGCTTTTGGAGTGTTAATTTCATTACAATCTGCAGTAAAACTCTCAAGCAAATTTTAGAGTATATAATTCTTAAATACAAAATTTCCTAATAGTTATCATCAAAACAAAGAGATATTATTAAGAACCAATCTGTGTTCTAACAAGAGGATAGATTTGTAAAGGGCCTCCATATGTTTTAAAGCATTATATTTTAATCAATAAAAATAATTTTGCATTCAAAATTGCGTTCCTTTCATTTTATTTTTATTTTTATTTTTATTTTTATTTTTCACAAATAAATGGCAAAAACTTCTTTTTGTTTACTTTTCCACAAGCATAGATCTAAAACAAAATCCCATAAACATGCCAAAATAATGAATCCATTGATAACAATATAGACATAATCCCTTGTAACTATGGGCTCCCAATTAACCGCGCCAAAGACGACGGTGATATAGATTGTGAACAGCCGATTGAACTATCAAGGCTCCTTAAGCAAGAACAAAAAGAGATTCATCTGCATGAAGAGTTGGTAGAGGTCATAAATATTGGGACTGAAGAATCCAAAAAGGAGGTAAATGTTGGGGCAACTCTAGAGAAACATGTGCATACAATGTTGGTCAGGTTACTGTAGGAATACGTGGATGTCTTTGCCAGGTTGTATCAAGATGTGCTCGATTTAGACATTAATATTGTTGAGCATCGCTTACCACTCAAGCCTGAATGTTTGCCCGTCAAGTAAAAGCTCAGAAGGACAAGGCCAAACATGACACTCAAAATCAGAGAAGAGGTTAAAAAAACAGTTTGACTCTGGCTTCTTAGCTATATCTGAGTATCCTCAATGGGTTGCAAACATAGAACTAAAGATGAGCATATTGACCATTTGAGGAAACTGTTTACTAGACTAAGATGATTGGACCCTGCAAAGTTCACCTTTGGGGTTAGATCTGGTAAATTACTGGGATTCATCGTCTCTCAACTAGGAGTTGAAGTTGACCCTGACAAAGTTTGAGCTATTCAAGATATGCCACCTCCTAGAACAGAAAAGGAAGTCTGAGGCTTTATGGGAAAACTAAATTACATCTCGAGGTTCATCTGTCACCTAACGGCTACTTGTGAACCTATATTCAAATTACTAAGAAAAAATTAAACTATCGAATGGAATGACAATTTCCAAGAGGCATTCGACAAAATAAAGAAATACTTGCAAGAACCACCGATCATAATACCACCAGTTCCAAGTAGACCACTGGTAATGTATCTTACAGTACTATATGAACCAATAGGTTGTTTACTTGGTCAGAACAATGATATAGGCCGAAAAGAGCATGCGATCTATTATTTGAGCAAGAAATTCACTAATTATGAGCCAAGTTACACACTTCTGGAGAAAACTTGTTACGTTCTAACATGGGTTGCTCAACGCTTAAGGCAATACATGGTCTGTGTTAGACAATGGAAATGATCTAGAAGGGGAGTTAAATAGATCACTAATTTATTACAAGAGTCGACGCTTAAAAATTTGTTTAAAAAAATTGGCAGAAGCGGCCGAGGAACCAAGTCGTCTAAACGAACCGTTATAAAAAAGATCGGATATGCGACAAGTCAAAACTCTTCCGAATTCCTGCGATTTTTCCTGGTTTCCGCTCCGATTCGTCCTGAATGCTTACTTGAACCTAAAAACAATGGAAATATAAAACCAACGGATAAAATGCAATAAAAGGAAATAAAATTCAACTAAACATATAATAAGATTAACTAAAACTAACGATAAAATAACTCATAAAAACCACTAATCAATATCATCGGCAAGATTTTATCGAAAGCATACAAATTGCAATTATGGGTATTTCGTTGTCGTCATCCTCCCTCAAATCATTGCTAAACAACAGTTTGATAAAGAGAGTGAAGTGGATATATTTGTGTCTGTGCTTTGCAAAAATGAGTGAATACGACATAACTGATCCAAAACATGCATAATCACTACATTAATAAAACCAAATACGAAAGGCAATGTTCAAAGCATACAATACTTAAAAAAATATACACAAAAATACAAGAATGCAAATAATGGGATGGCAACATGATTGCCTTCTTCGGGGAGATAAACTTGACTTGACTTGTCTTGACCTGATGCTGGCACTAGCTCGACGGTGGCAGAGGGTTGTTCATGATATTTGCAGTTCTTCCTTTGAATATGAGAAACTACGTGTCGACCAAGTCTCAGACTTTGTGTTTGAAGGCTTGACAATCCTCAATAGTGTGCCCGGAAGTGCCCTTATGAAACTCGCAGTGGGCGTTAGCATAATAATCTGGAGGAATAACAGTTGGAGGTGCCAAGTCTCTTGGAGTAATTTCCTTTTTCTCTAGTAATTCAGCAAAGATCTTAGCATTCGTCATAGGTAGGCGATCAAAGTTCCTTTCTGGCCTTCTTATCCTCTATTGGTTAGGTTGACGTTGCTGTTGAGTAGCTCGCTGTTGTTGATTCTGAGGAGGATACTGATACCCTTGCTGATTATATGGCAGTTGTTTAGAAGCCTGTTGCTGAGGCATTTGAGATTGAACAACTTGAACAACTGGATGATAAGTTATTAGAGCGTATTACGCAATAGAAACATATGAATATTGAAAGTAGGGGATTTGATAAGGCATTTGGGGAGGAGCTTGTTGAGCTTGCCCTTTATGAGCAAAGATGGAATTTGTTTTGCCCTTTTTTTCTTGTATCTGTTGAAAGGCTTCTTAGCTCCAGCCTGGCTGCTAGAACCTCCTTGGATATTTCTGCTTTTCAAACCTTCTTCAATTCTCTCACTGACGATCACCAAGTTAGAGAATCCAGTAGAAACACTACCAATCAGCTTCTCATAGTATTGGCCTTGCAAGGTATCCATGAAGATATCAATCAGTTCATGGTCAATAAGAGGTGGATGCACCCTTGCAATTAGCTCTCTCCAACATTGTGCATACTCCTTAAAGGGTTCATTATCCTTTTGAGTCATACTCTGAAGTTGAGTACGATTTAGAGCAAGGTCAATGTTGTATTTGTACTGCTTGACAAACGTATTAGCTAACTCATCCCAAGTACGTACACTACTATGCTCCAACTGCATATACCATTTAAGTGATGCTCCAGACAAGCTGTCTTGGAAGCAATGGATCATCAACTTTTCATGTCTGGCATAGGCATCCATTTTGCGATAGTACATTTTCAGATGAATGTTGGGACAACTGAGACCTTTGTACTTCGAGAATTCTGGAAACTTAAACTTAGGAGGAATGACAACATCTGGAACCAAGAACATTTCCAGATCATTCAGAGAAGTTTAGTTATGCCTCTCTATGACTTGGAGTTTTTCAGCTAAATCACAACACATTTTGATAGCCTCAGAATCCTGAGTAGCAGCATTGACAATGGGGATAGCAGAATGATAATTTTGCACATCATCGTACTGATCTTACAAATTCTCTTCAGCATGAGGAATGAGGATCTGAACGACAGCAGGTTGGGCTTGCAGGATAGCTCTATCAGTAACTCCAGGTATCGGGAGTGGTTGAGAAGTGGCTCCTTCAGCTACAGTAGTGAAATTCATCGGTATCCCATAGGTGATAAGGTTGGGAACAGGAACTGAGAGACTCGAGGTAGACCCTTGCACATGAACATTGTTATTGACGGCAGTAGCTTCACGCAACTCTTCTTCCTTTCTAGTCGTAGTGATGGCTTCAAGAATCTGGTCAATCTTTCCTTTGATGGATTCCAACTCCTCTCTGAAGGCAGCTTGCTCTTGTTGAATCTGTTCCATCATGCGTCTAGTGTTGGCTCGAGTTGCGTACTAGTGTCGAGGAATCAGCTTGATTTACTAGAGAGGAAGGAAGGAGAAATGATATTTGTTGCTGAAATGAAATGCAAGATGCATAACTGATACAATGCGATGCAATGACATGTAGCGATGCAATGAAAGATGCAAGATCCAGGATCGCACGTTCAATCCATTCTGAGGTTGGTTACAGTAACGAGTGGATAACCATAATCTCTAATCAAAGAAACCTTATAGGTAGGCTCTATACGGGAAGATCTAGATTCTTTACCCATAAACCCACTCACGGGATGGTTTCTACATTGATGGATACGGTTCTCAGGATCATAGACACTAATCACATCAATGTCACACAATATGCTAGCTGTATTACGACGATAATGACGACAAGGTATCTCCTGAGCGGGGTCTTCATACTAGGCACATAAGGAGCGAGTCCTTGGAGACTAGCACTACATGAACACCAATATAGAACTGGTGCTAAAAGGTTCCCAGAATCACAGACCTTTCATGAATCAAGTCATGCAACAGACTAGCTGTGTTACAACAAGATCTACGAATAGGTCTCCTCTAGGGGAGCTTTCATGCTAGGCACATAAGGAGCGGGTCCTTGGGGACTAACACTACTCGACTTCCAATTCTAAACTATGTGTTCCCTCTATTTTTACCAAATCTCGGGTGTAGAGCTTTACTCATGATATCATTCCAAGATCTAACAGGTAAGCATGATAACGAGCATATAAAAGCCATAAGAGAACAAGTACATATACGAGAAGAAAAAAACCAAACAAAGATAACACTCTTTACAAATTGCACTAAGATAGGCTTGACTCTCTCTTGCATGAAGCAACACAAGTCCCCAGTAGAGTTGACAGCTGTCGCACCTCGAAAATTACATAATCGAGAAAATACGAACCTCACGAGAAAGGCGCGGAATACGGTTCGACAGAGTCGCCAACGAACTTTATTTATCCTAAAAGAGGGAAAGGAAAATATCGAGAAAACCTTTTAAAGAGAGATAAGAACATGGTCTTAGAAACCACATTCTACATTCAGGAGCCGGTTATGCAAGGGGAAGGTATTAGCACCCCTCACGTCTGTTGTACTCAACAGGAACCTCTTAGTTCGATTTGTGGTGAATGTTATCTAAGCTTGTTTGTTTTCTTTTCAACGATAAATGTGAAACAGTAAGATAAGGGGATTCAATGCTAAAAGAAAAATGGGTGGTTTTAGGATAGGGTGCTCGGAAAGGATTGGGGCCCTTGTATCTACGTATGCTTATTCGGACGAGAATGAGAAATCAGAGCAATCGTAGTTCAACTACGGGAAGGTTTGAAGGGGAAAACAGAAGATGGATAAAATTATGGAAAAGGTGGAAAAATAAAAAGGTAGCTCGCCAAGATCATCGCAATCTTGTGCCTACGTATCTCTATTCGAACGAGAATAAAGAATCTGAGCGTTTGTATTTCATGGATACGACCACGAAAAAGATAGTGGTATAGAAATTGTTGAAGTTGGTTTGGAAATGAAAGATTGAATGACAAATAACCCAAGGGGCGTGCCTCGAGAGCTATCACTCAAGAATACAAGGAATGCGAGATTCCAAGAACTTAGTTCTTTTGGGAGTTGATTAGAAAGGTTTTAGGAACTGTTGAACATTTTGAATTTAAAAGATACAATGAACAAGAATCCAAGGGGCGTGCCTCAAGAGCCATTCATTCGAAGATCCAAGGAATGCTAGATTTTAAGAACTTCCTTCTTTCTTAAGTTGATTACGAAAATGTTTAGATAAGACCTAAGTATTTTAAGACGAAAGGTTGAACGAATAACAACCCAAAGCATGCGCCTCAAGAGCTATTCATTTGAGGATCCAAGAAATGCTAAATTATAAGAATCCACTTCTTTTGTAGTTTGTTTAAGAAAGCGGTTTGAAAAGGATAAAATCAAATTTGTTGATGAAAAGAGGTTGATGGCGAGGCAAAAGGCGCTCGACTTACGAGTTTGAATAAAATACCACTTGACGTTGGATCAAGGGTTTGTGAAAGAGGAGAGAGTCGATACTAGTCCCTAGGGGTGCTCCTAATAACGAAACCACGACGAAATATGCAAGTGTGTGGGTTAGGTTGGTTGCGATGCTTACGAGCAATCGACTTACGATGGGTGTTTGAAAATGGCTTGATGATGAATCGAGAATTAGTTTGAAAATGGTTTAGTCTATGCTAGTCCCTAGGGGTACTCCTAGTAAACAAACCATAATCAAAGCAATACAAATACATACATCGGAATGGAAGCGGGATACATGTAAGTTACACAGAATTGCGCGACATAAAAGGGTTCATTGTAAGGTAGCCCATGAGGAAGTCGTGTGTGTGCGAAGTGTCCTAAACTAAGCCACGAGCAAGAGTTAGAAAAAAGCTCCAATTTAGGATTTCTGTACAAAGTTCAAGTTTCAATGCTCGGAAAAGTAACCAACAGTCCACCAATCTTAGCTTTTAGGGTTTTGATATTTATTAGTGTTTTCGAGTATTATGAACAAAGTAATATGATATGAACAATATGAATATGATATGAACAAGATAATATCAACAATATCAATAATCAAGATAATATTAATAATAGTATATGAACAATGATAAAACAAGATCAAGCTATATTGACAGAAAAGTAAATCAAGAATATATTGACCGAAATTAAAATTAGTGGTTAATTGTTATTGAACTAATCAGGTCGATTATAGCGCTAAACCGTCGTAGCACGATCTATGATGAAGATCATACTATAGGAGGTCGCACAAGTTGATATTTGTGCTAAAACACGGTGGAGAAATGACATTGAGGATCATTCTTAAAGAAATCGTGTCACACGAAAAGAAAAGGTGACAACCTCATCTTAATCACAAACCTGCGTTGATTAATCGAAGGTAGCCTATCACGATCCCAAAGTATAGAGAATGATCTCAATGATCATTCACTACAGATTTGAAATAATGAAAGTTAACAACCTCAACCAATCAACATTCGTGAATAAAAAGACTTCATCGACTAAGGGAGAATCGAAAAGAAAAGAAAATCGATGTGAGAAAGAAACATTAAGATAAGTGGAATAATGGAGAAAACCACACAAATAATTAGACAAAAAACTAATAGTAGAATATTAAAAACTATTATTAAAAAAAATTAGAAAAAAATGTTAAAACAAAATTAGAACATAAAAAGAAGGAAGGGTGCAAAGGAATAAAGGTGTACGGATAGAAAACTAAAACGGGCTCATGAGAACCCAAATGACCAAGGATTCATATAAAATAACAAAAAAACAACTAGGGTCTAATTCACAAGAACAAATGACAACACCAGCAAAAAGAATTAAATTAAAAAAAGGAAAGGAAACCATTAAATGGGCTAAGCCCATTAAACACACAAAACAGTATGGTCTAACCTTTCTTTAAACATCATCAACAATGACCATCCATGTATAATGCGTCCATAACGATAGAAAACTGGCTCCAGACATACACAACAACCATCATGTACACAGTGAGTAGAGCATTAAACAATTTCAATATTTCACATAAGAGAATGGAAAAAAACGATTCGCAAAAGAAGATGAAAAATCAAAACCATGGACGAACAATACGAAGCAACCTTCTCCTTCACAATTCGACTCCGTCTCTTACTCTCTTACTCGATCTGACTCATGTTGCTTGGATTCATATTTTTCCGTGTTTGTATTTCATCTGATTCATCTCAATCTTTCCTTCTTCTTCTTTTCTGGTTCTTTCTAGC
This sequence comes from Lathyrus sativus, assembly GCA_963859935.3. Lineage (NCBI taxonomy): Eukaryota > Viridiplantae > Streptophyta > Magnoliopsida > Fabales > Fabaceae > Lathyrus > Lathyrus sativus. Next base: position 936,708,484 of record OZ012735.1, read on the forward strand.
ACTGGGTTTGAAAACAGTTTTGGGCTGTTTTGGAGTAGGGTCGTTTGGTTATGGATTGATGAAGATGGAAGAGGGTTTTTGAAGGTTAGTTTATTTTGAAGAATCTTTAAAGTGTGGTTGATTTACAGTTTGTGAAGATAAAGGTTGGGATTTGATGGAATTTTAAGGAGGTTTGGGTGTTTATTGTGTGCACTAAGGTTTGATTTTCACAGAGTGTTTTTGGCTTTGCAAAGGCCTCATCAAAAAGAGTGAAAGAGGCCCGTTTTATAGGTGGGATTTAAGGTGAGTATCGTGATGAAATTGTCGTGCCATTTTGTGCGTGAAATGAGTTTTCTCATCTTCGCGTTGTGCAGGTTGTGTAGCAACAAGCAGGGTTGGTTTGTCTCGTAACGACCTCATGCATATCACGTCCGCACCAATGACGTGGCTTTTGACTCGCAGAATCTTATGCAAGAATCATGTTGTTGTTGTACGCTGCGCAACGTAAACCGTGCTTTTTAGACTGATTTGGTGCGTAGAGTATCTTAGACCATCTCCAACGGTGGTTCTTCAAATTGGTTTGCCAACTTGGCATTGAAATTGTCAACAAAAAGTTGTTCCAGCTGGTGAACGTTCCTTGCATAAGCAATGGTTCTTCATTTTTTTATATTATTAAAATAATTATTTAACTTGTTGGTTTTATTTTTTTTTTTAACTTTTTTTATTTATTATAAATATAAGTTTGTTGTAAAAATTTATAACAATCCTATTTTCTCTCACTTTTATTTACTCTTTAATTTTAAATTTATCTCTCACAATTTCATCATTTTATTCATAAATTATTATTTTCAATTTTATGTTTAATTTTAATTTTATGTTTAGTTTATATTTATAGTAATTAAAATTTAAATATTTAAATTATAATTTTAAATAAAATAAATTTAATATAAATAATATATTTAAGTAAAGTAGTGGAACCCAATATGGGTTCTTTGAAGTTGCACCATTGGAGTGAAAATTGAATAAGTTATTTTAGAAGAGTGGGTCCCACAAAGAACCTAAAAATGGGTTGCACCATTGGAGGTGCTCTTAGTTGCTAGCTGCATATGAGTTTTTGTTGTGTTATGAATTGTATTTGTTACTACAGGTTGTAGAAGCTTGGTAGAGTAGCTGGCGTGGTTGAATGTTCAAGCTTGATAATGAATGGCACGGTTTGGTTATGGCTCGTGAAGCTCTTCATTTCCCTTTTTTTTTTCTGATGTACATGTAATCCTGGACATTTGTGATAGGCTTTTGAACTTTATGAATTTTTTGTGTAACTTTTTGTGTAAATTGACCTTCCACTTATTGTAACATGGGCTTATAGAAAAGATATGGTTATGGGATTGTGATGTATTACTATATTTTTTCTTGTAATTTTGTAATATTTTTTGTACTAAATGGACTTTGGCAAAAAAGTGATGGGCTCTCTCTTGTAAATAGAGTGGGCCTTGGATCATATTACTCACACCCTTGAATTTACCTTGCAATGCCTCAAATTCTTCAATTAAAAATAAAGATGACTAAGATTCGAGTTTTCATATTAACTCTATGTTCCACACTTTATTCTTGAATTTTCCTCGTGAAATGAATAACACCCTGAATCGGTTCTCGAGAAATAAAACCATCATGAATCAATTTTGGACTTTTGAATTTAAAACCTTGAATCAATTCATGAATCATATCTTGAACTTTTGTCTCTTGCACTTATGATAAAACCAAAGCCTTCAATATGAAATTCCTTGAGCAAGTAAAAGCTCTGAGATAAGAGGATTATGACTTGTGATATGAGCTTCAATATATTATGCAAAATCCTGACTGGAAATGAACTGGATCCTGATGATTCCTCAACCATGAAGCATTGATTACTTGACAGAACTTGACACTTGAGTCACACACAGATGAATTGTATTGACACAAACCCTAATTGGACCTTCACATATACACAATTTGAATTAATCACACCCAGACCTTGATCTTGAAATAACCCTTGGTTGACCAAGGTTAGGACCAACCATATGAACCTCAATTAATACCACACATACGCATGACCTGACATCTTCAAATGAAACTTGGACTGAGAGTAACAACATATTTTTGGATTTTTCGTATGATAGTTGGTGGGTGTATGTACAAATGAAAGTTATACACATGTAGAACAAATTTGGGGTATGACACCTTTACTTGACGAGGGGCCTGAAATTGGATCTCAGTGGAGTTTGATTTTGGATGGTGCTGTCAACTCATATGGTAACGGAGTCGGGGCAATCATTACCACTCCTCACGGTTCTAACATACTGTTCACTTCCCGATTGACGTTCACTTGCACCAACAATGAAGCGGAATATGAAGCGTGCATTATGGGGTTAGAAGAGGCCATGGATCTGAGGATAAATAATCTTGATGTATATGGAGATTCAGCGTTGGTGGTTAACTAGATTAAGGGCGAATGGTAGACTCGTCAGGAAAACTTGGTGCCGTACAAGAATTATGCCAGAAGGCTGTTGTCATTCTTTGATAGGGTTAATTTTCATCATGTGCCCCAGGATGAAAATCATATGGCAAATGCGTTGGTAACGTTAGCATTAATGTACAAGGGGAAATATTGGAATGAGGTCCCAAAAATTAGCATTATGCGTCTTGATAGACTTGTTTTTGTATTTGCATTTGAAGATGTGTCAGATGGTAAACCTTGGTTTCATGATATCAAGTGCTTCCTTCAAAGTTAAGAATACCCGTTAGGGGCATCCAGGAAAGATAAGAAGACTCTGAGGAGGCTAGCTGGTAATATCTATCTGATCAAGGATGATGTGTTGTATAAGAGGAATTTTGACATGGTTTTGCTCTGTTGATGAACATGAGGCAGGCCTGTTGATGGAAGAAGTTCATGTGGGTTCTTTCGGTACTCACGCCGGTGGACATGCTATAGCCAGAAAGTTGTTGAGATCAGAGTATTACTGGATGTTGTAAATATTCCAGAAAGTGTCATAAATGCTAGATTTATTCTGATAAGGTGCACGTGCCACCGACTCCTCTGAATGTGTTGACATCTCCTTGGCCCTTTTTTATGTGGGGCATTGATATGATCAGAAAGATTGAGCCTACTGCTTCCAACAGGCATCATTTTACTCTGGTTTCCATTGATTACTTCACAAAGTGGGTGGAAGCGGCCTCGTTTGCCAACGTAACAAAGAAGGTAATTTCCCAGTTCATAAAAAAGACATCATATGTCGTTACGGTATCCCTGAGAGAATCATTACTAATAATGGTTCAAATTTGAATAACAAGATGATGAAAGAGCTGTGCCAGAGCTTCAAAATTGAACATCACAATTCTTCTCCATATCGTCCGAAGATGAATGGTGCTGTTGAGGCAGCAAATAAGAATATCAAAAAGATTGTGCAGAAGATGGTGGTAACATACAAAGATTGGCACAAGATGTTGCCCTTTGCTTTACACGGTTATCATACTTCGGTAAGTACCTCCACAGGGGAAACTCCTTTCTCACTGGTGTATGGTATGGAAGTTGTCCTAGCATTAGAACTTGAGATTCCTTCTTTAAGGGTGTTGGCGGATGTGAAGCTTGATGAAGTCGAATGGGTACGAACCAGGTTGGACCAACTGAACCTCATCGAAGAGAAAAGATTGGAAGCCATTACACACATTCGTTTATATCAGAGTAGGATGAAGAAAGCTTTTGATTAGAAATTATGTCCTCAGTGTTTCCAAACAGGTGAATTGGTTTTGAAAAGGATCCTCCCTTCTCAGACAGATCACATGGGCAAATAGACTCCAAATTACGAAGGACCATATGTTGTAAGAAATGTATTCTCAGGTGGAGCCTGCTGCTTTCAACTATGGATGGAGAATATTTTACCTCCCCTGTGAACCCAGACGCAGTCAAAAAATACTTCGCATAAAAAGACCCGCTAGACAACAAAAAGAAAAGTCCAGGGAAAAAAGGGCATCCTAGCAAATCTCAAAAAAAAAAAAGATTCGGGTAAAAATTAGGGATAAAAAAAGAATTGAATTGAATAACCCGCAAAGTTGAAAACCTGCAAAGGCAACTTTGGAAAAAAATGGGTATCCCGATGGATTGAAAACCCGAAAGGGTGATCCAGGCAAATGTTAGGGATCTGAAAGTGAGAGGCTGCGATATGCGTTCGATCTGTGAGCTCATCTTGATACATGGGAATCCCAGAGGATAGGAATCAGTCTAATCAGTCCCTTCCGAAGGCAGAAGTATTCGAGAGCGCCAAGGATATACAGGTCATAGTTGAGCCAGAACTTGATGGAAGTCTGTTTCCATATTGCCAACCCGTGTATTTTCTTTTGCTTTTACGCAATTACCTCTTTTTAGGAATTGCTTCCTATTGTATTTGCCTATTTACAAGACAGTTCAATCAATAAAATTTCACTTCATTCAGTTATCCATCTTTGTTTTTACTTTTACTGTTTTGTTTGCAAAACATCCGATATTTTGATAAACATTTCATGTGAAAACATTGAATCTTTGCAAAACAGGTTAAAAATAATGGAAGTTGCTTAAATTGTGAGTGTCTTGGGTGGTAACCGAGGTTGACATACCGTATGTAGACTTATTTTTCTTGTTTGGTATCTGTTTGCAGGATGGCATGATTACTCTTCCCTAGTAGGGTTGCTCTCCCCGGCCGAGACTACTGAAGTGTTGTCATCTCAGCTGAGATTATGATTAGTTTCTCTAGAAAGAGCTCAAGAGTTTCTCTCTCCGATAGATGCCACAGAAGCATTGCCTTCCTCAGTAGAGCATTGTGGTTTGTCTGTTGTCTTCCCCAGTGAAGTCTCCCGCAAGAGTTCAGGAGTCTTATTCACCCCGGCCAACATCGCATATAGTTTATTGCTCCCTAGCGAATGTTAGAAGTTTTCTCTCCGGACAGGATAATAGTGATTTGCTTGTGCTTCTCGAGCATGTTCGCATCTCCGGTTGTTGTTACCTTATCCCCGACTGAGTAAGGATAGAGGGCGATCCCCAACAGAGGAGTGAGCTCAGTATAATCCCCTAGAAGGGTTGGCATCATTACTCCTTTTCTCAAAGCAGAATTTGTTTTTGATTTCCTCGGCAGGTAAATCGGCAATGGTTGACGTGCTCCCCACAGGTTCAAAGCCCAATTGTTATTGGCACACTTCTTCATCAGTTTTTGGGTTGTATCCTCAGCAGGTGTTTTTGTTTTGTCTTCCTAGCATTTTGGAAGTTCACTTTGAAGTTTCTCCAGCGGAGGTCGTGTTTTGAAGGCAGTTCAGTTTGCTTTCCTCGACGATTTTGTTGTCAGCTCTCTTCAACACTCTTTCTGGTGGAGTGTCTTTTGCATAAGCATTTTTACATTACATCCTCTAAATGTGTAGCATTTCCATTTCGTGTGAAGCATTACGCCATTTTCAAACATATGCATTCAAAGCATAAGCCAAATTTGATTTCCTTTTGCGAGACCTTTCCCCACCAGAAAGTGTCGTACATTGGAGATATCGTTTCACTTTTTGCCCCAAGCCATGGATTTGTTCATCCTATTGGTTATTTCCTTCCGGAGGAGTTATCTTGTGTCCCTCGTAGAGTTGTCTGTTTGGATTTCTTTTTCTCCAGCGGAGTCATCTTCTCTTCAAGTTATAAGTCTGTTGATTCTACTTCCCGTATATCCTTTGTTGTATCCCAACTTTTGGTTGGTATCCTTTGGTTGTTACCCAAATTTTGGTTGGTATCCTTTGGTTGTTTCCCAAGTTTTGGTTGATATCCTTTTGTTGTTTCCCAACTTTTGGTTGGTATCCTCGGTTGTATCCTAACTTTTGGTTAGTATACCTTGTAACATCCCAACTTTTGGCTGGTATCATCTATTTTATCCTAACTTTTAGTTAGTATTGTAAGTTCAGAGTATGCCTAAGAGGGGGGTGAATTAGGCCTTTTAAAAACTTTTTCAGATTTTTGGTGTTCTTTAATTTTTCTTTGGTTATGTTCTTGGTGATGGATGCAGTAGAAAGCATAAAGAAAGTGGACACCAAGATTTATAGTGGTTCCCTTCACAATCCGAAGGTACTCCACTCCCCTTTCCACATGAAAGAGAGTTTTCACTATTGTTTTAGAAAGTACAACCTATCACACCATCAACCGGTGAGGCCTACAATCTAACAACAAAACAAACTAGTGTGCAAGAACAATCCTCTTGCAAAACACTAACCCTTGTGTCCAACAATCCTGGATCACAAGTCACAACAGACTATTCTGTAATTCTTTTTATAATTTGAAAGTACAATAGTAATATCAATACAGAGATTGATCTTCTCCTTTAATCAAAATTCACAACTTAATATCAATACAAGTGTTCAAACAAATGGATGTGAAAGGTTATGCAAGTATGAACACTTTTTGAATGTATTTGAAATTATTTGAAAAGTAGTGAATATGATTCAATGATTGTTTTTGAAAATTGTTGGAGGTGTTTTTTTTATTTGAAATTATCAGAATTTATATGAGCCAAAACACCATTTCAAAAGGGTATATTAAAGTATAATTCAAAAGATGAAATGGTATAACAATTACACAATATTTGAATTCAAAACAAAGTAATTTTTCAGAAAACGTTCAGTGTTAATCGGTTAACCTATATGGTTAATCGGTCAACACTGGAACGTTAGGCCAGAAAGTTTAAGTTTTGAAATGGTTAACCGGTTAACCCATATGGTTAATCGGTTAACACTGTTATTTTTTAGAAAAATACTTAATAAAACAATGTTATACCAATTCCAATTGTTTTAAAAACATGTTTATTCATTATGATCAAATGATAAAATATTTGAACACTTGTATATCAATTAAATTAGAGAATTTTGATATACCATAGCTTGTGTCCAAGTCTTGAAAGATGATCGAGCAAATGTACATGAAGCTTGAATGTTGATCACTTCCATAATACTTTGATCTTGGTCTTTTGAAAGCTTTTGACTTTTTGCACAGATGACATGAGCTTGAGTCTTGTTGTTGTCGTCATCAAAACCTTGAAACCTTGAGATGAAACATGCTTCTATAATCTCCCCCTTTTTGATGATGACAACCAATTGAGTCTTGTGCAATACTTTGACAATTTTTGGTCCTGGTCTTGTTTCTCCCCCTATGTCCATGAACTCCCCCTTTCTAAAAACAAAGGCTAAAAACAGACAAAAATTCTGCACACATAGACATTAGAAAGCCAAAGCTCTTCTCCCCCTTTGTCATTAGCAAAAAGGAAGGAGCTTTCAAACAAAACTAGAAAATGTCGACAATTATGAAAGCAATCAAAACAATAATCAAGTAGGTAAGCAAACCATACTGAAATAAAATTAAACATGCAGCAGAGTGCAACCAGAATAATGTATGAGTACAATGCAAATGAAACAAAGTTAAGAACATAAACTTAAAACTTAATGACTAGAAAGCAATAAAAGACAGCAACTGCAGCATATTCTCTAAATGTCCTCATCAGCCATATCCTCCTCGTCTTCTCCCTCTTCTTCACTATTATCTGCTTCTTTAATCTCGTCTTCCACGACCCTGGTGGTTGAATGTTGAGGATTAAGGACGAGGTTGCAGAGAGAGGCAATGGCTTTGGAGGTTTCGCGGTGCATATTCATGGATTCCCTATGCTGGTTCATAATGGTAGTATAGAGAAATTCACTGGTTAGTCCTCCTTCAGGAATAGGATATGCTTGATTGGCAGGACCGTCATCTGCATATCGGTATGTTCCATTAGCTTCCTTGATGTTACCCGTATTCTTAAAAATGTCGATCTCGTTGATTTCATTTGTGGTAGGTTTCATCTTGGTGGACGGTTCTCTGTTGAGGTCCAATTCTGTCAACTCCAAAATCCTTGAAATCAATCGTGCATACGGCAACCTTGTTATGCAGTGAAGTTGTTGCTGAAGATGGTACATGATAGCCAAAATCCAGTTCACCCTAATTCTGTTCTTGATTGCATACATAAGTTGCATCTCCAAGTCATTAATTTGTGAATGATTTGAATCCTTGGGTATCAGAACATAACAGATCACATAGTGCAGCATTCTATCGGAAACCGTCAGGTTTTTCGCATAACACAACATGCGGGCGGTCCGAGAGTTTGCTATGACCGTCTCTTTGGGGAACCGACAGATTTGATAATAATACTCTATTTTTTCATAGTTTGCCCATAACCCATCAACATGGTTGACACCCTTCCTTAAGAAACAACCTCTTGAAGGTATTTTGAGGTGTCTAGCAATGGTGGACAGTTTCTCAGTAAACTCATGTTCTCTAACCACAGAACTGATCATATGATTTTCATCAATATCCAGATATACATCCAATTTATTCATAAAAGCTTTAACCAAGTCTGGATAAGTGATACCAGAATCTGAAACAAACTTATCTATGTGCTGATGTTGCGGTGGAAATAGGATCACAAACTATTAATGAGTTTGAATCGCAATTCAATTCACAACCGCTCTTTGATTTATCCGAAGGAAAAGGTCAAAAGAGGGAAAACCTATTTTTGCATCGTAAACACAATGCGGGGAAAGATCTAGGGTTCGGGGGTTGGTTAAATTTAGGGAAGGTATTAGCACCCTAAACTTCTGTAGTACTCTACAGGAACCTTTTGTTCAGATGTTTACTATTTGCTTTATTTATTTGCTTAAGGTATATGTACAAAGGATTAAAAGTGAGAAAAGAGACCTAAGGGGTTAGTTCTAAGTTTACTCGGCAAGACATCGCATCTTGTGCCTACGTATCCTTACGGGAGTGGAATCAGAGTAATCGTAGTTCCCCTCAATAGGGAGGTTAGAGACTTCTTGACTGTGGTCAAGGTCTCAATGAATAAACGCATCTTAAGGACACGCTTACGTGGAGTGTAGAAACTCCAAATCTCTACGTTGAATTGTTAAGTGAATTAGGGTTAGGTTAAGTTAGGGATTCCGCGGCGGGAAACCCTAAAATGAGCGCGGCGGCTCCTTGACCTAATGCTAGGGGTAAAGTTGTAATTTTGCCTGCGGCGAGGCATTTATGAAAAAAAACAGGGTTTGTAGTTTGAAGTTTTGAGGGTTTGAGGTTGAGGACTATTGGCGCGGCGACCAAAAGCTAGACCTAACCTTCGGATGTGTGTAGTGTGACAGAATAATTGATAAGTGTAAAATGTGATGGTAGGTGAATAAATGCACAGTTATGAAATATAAAGTACTGGAAAAAAAAAAAAAGATAATGCGACAATTGTCTCGCAAAATTACAACCGGGAAACAGATACATATATAATAATGAATTGGAATTTAATCTGCAGAGAGAAACTGAAAAAAAAATCGTTAGTGAAAGGTTAGATGAAAACAAATAATATTAAAGGAGAATACAAAAATGCAAAAAGATTTTAGAGTAAATTTTAAAGAGAAATTAATATTAGTTTAAAAAAGAGACTTAAATTTTAAAAAGAAGGTTTAATTTTTATCTTAAAAAAAAGTTTAATTTTAAAAAATATTTTAAGTTATTTATAAAAAAGTTTTATTTTTATTATATGAAAAGAGGTTTTTTATAAAAAGGTTTTTAAAGTTTTTACTTATTTTAAAAAAAAACAATTTCAATATTTTTTACAAAAGGGTTTTTTTTTAACAGTTTTTTAATTATAAAATAAAATAGTTTTAAAAAAAGCAAAAAAACAAAAATAAAAGGTTAAAAAACAAATTTTTTAAAACAAAAAAAAAAATAAAGGGGTTGGGCCGGTCATCACCCTTCTTCTCTCTGCTCTCTGAGTTTGCGTGTGTTCCTCTCCTTCTTGTTTGCCTCTCACGGATGTTATCTTCTTCTTCTTTTGCATGACCGCCGATTTGTCTTCTTCATCTCTTTTTCCTAAAAAACATGAAAAGCAACACAAAAATTGTAATTATATTTTTTGATCCTTACGGAATGATGATGGCCGATGATGCTTTGTCCTGAGGCTAGAGGATTTTTTACGGGGTTTGCTTGGATTTTACGAAAAAGTTCTCCTTTTCTTGCTATGATTTTCGTCCCTTTTATACTTGATTTTTAAATCTTTTTCAATCTCAGATTTGATTTGAATATCTCAATCTTTTTCAATCTCTGATTTGATTTGAATGAATTTTTATGATGATTTCAGATTTGATTCAATGATGGTGATGTTGATATTTAGATCTGATTTTCTTATGATGATGATATGATCTGATTGATTTGATTTTGCTCCATCTGGAATTCATTGGGATTGGATTTGATTAAAAAAGTGTTGAGATTTAAATTTAAAAAGTTAGCAAAGAAAATTAGAGTTTCAAGTTAAATAAAAAATTAGAGTTTAAAAAAAAAAAAAAAAAAAAAAAATGAGTTAGAATTTTAAAATAAAAAACATTTGAATGTTGATTTTAAAAAAAAGTGTTAGAATTATTTTAAAAACTGTTGGAATTTCATTTTAAAAGGAATTTAGAATTAAAAAAAAAAGAAAAAGAAAAGGGCGTTAGAATTTAATTTTAAAAAGAATTTAGAATTTTAATTTGAAAAATAAAGGTGTCAAAAAAAGATTTAGATTTAATTTTTAAAAAAAAGTTAGAAAAAAAATTAATTTTAAAAAGAAGCTAGAGAAAAAAAGATTTAATTTTTAAAAAAGAAGTTAGAGAAAAAAGATTTAATTTTTTTAAAAAGAGAAGTTAGAGAAAAAAAGATTTAATTTTTAAAAAGAGTTAGACAAAAAGATTTAATTTTAAAAAAGTAGTTAGAAAAAAGATTTAACTTTAAAAAAGTTAGAAAAAAGATTTAACTTTAAAAGGTAGAAAAAAAGGATTTAACTTTTAAAATAGTTAGAAAAAAGATTTGATTTTTTTAAAAAAAATAGAAAAAAAGATTTAACTTTAAAAAAGTTAGAAAAAAAAGATTTAGCTTTAAAAAAGTTAGAAAAGAAGTTTTAATTTTAAAAAGTTAGAAAAAGATTTAACTTTAAAGAGTTAGAAAAAAAGTTTTAATTTTAAAAAGTTAGAAAAAGATTTAACTTTAAAGAGTTAGAAAAAAAAGTTTTAATTTTAAAAAGTTAGAAAAAGATTTAACTTTAAAGAGGAGTTAGAAAAAAAATTTTAATTTTAAAAAGTTAGAAAAAGATTTAACTTTAAAGAGGAGTTAGAAAAAAGATTTAAAAAAAAGTTAGAAAAAAGATTTAAAAAAAAGTTAGGAAAAAGATTTAAAAAAAGTTAGATTTTTATTTTAAAAGAGGTATTAGAATTTGATTAAAAAAATGTGTTAGAAATTAATTTAAAAAAGGTTATAAAAAAATTTACCCTTAAAGAAAAGAAAAAAAAATTAAATTTTAATCTAAATCCTAAAAGTTAGTAAGAAGAGCTTAAAATGATTTAAATAAATAAACTAAATAGAAAAGAAAAAAAAGTTAATAAAAAACATTAGTAAAGTTATAAAAAAAAAATTTAATTAAATTATTATTAGTTAAAAAAACAAGATTTAAAAAAAGAAGGTTAATTTATTAAGTTAATCAGAATTTAAAATAAAAATAAAAAGAAAGGGTAAAATTTGGGGTATTACAGTTGCCCCTATTTAAATAGCTACACCGGATGATTTGAGTGGCGGAGACTCGAGGAATCATGGTGGAGGGATTTAAATATAGATAACCGAAAATTTTGCCCTTATATGCGACAATATGCAATGCTATGGACAAAACTGGAACGACTTAATGCAGATGATGCCATGACTATGATATGATGCGTATGCTGGAATAATGAATGCGAAAATGCTGACGAAACATGACGACACCGAGACAGACGCCACGAGAAGAAACACACTGGGGAAAATGACGCGCTGAGACACAGTACATCACTGGGGAATTCTAAAAATGATAGTCAACTGGTGCGAATGACCAATTGTCACTTTTAGAAAAGGAACGAGATCCTCGAATGGAGATGGTACCTATGAGACGGCCTCCACTGGGGAATCTAAAAATAAAACTGGATCACGTACGATTGTAAGATCGATTACAGAATGCTGGAGCATTGAGCAAGGAATAACATCCAAGCTTCTGTAAACTACCCCTCGTGACAGGATCAAACGGACTTTTCGGAACTCCGTAGCAAATATACAGGGTAAAGACCGACTGTATGCCAAAATAAATGGACTTTGATGGGAATTGCCCTGATAAGCTTCTCGAGGGAGAACTGTCACTTATCGTTGGAAGGGACTTATGTGCAAAAAATGGATAAGCACTCAAATAAAGAGGCTGCTGCTTATCTGATAAATAAATCTTCTCGCATTTAAGGTCGGCGCCTGGAATACGATTCTGATTCTTCTCTTACTGAAGGATAAATAAACTTCTTCATGCTTCAAGATTATGTTCTCCTGAACATGAAAAGGGTAAACTGAACTTCCTCATACTTCAGAATCGTGCTCTCCTGAATATGATACTGGATGACTGAATTTCTTCATATTTCAGAATCGTGCTCTCCTGAATATGAAACTGAATGACTGAAGATACTCATATTTCAGAATCGTGCTCTCCTGAATATGAAACTGGATGACTGAAGATACTCATATTTCAGAATCGTGCTCTCCTGAATATGAAACTGGATGACTGAATTTACTCATATTTCAGAATCGTGCTCTCCTGAATATGATTTGGTTGTAAATGAATTTTTCCATACTTCAGAATCGTGCTCTCCTGAATATGAAACTGGATGACTGAATATACTCATATTTCAGAATCGTGCTCTCCTGAATATGAAACTGGATGACTGAATATACTCATATTTCAGAATCGTGCTCTCCTGAATATGAAACTGGATGACTGAATTTCTTCATATTTCAGAATCGTGCTCTCCTGAATATGAAACTGAATGACTGAATATACTCATATTTCAGAATCGTGCTCTTCTGAATATGAAACTGAATGACTGAAGATATTCATATTTCAGAATCGTGCTCTCCTGAATACGATTTGGTTCAAAACCCCCTATACTTCAAGACGACAGGTAAATGGAAGCCCAACTGCTCCATGGAGATGGCCATTTGCTGCGAGTCATAACGAAGATAGGATTTGGCTTCTTAGGCGAGAAATGTCGCATACTGACGCTGTAAATGATTGTAGTTGATTTTCTTGAAAGATGGTGCAAAATAAATGCACGTCCGGGTACAGTGATAAACTTCTCAAGCGAGATAGTCGCGTATCTGTCATGGTATGGTGAAAATATTTAGATGGTGCAAAATAAATGCACGTCCGGTTGGGCTCGACGACCGACAAGACTGAGATTCAATCTAGGATCGAGCTAGAAAGAAAACTGGTAATCAAGACTCCATCGAGGGAATGAACTCGAAGGGTAGATATCTTATCCTGGCGAGGAAAGATAGCTGAAGTAACCGTCATCCACGAGGATCGAGCTCCGTGGGGAAGCTGGAAATAAGTAGGTATTTTATGCTTAAGACTGACAATCTATTTGGAGAGAATGGACGAACCCAGTTACTCGGCGGTAACAACCAAATGATGGTGAAACACAATGAACCTGTGAAATGCTAATGCACATGTTAATGCATATGTTAATGTGAATGTACGTTGATGTATGTGAATATGCAGGATGTTATGAAATGAGTATGTAATGAGTATGTAATGAATATGTAATGAAATAAGCATGTGATGCTTATGCCCTTGCGTACGTTGACGAAACAGACTAGAGATGGGACGAGAGATGAAATAAACATCTCGACGGAGATACCCTGCGTTCTCTGCAACCAATACGTCAATCATGGGTAAGAAGGATCAATGGTAGAACCAAGTCTGGTTTTAAAGTTCTGAATTCTCTGGGGAGAAGGTAATCTGCTTGGGTGCATAGTACCACGTCTTCGCATGGGGAGAAGAAAACCTGAGGGACACTTTTGAGTTACCCAAGAAAAAGTTGTCAGCTTATAGTCTCTCTGGGGACTGTGATGAGGCAATAGCTTGGGAGCCTGTTGCAACACTGAGATTTACTGGGGAACAAAGGCCGCCGTGAGTAAAATCCATCGGGTGCATGAAGAAAGTTGTGGAACCACATGGTTTTAATCTTGAAGGACCTTATAGTAGTCGCCATTTGTTTCCTTTAAAAACATGGTGCCCCAGGATACTTGCGTTGCGAGGTAGGGTCATCTCAAGAGGATTTTATAGAGAACACCGAGTCCGGTTGCCCCGTTGTTCTCAAACTCTTTGAGAGATTCGTCAGGTCTCGACGTAACTGGCACAAATTAATCGTGTTACGACGAAATCTTTGGGAAATAGCTCTTTAAGAATGTCAGACTCGCGTTGGTAAGCGAACTGGGAAACTGCCTGCCCCTGTTTAGCAGGATCATCAAGTTCCACGGGTTATGTCCATATGTAAATCTCTAAGATATCAAGCAAAGTCGTCATGCCTGAAATGCCTATCCTGAGCTTGTCAATGTACACATATATTTGTCTTGAATTTTTGTTTTGAAAAAAAGATATCGCAACAACTTGTGACCGAAATCACTAGTCAGGATATAAGTTTTAATTATAATGCCATCATGAATTTTTTCTGAGCATAGCTCGTAGGAGTCAGGAAACGTGGTCCTGTCGAGTATGCTTTCAACCGAAGTCCTACTTCAATTAGGTCTTTTAAAGGTTGTATCGTGGCTTGGTTCACGGTTTAAGAAACAAAGGATATAGGCTCAAAGTTATATTTATACCCACCCCTTCTTCGTGATGTTCTCCAATCCTAATTCAGTTAACCGGATACGAAACGCTCATATCTCAAGCGGATTTGCTATGGTCGAGAACTTATCAAGGCTTTGGACATGGCAGTCACTCACCTGTTTCTAATGGCAATTGGTCACAGGACTTTGTTCTTTATAAGGATTCAAAAACTAATGGTTTATTGCTCTTATTCCCTAACTTTTGCCTGGACAGCGTCTATTGATTTGACTTTGGAGTCCAGCGGGATGCCCCAGTTTTGCCTAAGTCTCCTTCATAGGTTTTGACTTAGCAGGCTCTTATTTTTTTGAATATTCTTTTATGCACAAGTCGTGTAAATCTTTTGAAAGGCTCGTGACTGCCCCACTCCTTAGGTAACCGAAGGATAGTCATTGTATTGGACTTCTTAAGATGCTAAGGATAAATTCTCGAAGGTTTGCTCTTCCTTTTTGAGGATCTAAGCGCTCGATCGGTTTAACTGAAACCTACCCTGCCCCAGGTTAGGACGAAGGTTCTTAAAAGAAAGAAAAACTCCTACTTCAAGGCTCAAAGGGTTGACTAGGGACTAACATCCTTATATCTCCAGTGTTTGGGATTTGAAACAATGCCTTACATCATCAACAGGTTTCAATCGAAAGCATACGACAAGAAATCTGACGTTTTGGGTTCGTCATCCTCCCCCCAATTCTCCATCAGCACAAGAGATCGGGTAAAGTTGGCATTATGATTTATGAAAACGTTTTTTTTTTTTGAATGAGTGAAACGAATGGATTTATTCAAGACAAACATATGCGTTGCATTAATTAATCGAAGATAAACAAGTTCGTGCATGCTAAATATGATTAATCGAAGAGAAATACATATAAATAAACAAATGAACTGTCGGAAAAATCCTTCTAAATGTTTATGAAATCTAAGAGCAACAGTTTCCTTTGGCGGAGCCTCAATGGAAAGAACGTCTGGTTTACGATCACTGTGAGTCGTCATGGCTTGCCCCAGTTACGCTGGTCACATCTTCAACAGTTTTCAGTCGTTGCTTCAAAATAAATTTCCCAGATCCTTTGTTGATCCCGGTCATATCACCTTGAGGGTTACTGAAATGAAGCGGGCTAGGCCTTTGAATAATGACTGGATTCGGCTGATAGGCGTAGCATGCTTTGCAGAATTTGCACTTGACGAGTGAGGAACCCCGAAAGGAGTCTCGATCTTCAGCTGAGCATCGCCAAAAGACAACTTCTTCGTTTCTAGCAAATTTCTGACAACTTTCTTAAGAGCATAGCAATTCTCTAGATCATGGCCGGGCGCACCCTCATGAAATAAACAATGAGCGGTAGCGTTGTGACTTGCAGGTAATGGATTAGGCGGAGGACCCAAAGCACTGGTGGTAATCAGACCTTGTCGTACCAAATGGGGGTATAACTCAGTGAAAGTCATTGGAATTGGAGGACAAGGCTTATATTGGCTCTTCTGTTTGGCATATTCTGGCGAGGAGCCGGACTCTTTGGCTGTTGAGGAGCAGGAGTATTGGGTGCCTGTAGGTAGTTGACAGGAGGCGGATAAACAGGAGGTTGTTGCATAGGTTGATACATGGGAACCTGTTGATTGAAAGAAGGTGTAATAGCTGCCACATAGGGTTGTTGAGCATATTGGACCGGGTACCCCTGAGGTTGAGCATAACCTTGCGGATGTCGATAAAAGCGTTCCCTTGGTCTACCAGAGGATATAGCATTAGTCTCACTCTCCTTCTTTTTCTGGGAGCTATACGGAGGTTTCTTCGGCTGATCCTTAGAAGCGCCATGATTATTTGTCATTTTACCACTCTTCATACCCAATTCAATCTTGACACCCACAGCAACGATGTCGGAGAAATTTGAAGTCACGCTACCCACCATTCTCTCGTAAAATTCTGGACGGACCGTGTCGACAAACCAATCAGCTAACTCTTTCTCGGTCAAAGGAGGTTCTACCTGCGAAGCAGTCTCTCTCCACCTTTGAGCATACTCTTTGAATGACTCAGAATTCTTTTGTGACATACTCAGCAGCTGTCTTCTGTCAGGAGCCAGATCCATATTGTACTTGTAGTGTTTGATGAAAGCGTCAGATAAATCCTGGAAACTCTTAATGCGAGACTGGTCTAAAGTTAAATACCACTTGGAGGAAGCACCCTTCAAACTATCTTGGAAGCAATGAATCATCAGTTTATCATTCTCAACATGGGCAGCCATTTTGCGATAATACATGATCAGATGACTCTTAGGACAGGTGGCACCTTCATAACGATCGAAGTTCGGAGTTTTGAACTTTGGGGGAATAACCAAACCTGAAACCAAACAAACATCCCTTGCAGCAGTCCCAAAAATTTGATCACCCTCTACCTTTTTCAATCTCTGGACGATAGTGTTTACTTCCTCACGAAGCTTATCATGTTTCTCATAACCCTCAACATTCTCATCAAGATTATCAAAAGCTGTCTCATTGAAGTACGGTTGCGCACGAGTGTGTACAACAGGTGGTGCAAAGATAGGAGCCCCCCTAGAAACTTCAGAAAACAAGGGCACGGCTTGCTGAACAGGTTGATTAATCGGAACAGTGGCTTGAGGAGGCACAAAACCGGGAGCAAGACCATAAGGTGGGTCCCTTGCTACGGTCACACTTGGTGAAGGGTCCACAGTAACGCCGGTAATCTCAGAAACAACAGTGGGCTGGGTATCCATCTTAGCATTCATGACATGTAACAATTCCATCATACGCCCCATACCCCCTCGAAGGTCTTCAAGTTCATTGCTAAGGCGATCAATCTCTTTTGCCTGATCCTCCATTCTTTTCCGAGTTTGAGCTCTGGTGTTGTATTGGTGCCGAGAACTCAGGGTGACAAAACTGGAAGGTGAGAGAACCGAGTGTGAGAAATCGGGAGACACATGTAATGCAAAAGTATGATGCTAAAATGTGAATGTAAATGAAGATTTCATGGAATTCAAAACATTTACTAATGTCGTGGGGTACCAAGGAAATCTTTTTCTTGTTTTTTCATTCTATTTTTTTTATTTATGGTATCCCGCAATATCCATAAATGATGTTTGAACTTCATGAAATACAATGCGATGAGATGCTTTATGGATGCAATGCATGAAAACACACAAAGTCCTAGGTTAAAGGCTTGCATGAGGTTCAAAGGCAAATACCCTCCCCTGAAGTTAGATGGTTCATCCTGTCCTACAAAAGTAACCGGGTTCTAAGGGATCTCAATATCATTGATCCTTCACAAGGGTGGTTGTTCAGAAGGCAACTTACTTGCCAACCAAAACCCTCCAAGTTTAAGATCTCAATGAGCGTAGTATCGAGTGTCAACCAACTTTAGTCTGCACCAAAGCCGGTTACCTCACTACTTTCTAAAGGCCAAGATGAGTTAACTAGGGTTCTAAAAGTCAGTTAGTGCGTTGACAACATATGGCAGCCTCAATATTATCCTCAACTTGACTTAAGGAATATAAGCACCAACCAAGAAGTCGCACTAACCATGGCCACCAGATCAACCGTATCGATATACGTCGTACAGTTTCCTTGGTCTATTGCCATTTACCTAAGGTACACTAGATCCGGGTGTAGGACTCATCTCACAGCACAAGGAACAGTCCCACAATCAAAGCACAAATATATACATGCAAATGAATAATAACACAAATAGTAATAAATATGAACAAGTTAGGGATAACCCTCAAAAGTTAGTGTCCCCAGTGAAGTCGCCATTTTCTGTTGCGGTGGAAATAGGATCACAAACTATTAATGAGTTTGAATCGCAATTCAATTCACAACCGCTCTTTGATTTATCCGAAGGAAAAGGTCAAAAGAGGGAAAACCTATTTTTGCATCGTAAACACAATGCGGGGAAAGATCTAGGGTTCGGGGGTTGGTTAAATTTAGGGAAGGTATTAGCACCCTAAACTTCTGTAGTACTCTACAGGAACCTTTTGTTCAGATGTTTACTATTTGCTTTATTTATTTGCTTAAGGTATATGTACAAAGGATTAAAAGTGAGAAAAGAGACCTAAGGGGTTAGTTCTAAGTTTACTCGGCAAGACATCGCATCTTGTGCCTACGTATCCTTACGGGAGTGGAATCAGAGTAATCGTAGTTCCCCTCAATAGGGAGGTTAGAGACTTCTTGACTGTGGTCAAGGTCTCAATGAATAAACGCATCTTAAGGACACGCTTACGTGGAGTGTAGAAACTCCAAATCTCTACGTTGAATTGTTAAGTGAATTAGGGTTAGGTTAAGTTAGGGATTCCGCGGCGGGAAACCCTAAAATGAGCGCGGCGGCTCCTTGACCTAATGCTAGGGGTAAAGTTGTAATTTTGCCTGCGGCGAGGCATTTATGAAAAAAAACAGGGTTTGTAGTTTGAAGTTTTGAGGGTTTGAGGTTGAGGACTATTGGCGCGGCGACCAAAAGCTAGACCTAACCTTCGGATGTGTGTAGTGTGACAGAATAATTGATAAGTGTAAAATGTGATGGTAGGTGAATAAATGCACAGTTATGAAATATAAAGTACTGGAAAAAAAAAAAAAGATAATGCGACAATTGTCTCGCAAAATTACAACCGGGAAACAGATACATATATAATAATGAATTGGAATTTAATCTGCAGAGAGAAACTGAAAAAAAAATCGTTAGTGAAAGGTTAGATGAAAACAAATAATATTAAAGGAGAATACAAAAATGCAAAAAGATTTTAGAGTAAATTTTAAAGAGAAATTAATATTAGTTTAAAAAAGAGACTTAAATTTTAAAAAGAAGGTTTAATTTTTATCTTAAAAAAAAGTTTAATTTTAAAAAATATTTTAAGTTATTTATAAAAAAGTTTTATTTTTATTATATGAAAAGAGGTTTTTTATAAAAAGGTTTTTAAAGTTTTTACTTATTTTAAAAAAAAACAATTTCAATATTTTTTACAAAAGGGTTTTTTTTTAACAGTTTTTTAATTATAAAATAAAATAGTTTTAAAAAAAGCAAAAAAACAAAAATAAAAGGTTAAAAAACAAATTTTTTAAAACAAAAAAAAAAATAAAGGGGTTGGGCCGGTCATCACCCTTCTTCTCTCTGCTCTCTGAGTTTGCGTGTGTTCCTCTCCTTCTTGTTTGCCTCTCACGGATGTTATCTTCTTCTTCTTTTGCATGACCGCCGATTTGTCTTCTTCATCTCTTTTTCCTAAAAAACATGAAAAGCAACACAAAAATTGTAATTATATTTTTTGATCCTTACGGAATGATGATGGCCGATGATGCTTTGTCCTGAGGCTAGAGGATTTTTTACGGGGTTTGCTTGGATTTTACGAAAAAGTTCTCCTTTTCTTGCTATGATTTTCGTCCCTTTTATACTTGATTTTTAAATCTTTTTCAATCTCAGATTTGATTTGAATATCTCAATCTTTTTCAATCTCTGATTTGATTTGAATGAATTTTTATGATGATTTCAGATTTGATTCAATGATGGTGATGTTGATATTTAGATCTGATTTTCTTATGATGATGATATGATCTGATTGATTTGATTTTGCTCCATCTGGAATTCATTGGGATTGGATTTGATTAAAAAAGTGTTGAGATTTAAATTTAAAAAGTTAGCAAAGAAAATTAGAGTTTCAAGTTAAATAAAAAATTAGAGTTTAAAAAAAAAAAAAAAAAAAAAAAATGAGTTAGAATTTTAAAATAAAAAACATTTGAATGTTGATTTTAAAAAAAAGTGTTAGAATTATTTTAAAAACTGTTGGAATTTCATTTTAAAAGGAATTTAGAATTAAAAAAAAAAGAAAAAGAAAAGGGCGTTAGAATTTAATTTTAAAAAGAATTTAGAATTTTAATTTGAAAAATAAAGGTGTCAAAAAAAGATTTAGATTTAATTTTTAAAAAAAAGTTAGAAAAAAAATTAATTTTAAAAAGAAGCTAGAGAAAAAAAGATTTAATTTTTAAAAAAGAAGTTAGAGAAAAAAGATTTAATTTTTTTAAAAAGAGAAGTTAGAGAAAAAAAGATTTAATTTTTAAAAAGAGTTAGACAAAAAGATTTAATTTTAAAAAAGTAGTTAGAAAAAAGATTTAACTTTAAAAAAGTTAGAAAAAAGATTTAACTTTAAAAGGTAGAAAAAAAGGATTTAACTTTTAAAATAGTTAGAAAAAAGATTTGATTTTTTTAAAAAAAATAGAAAAAAAGATTTAACTTTAAAAAAGTTAGAAAAAAAAGATTTAGCTTTAAAAAAGTTAGAAAAGAAGTTTTAATTTTAAAAAGTTAGAAAAAGATTTAACTTTAAAGAGTTAGAAAAAAAGTTTTAATTTTAAAAAGTTAGAAAAAGATTTAACTTTAAAGAGTTAGAAAAAAAAGTTTTAATTTTAAAAAGTTAGAAAAAGATTTAACTTTAAAGAGGAGTTAGAAAAAAAATTTTAATTTTAAAAAGTTAGAAAAAGATTTAACTTTAAAGAGGAGTTAGAAAAAAGATTTAAAAAAAAGTTAGAAAAAAGATTTAAAAAAAAGTTAGGAAAAAGATTTAAAAAAAGTTAGATTTTTATTTTAAAAGAGGTATTAGAATTTGATTAAAAAAATGTGTTAGAAATTAATTTAAAAAAAGTTATAAAAAAATTTACCCTTAAAGAAAAGAAAAAAAAATTAAATTTTAATCTAAATCCTAAAAGTTAGTAAGAAGAGCTTAAAATGATTTAAATAAATAAACTAAATAGAAAAGAAAAAAAAGTTAATAAAAAACATTAGTAAAGTTATAAAAAAAAAATTTAATTAAATTATTATTAGTTAAAAAAACAAGATTTAAAAAAAGAAGGTTAATTTATTAAGTTAATCAGAATTTAAAATAAAAATAAAAAGAAAGGGTAAAATTTGGGGTATTACAGCTGATACTCAAGCAGTGCAGGGAAATCAAATGAAGATGCTGGAAATGCTTTAAGATTCACATACTTTACCGGCAAAAGTTTTCGGACACGAGGCATATTCAGGAAGTTTTCCCTTGCCCTTGTGTGAGGATGACATGGATGAAAGTTTGAGAGGTGTTGAGAGATTGGGGTTTGCTGAATTTTTAGGGTTTGAAGTTGTGGGTTCTGAGGAAGTTAGGGTTTGAGAAGATGAAGATGGTTATGAGGAGTTATCCAACTTAGAGAGTGGGAGAGAGATAATGGGTTTTAAAACTTAGGGTTGGAAGGGCCAATATCCAATAATGAGTCAAAGAAGAGGAAAAGTTCTAAGGATATGAATTTGGACACTTAAGAGAATATTGACCACATAAAAATGCATTTAACACATATAATGTTTCAAAAATTCTAATTAATTTTCGTTTCTTATTTTTAGAAATTTGAACAGTGTTAACCGGTTAACCATATAGGTTAACCGGTTAACACATTAAAAAATTGAGTCAGAATTGAAAATTTAACAGTGTTAATCGGTTAACCATATAGGTTAATCGGTTAACACATGAGAATTTTGGAAAAATTGTGAAAAACAGAATGCAAACATAATTGAAAACATATTGAAAACATACATAATATCATGCATACATAAAATAGCAAAAGGTCAGATGTCACCTTCATCAAGAATCCCAAGTTCTCGCCGAATTTTGTAGAATGGTTCTTTCGCCAATGGTTTGGTAAAGATGTCGGCGTATTGATTGTGCATGTCGACGAAAGTAACATCTACATCTCCATTCAAAACGTGATCTTGAAGGAAGTGATGCCGGATATCTATATGCTTTGTCCTTGAATGCATGACCGGATTCTTCGTGATGTTGATGGCACTTGTGTTATCACATCGAAGAGGAATGCAACCGAGATCTACACCATAATCGAGGAGTTGTTAGCTTGAGCCACAGAATTTGAGCACAACAACTTCCTGCTGCAATATATTCCGCTTCGGCTGTACTGAGAGGCATACATGCTTACTTCTTGCAGGCCCATGACACTAGTGCATTCCCGAGAATGTGACACGTACCACTTGTGCTTTTTCTATCGGTCTTACATCCTGCATAGTCAGCGTCAGAGTAACCAACTAAAGAACAAGTACTACCTTTAGGATACCATAATCCGACGGTCATTGTCCCTTTGAGATATTTTATGATTCTCTTTACGGCTGTGAGATGCGATTCCTTCGGACTTGCTTGAAAGCGTGCACATAAACAAACGCTAAACATAATGTCAGGACAGCTTGCCGTCAAATATAGTAATGAACCAATCATACCTCGATATTTTGTTATATCAATTGGAGTACCGGATTCATCTTGATCAACGTACGTTCCGGATCCCATAGGAGTGGACATCACCTTGCAACTATCCATATCGAATTTCTTTAACAATTCCTTGCAATACTTGGATTGGTTGAGGAAGATGCCATCCTTTGTTTGCTTGATTTGTAGTCCAAGAAAATAATTCAATTTTCCCATCATGGACATCTCGAATTCTCCTTGCATCATAAGTGAAAATTCTTCGCAAAGCTCTTTATTTGTTGATCCGAAGATGATGTCGTCGACATAGACTTGAACCAATAAGGTGTTTCCTTTAATCTTCTTTATGAACAATGTCTTGTCAACCTTTCCTTTTGTAAATCCCTTCTCACATAAGAAATTGCTAAGGCGGTCATACCATGCTCTTGGTGCTTGTTTTAGTCCGTAGAGTGCCTTTTTCAGTTTGTAAACATGCGAGGGATTCTTGAAGTCTTCAAAACCCGGAGGTTGTTTGACGTAGACTTCTTCATTGATGTAGCCATTCAGGAAAGCGCTTTTGACATCCATCTGGAACAACTGAAAATTCATAGAACAAGCGTAAGCGAGTAATAATCTAATAGCTTCTAACCTTGCTACCGGAGCGAACGTTTCATCAAAATCAATTCCTTCCTCCTGGTTGTAGCCTTGAGCGACCAATCTTGCTTTGTTACGAACTATGATCCCATTCTCGTCAAGTTTGTTCTTGAACACCCATCTTGTTCCTATGATGTGCTTATGATTTGGTCTTGGTACAAGACTCCAAACTTGATTCCTTTCGAATTGGTTGAGTTCTTCTTACATTGCTACAATCCATTGGTCGTCGCCTAAAGCTTCATCAATCTTGGATGGTTCAATTTGAGACACAAAAGCCATGTTGAGACAAGCATCCTTTAGATTAAGTCGAGTTGCAACGCCTTGGCTAATATCACCAATAACTTTGTCTATTGGGTGATCTCTATGTGTTCTCCATTCTTTCGGAAGATCTTGATGTTCTTCAATGATTTGCGTGATATCTTTTTGGGGTATTTCTTAATTTTTTGAAATCTCCTCTTGTTGAGTAGCTACTATGTCATCATCATCATCAACAGTAATATTATCCTCTTTCGAGGGGTTAGTCTCATCAAAAGAAACATGAATGGATTCTTCAGTAGTAAGAGTTTTCTTATTAAAAATTCTAAATGCTCTACTATAAAGAGAATAACCAAGAAATATACCTTCGCCGGATTTCTTATCAAACTTACCGAGATTATCCTTATTGTTGTTGAGAACAAAGCATTTGCATCCGAATATGTGGAAGAATGCTATATTTGGTTTTCTACCTTTGAACAACTCATACGGAGTCTTTTTGAGAAGTGGTCGAATATTGACACAGTTGCTTATGAAGCATGCTATACTAACTGCATCTGCCCAAAAATATTTAGGAAGATTTGCGTCGCTAAGCATTGTCCTTGAAAGCTCCACCAGTGATCTAGTCTTCCGTTCTACGACACCGTTTTGTTGAGGTGTTCTTGGCGCTGAAAAATTATGAGAAATTCCATGCTCTTTGCAAAAATCTTCAAAGTCTGAATTTTGGAATTCTCCACCGTGATCGCTTCTTATAGAGGCTATGGTGAGTGATTTCTCATTCTGAATTTGCTTCGCATACTTCTTGAATGCTTTAAAAGCATCATTTTTCTGCACTAAAAACAATGTCCATGTGTATCGAGAGAAATCATCAACAATAACTAAAGCATAAAAATTACCTCCGAAGCTTTTTGTTCTTGATGGACCAAAAAGACCCATATGCAACAATTGAAGTGGCCTTGATGTAGAAACCACTTGCTTGTATTTGAAAGTTGTCTTGGTCTGTTTCCCTTTTTGACATGCATCGCATAATTTATCCTTGATGAATTTTATCTTTGGGAGTCCAACAACTAGATCATGCTTTATCAATTTGTTTAGATGCTCCATGTGGATGTGAGCAAATCTTTTATGCCAAAGTCATGCCTCGTTGTTGTTTGCCATAAGACACTTTACCTTCAAGGAAGAGTCATCAAAAGAAATCATAAAAATGTTATTATATCTTTTACCTTTTAGCAAAATGTCATGAGTGACTTCGTGTTCTATCAAGCATTCCTCCTTTGTGAAGTTGATTCGGAACCCTTTGTCACACAATTGACTTATGCTAAGTAGGTTGTGTTTAAGTCCTTCCACATAAAGAACGTCTTCGATGATTGTACATGGAGGTGCACCAACGGTTCCAACTACAAGAATTTTTCCTTTATTATCATCATCGTAAGTGACGTATCCTTTGGCCTTTAATGATAGACTTGAAAATTTTTTTATGTCTCCCGTCATATGCTTCGAGCAACCGCTATCAAGATACCATTAATTAGACGTTGTCTTGAAGCATACCTACAACACAAAATTAAGTAGTGTTAGGTACCCAAATTGCTTTGGGTCCTTGATAGTTAGTACCTTTTTCAACTCACACATAATGCCCTTTAGCAACACCAATATTGCGTACATAGCAAGCATTAGGTGTATGGCCTTTAATTCTACAATAAGAACATGTAGGTTGAAAGTGACTTCTATATCTAGAAACATAATTCTTTTTCTTCGCAACTTTTATCTTGTTATGATTTTGATGCTGAATTTTAGAAGTGCTTCCCTTTTCTTTAGCAACTTGTTCACTTGCTCTTACAAAAATGGTCTCATTAGTACTTGGTTTTGAAAATTTAGAATATCCTAATCCACTTTTATCATTAGGATATCTTTGATGTTTAAGAATTTCTTCCAAGCCAATTTGACCTTTTTCGTATCTTTCTAAAACCCTTTTAAGTTGAACAATTTGAAAAGATAAGGATTCACAATTCTTACATACAAGACTTTGTTTTTCATTTATTAATTTTTGTTTTTCATTTTCAATATTTTTCATAAAAACAAAATTTTGTTCTTCTAAAGATGAAAATCTTTTCTTTTGTGCTGAGATGATTTTATACAAAGTCTTGCATTCTTTTAGAAGTTCATCTATAACTTCTTGTGCATCATTATCATAAACAGAAAAATTGCTACTAACCTCATTTTCTTCATCGGAGTGGTGTGAAGCCATTAAAGCCATATTTGCACATTCATCGCTATCCGATTCTGATGATGAACTTATCTCGTTATCGTCCCACGCAACATAAGCCTTTTTGTTCTTGAAATCCTTTTTGCCTTTGAATTTTCCTTTATTTGCGAGTTTCGGGTAATCCGGCTTTATGTGACCTTGTTTCCCACATTCGTAACATGTAACTTCTTGATTTGATGTGGATACTTCCTTTTTCCTGAAATGTCTATTATTTTAGAAAAAGAGGAATTTTTATTATTATTAAAAAACTTACCAAGCTTCTTTACTAGAAGCATGGAATTTTCTTCTTCGAAAGATTCATCATTTTTGTCATCCTTTGTGTCAATCTTCAAGGCAATTCCTTTGAACTTCTTGTCTTGACTTTCATGCTTCTCAAGTCTTCCAAGTTCCAGTTCATGCTCTTGAAGTTTGCCAAATAAGGAAGCGGAAGTCATCGTTGAAAGAATCTTCTTTTCCGAGATAGCGGTCACCTTCGGTTGCCATTCTCTTGTTAAGGGTCTTAGGACTTTCAAGTTGAGATCATCATTGGTGAAGGTCTTCCCGAGAGCAATCAAATGATTTTTTAGATGAACGAATCTCTTTTATAAGGCAACAATGGATTCACCAGGCTGCATACGGAACATTTTATACTCTTGACTTAAAGTATTAAGTCTTGATCTTTTTACTTCAGCTGTCCCTTCATGCGTTTCTACCAAGGTGTCCCAAATCTCCTTTGCTGATTTACACTGTGATATACGGAAGAATTCGTCCATACTGAGAGCGCTTTGAAGTATGTTGATTACTTTCTTCTCATTCAAAATTCTCTTCTTGTCATCTTCATCGTATGAGGATTTTATCTTTGGAGTTCCAACACCATTTACCACACTTGTAGGAACATGTGGACCAGTCTCTACGGTTTCCCATATACCGTCTCCTTGAGCCTCAAGATGTGCTTTCATACGGATTTTTCAAAAATCAAAATATTCTCTAGAAAAGAGTGGTGGCTTGTTACTACTTCCACCATCTTTGAAAACCGGGTTGGTACTTGCGGAAGCCATAGTGAATCGTTAGGACCAGGTTACCTTAACCTGCTCTGATGCCAATTGTAAGTTCAGAGTATGCCTAAGAGGGGGGTGAATTAGGCCTTTTAAAAACTTTTTCAGATTTTTGGTGTTCTTTAATTTATCTTTGGTTATGTTCTTGGTGATGGATGCAGTAGAAAGCATAAAGAAAGTGGACACCAAGATTTATAGTGGTTCCCTTCACAGTCCGAAGGTACTCCACTCCCCTTTCCACATGAAAGAGAGTTTTCACTATTGTTTTAGAAAGTACAACCTATCACACCATCAACCGGTGAGGCCTACAATCTAACAACAAAACAAACTAGTGTGCAAGAATAATCCTCTTGCAAAACACTAACCCTTGTGTCCAACAATCCTGGATCACAAGTCACAACAGACTATTCTGTAATTCTTTTTATAATTTGAAAGTACAATAGTAATATCTATACAGAGATTGATCTTCTCCTTTAATCAGAATTCACAACTTAATCTCAATACAAGTGTTCAAACAAATGGATGTGAAAGGTTATGCAAGTATGAACACTTTTTGAATGTATTTGAAATTATTTGAAAAGTAGTGAATATGATTCAATGATTGTTTTTGAAAATTGTTGGAGGTGTTTTTTTGATTTGAAATTATCAGAATTTATATGAGGCAAAACACCATTTCAAAAGGGTATATTAAAGTATAATTCAAAAGATGAAATGGTATAACAATTACACAATATTTGAATTCAAAACAAAGCAATTTTTCAGAAAACGTTCAGTGTTAATCGGTTAACACTGGAACGTTAGGCCAGAAAATTTAAGTTTTGAAATGGTTAACCGTTTAACCCATATGGTTAATCGGTTAACACTGTTATTTTTCAGAAAAATACTTAATAAAACAATGTTATACCAATTCCAATTGTTTTAAAAAAATGTTTATGCATTATGATCAAATGATAAAATATTTGAACACTTGTATATCAATTAAATTAGAGAATTTTGATATACCATAGCTTGTGTCCAAGTCTTGAAAGATGATCGAGCAAATGTACATGAAGCTTGAATGTTGATCACTTCCATAATACTTTGATCTTGGTCTTTTGAAAGCTTTTGACTTTTTGCACAGATGACATGAGCTTGAGTCTTGTTGTTGTTGTCATCAAGACCTTGAAACCTTGAGATGAAGCATGCTTCTACAAGTATCCCTTGTTGTATCTCAATTTTTGGTTGGTATATTCCGTTTTATCCTAACTTTTGGTTAGTACCCCTGTTTATTCTAACTTTTTGTTAGTACCCTTTGTTGTATCCCAATTTTTGGTTGGTATCCTCTATCCATCCTAAATTTTGGTTGGTATCCTTTGGTTGTTTCCCAACTTTTTGTTGGTATCCCCTGTTTGAATCCCAACTTTTGGTTGGTATCCTTTGGTGTGGTTTCTCCTTTAGTCGGCATTTATCATGTGTTGTATTCTAACTTTTGATTAGTAGCTTGTGGTATCATCGGTTGTATCCTAACTCTTGGTTAGTATACCTTGTTGTATCCCAACTCTTGGTTGGTATCCTCTGCCTGACTCCCAACTCTTGGTTGGTATCTTTTGATATGATTTTGCCTTCGGTCGACGTTCTACCTTGTGTTTATCCTATCTCTTGGTTAGCATCTTGCTATACCGATTTTTGGTTGGTACCTTCTATTTTATCCCAACTTTTGGTTGACATATTTTGATTATATCTCGACTTTTAGGTAAGTACCTGGTTGTTTCCCAACTTTTGGTTGGTATCCTCTGTTTTATCCTAACTTTTGGTTAGTATCTTTCGTTCCAACTTTTGGTTGGCATCTTACCTCTTTTACTCCCAACAATGTGTAAATTTCAGGGTTTTTTTTTGTATTCAATCACCTTATACCTCGAACTTCTGAAAGTTGATGCTATCATCCCTTCATGGTTTAAGTAGATTGAATAGGGGCAGTTGTAGCGCCCCAAAATTATCTCTTTCGTTTTAGTTGTAACTGGCTTATGGTTCGTTCATTTTTGCATCATCATTGTGCATATCATGGTATTGGCTCTTGATACATGGGATCAAGGTGTTTCTATGGCTCAAGGTTTTCATTTATTCCAAGTTTGTAATCAGCAAGCATCAGAGGCTTCACCAGTTATCTTGTTCAGCAATCAGATACTAGATTATATTTTTTAGCAGGTTATTTTGAACGCACGAGACGGTTCACAAGTTATTTCAAACATTTTACAGGTGCAATATCAAAAGACAAGTTTCAGATGTCTAACGTGGCTCAGAACAGGTGGAAACGGGTGATTTTCCCAGATTCCTCCAAAAGGCGCCAACATTCAAAAATTCCTTGTGTTAATTGATTAACACATTTGAACTGTCAAATGGTTAATCGATTAACCAAGGCGAAATTTGCAAAAATGCTTCAATTTTCAGCACTGCAGAATTTCCAATCAATTTCCACCATTTGATTTCACATGTGCATCATTGGAAGGATCTAGAGTGGGTTCATTTTAATCATTTTCATAATCTAATTCCACCCAAAATTCAAATTCTCATTCCTCATTTCCATTCCTCTCACTAACCCACACTCCAAACCAAATTTAATCCATAACCTACGGGTTATTTAACCAAATTTACTCCAAACCTCACTCATTCACTCTCATTTTCACCCTCATATTCAGAATTAGCTCTCAATTCTCTCTCACTTTTTCATTTTTCATCTTCATCTTCAACCTTTCACCAAAGCTCCATATTCATAGATTCACAAATTATGCATTACAGTTTGTGAATTCTTGAGCTAAACCTCCAATACATCATCATTCTTGGTTCAATTCTACATTTGAAGTTTATTTGGATCTAGATTCAAGTTTTGAAAGTCATTCTTGAAGAAGCTTTGAAGAAAGTTCGTCACATTGCTTGGATCTTGAGGTTTCTTGCTAGGATTCCTTTGGATCTTGGATTTCTTGTGCTAGATCTGTCCATTTTCGTTTGCAACACTCACGAAAACAATCATCTGCTTTGTAGGTTGGTAAATTTTAGATCCACACTTGATCTAGCTTAATTTCAACTTATGTAATTTAGATCCATGGTTTTTTATACGATTTGATCCATTTGCTAGAATTTGATTGTTGATGTTGATGTTTGTTGGATCTGATTGGTGTTTGATTGCTGTAATTCAATGTAACTTTCGTGCATAATTGATTGCTTAATCATTTGGATGCTTGAAAAAGTGTTTTGTTGCTGAAAAGTGCTATTGAAACTTGATTTTCTGCTACTGGTACAGGGTTAGTCGATTAACTAGTTACAGTGCAAAATTGGTTAATCGATTAACCAGTGTAATTTTGCTAATTTTAATGTTGTTAATCAATTAACCAATTTTGAACTGTAAATGGTTAATCGATTAACACTGATGCTGAGTGTGATTTTGTGCATTTTCAAGCTTGTTTTGATTCCTTTCCACTTCTAATCTTCATGGATTGGTTCATATATGTGGATTGTTTTTGATCTATTTCATCATTCTTGATTGCATACTTGAGTCTCTTCGACGCGCGACTTTGGGTTTTCGTTGTTGAATATCTTTGATCGTTATGTTGCATCCTTGGTGAGATGATCATGTTGCGTAATCATTTGTGCTATGCCGATTGTTAAGTATTGATGTTCATCTTGTTGGATTTATGTTGCATGCTCGTTGTTGGATTTCAATTATGCAAGCACATGATTGTTCAAAGCGATTATTTGTTGTTGGATATGCATGATATTCTTGGTGAATGATTTGTTGCACATCATACTTGTTATGTGCTTAATTGTTAATGTGTGTCATCACTTGGCTTTGCTTGATGCATGTTCACAATTAATCCTTACCATGTCATATGCTTTCGTTGCAATGTTCATGTGTGCTTGTTGCTACCTTTTACACCTATTGTTCTGGATTTTCACATGCTATTAAATGTGCACTTATTCTGCCTGCTGCTTTTTACACCTGTTATGTGCTAAAATATGAGCTGTTAAATGCTTTTGTGTTTAACTACTGGTTTTTTTATAGCTGTTTTGAAGCTGAAACGTTGTCGTAGCTGCTGTTTTGTTTTGTTTTCCTTGTTTCGGTTGGTTCTTGCATGCTCCCTTAAGGCCTCCTAGTTCAACTTTATTTTTGATTAAGCTTGAAGTATGATAGACATTAGAAGTTTAATCCATGCATGATAACAATATGTTAGTCCATTTTAACCTCAACCATAGGTCCATCTTTTACATGTTAACATTAGGATAGAATTTTCTCTCGCATCCCGACCTTAGGGCCACTTTGCATGACAATGATAGAATCGAGTATCCTCTTAGACCTTCCGTGCGTCTCTTTTCTTCTCTCTCAAAACAAAATCAAAACACATAATAAATACGATGAACATTGTGCATCACGAGCCTTAAACATATGAGAAATGATGAGCGAGGGGTCTCTCCTTGCTCCGTCTAGAGTGTTTAGCGTACGTCCCGTATGAGGGCGACCATGCGAAGCATTCGCTCATATATCATAGACTTTAGTGCAATGTGAATTTCAAAACAAATCAATTCACTTCTCTAAAACTCACAAAAAATTCAAATCATTTTCATTCTTCGGGATCGTTTGTCAAACCATTTTTAGAAAGAGTACGTTACTTTTCCGTTCTACCGCAAACAGGCATTGACCCTAACAGTTGGAATGGGAATTTAACTCGTAAAAAACACTAAGCAACCCATGGTGAGCCGAACTATGGCTGCTCTAATTTGTCATTTCAGATGAGGATACGTAGACACAAGACTACGATATCTTGGCGAACAATCTTACCCCATCACCCGTAGTTTTTCGAACTACGTTGACTTTGTCTTTCCCATTTCACGATGGAATACGTAGGCATAAGACGACGAAGACGTATTGAGTCTCCTTTTGCTTTTCTCTTTTCGTTCCCGTTTCTGTTTAGCAGTAGGCTTTAGATAACACACCCTTTGATTAGAAAAAAAGCATGGATCCCGTTGAGTACAACAGATACGAGGAGATACTAATACCTTCCTGTCACGTAATCGAATCCCGAGCCCCGGATTTGGTTGCGATGATCATGTCTTCTCCTTTTCCTTGAGATTTTCTTTTCTTTCGTCGGGATAAATAACGTTGGGTGTCGACTTTTCTGTTTTTTTTCGCAAAGTATTTTTCGCAGTTGCGATAATATGCTTATTCGTTTGCGGTAGTTTTTAACCTTCAAGTGTTTCGACTTCTATTTCGCAAGTTTTAAGCTTCGGTGTTGATTAGTTATTGCTGCCATTAATTTGTTCTATATGTTTGATTATGCTGCTGCGTCTTTTTATTTTGCCAGTTCTTGATGATTTTTTTTCCACAAATTATATGACGTTGATCTTGTTTCGATCCCGTGATGTTGTTGTTGAAGCGTTGCGCTGGTTTTAATCCATGTCAACAAGTTGAAATTACGGTATTGTTTTGAATAAGATGTCAATTGCGTTACGTTCTGTGTTGTTTCGAAACTGGCCGTGCTTGCTGATTTCACTTTGTCTTCATTGATATTGCATTTGTGTTATATTCATGTTCCAGTGATTTGTTATATTCATGTTTGTCATATTTTCCATGTTGGGATTGGCCTTGCATTCATGTTTCGATGATTAATTTGTTACTCTGTTCATATTGCCTTTTTCTTATCAGTTGTTTTGGAATTCCATTCTCATTGTTGTAGAACGTTTTTATCCCCATTTTATAAAATATTAAGATGTAGTTTTTATTTTTATTTTTAATTTCTTATGAAAAGTGAGAAAGAAAGTACAGCATGAAAATGATTCCATTTTGATACATTTGTTAGTTCATGAGTGACGGCATTACGTTAGCATTTGATGTATATTTGTGATTAGTGGTAGCTACTCCAATTGTAATTATATTAATTTCTTTTTTCTTTTTTCACATTTTCTTTATAATATTGAAATTTAATTGAAACCACAATGATTATTAAAATAAAGATTGATTAATTGCATGTTTACAATTTGTTAAGTTAGATTTCTCTATTTTCACTAATAATAATGTTTATTTGGGCTTTTCTCTTGACAATTAGGTCCATTACTAATTTTTGCACTTCTATATATTTGTGAATATTGTAAATATGTAATTATAATTTTTTTTGTGTTGAGTTATTTGATTTTTATTACATAATCGAATTTTAAATTTATGGATTCGACAATTCTATGCCGTTGTGTCACTAAATTTTACACATTAATTGAATAAATTTCGTTGCGTTATGACTCTTCTGTACAAAATTTCATTTGTCGTTGATACGCACAACTTGGCTTTGATCACATTACCTAGGGTTTTGCTTGCACCTCTTGATTTCATTTTGCTTTTCATGATCTTATCTTATGTGATTTCGATTCACATTCTCACATCCCGATTTTAATCCGTACACGCTTCGATTTTACTTCTTTCGATTTAATTTTTGAACATGTTGTAGATTATAACTTGTGTGTTGCTATTTCCGATCCTGTGGCTTTCTCTTGGGCCTTCTTACAATGAGACCATTATCTTGTGCTCATCATTATCCATCTAACTCATGCATATTTTGTTATGTCATAATATTGATCTTTTTGTTTGATCACATCTTGTGATTGTTTGCCTCCATGTTTTATGTTTGTTTCTCTTGTTAATTCATATTGATGCTCGAATTCTGTTTTGCTCATTTGTTTGCTTATATGTTCATATGTTTCCTTAGAATCTCCAAATTTGACTTAATTTTTTATTAAGATTGAAGTAGGATAGATCTTAGGATCATCTTTGCATGACAACTTTTAAGATCCAGTTTTCCCTAGATCTTTCATTCTTTTGCATCCAAGTCTTTTCTTAATAAAAAACCCAAAAACACTTAATAAACACGATGTCTGTAGTGTGTCATGTAACACCCCACTTTCCCAAATTAAAATAAAATATGATTAAATCAAATAAATATTAGAGTTTCCCTTCAATTGTGGGATATCACATTCACAAAATTCAACAAAACACTTCATTAGTTATTTTCAAAATAAACAGCGGAAATCATCATTAGTACATCATTCTCGGCCATCCGTCAATTTACATAAAACATTCATTAAGAGGGTTCACCAAAATAAGATACGTCATAGGAATACAACAAATCCAATCATAATAAAAGTAAACACCCAAGTCCCGTGTTACGTATCAGAGCATCCTAAGACTCGACCCGCACACCACTATCCAAACTAGCTATGTACCTGGACTATCTGTACTTCCGAAGAAGCACATACCACAACAACAACAGAGGGGTGAGAAAACATGATCAAAATTATCGGCAATAAGATACATGAATAAAAGGCAGTAAATATAAAAAATCATCACCCCACCAACATCAATCACGACCTACTGTCCAATCATCAATACAACATACAATAATGCAAGAATGCAACTCAACACCATGCATGCGGTACCGACTCATTGGTTAATTCAATCGAACCCCGGATAGATCACTTACGCTTCTCCTGAGACATGGTCTATCCCCACCATTCTCCACAAAGGAGTACAGGTGAATCACTTACGCTCCTCTTGAGACATGATTCAACCCCACCATTCTCCACAAGGGAGTACGGATGAATCACTTATGCTCCTCCTGAGACATGATTCATCCCACTAAAACACCATGATATGCAAAACACCAAATGCACAACACACAAACTCAAGCACACTAAGTGCACACGATCCTCCTGATCACATCACCATACATCCTACATATATGTTACACACTAATTTAAGTATTTTAGTTAAAGTCACACGATCCTCCTGATCATATCACCATACATCATATATATATTACACGCCAATCAATTATGTTAATCAAATTAAATAATAGGGAAATTTACATTTGAACACCGAGTACACACGATCCTCCCGATCACCTCACTATGCATCATATATATATATATATATATATATATATATATATATATATATATATATATATATATATATATATATATATATATATATATATATATATATGTGTGTGTGTGTGTGTATATATATATATACATGTCTTACCCACCAATTAATTATATCAATTAAATTCAATATTAAATAATTTCACCTTTCAACACCAAGTATACACTCTTCACCACTAAACACCATCTCTCTACCCATCACAACCCAAGGGATTCTACAAAACACATCACAAAGAAAAACAGCACAAAATCACCTTTTTGTCATGCTCATTGGCTCACTTGTCTAGCGAAGCCTCAGCGAACGCTCACTGCCTCACTCGCCTAGCGAACCTGCTAGCGAAGGCAGACAGTGGCTACTGGAAGTGTTCGCTACCTATCTCGCCTAGCGAGTCCCTAGAGAATGCTCGCTACTAGCTCGCCTAACGAAGATGCTGGCGAACGTCTACGATTTCACAAAACCCTCACTATCCAGAAATTTCATCTTGCTCAATTCCAAGCCTATCATTCTCTATCTATCTGCTATCCCATGATTACTGCAACTATTATACACCATTCTAACCATTTTCTCCTTAGATTTCCTCTCCAAAACCAATTTTCCTGTACATCGCTAATACCTCAGAAGGTACACCGAACCTCACCCAAAATCATAACAACAATGCATGCACCAAATTCATCAATATCATACACCAAATTCACCAATATCAACAACAACAACAACAACAACAGGCTTACCAACATGCAATTCATATTCATAAAATCCCTACGGGGATAAGGAATCCCCTCTACCCAATTCATGCAAGAATACCAATCTTAACCCGTTTCTCCCTCCCTTACCTCGATTAATTGCTTTGATTGTTGAAGAATCTTGAAGAATTTGGCAGCCCTAGCCTTCCTCTCCTCCTCCTTGCTCTTCCTCTTTACTCTTTCTCCCAAACTATTTATCGTGTTCTCCTTCTCTTCTTCTCCCAAAATCCCCTTTTATTACTTATTCCAATAATAATAATAATAATAATATTAATTATTAAATTATCACCACTATTAATTATATTATTACTATCAAATTCTATAGTTATTAAATAATTCTTACAGTCTAAGGGCACCCACCAACGCACTCAGACACACCCCCACATAAGAACACACCAAAATAGAATAACACTAAAAAGACTAAATAGTTAAAATGGGTGTGTTGCGGTGAAAATTTGATATCAAGCTATTAATTAACTTGAACCTTATTTCTTTTACAACCGGTCTTTAATTTATCCAAAGGATAGGTCTAAAGAAAGAAAGACCTTTTGCGCGATGTGACAACAACGCTTTAAGAGAGTCGGGGATTCGGGGGTTGGTTATATCTAGGGATGGTATTAGCACCCTAAATATCTGTAGTACTCTACAGGAACCTTTTGTTTAATTACTTGCTAAGTTTGTGAATTGTGCACTATGGTTTAAGGATT
This sequence comes from Lathyrus sativus, assembly GCA_963859935.3. NCBI lineage: Eukaryota > Viridiplantae > Streptophyta > Magnoliopsida > Fabales > Fabaceae > Lathyrus > Lathyrus sativus. Next base: position 936,745,000 of record OZ012735.1, read on the forward strand.
GGGAATTGAGATAAAATAAATAAAAAGGCCTAAGTGGTTTTCTAAGTTTGCTCGCAAAGGCATCGCACCTTCTGCCTACGTATCCTGACTAGGATAGAATCAGAGCAATCGTAGTTCACCTCACAAGGGGAAAGAACTCTTGATGATGATCAAGGTCAAAAGGGGGGAGCAAACATGACAATGTTTGTGTGGAGTTTGACAAAACTCCCTAGTCTAAATTAAAAGGGGAAGTAAGAAATCATGACGATGATTCTTACACAGAGTTGACGAACTCTTTCCTAGGGTTCTAGTTGAAGAACACTCCTAGTATGGGTGGGTTTCTTAGACTTCAAGCAAAGTCTAGAGGTTTCTTAATTAGGGTTAAAATGACTTAACAAAGTCAAAGGGAAAACAGAGATTTTGGTCCAAGACATTGACAGTCAAGTGGACAGACCTTCCTTTGGAGGGATAGTATTGTCGGCAACTGGACGAAAGCTAACAAGCTTCATCACTTGGGGATAAAAATAAAATACAAACGTCATACAAGAGCAATCATGGTGACAAACAATGAAAAATATTAAAGATGAAGAGCAATGATAACAATCAAAGCAGATGATTAGTACGAAAACTGTGACGACAGATCACACCTTGAATACAATTAACAAACAGATGAGATAAACATGATAATAATTTAAGGTAAAAATTCTAACATGTTGACAAACATGTATGGATATGATAACAATCAAATTTCCACAAAGAAAATAATGAGAACCCTTTTAACTTTCATCTGCAACAGCTAGGGTTAGTACTGTTAACGCGCGAATCACACATAATCAAACATGGTGAAAAAATGATCAAACACAGGTAATAATTACATGGCATGAAAGTATACATTAAAATAAACACGATGAAAAAAGAACGGGTGAAAAACGATAAAAAATGAGAGAGTTATGATTTTTTGAAGTTTCATGTGAAAAATGGAAAAAAGTGGCAACAAGGGTTATCACCAAGGATCGAACCCATGCCAAGTACAATGTGCGTGCAAGCTTCTACCGCTGGGGCGGCCATACTTCCAATAACAAATGTGCATCAATAAATATATAAAGCTTGCTTGGTTCCATGGCTGGGCAAACACATAATCAAAACCAAATACGATTTATACCGTATCTCACTAACCGCTTATCGGATCGAGGCAAATTTTATATGGAAATTGGGTAGAATTGAATGAGGAAGAGGATGGTGGTGTTGGTTTTTTGAAATTCAATTTCTACTGCAAAACCCGATAGGGTGCTTGGTTATGCTTCAAAATAGCAAAATGATTTGAAACCACTTGTACAGCCACATTAAATCCACATGAAGCATATAGACATGATAGCTAGGTGATGTTCAAACAAACAAAAGCACTCTTGTGGCCAGAATTACACAGTAATGATTAGTCACACTTGAATTGCAAATGAACAAATATCAATAATGCATGACAGTAGGGGTTTCATGTTTCAAGGCAATAAGGATCAAAGTAATCTTGGAGACACATTCAATACATGATTTCAAGTGTGTGTATGTGGAAAAATTGGAGCTGGAACAAGTGTGTGGATATTTGGCTTTCAAAGTGCACATTATGTGTGTTATGTGCATATTGGTGTGTGATGTGTGTTCCTCATGGTTTCAAGGCATTTGATTCATACAAGCATGTTAAAAATGATCACATTATGCTGTTATAACACAAAGCTTGCAAAGGAAATCATTAATCCAACATCTGGTATGTAGTATGCAAATATGTAAAACAAAAGCAACTCATGAATGATATTATGGTACAGTGTATTTCTAAGCAAAACAATGGTTCCAACATCACATATACATCCAATACAAAGTGTGTGCAAGGTGTTTTTCTTGATACATAAAGTATTGCCAAAAGTGGATGTGTCATGACATGGTTTGAAAAATGCAAAACCTAACATGACATGGTGAGCAAGCTGTGACATTTTAACATTCATGGCACAAAGGGATCAAAGCAAGTATTTCTACATGTCAAATATATCTTTGTAAGTGAGTTTATGCACATGAGAAGTTTCAATCCTAACTGTTTTGAAAAAGTTGCATTTGACTTGCATTTGGTTTAGAAACAAAAGTGCATGAAGAAAGGGATGTTGAGTTTTAAGCAAATTCTGGTCAAACGGTTTGTACACACAACATACATGTAATATTTAGAGATGACTGGTGCAGAGAATTGGTAAAAAAAAAAACACACAAGCTTGTGAATGTGGTGTGTGGCATGTCATTTTGTGAAGAAGTGGTCATTTTGAGAAGTGAATTTTTGATGCAAAGTGTTTTAGTGCAGAGTGTTTATGCATACATCCTAGAAATGACTATTATAAAGTGTATGTGAAGTGAGTTTGAGGAAAAACAAGTTTTTGTGCAAAATTGGTCTTTTGGTGGTTTGTGTGTTTTTAGAGCATTTGTGTACAATATGTGAAACTGAGTTTAAGGTGCAAGTAGGGCAAATTGAACATACAAGCATACTCTAAATGTATATTGAAACAAGCCTTGACAGATAAAAATCAGTTTCCAATGCTTTATGCAAACATTAGATTTCATTGGCTTATGTTTTGTTATGACAGCTTTTGAGTAAAAGACCAAACAGAATGAAATCTAATTCTTCACAGCATGATGATGATGTCTTCTAATTCTAATCAGCACATACAATGCAAACAAGCAAAAACTAATGACTAACATCCTAATAGAAATACTGTGTTCATCAATACCAACAGCTAGCAGCAGCAAGAATTAATAACTTTAATGTCAAAAGTCTTGTGTACTGACAGTAGCAACACAAACAACTCCAAGCCAACACAAGTTTCATTTACAAGTGGCAAGCTATATCCTAAATGTAATACACCTTAATGCAGTCTATGAAAATCACTAGCCACACTCCAAACAAATAAGGTTAATCAAGATGAAGCTTACCCTCATGACTCAAAATAAATCTTGTCAACAACTGCAGCAGCCCTGTTACAAACCTCACAAAATATACCCTCTAAGAAGCTTAAGAAAAAAAACTGGTATACACTAGGCTTGAATTGACACACTCAGCCTCCTTTTTTAAAACAGTCTCATGACCAAGTTTTTAATCAACTCAATGATAGCAGCAACATGTGGTCTTGACAGTTTGGTTACATATGAAATGGTTTTTTTTCTTTTTAAACAGATTTTGTGTATACCCTATGTTACATATGTTATGACAGTAACAATTTGGCAAGCAATAATGCAGTGTATGAGTTACAAGTTGAACACTTAGGGGAAACATGTGATCATGACCTCCATGTACACACAAGGCAAAGTGAGTATGTAGGCATGTCCCAAATGCATATTAGGCCATGTATGCATGATAAAATTAGGTTTTTAATGCCTTATGCAAAAAAGAGGTTTCACTTGCTATGGCTTGGCAGTAAGGTAACAGCAGAGGGGTGACTGCAATAACCAGTCAGAAACCCTTATGGCAACAAAAACCTGGCTATTAATCAAAGCAAGACCAGCTGCCAATGGGAGAGTAAGGTAGCAAAACAATGAAGAAGCAAAGCTGGCAACAAAACAGTAATCAATAATACCTCATACTGCACTAAGTTATTGACTCCACAAAATAAGAAGACCAAACAGAAATTATCTTGGCTGGTAGAGGTATTCACCCTCTTGGTCACTAGCCTCAAACTTACTCAACTAAAACACAGCCTGTCCAAAACTTCTTAGAATATCAGGCACAATTTCACAGGTATGGTACCACTAATGGACTGCAGTCCAAGCAGACACAAGGGAAGAATTTGTTCAGTTTTTGGGACAGCCATTAAGTAATAGCAGTCTTAGCAAAATTTAAAACAAGCAACCAATCTTAACATCACAGCCTGTGACTACCAACCTAACAGAGTTTTAAATCCCTCAACAATTAAACTAATAGCCCTAAGGCAATATTCAAACTCCTCAAAATAGGCAAAATAGTGTTGTTCATCAAAACAAGCTGGGCTAGAACAGCAGTAATACCAATGTGGCTCAATGTAAAAAGGGACATCATGCAAGAGTGACATCACACCTCAGAAGTTAGTAATATAAAACCAATAAGTACAACACCTCAAATATCTCATGAGTATTACAAATCAGTTGGAAATAAGGGAGCATCAAGTTCAAATCAACATGAGTGACAAGTTGGTATATGCGAGTGTATTTCAAAACAAAAACATCAAATTATGTAAAACATAGCAAAGTAATACATGGGATTAATTTTAGTGATGCATACCTCTTGTAGACAGATTTGAAGAAGTAAAATATGCTGAGAAACACCAGAGGTCTTCAATATGCTTTTGCTTGGGGTCCTTCCTTCTCTTTTAAGGTAATGTGCAAATTTGTGGCCAGGTCTCTCAAATGCACTTCCAGCTACTTTGTGAGGTTTGCAATAGCTATGATACTATTATTGTGAGGTGTTTGAAGTGTTGGATTGACAGGAGTGGCTCTGTGTAAGGATTTGTCAAGAAAAATGCATAAAGGTCAAACTATGGTGCATGGACATTTGACTTTTTGATCCTTTGGTTTTTTGAGAAAACTAATGGTTGGAACAGCTTCAGAGGGTCATTTTAAGGTTGTCTATGTGGTCTTTGATGTGTTTTTGAGGTTTGGAGAAAGTTCTGGTGTGAAATGTACAAGTTGGCAATTTTGAGGTTTTTTGAAGAATTTGGAGAATTTTGAAGCAAGGTGAGAGGATTGTGATGACAGAAGTTTTCTATGGTTTCTATCAGATGAATTGTGTTGGAAATGAGGTGAGGGGACTCTCCTTTTATAGAGAAAGTGATTGAGGTGCTTGCTAGGGAGCCTTACTTACAAATGAAGTTATCCTTGATATTTCCATCCATTTGCCAACTTGCTTTGCTTTTTATGATCTTTGGCTGTCTCCTTAACCCAATGGGCAAGTTTAAATGATGTTTCTACTGATAAACTGCAGCCTAGATGCTTGGTAGAGTGGCTGGAGCAGAATCACTTTCCACCTCATGCTTGGAAAAGTCAAAAATGGCAACTTAGGCAATGAACTTCCAATCTTTAATTTCATGCTATCTCCATGCAATTTCTTTGCTTCAACCTGCTTGAGATGTTCAATATATCAGATAGTATGAGTTTGACAAGTTAGAATTGGCCCACTTGGGTTGGAGAGGTGCTTTTGCAAAATTGGTCAATGTGGGACTAAAGTGACAAAACACCAACTTTGAACACATGTATCTTTCTGCTCATAAATCATCTTGAGGAGTTCTTGTACAATTTATAAAGCCCTCACATAGTAATAAAACTTTCATGTTGGCCAGAAGTCTTGATTCTTCTTGAAACTAGGTGAAAAATCCCCTTGAAGTTGGCTGATTTTAGCTTTTAAAGTGAAAATAACTTAGAAATTTTCTAAGTTATTTTCCCTTATAGGAATGTTTTTGCTTCTATCTCAAAAAGTATGCATTTTATGGTTGTGGACTAGTATTGGAATTTTTAGGACTTGCCAAGAGCTTTCAAATGAGACTAGAACCAACTCAATTGGATGTGTGGTTAAGGAGATACGGTTTAGCCCTTTTCAAAACCCTAATTTCCCGATTTCTCGATTACTCTCTCATCCTTGATCCAATGATCATGAAAATTGATATGAAAGTCCATTATGACATAAGGAACAACTTTGATTCACAACTTGGATTCCAATTCTCAAAATTTGAGGAGTTGACTTTTCGGTCAACCGTACGATCGATCGGTGCCGATTGAGTCGCCTGTTGACATTCTGGACATCCTGAGACTTTGACACTTCTTGAATAGTCTTTAATAGTCTATATGAACTTCATGGACCTCAATCCCACCATTAAAACATCTTCCAACATCAAAGTCAAACCACAGTTGACTTTTCACTAGTTAAAAACCCTAATCGGGGCCTCCTGACTGCACTGTTCTTGATTTTGAAATGATTTCTTCAAATTGACTTCTCCTTTGACTTTGATATTATCTTTGATTTTATTCAATGATTGAATTGGCCCAAATCATTGGTTAATCATTCCTTGGTTGTTTTGAATTTGTCGGTGCGAAAACCCTGGCTTGTCTGTAACTTGACAATAATAAACTTGCACTGATAGGGTTAGATAATTCATGATCATGCTTCTAAAAATGATAATGAGAATCTAAGTGGTCAAAATTTGGGGTACAACAGGGTGTTACAACTCTCTCCCACTTTAATTATTTTCGTCCTAAAAAATTACCTGATGGAAACAATTTCGGATACGCTTCCCGCATCCTGCTTTCCAATTCCCAGGTTACACTGCCTCCTGCAGCACCTCACCAAGCCACTTTCACCAAGGATATCTCCTTCCCTCGGAGTTGTTTCTCGTTCAACAATTTGCACTAGAAGTGCCTCAACAATCAAATTATCTCTCACTTACGCACCATCCATTTGAATCAATGTACTTCCCCGACTTAAACACATGAACACATCATGCAATTTCCACAAGCGACAGCGGTAAAACAGTCTAACATGCTATTTTCCCCATGCTTCCGCTGCGTCACTCTGATACAGACAATCCAAACACATTGTGTGCTTCCGAGACTTCAAAGCTTGACCAACACCAGTTACCATCGTAACTCTCAAAACACGTCTTTTCTTGGGTCCTTTTGATCTTTTCCGTCGCCTCTTACACAATCTCCGGTCCGAGTATCACCCTCTCGCTGGACACACATCAGCACAAAGGAGTCCTACACCTACTACCATACCAAGCCTCATACGATGTCATTCCGATATTAGAATGATAACGGTAATCGTAGGTAAACTCAATCAACGACAATGGACTACCCCCTGATCTAACTTGATCCAACACACAAGCTCTCAACAAATCTTTTACATACTGGATAGTTCACTTTGTCTGTCCATCCATCCACGGATGCTAAATAGAGTTCAACTTCAACATGGTACTCAAAGCGTCTGCAACTCTCCCAAAATCTCATTGAGAATTTAGATTCCCATCTGACCCAATATTCGGCGGTGTCTCATACTACTTCGCAACTTCCTCATTATACATCTTAGCTAGCTTCAACATAGAATGATTCATCCTCATTGGTAAGAAATGAGTTAATCTTTTCAATCCATTCTTAACCACCCAAATCGAATCATATCCCTTCAAATTCTTCGGAAAACCCGACACAAAGTCCATGGAAACACCATCCTATTCCACTCAGAAATATTCAACAATTGCATCAGGTCCAACAGTCTCTGATGTTCAAACTCCGACTTTCAACAAGTCTAATCAGCATATACAACCTCAACCACTTATCTTTCCATCTATGGCCACCAAAATAATTCCTCAAATTCGGTCACATCTTCATAACACCTGGATGAACACTCGATCTACCTCAATGTCCTTCTTCCAGAGTACTCTTATCCAACTCACAATATTGGAACACAAACTCTATCACGACATCTCACAATACCATTTCTATCAATCTGAAAATCAGCTCTTCGACTCACTTCATTAAATTCAATCAGTCTACTAGCTCAAACTAGAATTCCAACTCCTCGACTCTCATCAAGATTACCCATAGTCAGCCTCAACATACAAAGCTTAACTCCCTAAGAAGTCTCTTCACAGACCAAGCTCATATCTCGAATTTTCTTAATCAGTGCTAACTCCTTTACCATCATCATCGGTATATGCCCAAAAATTCTCTAACTCGATGCGTCAGCTACCACGTTGTCTCACCCGAATGGAAATCCAACCCAAAACCATACTCTTCCAGAAGTCCTAATTATTTCCTCGGTCTTAAATTCAACTCTTTCAAATCAAACAAATACCTTAAGCTCTTAAAATCACCAACCATCTCACATCTCAACTAAACAATAGAGGCCTCCAAACTCCGGCACAAACACTCAACAACAACCAACTCTAAACCACTTGTCCGATAATTCCTCTTATGTACTTTAAGTTGCCTTAAAGCATAACTAAAACTCGCTGATGTTACGCTTAACATATCTCCCAATCATACCAACAAAGCATCACAAAACACAACAAATAGTTATGTCGGATTCGGCAAAACCAACACATGAACTATTGACAGCTATTCCGAAACTCTTTGAACCTTCCTCACAGAGGCCTATCACTGCTTCTTCTCCAACACCGATAACTCAAGTTCCCGATGCTCAACATAATCCTCTATAATCTTCGAATATACCAAAGTATCATCAGTTAACACAACCATTGACTCGCTCAATTAAGTATGGAAAATCCCATGCCAACGGACATTCAATTCGCGAGCTATGGCGGAAACTCGAACCGCACTTTCCGCCCTTACTACAACATCCAACCATATTCCGCCCTTCTATCTCAAAAAGTATGCATTTTCTGGTTGTGGACTAGTATGGGACTTTGTAGGACTTGCCAAGAGCTTTCAAATGAGACTAGAACCAACTCAATTGGATGTGTGGTTAAGGAGATACGGTTTAGCCCTTTTCAAAACCCTAATTTCCCGATTTCTCGATTACTCTCTCATCCTTGATCCAATGATCATGAAAATTGATATGCAAGTCCATTATGACATAAGGAACAACTTTGATTCACAACTTGGATTCCAATTCTCAAAATTTGAGGAGTTGACTTTTCGGTCAACTGTACGATTGATCGGTGCCGATTGAGTCGCCTGTTGACATTCTGGACATCCTGAGACTTTGACACTTCTTGAATAGTCTTTAATAGTCTATATGAACTTCATGGACCTCAATCCCACCATTAAAACATCTTCCAACATCAAAGTCAAACCACAGTTGACTTTTCACTAGTTAAAAACCCTAATCGGGGCCTCCTGACTGCACTGTTCTTGATTCTGAAATGATTTCTTCAAATTGACTTCTCCTTTGACTTTGATATTATCTTTGATTTTATTCAATGATTGAATTGGCCCAAATCATTGGTTAATCATTCCTTGGTTGTTTTGAATTTGTCGGTGCGAAAACCCTGGTTTGTCTGTAACTTGACAATAATAAACTTGCACTGATTTAGGGTTAGATAATTCATGATCATGCTTCTAAAAATGATAATGAGAATCTAAGGGGTCAAAATTTGGGGTACAACAGTTGCCCCTATTTAAATATCTTCACTAGATGGGGAACGAGAGATGACAATCTTCGTTAAATCGCAGTGAAAGGTATTTAAATATAGATAACCGAAAATTTTGTCCCTTAGATCCGATGTCATGCCAAAGGACAAGTTATGATATGCCATGCACTCTAAATGATGCTTTATGATGCTTGAATGCAAACAACATAGACGCAACGATAATAATAAAAGAAACAGTAGAACAAACAGTGACAAATACAAGGACTCGACACTGGGGACTCGTACTGAAAAACTAATTTAACAGTTCAGACATGACTGATAGCGTAAGAAGGAAAACTTCACATGGGAAATAGGCAAATCCAATAAATATGACAATCTTTTTGGAAAAGAAGTACTTCACCGGGGAGAAGAATAGACTTCTACTGGGGAAATGAAAAATTAATTCCATCGGGAAAAGAGAATCAGGATTCACCGGGGAAGCGAAAGACTGGATACAACCTCACTGGGGATGATCAGATGAGGAACTTCCTATAGTGAAGAGTTCAAACGGGATCTTCAGGAATGGACTAGAATCAAGACTAATCACACACGGAGGATACTAATGACGACTAGATCTCCGAGACTTGACTGGGAACATGGATCACTGGGGATACATCCTCAGCTTCTGCAAATAGTTCACACAGTGCTGGTAATCAATAGACTTCCTGGGGAATTGGTAACGACCAGAATTCCAAGCGATGCCAGTGACGACTGGTCTTTTAATGGTGATTGGTGACGACCAAATCAAGGTATCAATGACAATTATTTATGAAACAATGCCAGTTACGACTGGATTTTTAATGAAGATGGTGACGACCATACTGGGGAATACCAATGACAATTGGTTATATAAAAATGCTAGGGATTACTAGATCTTCTAGCTGGAGATTGGTGACAACCAAACTGAAATAGACTCCAAGTAACGATTGGACTCTAGATGATGATACCAGTTACGACTGGGTTTCAAAGGGAAAAATTGGTTAAAACCTCAAGATACCAATGACGATTGGATTTAGGCAGTGCCAGTGACGATTGGACTTCACGGGGAAAGTTAGTGACAACTAACAAGATACCAATAATAATTGGAACAATACCAGTGACGACTGGATTTCCCGGGGAAAGGTTGGTAACAACCAAACCAAGAGGTGCAAATGACAATTGGACTTTTATATGACAATTGGACTTTTATTTAGTGCCTAGTGACGACTGGACTTATACGTGGATTTGTTAGTGACTACTAACGAGATACCAATGACGATTGGATTTAGACAATGCCAGTGACGACTGGGCTTTAAAAGGACATGGATGGTGACGACCAAATGAATATCAACAACAATTGGTTTGAACAAAATGCCAGTTACTACTGGGCTTGTACTTGGAAACGAAGTGCGTAATAACTTAGACTTCGCGGGGATTGATAGATGTCACCGACTCGGGGAACAAACGAATCACACTGATCCCATGATGAGGGGTGTACGTAGACTTGGGAAAATAAACCCGAAGACCTACTGAGGAATAGAGCCTGTAGGTAGATTTTTGCTGAGGTGAATTCAGACGTCCAGAAATACTTTGCTGGGGAAAGAACCTTCATATCATCGTAAGAAATTCTGAGGGTTAATCTTCAATCTTGGTAACCATACATGGCCAAAGGACTCTTTGTCGCTCAACTTGCTAGCATTTCATTGGGGAATGTAAATTCTGACTGTGCATCAAGACTCCTGCTACCCTGAAGTTTTGGGGAAGTATGATTTTCCTCGAGTCTTTTCACAAGTTAAAACATTTTGTAAAGTCTTTCCAAGTTATTTTTTCAAAAATTTGGATTTTAATGCTTTCAAAAACAATCGAACGGTATTTTGCATAACACAGAAAATAAGGAACTGATAATTTGCACAAGAAAGAAAGGCTCAAAAGGCTGATTTTATTTAAAGGATGAAATCTTGCCAATGACAATATTCCATGGAAATTTTTACAAGTAAAATGGCAAAAGTGGATAAGGTTACATTGAATCCTGTGACCTAACTATCCCTAAAGACTAGAATTCTCCAAGATCCTTGCTTCTGACGAGAGCTGTTGAGATGAATCTTTGTTGAGTCTGCAGTGTTGATGCCTTCGTCTAATGCAGCGAAACGCTTTTGTCCCTAATTTTTGCCTGGATCGCCCTTTCGGGTTTTCAATCCACCGGGACGCTCATTTTTGCCTAAGCCGCCCTTTCGGGTTTTCAACTTAGCGAGCTTTTTGATTTCTTTTCTCTTTTTTCTTTTCTTCTCTTTTTTCTTTTTTTTACCCTAACTTTTGCATAAACCGTTCTTTTGGACTTTCCGGTTTATCGGGTACTTTTTAGGCGTAATATTTCCGAACTGCGTCAGAGTTTATCGGGTGTGTGAGTTGTTCCCCGTCCATGGTAGTAAGGATCAGTGAACCTCCGGAGAATACTATCTTCACAATAAAGGGGCCATCATAATTAGGCATCCACTTCCCTCTTGCGTCTTTGTGAACTGGTAAGATCTTCTTGAGCATAAGTTCTCCTTCGCGGAACTCTCTGATACAGACCTTTTTATCGAACGCCCTCTTGATTCTTTTTTGATACAACTGGCCGTGACACATCGCAGACATGCGCTTTTCATCAATGAGATTCAGCTGATCAAATCTTTCTTTAATCCATTCTGCCTCTTCTAACTTGGTTTCCATGATGACTCTGAGGGATGGTATCTCGACCTCGATGGGAAGAACTGCGTCCATTCCATATACCAGAGAAAAGGGGGTTGCCCCTGTGGAAGTGCGGACGGAGGTTCTGTATCCGTGCAGGGAAAATGGTAGCATTTCATGCCAATCTTTGTAGGTTTTAACCATTTTCTGCAAGATCTTCTTGATGTTTTTATTTGCAGCTTCCACAGCTCCATTCATCTTTGGACGGTAAGGGGAAGAGTTGTGGTGTTCGATTTTGAAGTCATCACATAATTCCTTCATGACTTTGTTGTTCAGATTGGTGTCGTTGTCTGTTATAATTCTGCTTGGGATCCCGTAACGACAGATGATCTCCTTTTTAATGAAACGAGCCACCACTTGACGTGTAACATTGGTGTAAGATACAGCTTCAACCCATTTTGTGAAATAGTCGATGGCAACCAGAATGAAACGGTGTCCATTTGAAGCTTTCGGTTCAATTGCCCCAATCATGTCGATGCCCCACATAGAGAAAGGCCATGGTGACGATAGTACATTCAACAGTGTTGGAGGTACATGCATTTTGTCTGCATAAATCTGGCACTTGTGACACTTTCTGGCGTATTGAATACAGTCAGTTTCCAAGGTCAACCAATAATAACCAGCTCTCAAGATCTTTTTGGACATGGCGTATCCGTTGGCGTGAGTACCAAACATTCCTTCATGAACATCTTTCATTAACAAGTCCGCTTCTCTTTTGTCAACACATCTGAGTAAGACCATATCATGATTTCTTTTGTAAAGTACACCATTGCTGAGGAAGAATTTGGATGCTAATCGTCTCAGTGTTTTCTTGTCAAGTGCTGTAGCATCTGCGGGATATTCTTGTTTCAACAGATAATTCTTTATATCATGATACCAGGGTTTGCCATCGGTTTCTTCTTCAATCATTTGACAGTAAGCAGGCTCTGTCTTGCGTTCAATTTTGATAAGTGTGCCATCCTTGACATCTTTAGTTTTCCACATTGAGGCCAGCATGGCTAAGGCGTCGGCGATGTGATTCTCTGCTCTTGGAACATGTTTAAAGGTGATTTCATCAAAATACTTGATCGTTTCAACGATATAAGCTCTGTAAGGAATCAGGTTTTCATGTCTTGTCTCCCATTCGCCCGTGACTTGGTAGATAACCAAAGCTGAGTCTCCACTGACTTCGAGATTTTTGATTTGGAGATCAATGGCTGCTTCGAGACCAAGGATACATGCTTCGTATTCAGCAATGTTGTTTGTACAATCAAAGTCTAGTCTGGCTGTAAACAGAGTGTAACCACCTTCAGGATTCATTAAAACTGCACCTACGCCATGTCCGCTATAATTGGAGGAACCGTCGAACATCATTTTCCACCAATTCTCTGTCTGTTGACCTTTGTCAGAACTTGTTTCTTCACAATCTTTTACTAACATGATATCTTCATCCGGAAAATCAAACTTCAGAGGTTCATAATCTTCGACAGGTTGATCTGCGAGATATTCTGATAACACACTGCCTTTGATAGATTTCTGAGCCACATATTGAATATCATATTCTGATAGTAGCATATGCCACCGGGCGAGTCTTCCGGTTTGTGCAGGTTTCTCAAAGATGTACTTTATTGGATCCATTTTCGAGATCAATAAAGTGGTGTGACAAATCATATACTGCCTCAAACGCTTAGCGGCCCATGCTAAAGCACAACAAGTCTTTTCTAGGAGTGAGTATCTGCTTTCACAATCAGTAAATTTCTTGCTCAGATAATAAATGGCATGTTCTTCCGTCCGGATTTGTCTTGTTGACCCAGAACGCAACCCATTGAGTTTTCAAGCACTGTCAAATACATAAAGAGAGGCTTTCCCGGAACGGGTGGTATCAAAATTGGAGGTTCTTGGAGATAACCTTTGATTTTATCGAACACTGTTTGACAATCAGAATTCCATACAACCGTTTGATCCTTTCGTAACAACTTGAAGATCGGTTCACAGGTGGGGGTCATATTGGAAATGAACCTGGATATGTAATTCAACCTTCCAAGGAAGCTTCTAACCTGATTTTCGGTCCGCGGAGCTGGCATGTCTTGGATGGCACGGACTTTGTCTGGATCCACTTCAATCCCCTTGTGGCTGACAATAAAACCGAGTAATTTTCCTGATCTGACTCCGAAAGTGCACTTTGCGGGATTCAACCTCAACTGATATTTCCGGAGTCTTTTGAATAACTTCAACAAATGTTCTAGATGGTCTTCTTCATTTTGAGACTTGGCGATCATGTCATCCACATATACTTCTATTTCTTTGTGCATCATGTCGTGGAACAAAGCCACCATAGCTCTTTGATAAGTTGCGCCTGCATTTCTTAAACCGAATGGCATAACCTTATAACAATAGGTGCCCCATGGAGTGATGAAGGTTGTTTTTTCCATGTCGTCAGGATCCATTTTGATTTGATTGTAACCAGAGAAACCGTCCATAAAGGAAAACACTGCAAACCGAGTTGTATTATCTACCAAAGTATCAATATGTGGTAGAGGGAAGTCGTCTTTTGGACTGGCTTTGTTTAAATCTCGATAATCCACACACATCCTTACCTTTCCATCTTTCTTTGGTACAGGAACAATGTTGGCTACCCATTCTGGATACTTGGCCACTGCAAGGAAGCCTGCATCAATCTGCTTTTTTACCTCATCTCTGATTTTAAGAGCCATGTCGGGTCTGGTTCTTCTGAGTTTCTGTTTAACCGGCGGGCATTCAGGTCGGAGTGGTAACTTGTGAACCACTATGTCTGTATCCAAACCAGGCATATCCTGATAAGACCAAGCAAACACATCTACATATTCTCTTAAGAGTTCCTTTAACTGCTGTTTTACTTCTGCCCCTAGGGCTGCCCCAATTTTGACTTCTTTTCTGTCTCCCTCTGTGCCAAGGTCGATAACTTCTACCTGTTCCTTATGGGGTTGAAGCTCTGCATCCTCTTTTTGGGTCAATCTTACCAGTTCATCAGGAATTTCACAGTCCTCATCCTCGTCTTCAGCTTGGTAAATTGGTGAATCAGGGTCAGGAGGAGATGCATGGTCACAGGATTCAATGGGGTTATGGTCATCACTGCATGTTTGAAGGGTTTACTTTATTAAAACACACAATCAACAAATGCAACACACACAGAGAAAGAGAAAATTGTTTTTGTTTTGGTTTTTTGTATTGCCATTTTTCTTTCAAAGTAAAAGCAAAAAAAGACGGTAAAGAAACAACACGAGGATTTTTAACAAAATAGTCCATTCTCATTGATATTTCTTTGAAAGCATGGGGCCCTTACAAAACATTCCTACAGCCTTGGGCACGGCTATGGAGATTTTAAAATAACAAAGAAAGAAAACAACAAATTACTTTAACTCGGAAAAAACTACAGGAACTTCGACATCCTCCCAGTTGTTCAGAGTAGCCTCGTCATGATACACTAGCGCTCCTATGTCTTCACTTTCAAGATTTCCTTCCACGGCGTTAATTTGAAAACCGCCACTGATAAATATTTCTTGAATAGCCTTTGGCCGGCTGTTGTTATGCCTTGGTTCTTCACTTTGAGTTGGTTTGTAACCCAACCCCTGGCGGTTCATCTTCGGCTTTACCTCAATGACTTCTCCCCATCCTGCGGGAGTGCCTTCTTCCATTGTAGCTTTGGCGCCTTGAGCAGATGCGAAAGTTGGACCACTTTTTGCCACCGTCTCCTCTATCATCACTGCGTTTGCTATTTCTAGTGCTTGGAATGATGTCTTTAGTGCGTCCTCTTCTGCTTCAATGTACCGGAATGATGAAAGATTACTGACCATTAATTCCTCTTCACCATGAACAATCACCAGCTTATCATTTACCACAAACTTCATTCTTTGGTGCAGGGTGGAAGTTACCGCCCCTGCTTCATGGATCCAAGGACGTCCCAGTAGGCAGCTATAAGCGGGATTTATGTTCATCACCTGAAATACAATGTTAAACTCATGGGGTCCCACCAAGATCGGTAATTCTACTTCTCCGATGACCGTCCTCCTCGAACCATCAAAAGCTTTTACAATTAACGAGGTTGGTTTCATCTCTGCCCCGGCATAGGCTAGTCTGGCCAGTGATCTTGCGGGTAGCACGTTTAACGAGGATCCTGTGTCGACCAGTACTCGTGCCAAAGTATCTTCCTGGCATTTGATGGATATGTGTAGTGCACGATTGTGATCACGTTTTTCCTTTGGTAACTTGGCATCGCTGAAACTTAAAGTATTGCATGCCGTGATGTTAGCCACTACTAAATCAAACTGCCCAAGTGAAATATCCTTAGTTACGTGTGCTTGTCTCAATACTTTCTGTAATGCTTCCCTGTGAGCTGGAGAATTTATCAAGAGTGACAAGATTGATATTTTTGATGGCGTCTGATGAAGCTGATCTATCACCTTGTAATCACTTCTTCGGATAATCCTCAAAAATTCATCATTTTCTTCTTCAGCGCTCGGAGCTTCTTTTTCTTTGATTACCACAGCAGGAATAACTTCCTTTGGAATAGCGACTGATTCTTTTGGCTGATAGATCCGACCGCTGCGGGTCATTTTGCTAGTGCCGGCAATATTGGTTACATCTTTCTGATTATCTGTCTGAACAATCTTTCCCGTTTCTTGGTCTACCACGATCACTTCGTACTTCCACGGAACAGCTTTTGTATTGTCATAATGGAACGGTCTCAGTTTTTGAACTACGATTGGTCGCGGTTGACCAATAGCAGCTCTGTTGAAAACTGGCCTTGCACCCCTATTAAACACTGGAACTTTCTCTCTTTTCCTGGATAGGTCGAAAACTGGCTCTATTACAGAAACCTCTCCTTTCCTTTCCTTACCACATACTTGTAACATCCCCTCATTTATCAATCTTTGTATATCTTCCTGCATCACATCACATCCACTGGAACTAACAGTACATTTTTCACAATTGTTATGAACACTTTCCAACAACCCTGCTACTGTCAGCTTATCATGCAATGTCTTCAATGGCGTTCTGATTTTTGACACATCATTAATTATCTCTTCATCTGATTTTTCAATGGCATTGACCCCTCCGTGGTTTGGCAGTGGGTTACTCTTGACGTTAGGTGGTACATCATCAAAGGACAGGATTTTCTTCTCCATCAACTCTCTGACCAGATGTTTTAAGGCAAAGCATCCTTCTAAGTCGTGGCCGGCAGCACCTTCATGGAAAGCACAATGGGCATTTGGGTTATAATATGGAGACGTGGTATCCGGATTAAGTGGTCTTGTCGTGATCAACCCCTGCTGGACCAAAGATGGATATAACTCAGTGTACGTCATGGGTATTTGTGGGAGTGGAGGTTTTGTGGTTGGCCTCCGGTTCTGG